>CAXDIW010000301.1:1200000-2400000 GCA_963989415.1 Cerceris ruficornis | reverse complement strand
CGACATGTAGAACAATGAATGGAACAGGTAGACGGTTGAAATCATTATTATATATTGCTTCTATATAGTCTAAGAAACATATATGCAAAGCATCCAAACAGTACCATTCGCCAATTTTTTGTTCTTCAAGTTTAAGTGAACTACGAGCCCCATTGTTAATACTTTAACGGAAATTATTTGTAACTTTCGACAAGTAGAACAATGAATGGAACAGGTAGACGGTTGAAATCATTGTATATATTGCTTCTATATAGTCTAAAAAACATATATGCAAAGCAACCAGACATTACCATTCGCCAATTTTTTGTTCTTCAAGTTTAAGTGAACAATGAGCCCATTGTTAATCCTTTATCGGAAATTATTTGTAACTTTCGCCAAGTAGAACAATGAATGGAACAGGTAGACGGTTGAAATCATTGTGTATATTGCTTCCATATAGTCTATGAAACATATATGCAAAGCATCCAAACAGTACAATTCGGGAATTTATTGTTCTTCAAGTATAAGTGAACAAAGAGCCCCATTGATAATCATGAAAGGGAAATTATTTGTAACTTTCTACAAGTAGAACAATGAATAGAACAGGTAGACTGTTGAAATCTTTGTATACATTGCTTCTATATAGTCTAAAAAACATATATGCAAAGCATCCAAACAGTACCATTGGCCAATTTTTTGTTCTTCAAGTTTAAGTGAACAACAAGCCCCATTGATAATCATGAAACGGAAATTATTTGTAACTTTCTACAAGTAGAACAATGAATAGAACAGGTAGACTGTTGAAATCTTTGTATACATTGCTTCTATATAGTCTAAGAAACATATATGCAAAGCATCCAAACAGTACCATTTGCCAATTTTTTGTTCTTCAAGTTTAAGTGAACAACAAGCCCCATTGATAATCATGAAACGGAAATTATTTGTAACTATCGACAGGTAGAACAATTAATGGAACAGGTAGACGGTTGAAATCATTATATATATTGCTTCTATATAGTCTAAGAAACATATATGCAGAGCATCCAAACAGTACCATTCGCCAATTTTTTGTTCTTCAAGTTTAAGTGAACAATGAGCCCCATTGTTAATCCCTTAACGGAAATTATTTGTAACTTTCGACAAGTAGAACAATGAATGGAACAGGTAGACGGTTGAAATCTTTGTATATATTGCTTCTATATAGTCTAAGAAATATATATGCAAAGCATCGAAACAGTACGATTCGCCAACTTTTTGTTGTTCAAGTTTAAGTGAACTACGAGCCCCATTGTTAATCCTTTAAAGGAAATTATTTGTAAATTTCGACAAGTAGAACAATGATTGGAACACGTAGACAGTTGAAATCTTTGTATATATTGCTTCTATATAGTCTAAGAAACATATATGCAAAGCATCCAAACAGTACAATTCGCCAATTTATTGATCTTCAAGTTTAAGTGAACTACGATACCCATTGTTAATACTTTATCGGAAATTACTTCTAACTTTCGACAAGTAGAACAATGAATGAAACAGGTAGACGGTTGAAATCTTTGTATATATTGCTTCTTTATAGTCTAAGAAACATATATGCATAGCATCGAAACAGTACGATTCGCCAACTTTTTGTTGTTCAAGTTTAAGTGAACTACGAGCCCCATTGTTAATCCTTTAAAGGAAATTATTTGTAAATTTCGACAAGTAGAACAATGATTGGAACACGTAGACAGTTGAAATCTTTGTATATATTGCTTCTATATAGTCTAAGAAACATATATGCAAAGCATGCAAACAGTACCATTTGCCAATTTTTTGTTCTTCAAGTTTAAGTGAACAACAAGCCCCATTGATAATCATGAAACGGAAATTATTTGTAACTATCTACAAGTTGAACAATGAATGGCACAGGTAGACGGTTGAAATCGTTGTATATATTGCTTCCATATAGTCTAAGAAACATATATGCAAAGCATCCAAACAGTACCATTCGCCAATTTTTTGTTCTTCAAGTTTAACTGAACAACGAGCCCCATTGGTTAATCCTTTATCGGAAATTATTTGTAACTTTCGACAAGTAGAACAATGAATGGAACAGGTAGACGGTTGCATTCTTTGTATATATTGCTTCTATATAGTCTAAGAAACATATATGCAAAGCATCCAAACAGTACAATTCGCCAATTTATTGTTCTTCAAGTTTAAGTGAACAACGAGCCCCATTGTTAATCCTTTAAAGGAAATTATTTGTAAATTTCGACAAGTAGAACAATGAATGGAACAGGTAGACGGTTCAAATCTTTGTATATATTGCTACTATATAATCTAAGAAACATATATGCAAAGCATCCAAACAGTACCTTTCGCCAATTTTTTGATCTTCAAGTTTAAGTGAACTACGAGCCCCATTGTTAATCCTTTAAAGGAAATTATTTGTAAATTTCAACAAGTAGAACAATGAATGGAACAGGTAGACTGTTGAAATCATTGTATATATTGCTTCTGTATAGTCTAAGAAACATATATGCAAAGAATCCAAACAGTACAATTCGCCAATTATTTGTTCTTCAAGTTTAAGTGAACTACGAGCCCCATTGTTAATACTTTAACGGAAATTATTTGTAACTTGCGACAAGTAGAACAATGAATGGAACAGGTAGCCGGTTGAAATCAATGTATATATTGCTTCTATATAGTCTAAGAAACATATATGCAAAGCATCCAAACAGTACAATTCGCGAATTTATTGTTCTTCAAGTTTAAGTGAACAACGAGCCCCATTGTTAATCCTCTAAAGGAAATTATTTGTAAATTTCGACAAGTAGAACAATGATTGGAACACGTAGACGGTTGAAATCTTTGTATATATTGCTTCTATATAGTCTAAGAAACATATATGCAAAGCATCCAAACAGTACAATTCGCCAATTTATTGTTCTTCAAGTTGCAGTGAACAACGAGCCCCATTGTTAATCCTTTAAAGGAAATTATTTGTAAATTTCGACAAGTAGAACAATGAATGGAACAGGTAGACGGTTGAAATCTTTGTATATATTGCTACTATATAATCTAAGAAACATATATGCAAAGCATCCAAACAGTACCATTCGCCAATTTTTTGATCTTCAAGTTTAAGTGAACTACGAGCCCCATTGTTAATCCTTTAAAGGAAATTATTTGTAAATTTCAACAAGTAGAAAAATGAATGGGACAGGTAGACGGTTGAAATCTTTGTATATATTGCTTCTATATAGTCTAAGAAACATATATGCAAAGCATGCAAACAGTACCATTTGCCAATTTTTTGTTCTTCAAGTTTAAGTGAACAACAAGCCCCATTGATAATCATGAAACGGAAATTATTTGTAACTATCGACATGTAGAACAATGAATGGAACAGGTAGACGGTTGAAATCATTATTATATATTGCTTCTATATAGTCTAAGAAACATATATGCAAAGCATCCAAACAGTACCATTCGCCAATTTTTTGTTCTTCAAGTTTAAGTGAACTACGAGCCCCATTGTTAATACTTTAACGGAAATTATTTGTAACTTTCGACAAGTAGAACAATGAATGGAACAGGTAGACGGTTGAAATCCTTGTATATATTGCTTCTATATAGTCTAAAAAACATATATGCAAAGCAACCAGACAGTACCATTCGCCAATTTTTTGTTCTTCAAGTTTAAGTGAACAATGAGCCCATTGTTAATCCTTTATCGGAAATTATTTGTAACTTTCGACAAGTAGAACAATGAATGGAACAGGTAGACGGTTGAAATCATTGTGTATATTGCTTCCATATAGTCTATGAAACATATATGCAAAGCATCCAAACAGTACAATTCGGGAATTTATTGTTCTTCAAGTATAAGTGAACAAAGAGCCCCATTGATAATCATGAAAGGGAAATTATTTGTAACTTTCTACAAGTAGAACAATGAATAGAACAGGTAGACTGTTGAAATCTTTGTATACATTGCTTCTATATAGTCTAAAAAACATATATGCAAAGCATCCAAACAGTACCATTGGCCAATTTTTTGTTCTTCAAGTTTAAGTGAACAACAAGCCCCATTTATAATCATGAAACGGAAATTATTTGTAACTTTCTACAAGTAGAACAATGAATAGAACAGGTAGACTGTTGAAATCTTTGTATACATTGCTTCTATATAGTCTAAGAAACATATATGCAAAGCATCCAAACAGTACCATTTGCCAATTTTTTGTTCTTCAAGTTTAAGTGAACAACAAGCCCCATTGATAATCATGAAACGGAAATTATTTGTAACTATCGACAGGTAGAACCATTAATGGGACAGGTAGACGGTTGAAATCATTATATATATTGCTTCTATATAGTATAAGAAACATATATGCAAAGCATCCAAACAGTACCATTCGCCAATTTTTTGTTCTTCAAGTTTAAGTGAACAATGAGCCCCATTGTTAATCCCTTAACGGAAATTATTTGTAACTTTCGACAAGTAGAACAATGAATGGAACAGGTAGACGGTTGAAATCTTTGTATATATTGCTTCTATATAGTCTAAGAAATATATATGCAAAGCATCGAAACAGTACGATTCGCCAACTTTTTGTTCTTCAAGTTTAAGTGAACTACGAGCCCCATAGTTAATCCTTTAAAGGAAATTATTTGTAAATTTCGACAAGTAGAACAATGATTGGAACACGTAGACAGTTGAAATCTTTGTATATATT
This sequence comes from Cerceris ruficornis, assembly GCA_963989415.1. Classification (NCBI taxonomy): domain Eukaryota; kingdom Metazoa; phylum Arthropoda; class Insecta; order Hymenoptera; family Crabronidae; genus Cerceris; species Cerceris ruficornis. The sequence goes on along the minus strand of CAXDIW010000301.1, from coordinate 2,395,294 downwards.
GCTTCTATATAGTCTAAGAAACATATATGCAAAGCATCCAAACAGTACAATTCGCCAATTTATTGATCTTCAAGTTTAAGTGAACTACGATACCCATTGTTAATACTTTATCGGAAATTACTTCTAACTTTCGACAAGTAGAACAATGAATGAAACAGGTAGACGGTTGAAATCATTGTATATATTGCTTCCATATAGTCTAAGAAACATATATGCAAAGCATCCAAACAGTACAATTCGCCAATTTTTTGTTCTTCAAGTTTAAGTGAACTACGAGCCCAATTGTTAATCCTTTAAAGGAAATTATTTGTAAATTTCGACAAGTAGAACAATGAATGGAACAGGTAGACTGTTGAAATCATTGTATATATTGCTTCTATATAGTCTAAGAAACATATACGCAAAGCATCCAAACAGTACCATTCACCAATTTTTTGTTCTTCAAGTTTAAGTGAACAATGAACCCAATGGTTAATCCTTTATCGGAAATTATTTGTAATTTTCGACAAGTAGAACAATGATTGGAACACGTAGAAGGTTGAAATCTTTGTATATATTGCTTCCATATAGTCTAAGAAACATTTATGCAAAGCATCCAAACATTACCACTCGCCAATTTGTTGTCCGTCAAGTTTAAGTGAACAATGAGCCCCATTGTTAATCCTTTATCGGAAATTATTTGTAACTTTCGACAAGTAGAACAATGATTGGAACACGTAGACGGTTGAAATCTTTGTATATATTGCTTCTATATAGTCTAAGAAACATATATGCAAAGCATCCACACAGTACAATTCGCCAATTTATTGTTCTTCAAGTTGCAGTGAACAACGAGCCCCATTGTTAATCCTTTAAAGGAAATTATTTGTAAATTTCGACAAGTAGAACAATGAATGGAACAGGTAGCCGGTCGAAATCTTTGTATATATTGCTTCTATATAGTCTAAGAAACATATATGCAAAGCATCCAAACAGTACAATTCGCCAATTTATTGTTCTTCAAGTTTAAGTGAACTACGATACCCATTGTTAATACTTTATCGGAAATTACTTCTAACTTTCGACAAGTAGAACAATGAATGAAACAGGTAGACGGTTGAAATCGTTGTATATATTGCTTCCATATAGTCTAAGAAACATGTACGCAAAGCATCCAAACAGTATCATTAGCCAATTTTTTGTTCTTCAAGTTTAAGTGAACGACGAGCCCCATTGATAATCATGAAACGGAAATTATTTGTAACTTTCTACAAGTAGAACAATGAATGGAACAGGTAGACGGTTGAAATCATTGTATATATTGCTTCCATATAGTCTAAGAAACATATATGCAAGGCATCCAAACAGTACAATTCGCCAATTTTTTGTTCTTCAAGTTTAAGTGACCTACGAGCCCAATTGTTAATCCTTTAAAGGAAATTATTTGTAAATTTCGACAAGTAGAACAATGAATGGAACAGGTAGACTGTTGAAATCATTGTATATATTGCTTCTATATAGTCTAAGAAACATATACGCAAAGCATCCAAACAGTACCATTCACCAATTTTTTGTTCTTCAAGTTTAAGTGAACAATGAACCCAATGGTTAATCCTTTATCGGAAATTATTTGTAATTTTCGACAAGTAGAACAATGATTGGAACACGTAGAAGGTTGAAATCTTTGTATATATTGCTTCCATATAGTCTAAGAAACATTTATGCAAAGCATCCAAACATTACCACTCGCCAATTTGTTGTCCGTCAAGTTTAAGTGAACAATGAGCCCCATTGTTAATCCTTTATCGGAAATTATTTGTAACTTTCGACAAGTAGAACAATGATTGGAACACGTAGACGGTTGAAATCTTTGTATATATTGCTTCTATATAGTCTAAGAAACATATATGCAAAGCATCCAAACAGTACAATTCGCCAATTTATTGTTCTTCAAGTTGCAGTGAACAACGAGCCCCATTGTTAATCCTTTAAAGGAAATTATTTGTAAATTTCGACAAGTAGAACAATGAATGGAACAGGTAGACGGTTGAAATCTTTGTATATATTGCTACTATATAATCTAAGAAACATATATGCAAAGCACCCAAACAGTACCATTCGCCAATTTTTTGATCTTCAAGTTTAAGTGAACTACGAGCCCCATTGTTAATCCTTTAAAGGAAATTATTTGTAAATTTCAACAAGTAGAAAAATGAATGGGACAGGTAGACTGTTGAAATCATTGTATATATTGCTTCTGTATAGTCTAAGAAACATATATGCAAAGAATCCAAACAGTACAATTCGTCAATTATTTGATCTTCAAGTTTAAGTGAACAATGAGCCCCATTGTTAATCCTTTACCGGAAATTATTTCTAACTTTCGACAAGTAGAACAATGAATGGAACAGGTAGACGGTTGAAATCTTTGTACATATTGCTTCTATATAGTCTAAGAAATATATATGCAAAGCATCGAAACAGTACGATTCGCCAACTTTTTGTTGTTCAAGTTTAAGTGAACTACGAGCCCCATTGTTAATCCTTTAAAGGAAATTATTTGTAAATTTCGACAAGTAGAACAATGATTGGAACACGTAGACAGTTGAAATCTTTGTATATATTGCTTCTATATAGTCTAAGAAACATATATGCAAAGCATCCAAACAGTACAATTCGCCAATTTATTGATCTTCAAGTTTAAGTGAACTACGATACCCATTGTTAATACTTTATTGGAAATTACTTCTAACTTTCGACAAGTAGAACAATGAATGAAACAGGTAGACGGTTGAAATCTTTGTATATATTGCTTCTTTATAGTCTAAGAAACATATATGCAAAGCATCCAAACAGTACAATTCGCCAATTTTTTGTTCTTCAAGTTTAAGTGAACTACGAGCCCCATTGTTAATACTTTAACGGAAATTATTTGTAATTTTCGACAAGAAGAACAATGACTGGAACAGGTAGACGGTTGAAATCTTTGTATATATTGCTTCTATATAGTCTAAGAAACATATACGCAAAGCATCCAAACAGTACCAGTCGCCAATTTTTTGTTCTTCAAGTTTAAGTGAAGAACGAGGCCCATTGATAATCATGAAACGGAAATTATTTGTAACTTTCTACAAGTAGAACTATGAATAGAACAGGTAGACGGGTGAAATCATTCTATATGTTGCTTCTATATAGTCTAAGAAACATATATGCAAAGCATCCAAACAGTACAATTCGCCAATTTTTTGTTCTTCAAGTTTAAGTGAACTACGAGCCCCATTGTTAATCCTTTAAAGGAAATTATTTGTAAATTTCGACAAGTAGAACAATGATTGGAACACGTAGACGGTTGAAATCTTTGTATATATTGCTTCCATATAGTCTAAGAAACATATATGCAAAGCATCCAAACAGTACAATTCGCCAATTTGTTATTCTTCAAGTTTAAGTGAACTACGAGCCCCATTGTTAATACTTTAACCGTAATTATTTGTAACTTTCGACAAGTAGAACAATGAATGGAACAGGTAGACGGTTGAAATCAATGTATATATTGGTTCTATATAGTCTAAGAAACATATATGCAAAGCGTCCAAAAAGTACAATTCGCCAATTTTTTGCTCTTCAAGTTTAAGTGAACTACGAGCCCCATTGTTAATCCTTTAAAGGAAATTATTTGTAAATTTCGGCAAGTAGAACACTGAATGGAATTGGTAGACTGTTGAAATCATTGTATATATTGCTTCTATATAGTCTAAGAAACATATATGCAAAGCGTCCAGACAGTACAATTCGCCAATTTTTTGTTCTTCAAGTTTAAGTAAACTACGATCCCCATTGTTAATCCTTTAACGGAAATTATTTGTAACTTTCGACAAGTAGAACAATGAATGGAACAGGTAGACGGTTGAAATCATTGTATATATTGCTTCTATATAGTCTAAAAAACATATATGCAAAGCAACCAGACAGTACCATTTGCCAATTTTTTGTTCTTCAAGTTTAAGTGAACAATGAGCCCCATTGTTAATCCTTTATCGGAAATTATTTCTAACTTTCGACAAGTAGAACAATGAATGGAACAGGTAGACGGTTGAAATCTTTGTACATATTGCTTCTATATAGTCTAAGAAATATATATGCAAAGCATCGAAACAGTACGATTCGCCAACTTTTTGTTGTTCAAGTTTAAGTGAACTACGAGCCCCATTGTTAATCCTTTAAAGGAAATTATTTGTAAATTTCGACAAGTAGAACAATGATTGGAACACGTAGACAGTTGAAATCTTTGTATATATTGCTTCTATATAGTCTAAGAAACATATATGCAAAGCATCCAAACAGTACAATTCGCCAATTTATTGATCTTCAAGTTTAAGTGAACTACGATACCCATTGTTAATACTTTATTGGAAATTACTTCTAACTTTCGACAAGTAGAACAATGAATGAAACAGGTAGACGGTTGAAATCTTTGTATATATTGCTTCTTTATAGTCTAAGAAACATATATGCAAAGCATCCAAACAGTACAATTCGCCAATTTTTTGTTCTTCAAGTTTAAGTGAACTACGAGCCCCATTGTTAATACTTTAACGGAAATTATTTGTAATTTTCGACAAGAAGAACAATGACTGGAACAGGTAGACGGTTGAAATCTTTGTATATATTGCTTCTATATAGTCTAAGAAACATATACGCAAAGCATCCAAACAGTACCAGTCGCCAATTTTTTGTTCTTCAAGTTTAAGTGAAGAACGAGGCCCATTGATAATCATGAAACGGAAATTATTTGTAACTTTCTACAAGTAGAACTATGAATAGAACAGGTAGACGGGTGAAATCATTCTATATGTTGCTTCTATATAGTCTAAGAAACATATATGCAAAGCATCCAAACAGTACAATTCGCCAATTTTTTGTTCTTCAAGTTTAAGTGAACTACGAGCCCCATTGTTAATCCTTTAAAGGAAATTATTTGTAAATTTCGACAAGTAGAACAATGATTGGAACACGTAGACGGTTGAAATCTTTGTATATATTGCTTCCATATAGTCTAAGAAACATATATGCAAAGCATCCAAACAGTACAATTCGCCAATTTGTTATTCTTCAAGTTTAAGTGAACTACGAGCCCCATTGTTAATACTTTAACCGTAATTATTTGTAACTTTCGACAAGTAGAACAATGAATGGAACAGGTAGACGGTTGAAATCAATGTATATATTGGTTCTATATAGTCTAAGAAACATATATGCAAAGCGTCCAAAAAGTACAATTCGCCAATTTTTTGCTCTTCAAGTTTAAGTGAACTACGAGCCCCATTGTTAATCCTTTAAAGGAAATTATTTGTAATTTTCGACAAGTAGAACAATGAGTGGCGCAGGTATGCGATTGAAATCTTTGTATATATTGCTTCTATATAGTATACGAAACATATATGCAAAGCATCCAAACAGTACAATTTGCCAATTTTTTGTTCTTCAAGTTTAAGTGAACAACGAGCCCCATTGATAATCATGAAAGGGAAATTATTTGTAAGTTTCTACAAGTAGAACAATGATTGGAACAGGTAGACGGTAGAAATCTTTGTATATGTTGCTTCCATATAGTCTAAGAAACATATATGCAAAGCATCCAAAAAGTATCATTCGCCAATTTTTTGTTCTTCATGTTTAAGTGAACAATGAGCCCCATTGTTGATCCTTTATCGGAAATTATTTGTAACTTTCGACAACTAGAACAATGATTGGAACACGTAGACAGTTGAAATCTTTGTATATATTGCTTCTATATAGTCTAAGAAACATATATGCAAAGCATGCAAACAGTACCATTTGCCAATTTTTTGTTCTTCAAGTTTAAGTGAACAACAAGCCCCATTGATAATCATGAAACGGAAATTATTTGTAACTATCGACATGTAGAACAATGAATGGAACAGGTAGACGGTTGAAATCATTATATATATTGCTTCTATATAGTCTAAGAAACATATATGCAAAGCATCCAAACAGTACTATTCGCCAATTTTTTGTTCTTCAAGTTTAAGTGAACTACGAGCCCCATTGTTAATACTTTAACGGAAATTATTTGTAACTTTCGACAAGTAGAACAATGAATGGAACAGGTAGACGGTTGAAATCATTGTATATATTACTTCTATATAGTCTAAAAAACATATATGCAAAGCAACCAGACAGTACAATTCGCCAATTTATTGTTCTTCAAGTTGCAGTGAACAACGAGCCCCATTGATAATCATGAAGTGGAAATTATTTGTAACTTTCTACAAGTAGAACAATGAATAGTACAGGTAGACAGGTGAAATCTTTCTACATATTGCTTCCATATAGTCTAAGAAACATATATGCAAAGAATCCAAACAGTACAATTCGCCAAGTTGTTATTCTTCAAGTTTAAGTGAACTACGAGCCCCATTGTTAATACTTTAACCGTAATTATTTGTAACTTTCGACAAGTAGAACAATGAATGGAACAGGTAGACGGTTGAAATCAATGTATATATTGGTTCTATATAGTCTAAGAAACATATATGCAAAGCGTCCAAAAAGTACAATTCGCCAATTTTTTGCTCTTCAAGTTTAAGTGAACTACGAGCCCCATTGTTAATCCTTTAAAGGAAATTATTTGTAAATTTCGGCAAGTAGAACAATGAATGGAATTGGTAGACTGTTGAAATCATTGTATATATTGCTTCTATATAGTCTAAGAAACATATATGCAAAGCGTCCAGACAGTACAATTCGCCAATTTTTTGTTCTTCAAGTTTAAGTAAACTACGATCCCCATTGTTAATCCTTTAACGGAAATTATTTGTAATTTTCGACAAGTAGAACAATGAATGGCGCAGGTATGCGATTGAAATCTTTGTATATATTGCTTCTATATAGTATACGAAACATATATGCAAAGCATCCAAACAGTACAATTTGCCAATTTTTTGTTCTTCAACTTTAAGTGAACAACGAGCCCCATTGATAATCATGAAAGGGAAATTATTTGTAAGTTTCTACAAGTAGAACAATGATTGGAACAGGTAGACGGTAGAAATCTTTGTATATGTTGCTTCTATATAGTCTAAGAAACCTATATGCAAAGCATCTAAACAGTAACATTCGCCAATTTTTTGATCTTCAAGTTTAAGTGAACAACGAGCCCCATTGATAATCATGAAATGGAAATTATTTGTAAATTTCTACAAGTAGAACAATGAATAGTACAGGTAGACGGGTGAAATCTTTCTATATATTGCTTCCATATAGTCTAAGAAACATATATGCAAAGAATCCAAACAGTACAATTCGCCAATTTGTTATTCTTCAAGTTTAAGTGAACAACGAGCCCCATTGTTAATCCGTTAAAGGAATTTATTTGTAACTTTCGACAAGTAGAACAATGAATGGAACAGGTAGACGGTTGAGATCTTCGTATATATTGCTTCTATATAGTCTAAGAATCATATATGCAAAGCATCCAAACAGTACAATTTGCCAATTTATTGTTCTTCAAGTTTAAGTGAACAACGAGCCCCATTGATAATCATGAAACGGAAATTATTTGTAACTTTCTACAAGTAGAACAATGAATAGAACAGGTAGACGGTTGAAATCTTTGTATATGATGCTTCTATATAGTCTAAGAAACCTATATGCAAAGCATCTAAACAGTAACATTCGCCAATTTTTTGATCTTCAAGTTTAAGTGAACTACAAGCCCCATTGATAATCATGAAATGGAAATTATTTGTAACTTTCTACAAGTAGAACAATGAATAGTACAGGTAGACAGGTGAAATCTTTCTATATATTGCTTCCATATAGTCTAAGAAACATATATGCAAAGCATCAAAACAGTACAATTCGCCAGTTTTTTGTTTTTCAAGTTTAAGTGAACTACGAGCCCCATTGTTAATACTTTAACGGAAATTATTTGTAATTTTCGACAAGTAGAACAATGAATGGCGCAGGTATGCGATTGAAATCTTTGTATATATTGCTTCTATATAGTATACGAAACATATATGCAAAGCATCCAAACAGTACAATTTGCCAATTTTTTGTTCTTCAAGTTTAAGTGAACTACGAGCCCCATTGATAATCATGAAAGGGAAATTATTTGTAAGTTTCTACAAGTAGAACAATGATTGGAACAGGTAGACGGTTGAAATCAATGTATATATTGCTTCTATATAGTCTAAGAAACATATATGCAAAGCATCAAAACAGTACAATTCGCCAGTTTTTTGTTTTTCAAGTTTAAGTGAACTACGAGCCCCATTGTTAATACTTTAACGGAAATTATTTGTAATTTTCGACAAGTAGAACAATGAATGGCGCAGGTATGCGATTGAAATCTTTGTATATATTGCTTCTATATAGTATACGAAACATATATGCAAAGCATCCAAACAGTACAATTTGCCAATTTTTTGTTCTTCAAGTTTAAGTGAACAACGAGCCCCATTGATAATCATGAAAGGGAAATTATTTGTAAGTTTCTACAAGTAGAACAATGATTGGAACAGGTAGACGGTAGAAATCTTTGTATATGTTGCTTCCATATAGTCTAAGAAACATATATGCAAAGCATCCAAAAAGTACCATTCGCCAATTTTTTGTTCTTCATGTTTAAGTGAACAATGAGCCCCATTGTTGATCCTTTATCGGAAATTATTTGTAACTTTCGACAACTAGAACAATGAATGGAACAGGTAGACGGTTGAATTCTTTGTATATATTGCTTCTATATAGTCTAAGAAACATATATGCAAAGCATGCAAACAGTACCATTTGCCAATTTTTTGTTCTTCAAGTTTAAGTGAACAACAAGCCCCATTGATAATCATGAAACGGAAATTATTTGTAACTATCGACATGTAGAACAATGAATGGAACAGGTAGACGGTTGAAATCATTATTATATATTGCTTCTATATAGTCTAAGAAACATATATGCAAAGCATCCAAACAGTACCATTCGCCAATTTTTTGTTCTTCAAGTTTAAGTGAACTACGAGCCCCATTGTTAATACTTTAACGGAAATTATTTGTAACTTTCGACAAGTAGAACAATGAATGGAACAGGTAGACGGTTGAGATCTTCGTATATATTGCTTCTATATAGTCTAAGAATCATATATGCAAAGCATCCAAACAGTACAATTCGCCAATTTGTCATTCTTCAAGTTTAAGTGAACTACGAGCCCCATTGTTAATACTTTAACCGTAATTATTTGTAACTTTCGACAAGTAGAACAATGAATGGAACAGGTAGACGGTTGAAATCAATGTATATATTGGTTCTATATAGTCTAAGAAACATATATGCAAAGCGTCCAAAAAGTACAATTCGCCAATTTTTTGCTCTTCAAGTTTAAGTGAACTACGAGCCCCATTGTTAATCCTTTAAAGGAAATTATTTGTAAATTTCGGCAAGTAGAACAATGAATGGAATTGGTAGACTGTTGAAATCATTGTATATATTGCTTCTATATAGTCTAAGAAACATATATGCAAAGCGTCCAGACAGTACAATTCGCCAATTTTTTGTTCTTCAAGTTTAAGTAAACTACGATCCCCATTGTTAATCCTTTAACGGAAATTATTTGTAACTTTCGACAAGTAGAACAATGAATGGAACAGGTAGACGGTTGAAATCTTTGTACATATTGCTTCTATATAGTCTAAGAAATATATATGCAAAGCATCGAAACAGTACGATTCGCCAACTTTTTGTTGTTCAAGTTTAAGTGAACTACGAGCCCCATTGTTAATCCTTTAAAGGAAATTATTTGTAAATTTCGACAAGTAGAACAATGATTGGAACACGTAGACAGTTGAAATCTTTGTATATATTGCTTCTATATAGTCTAAGAAACATATATGCAAAGCATCCAAACAGTACAATTCGCCAATTTATTGATCTTCAAGTTTAAGTGAACTACGATACCCATTGTTAATACTTTATTGGAAATTACTTCTAACTTTCGACAAGTAGAACAATGAATGAAACAGGTAGACGGTTGAAATCTTTGTATATATTGCTTCTTTATAGTCTAAGAAACATATATGCAAAGCATCCAAACAGTACAATTCGCCAATTTTTTGTTCTTCAAGTTTAAGTGAACTACGAGCCCCATTGTTAATACTTTAACGGAAATTATTTGTAATTTTCGACAAGAAGAACAATGACTGGAACAGGTAGACGGTTGAAATCTTTGTATATATTGCTTCTATATAGTCTAAGAAACATATACGCAAAGTATCCAAACAGTACCAGTCGCCAATTTTTTGTTCTTCAAGTTTAAGTGAAGAACGAGGCCCATTGATAATCATGAAACGGAAATTATTTGTAACTTTCTACAAGTAGAACTATGAATAGAACAGGTAGACGGGTGAAATCATTCTATATGTTGCTTCTATATAGTCTAAGAAACATATATGCAAAGCATCCAAACAGTACAATTCGCCAATTTTTTGTTCTTCAAGTTTAAGTGAACTACGAGCCCCATTGTTAATCCTTTAAAGGAAATTATTTGTAAATTTCGACAAGTAGAACAATGATTGGAACACGTAGACGGTTGAAATCTTTGTATATATTGCTTCCATATAGTCTAAGAAACATATATGCAAAGCATCCAAACAGTACAATTCGCCAATTTGTTATTCTTCAAGTTTAAGTGAACTACGAGCCCCATTGTTAATACTTTAACCGTAATTATTTGTAACTTTCGACAAGTAGAACAATGAATGGAACAGGTAGACGGTTGAAATCAATGTATATATTGGTTCTATATAGTCTAAGAAACATATATGCAAAGCGTCCAAAAAGTACAATTCGCCAATTTTTTGCTCTTCAAGTTTAAGTGAACTACGAGCCCCATTGTTAATCCTTTAAAGGAAATTATTTGTAAATTTCGGCAAGTAGAACACTGAATGGAATTGGTAGACTGTTGAAATCATTGTATATATTGCTTCTATATAGTCTAAGAAACATATATGCAAAGCGTCCAGACAGTACAATTCGCCAATTTTTTGTTCTTCAAGTTTAAGTAAACTACGATCCCCATTGTTAATCCTTTAACGGAAATTATTTGTAACTTTCGACAAGTAGAACAATGAATGGAACAGGTAGACGGTTGAAATCATTGTATATATTGCTTCTATATAGTCTAAAAAACATATATGCAAAGCAACCAGACAGTACCATTTGCCAATTTTTTGTTCTTCAAGTTTAAGTGAACAATGAGCCCCATTGTTAATCCTTTATCGGAAATTATTTCTAACTTTCGACAAGTAGAACAATGAATGGAACAGGTAGACGGTTGAAATCTTTGTACATATTGCTTCTATATAGTCTAAGAAATATATATGCAAAGCATCGAAACAGTACGATTCGCCAACTTTTTGTTGTTCAAGTTTAAGTGAACTACGAGCCCCATTGTTAATCCTTTAAAGGAAATTATTTGTAAATTTCGACAAGTAGAACAATGATTGGAACACGTAGACAGTTGAAATCTTTGTATATATTGCTTCTATATAGTCTAAGAAACATATATGCAAAGCATCTAAACAGTAACATTCGCCAATTTTTTGATCTTCAAGTTTAAGTGAACAACGAGCCCCATTGATAATCATGAAATGGAAATTATTTGTAAATTTCTACAAGTAGAACAATGAATAGTACAGGTAGACCGGTGAAATCTTTCTATATATTGCTTCCATATAGTCTAAGAAACATATATGCAAAGAATCCAAACAGTACAATTCGCCAATTTGTTATTCTTCAAGTTTAAGTGAACAACGAGCCCCATTGTTAATCCGTTAAAGGAATTTATTTGTAACTTTCGACAAGTAGAACAATGAATGGAACAGGTAGACGGTTGAGATCTTCGTATATATTGCTTCTATATAGTCTAAGAATCATATATGCAAAGCATCCAAACAGTACAATTTGCCAATTTATTGTTCTTCAAGTTTAAGTGAACAACGAGCCCCATTGATAATCATGAAACGGAAATTATTTGTAACTTTCTACAAGTAGAACAATGAATAGAACAGGTAGACGGTTGAAATCTTTGTATATGATGCTTCTATATAGTCTAAGAAACCTATATGCAAAGCATCTAAACAGTAACATTCGCCAATTTTTTGATCTTCAAGTTTAAGTGAACTACGAGCCCCATTGATAATCATGAAATGGAAATTATTTGTAACTTTCTACAAGTAGAACAATGAATAGTACAGGTAGACAGGTGAAATCTTTCTATATATTGCTTCCATATAGTCTAAGAAACATATATGCAAAGCATCAAAACAGTACAATTCGCCAGTTTTTTGTTTTTCAAGTTTAAGTGAACTACGAGCCCCATTGTTAATACTTTAACGGAAATTATTTGTAATTTTCGACAAGTAGAACAATGAATGGCGCAGGTATGCGATTGAAATCTTTGTATATATTGCTTCTATATAGTATACGAAACATATATGCAAAGCATCCAAACAGTACAATTTGCCAATTTTTTGTTCTTCAAGTTTAAGTGAACTACGAGCCCCATTGATAATCATGAAAGGGAAATTATTTGTAAGTTTCTACAAGTAGAACAATGATTGGAACAGGTAGACGGTTGAAATCAATGTATATATTGCTTCTATATAGTCTAAGAAACATATATGCAAAGCATCAAAACAGTACAATTCGCCAGTTTTTTGTTTTTCAAGTTTAAGTGAACTACGAGCCCCATTGTTAATACTTTAACGGAAATTATTTGTAATTTTCGACAAGTAGAACAATGAATGGCGCAGGTATGCGATTGAAATCTTTGTATATATTGCTTCTATATAGTATACGAAACATATATGCAAAGCATCCAAACAGTACAATTTGCCAATTTTTTGTTCTTCAAGTTTAAGTGAACAACGAGCCCCATTGATAATCATGAAAGGGAAATTATTTGTAAGTTTCTACAAGTAGAACAATGATTGGAACAGGTAGACGGTAGAAATCTTTGTATATGTTGCTTCCATATAGTCTAAGAAACATATATGCAAAGCATCCAAAAAGTACCATTCGCCAATTTTTTGTTCTTCATGTTTAAGTGAACAATGAGCCCCATTGTTGATCCTTTATCGGAAATTATTTGTAACTTTCGACAACTAGAACAATGAATGGAACAGGTAGACGGTTGAATTCTTTGTATATATTGCTTCTATATAGTCTAAGAAACATATATGCAAAGCATGCAAACAGTACCATTTGCCAATTTTTTGTTCTTCAAGTTTAAGTGAACAACAAGCCCCATTGATAATCATGAAACGGAAATTATTTGTAACTATCGACATGTAGAACAATGAATGGAACAGGTAGACGGTTGAAATCATTATTATATATTGCTTCTATATAGTCTAAGAAACATATATGCAAAGCATCCAAACAGTACCATTCGCCAATTTTTTGTTCTTCAAGTTTAAGTGAACTACGAGCCCCATTGTTAATACTTTAACGGAAATTATTTGTAACTTTCGACAAGTAGAACAATGAATGGAACAGGTAGACGGTTGAGATCTTCGTATATATTGCTTCTATATAGTCTAAGAATCATATATGCAAAGCATCCAAACAGTACAATTCGCCAATTTGTCATTCTTCAAGTTTAAGTGAACTACGAGCCCCATTGTTAATACTTTAACCGTAATTATTTGTAACTTTCGACAAGTAGAACAATGAATGGAACAGGTAGACGGTTGAAATCAATGTATATATTGGTTCTATATAGTCTAAGAAACATATATGCAAAGCATCCAAACAGTACAATTCGCCAATTTGTCATTCTTCAAGTTTAAGTGAACTACGAGCCCCATTGTTAATACTTTAACCGTAATTATTTGTAACTTTCGACAAGTAGAACAATGAATGGAACAGGTAGACGGTTGAAATCATTATTATATATTGCTTCTATATAGTCTAAGAAACATATATGCAAAGCATCCAAACAGTACCATTCGCCAATTTTTTGTTCTTCAAGTTTAAGTGAAGAACGAGGCCCATTGATAATCATGAAACGGAAATTATTTGTAACTTTCTACAAGTAGAACTATGAATAGAACAGGTAGACGGGTGAAATCATTCTATATGTTGCTTCTATATAGTCTAAGAAACATATATGCAAAGCATCCAAACAGTACAATTCGCCAATTTTTTGTTCTTCAAGTTTAAGTGAACTACGAGCCCCATTGTTAATCCTTTAAAGGAAATTATTTGTAAATTTCGACAAGTAGAACAATGATTGGAACACGTAGACGGTTGAAATCTTTGTATATATTGCTTCCAAATAGTCTAAGAAACATATATGCAAAGCATCCAAACAGTACAATTCGCCAATTTGTTATTCTTCAAGTTTAAGTGAACTACGAGCCCCATTGTTAATACTTTAACCGTAATTATTTGTAACTTTCGACAAGTAGAACAATGAATGGAACAGGTAGACGGTTGAAATCAATGTATATATTGGTTCTATATAGTCTAAGAAACATATATGCAAAGCGTCCAAAAAGTACAATTCGCCAATTTTTTGCTCTTCAAGTTTAAGTGAACTACGAGCCCCATTGTTAATCCTTTAAAGGAAATTATTTGTAAATTTCGGCAAGTAGAACACTGAATGGAATTGGTAGACTGTTGAAATCATTGTATATATTGCTTCTATATAGTCTAAGAAACATATATGCAAAGCGTCCAGACAGTACAATTCGCCAATTTTTTGTTCTTCAAGTTTAAGTAAACTACGATCCCCATTGTTAATCCTTTAACGGAAATTATTTGTAACTTTCGACAAGTAGAACAATGAATGGAACAGGTAGACGGTTGAAATCATTGTATATATTGCTTCTATATAGTCTAAAAAACATATATGCAAAGCAACCAGACAGTACCATTTGCCAATTTTTTGTTCTTCAAGTTTAAGTGAACAATGAGCCCCATTGTTAATCCTTTATCGGAAATTATTTCTAACTTTCGACAAGTAGAACAATGAATGGAACAGGTAGACGGTTGAAATCTTTGTACATATTGCTTCTATATAGTCTAAGAAATATATATGCAAAGCATCGAAACAGTACGATTCGCCAACTTTTTGTTGTTCAAGTTTAAGTGAACTACGAGCCCCATTGTTAATCCTTTAAAGGAAATTATTTGTAAATTTCGACAAGTAGAACAATGATTGGAACACGTAGACAGTTGAAATCTTTGTATATATTGCTTCTATATAGTCTAAGAAACATATATGCAAAGCATCCAAACAGTACAATTCGCCAATTTATTGATCTTCAAGTTTAAGTGAACTACGATACCCATTGTTAATACTTTATTGGAAATTACTTCTAACTTTCGACAAGTAGAACAATGAATGAAACAGGTAGACGGTTGAAATCTTTGTATATATTGCTTCTTTATAGTCTAAGAAACATATATGCAAAGCATCCAAACAGTACAATTCGCCAATTTTTTGTTCTTCAAGTTTAAGTGAACTACGAGCCCCATTGTTAATACTTTAACGGAAATTATTTGTAATTTTCGACAAGAAGAACAATGACTGGAACAGGTAGACGGTTGAAATCTTTGTATATATTGCTTCTATATAGTCTAAGAAACATATACGCAAAGCATCCAAACAGTACCAGTCGCCAATTTTTTGTTCTTCAAGTTTAAGTGAAGAACGAGGCCCATTGATAATCATGAAACGGAAATTATTTGTAACTTTCTACAAGTAGAACTATGAATAGAACAGGTAGACGGGTGAAATCATTCTATATGTTGCTTCTATATAGTCTAAGAAACATATATGCAAAGCATCCAAACAGTACAATTCGCCAATTTTTTGTTCTTCAAGTTTAAGTGAACTACGAGCCCCATTGTTAATCCTTTAAAGGAAATTATTTGTAAATTTCGACAAGTAGAACAATGATTGGAACACGTAGACGGTTGAAATCTTTGTATATATTGCTTCCATATAGTCTAAGAAACATATATGCAAAGCATCCAAACAGTACAATTCGCCAATTTGTTATTCTTCAAGTTTAAGTGAACTACGAGCCCCATTGTTAATACTTTAACCGTAATTATTTGTAACTTTCGACAAGTAGAACAATGAATGGAACAGGTAGACGGTTGAAATCAATGTATATATTGGTTCTATATAGTCTAAGAAACATATATGCAAAGCGTCCAAAAAGTACAATTCGCCAATTTTTTGCTCTTCAAGTTTAAGTGAACTACGAGCCCCATTGTTAAACCTTTAAAGGAAATTATTTGTAATTTTCGACAAGTAGAACAATGAGTGGCGCAGGTATGCGATTGAAATCTTTGTATATATTGCTTCTATATAGTATACGAAACATATATGCAAAGCATCCAAACAGTACAATTTGCCAATTTTTTGTTCTTCAAGTTTAAGTGAACAACGAGCCCCATTGATAATCATGAAAGGGAAATTATTTGTAAGTTTCTACAAGTAGAACAATGATTGGAACAGGTAGACGGTAGAAATCTTTGTATATGTTGCTTCCATATAGTCTAAGAAACATATATGCAAAGCATCCAAAAAGTATCATTCGCCAATTTTTTGTTCTTCATGTTTAAGTGAACAATGAGCCCCATTGTTGATCCTTTATCGGAAATTATTTGTAACTTTCGACAACTAGAACAATGATTGGAACACGTATACAGTTGAAATCTTTGTATATATTGCTTCTATATAGTCTAAGAAACATATATGCAAAGCATGCAAACAGTACCATTTGCCAATTTTTTGTTCTTCAAGTTTAAGTGAACAACAAGCCCCATTGATAATCATGAAACGGAAATTATTTGTAACTATCGACATGTAGAACAATGAATGGAACAGGTAGACGGTTGAAATCATTATATATATTGCTTCTATATAGTCTAAGAAACATATATGCAAAGCATCCAAACAGTACTATTCGCCAATTTTTTGTTCTTCAAGTTTAAGTGAACTACGAGCCCCATTGTTAATACTTTAACGGAAATTATTTGTAACTTTCGACAAGTAGAACAATGAATGGAACAGGTAGACGGTTGAAATCATTGTATATATTACTTCTATATAGTCTAAAAAACATATATGCAAAGCAACCAGACAGTACAATTCGCCAATTTATTGTTCTTCAAGTTGCAGTGAACAACGAGCCCCATTGATAATCATGAAGTGGAAATTATTTGTAACTTTCTACAAGTAGAACAATGAATAGTACAGGTAGACAGGTGAAATCTTTCTACATATTGCTTCCATATAGTCTAAGAAACATATATGCAAAGAATCCAAACAGTACAATTCGCCAAGTTGTTATTCTTCAAGTTTAAGTGAACTACGCGCCCCATTGTTAATACTTTAACCGTAATTATTTGTAACTTTCGACAAGTAGAACAATGAATGGAACAGGTAGACGGTTGAAATCAATGTATATATTGGTTCTATATAGTCTAAGAAACATATATGCAAAGCGTCCAAAAAGTACAATTCGCCAATTTTTTGCTCTTCAAGTTTAAGTGAACTACGAGCCCCATTGTTAATCCTTTAAAGGAAATTATTTGTAAATTTCGGCAAGTAGAACAATGAATGGAATTGGTAGACTGTTGAAATCATTGTATATATTGCTTCTATATAGTCTAAGAAACATATATGCAAAGCGTCCAGACAGTACAATTCGCCAATTTTTTGTTCTTCAAGTTTAAGTAAACTACGATCCCCATTGTTAATCCTTTAACGGAAATTATTTGTAATTTTCGACAAGTAGAACAATGAATGGCGCAGGTATGCGATTGAAATCTTTGTATATATTGCTTCTATATAGTATACGAAACATATATGCAAAGCATCCAAACAGTACAATTTGCCAATTTTTTGTTCTTCAACTTTAAGTGAACAACGAGCCCCATTGATAATCATGAAAGGGAAATTATTTGTAAGTTTCTACAAGTAGAACAATGATTGGAACAGGTAGACGGTAGAAATCTTTGTATATGTTGCTTCTATATAGTCTAAGAAACCTATATGCAAAGCATCTAAACAGTAACATTCGCCAATTTTTTGATCTTCAAGTTTAAGTGAACAACGAGCCCCATTGATAATCATGAAATGGAAATTATTTGTAAATTTCTACAAGTAGAACAATGAATAGTACAGGTAGACGGGTGAAATCTTTCTATATATTGCTTCCATATAGTCTAAGAAACATATATGCAAAGAATCCAAACAGTACAATTCGCCAATTTGTTATTCTTCAAGTTTAAGTGAACAACGAGCCCCATTGTTAATCCGTTAAAGGAATTTATTTGTAACTTTCGACAAGTAGAACAATGAATGGAACAGGTAGACGGTTGAGATCTTCGTATATATTGCTTCTATATAGTCTAAGAATCATATATGCAAAGCATCCAAACAGTACAATTTGCCAATTTATTGTTCTTCAAGTTTAAGTGAACAACGAGCCCCATTGATAATCATGAAACGGAAATTATTTGTAACTTTCTACAAGTAGAACAATGAATAGAACAGGTAGACGGTTGAAATCTTTGTATATGATGCTTCTATATGGTCTAAGAAACCTATATGCAAAGCATCTAAACAGTAACATTCGCCAATTTTTTGATCTTCAAGTTTAAGTGAACTACGAGCCCCATTGATAATCATGAAATGGAAATTATTTGTAACTTTCTACAAGTAGAACAATGAATAGTACAGGTAGACAGGTGAAATCTTTCTATATATTGCTTCCATATAGTCTAAGAAACATATATGCAAAGCATCAAAACAGTACAATTCGCCAGTTTTTTGTTTTTCAAGTTTAAGTGAACTACGAGCCCCATTGTTAATACTTTAACGGAAATTATTTGTAATTTTCGACAAGTAGAACAATGAATGGCGCAGGTATGCGATTGAAATCTTTGTATATATTGCTTCTATATAGTATACGAAACATATATGCAAAGCATCCAAACAGTACAATTTGCCAATTTTTTGTTCTTCAAGTTTAAGTGAACTACGAGCCCCATTGATAATCATGAAAGGGAAATTATTTGTAAGTTTCTACAAGTAGAACAATGATTGGAACAGGTAGACGGTTGAAATCAATGTATATATTGCTTCTATATAGTCTAAGAAACATATATGCAAAGCATCAAAACAGTACAATTCGCCAGTTTTTTGTTTTTCAAGTTTAAGTGAACTACGAGCCCCATTGTTAATACTTTAACGGAAATTATTTGTAACTTTCGACAAGTAGAACAATGAATGGCGCAGGTATGCGATTGAAATCTTTGTATATATTGCTTCTATATAGTATACGAAACATATATGCAAAGCATCCAAACAGTACAATTTGCCAATTTTTTGTTCTTCAAGTTTAAGTGAACAACGAGCCCCATTGATAATCATGAAAGGGAAATTATTTGTAAGTTTCTACAAGTAGAACAATGATTGGAACAGGTAGACGGTAGAAATCTTTGTATATGTTGCTTCCATATAGTCTAAGAAACATATATGCAAAGCATCCAAAAAGTACCATTCGCCAATTTTTTGTTCTTCATGTTTAAGTGAACAATGAGCCCCATTGTTGATCCTTTATCGGAAATTATTTGTAACTTTCGACAACTAGAACAATGAATGGAACAGGTAGACGGTTGAATTCTTTGTATATATTGCTTCTATATAGTCTAAGAAACATATATGCAAAGCATGCAAACAGTACCATTTGCCAATTTTTTGTTCTTCAAGTTTAAGTGAACAACAAGCCCCATTGATAATCATGAAACGGAAATTATTTGTAACTATCGACATGTAGAACAATGAATGGAACAGGTAGACGGTTGAAATCATTATTATATATTGCTTCTATATAGTCTAAGAAACATATATGCAAAGCATCCAAACAGTACCATTCGCCAATTTTTTGTTCTTCAAGTTTAAGTGAACTACGAGCCCCATTGTTAATACTTTAACGGAAATTATTTGTAACTTTCAACAAGTAGAACAATGAATGGAACAGGTAGACGGTTGAAATCATTGTATATATTGCTTCTATATAGTCTAAAAAACATATATGCAAAGCAACCAGACATTACCATTCGCCAATTTTTTGTTCTTCAAGTTTAAGTGAACAATGAGCCCATTGTTAATCCTTTATCGGAAATTATTTGTAACTTTCGCCAAGTAGAACAATGAATGGAACAGGTAGACGGTTGAAATCATTGTGTATATTGCTTCCATATAGTCTATGAAACATATATGCAAAGCATCCAAACAGTACAATTCGGGAATTTATTGTTCTTCAAGTATAAGTGAACAAAGAGCCCCATTGATAATCATGAAAGGGAAATTATTTGTAACTTTCTACAAGTAGAACAATGAATAGAACAGGTAGACTGTTGAAATCTTTGTATACATTGCTTCTATATAGTCTAAAAAACATATATGCAAAGCATCCAAACAGTACCATTGGCCAATTTTTTGTTCTTCAAGTTTAAGTGAACAACAAGCCCCATTGATAATCATGAAACGGAAATTATTTGTAAATTTCTACAAGTAGAACAATGAATAGAACAGGTAGACTGTTGAAATCTTTGTATACATTGCTTCTATATAGTCTAAGAAACATATATGCAAAGCATCCAAACAGTACCATTTGCCAATTTTTTGTTCTTCAAGTTTAAGTGAACAACAAGCCCCATTGATAATCATGAAACGGAAATTATTTGTAACTATCGACAGGTAGAACAATTAATGGAACAGGTAGACGGTTGAAATCATTATATATATTGCTTCTATATAGTCTAAGAAACATATATGCAGAGCATCCAAACAGTACCATTCGCCAATTTTTTGTTCTTCAAGTTTAAGTGAACAATGAGCCCCATTGTTAATCCCTTAACGGAAATTATTTGTAACTTTCGACAAGTAGAACAATGAATGGAACAGGTAGACGGTTGAAATCTTTGTATATATTGCTTCTATATAGTCTAAGAAATATATATGCAAAGCATCGAAACAGTACGATTCGCCAACTTTTTGTTGTTCAAGTTTAAGTGAACTACGAGCCCCATTGTTAATCCTTTAAAGGAAATTATTTGTAAATTTCGACAAGTAGAACAATGATTGGAACACGTAGACAGTTGAAATCTTTGTATATATTGCTTCTATATAGTCTAAGAAACATATATGCAAAGCATCCAAACAGTACAATTCGCCAATTTATTGATCTTCAAGTTTAAGTGAACTACGATACCCATTGTTAATACTTTATCGGAAATTACTTCTAACTTTCGACAAGTAGAACAATGAATGAAACAGGTAGACGGTTGAAATCTTTGTATATATTGCTTCTATATAGTCTAAGAAATATATATGCAAAGCATCGAAACAGTACGATTCGCCAACTTTTTGTTGTTCAAGTTTAAGTGAACTACGAGCCCCATTGTTAATCCTTTAAAGGAAATTATTTGTAAATTTCAACAAGTAGAACAATGAATGGAACAGGTAGACTGTTGAAATCATTGTATATATTGCTTCTGTATAGTCTAAGAAACATATATGCAAAGAATCCAAACAGTACAATTCGCCAATTATTTGTTCTTCAAGTTTAAGTGAACTACGAGCCCCATTGTTAATACTTTAACGGAAATTATTTGTAACTTGCGACAAGTAGAACAATGAATGGAACAGGTAGCCGGTTGAAATCAATGTATATATTGCTTCTATATAGTCTAAGAAACATATATGCAAAGCATCCAAACAGTACAATTCGCGAATTTATTGTTCTTCAAGTTTAAGTGAACAACGAGCCCCATTGTTAATCCTTTAAAGGAAATTATTTGTAAATTTCGACAAGTAGAACAATGATTGGAACACGTAGACGGTTGAAATCTTTGTATATATTGCTTCTATATAGTCTAAGAAACATATATGCAAAGCATCCAAACAGTACAATTCGCCAATTTATTGTTCTTCAAGTTGCAGTGAACAACGAGCCCCATTGTTAATCCTTTAAAGGAAATTATTTGTAAATTTCGACAAGTAGAACAATGAATGGAACAGGTAGACGGTTGAAATCTTTGTATATATTGCTACTATATAATCTAAGAAACATATATGCAAAGCATCCAAACAGTACCATTCGCCAATTTTTTGATCTTCAAGTTTAAGTGAACTACGAGCCCCATTGTTAATCCTTTAAAGGAAATTATTTGTAAATTTCAACAAGTAGAAAAATGAATGGGACAGGTAGACTGTTGAAATCATTGTATATACTGCTTCTGTATAGTCTAAGAAACATATATGCAAAGAATCCAAACAGTACAATTCGTCAATTATTTGATCTTCAAGTTTAAGTGAACTACGAGCCCCATTGTTAATCCTTTAAAGGAAATTATTTGTAAATTTCGGCAAGTAGAACAATGAATGGAACAGGTAGACGGTTGAAATCCTTGTATATATTGCTTCCATATAGTCTAAGAAACATATATGCAAAGCATCCAAACAGTACCATTCGCCAATTTTTTGTCCTTCAAGTTTAAGTGAACAATGAGCCCCATTGTTAATCCTTTATCGGAAATTATTTGTAACTTTCGACATGTAGAACAATGAATGGAACAGGTAGACGGTTGAAATCAATGTATATATTGGTTCTATATAGTCTAAGAAACATATATGCAAAGAATCCAAACAGTACAATTCGCCAATTTGTTATTCTTCAAGTTTAAGTGAACTACGAGCCCCATTGTTAATACTTTAACCGTAATTATTTGTAACTTTCGACAAGTAGAACAATGAATGGAACAGGTAGACGGTTGAAATCAATGTATATATTGGTTCTATATAGTCTAAGAAACATATATGCAAAGCGTCCAAAAAGTACAATTCGCCAATTTTTTGCTCTTCAAGTTTAAGTGAACTACGAGCCCCATTGTTAATCCTTTAAAGGAAATTATTTGTAAATTTCGGCAAGTAGAACAATGAATGGAATTGGTAGACTGTTGAAATCATTGTATATATTGCTTCTATATAGTCTAAGAAACATATATGCAAAGCGTCCAAAAAGTACAATTCGCCAATTTTTTGCTCTTCAAGTTTAAGTGATCTACGAGCCCCATTGTTAATCCTTTAAAGGAAATTATTTGTAACTTTCGGCAAGTAGAACAATGAAAGGAATAGGTAGACGGTTGAAATCATTGTATATATTGCTTCTATATAGTCCAAGAAACATATATGCAAAGCATCCAGACAGTACAATTCGCCAATTTTTTGTTCTTCAAGTTTAAGTAAACTACGATCCCCATTGTTAATCCTTTAACGGAAATTATTTGTAACTTTCGACAAGTAGAACAATGAATGGAACAGGTAGACGGTTGAAATCATTGTATATATTGCTTCCATATAGTCTAAGAAACATATATGCAAAGCATCCAAAAAGTACCATTCGCCAATTTTTTGTTCTTCATGTTTAAGTGAACAATGAGCCCCATTGTTGATCCTTTATCGGAAATTATTTGTAACTTTCGACAACTAGAACAATGAATGGAACAGGTAGACGGTTGAATTCTTTGTATATATTGCTTCTATATAGTCTAAGAAACATATATGCAAAGCATGCAAACAGTACCATTTGCCAATTTTTTGTTCTTCAAGTTTAAGTGAACAACAAGCCCCATTGATAATCATGAAACGGAAATTATTTGTAACTATCGACATGTAGAACAATGAATGGAACAGGTAGACGGTTGAAATCATTATTATATATTGCTTCTATATAGTCTAAGAAACATATATGCAAAGCATCCAAACAGTACCATTCGCCAATTTTTTGTTCTTCAAGTTTAAGTGAACTACGAGCCCCATTGTTAATACTTTAACGGAAATTATTTGTAACTTTCGACAAGTAGAACAATGAATGGAACAGGTAGACGGTTGAAATCATTGTATATATTGCTTCTATATAGTCTAAAAAACATATATGCAAAGCAACCAGACAGTACCATTCGCCAATTTTTTGTTCTTCAAGTTTAAGTGAACAATGAGCCCATTGTTAATCCTTTATCGGAAATTATTTGTAACTTTCGACAAGTAGAACAATGAATGGAACAGGTAGACGGTTGAAATCATTGTGTATATTGCTTCCATATAGTCTATGAAACATATATGCAAAGCATCCAAACAGTACAATTCGCCAATTTTTTGTTCTTCAAGTTTAAGTGAACAATAAGCCCCAATGGTTAATCCTTTATCGGTAATTATTTGTAACTTTCGACAAGTAGAACAATGAATGGAACAGGTAGACGGTTGAAATCCTTGTATATATTGCGTCTATATAGTCTAAGAAACATATATGCAAAGCATCCAAACAGTACCATTCGCCAATTTTTTGATCTTCAAGTTTAAGTGAACTACGAGCCCCATTGTTAATCCTTTAAAGGAAATTATTTGTAAATTTCGACAAGTAGAACAATGAATGGAACAGGTAGACTGTTGAAATCATTGTATATATTGCTTCTGTATAGTCTAAGAAACATATATGCAAAGAATCCAAACAGTACAATTCGCCAATTATTTGATCTTCAAGTTTAAGTGAACAATGAGCCCCAATGGTTAATCCTTTATCGGAAATTATTTGTAACTTTCGACAAGTAGAACAATGAATAGAACGGGTAGACGGTTGAAATCATTGTATATATTGCTTCTATATAGTCTAAGAAACATATATGCAAAGCATCCAAACAGTACAATTCCCCAGTTTTTTGTTCTTCAAGTTTAAGTGAACTACGAGCCCCATTGTTAATACTTTAACGGAAATTATTTGTAACTTTCGACAAGTAGAACAATGAATGGAACAGGTAGACGGTTGAAATCTTTGTATATAATGCTTCTGTATAGTCTAAGAAACATATATGCAAAGAATCCAAACAGTACAATTCGCCAATTATTTGATCTTCAAGTTTAAGTGAACTACGAGCCCCATTGTTAATACTTTAACGGAAATTATTTGTAACTTGCGACAAGTAGAACAATGAATGGAACAGGTAGCCGGTTGAAATCAATGTATATATTGCTTCTATATAGTCTAAGAAACATATATGCAAAGCATCCAAACAGTACCATTCGCCAATTTTTTGTTCTTCAAGTTTAAGTGAACAATGAGCCCCAATGGTTAATCCTTTATCGGAAATTATTTGTTACTTTCGACAAGTAGAACAATGAATAGAACGGGTAGACGGTTGAAATCATTGTATATATTGCTTCTATATAGTCTAAGAAACATATATGCAAAGCATCCAAACAGTACAATTCCCCAGTTTTTTGTTCTTCAAGTTTAAGTGAACTACGAGCCCCATTGTTAATACTTTAACGGAAATTATTTGTAACTTTCGACAAGTAGAACAATGAATGGAACAGGTAGACGGTTGAAATCAATGTATATATTGCTTCTATATAGTCTACGAAACATATATGCAAAGCATCCAAACAGTACCATTCGCCAATTTTTTGTTCTTCGAGTGTAAGTGAACAACGAGCCCCATTGATAATCATGAAACGGAAATTATTTGTAACTATCGACAAGTAGAACAATGAATGGAACAGGTAGACGGTTGAAATCATTATATATATTGCTTCTATATAGTCTAAGAAACATATATGCAAAGCATCCAAACAGTACAATTCGCCAATTTTTTGTTCTTCAAGTTTAAGTGAACAATAAGCCCCAATGGTTAATCCTTTATCGGAAATTATTTGTAACTTTCGACAAGTAGAACAATGAACGGAACAGGTAGACTGTTGAAATCATTGTATATATTGCTTCTGTATAGTCTAAGAAACATATATGCAAAGAATCCAAACAGTACAATTCACCAATTATTTGATCTTCAAGTTTAAGTGAACTACGAGCCCCATTGTTAATACTTTAACGGAAATTATTTGTAACTTGCGACAAGTAGAACAATGAATGGAACAGGTAGCCGGTTGAAATCAATGTATATATTGCTTCTATATAGTCTAAGAAACATATATGCAAAGCATCCAAACAGTACCATTCGCCAATTTTTTGTTCTTCAAGATTAAGTGAACTACGAGCCCCATTGTTAATCCTTTAAAGGAAATTATTTATAAATTTCGACAAGTAGAACAATGAATGGAACAGGTAGACTGTTGAAATCATTGTATATATTGCTTCTATATAGTCTAAGAAACATATATGCATAGCGTCCAAACAGTACAATTCGCCAATTTTTTGCTCTTCAAGTTTAAGTGAACTACGAGCCCCATTGTTAATCCTTTAAAGGAAATTATTTGTAAATTTCGGCAAGTAGAACAATGAATGGAATAGGTAGACGGTTGAAATCATTGTATATATTGCTTCTATATAGTCTAAGAAGCATATCTGCAAATCATCCAAACAGTACAATTCGCCAATTTTTTGTTCTTCAAGTTTAAGTAAACTACGATCCCCATTGTTAATCCCTTAACGGAAATTATTTGTAACTTTCGACAAGTAGAACAATGAATGGAACTGGTAGACGGTTGAAATCATTGTATATATTGCTTCTATATAGTCTAAGAAACATATATGCAAAGCATCCAAATAGTACAATTCGACAATTTTTTGTTCTTCAAGTTTAAGTGAACAATTAGCCCCAATGGTTAATCCTTTATCGGAAATTATTTGTAATTTTCGACAAGTAGAACAATGAATGGAACAGGTAGACAGTTGAAATCTTTGTATATATTGCTTCTATATAATCTAAGAAACATATATGCAAAGCATCCAAACAGTACAAATCGCCAATTATTTCATCTTCATGTTTAAGTGAACTACGAGCCCCATTGTTAAAACTTTAAAGGAAATTATTTGTAACTTGCGACAAGTAGAACAATGAATGGAACAGGTAGCCGGTTGAAATCAATGTATATATTGCTTCTATATAGTCTAAGAAACATATATGCAAAGCATCCAAACAGTACCATTCGCCAATTTTTTGTTCTTCAAGTTTAAGTGAACAATGAGCCCCAATGGTTAATCCTTTATCGGAAATTATTTGTAACTTTCGACAAGTAGAACAATGAATAGAACGGGTAGACGGTTGAAATCATTGTATATATTGCTTCTATATAGTCTAAGAAACATATATGCAAAGCATCCAAACAGTACAATTCCCCAGTTTTTTGTTCTTCAAGTTTAAGTGAACTACGAGCCCCATTGTTAATACTTTAACGGAAATTATTTGTAACTTTCGACAAGTAGAACAATGAATGGAACAGGTAGACGGTTGAAATCAATGCATATATTGCTTCTATATAGTCTACGAAACATATATGCAAAGCATCCAAACAGTACCATTCGCCAATTTTTTGTTCTTCGAGTGTAAGTGAACAACGAGCCCCATCGATAATCATGAAACGGAAATTATTTGTAACTATCGACAAGTAGAACAATGAATGGAACAGGTAGACGGTTGAAATCATTATATATATTGCTTCTATATAGTCTAAGAAACATATATGCAAAGCATCCAAACAGTACCATTCGCCAATTTTTTGTTCTTCAAGTTTAAGTGAACAATGAGCCCCAATGGTTAATCCTTTATCGGAAATTATTTGTAACTTTCGACAAGTAGAACAATGAATAGAACGGGTAGACGGTTGAAATCATTGTATATATTGCTTCTATATAGTCTAAGAAACATATATGCAAAGCATCCAAACAGTACAATTCCCCAGTTTTTTGTTCTTCAAGTTTAAGTGAACTACGAGCCCCATTGTTAATACTTTAACGGAAATTATTTGTAACTTTCGACAAGTAGAACAATGAATGGAACAGGTAGACGGTTGAAATCAATGTATATATTGCTTCTATATAGTCTACGAAACATATATGCAAAGCATCCAAACAGTACCATTCGCCAATTTTTTGTTGTACAAGTTTAAGTGAACAATGAGCCCCAATGGTTAATCCTTTATCGGAAATTACTTGTAATTTTCGACAAGTAGAACAATCGATGGAACAGGTAGACGGCTGAAATCAATGTATATATTGCTTCTATATAATCTAAGAAACATATCTTCAAAGCATCCAAACAGTACCATTCGCCAATTTTTTGTTCTTCAAGTTTAAGTGATCTACGAGCCCCATTGTTAATCCTTTATCGGAAATTATTTGTAATTTTCGACAAGTAGAACAATGAATGGAACAGGTAGACGGTTGAAATCTTTGTATATATTGCTTCTATATAATCTAAGAAACATATATGCAAAGCATCTAAACGGTAACAATCGTCAATTTTTTGATCTTCAAGTTTAAGTGAACAGCGAGCCCCATTGATAATCATGAAATGGAAATTATTTGTAACTTTCTACAAGTAGAACAATGAATAGTACAGGTAGACGGGTGAAATCTTTCTATATATTGCTTCTAAATAGTCTATGAAACATATATGAAAAGCATCCAAACAGTACAATTCGCCAATTTTTTGTTCTTCAAGTTTAAGTGAACTACGAGCCCCATTGTTAATCCTTTAAAGGAAATTATTTCTAAATTTCGACAAGTAGAACAATGAATGGATCATGTAGACGGTTGAAATCATTGTATATATTGCTTCTATATAGTCTACGAAACATATATGCAAAGCATCCAAACAGTACCATTCGCCAATTTTTTGTTCTTCAAGTTTAAGTGAACTACGAGCCCCATTGTTAATCCCTTAACGGAAATTATTTGTATCTTTCGACAAGTAGAACAATGAATGGAACAGGTAGACTGTTGAAATCATTGTATATATTGCTTCTATATGGTCTAAGAAACATATATGCAAAGCATCCAAACAGTACAATTCGCCAATTTTTTGTTCTTCAAGTTTAAGTAAACTACGATCCCCATTGTTAATCCCTTAACGGAAATTATTTGAAACTGTCGACAAGTAGAACAATGAATGGAACAGGTAGACGGTTGAAATCATTGTATATATTGCTTCTATATAGTCTAAGAAACATATATGTAAAGCATCCAAACAGTACCATTCGCCAATTTTTTGTTCTTCAAGTTTAAGTGAACTACGAGCCCCATTGTTAATCCTTTAAAGGAAATTATTTGTAAATTTCGACAAGTAGAACAATGTATGGAACAGGTAGACGGTTGAAATCTATGTATATATTGCTTCTATATAGTCTAAGAAACATATATGCAAAGCATCCAAACAGTACAATTCGCCAATTTTTTGTTCTTCAAGTTTAAGTGAACAATGAGCCCCAATGGTTAATCCTTTATCGGAAATTATTTGTAACTTTCGACAAGTAGAACAATGAATGGAACAGGTAGACGCTCGAAATCTTTGTATATATTGCTTCTATATAGTCTAAGAAACATATATGCAAAGCATCCAAACAGTACAATTCGCCAATTTATTGATCTTCAAGTTTAAGTGAACTACGATACCCATTGTTAATACTTTATCGGAAATTACTTCCAACTTTCGACAAGTAGAACAATGAATGAAACAGGTAGACGGTTGAAATCTTTGTATATATTGCTTCTTTATAGTCTAAGAAACATATATGCATAGCATCGAAACAGTACGATTCGCCAACTTTTTGTTGTTCAAGTTTAAGTGAACTACGAGCCCCATTGTTAATCCTTTAAAGGAAATTATTTGTAAATTTCGACAAGTAGAACAATGATTGGAACACGTAGACAGTTGAAATCTTTGTATATATTGCTTCTATATAGTCTAAGAAACATATATGCAAAGCATGCAAACAGTACCATTTGCCAATTTTTTGTTCTTCAAGTTTAAGTGAACAACAAGCCCCATTGATAATCATGAAACGGAAATTATTTGTAACTATCGACATGTAGAACAATGAATGGAACAGGTAGACGGTTGAAATCATTATATATATTGCTTCTATATAGTCTAAGAAACATATGTGCAAAGCATCCAAACAGTACCATTCGCCAATTTTTTGTTCTTCAAGTTTAAGTGAACTACGAGCCCCATTGTTAATACTTTAACGGAAATTATTTGTAACTTTCGACAAGTAGAACAATGAATGGAACAGGTAGACGGTTGAAATCATTGTATATATTGCTTCTATATAGTCTAAAAAACATATATGCAAAGCAACCAGACAGTACCATTCGCCAATTTTTTGTTCTTCAGGTTAAGTGAACAATGAGCCCCATTGTTAATCCTTTATCGGAAATTAATTCTAACTTTCGACAAGTAGAACAATGAATGGAACAGGTAGACTGTTGAAATCTTTGTATATATTGCTTCTATATAGTCTAAGAAACATATATGCAAAGCATCCAAACAGTACAATTCGCCAATGTTATGTTCTTCAAGTTTAAGTGAACTACGATCCCCATTGTTAATACTTTAACGGAAATTATTTGTAATTTTCGACAACAAGAACAATGACTGGAACAGGTAGACGGTTGAAATCTTCGTATATATTGCTTCTATATAGTCTAAGAAACATATATGCAAAGCATCCAAACAGTACCATTAGCCAATTTTTTGTTCTTCAAGTTTAAGTGAACGACGATCCCCATTGATAATCATGAAACGGAAATTATTTGTAACTTTCTACAAGTTGAACAATGAATGGCACAGGTAGACGGTTGAAATCGTTGTATATATTGCTTCCATATAGTCTAAGAAACATGTACGCAAAGCATCCAAACAGTATCATTAGCCAATTTTTTGTTCTTCAAGTTTAAGTGAACGACGAGCCCCATTGATAATCATGAAACGGAAATTATTTGTAACTTTCTACAAGTAGAACAATGAATGGAACAGGTAGACGGTTGAAATCATTGTATATATTGCTTCCATATAGTCTAAGAAACATATATGCAAAGCATCCAAACAGTACAATTCGCCAATTTTTTGTTCTTCAAGTTTAAGTGAACTACGAGCCCAATTGTTAATCCTTTAAAGGAAATTATTTGTAAATTTCGACAAGTAGAACAATGAATGGAACAGGTAGACTGTTGAAATCATTGTATATATTGCTTCTATATAGTCTAAGAAACATATACGCAAAGCATCCAAACAGTACCATTCACCAATTTTTTGTTCTTCAAGTTTAAGTGAACAATGAGCCCCAATGGTTAATACTTTATCGGAAATTATTTGTAATTTTCGACAAGTAGAACAATGAATGGAACAGGTAGACGGTTGAAATCCTTGTATATATTGCGTCTATATAGTCTAAGAAACATATATGCAAAGCATCCAAACAGTACCATTCGCCAATTTTTTGATCTTCAAGTTTAAGTGAACTACGAGCCCCATTGTTAATCCTTTAAAGGAAATTATTTGTAAATTTCGACAAGTAGAACAATGAATGGAACAGGTAGACTGTTGAAATCATTGTATATATTGCTTCTGTATAGTCTAAGAAACATATATGCAAAGAATCCAAACAGTACAATTCGCCAATTATTTGATCTTCAAGTTTAAGTGAACTACGAGCCCCATTGTTAATACTTTAACGGAAATTATTTGTAACTTGCGACAAGTAGAACAATGAATGGAACAGGTAGACGGTTGAAATCTTTGTATATATTGCTTCTATATAGTCTAAGAAACATATATGCAAAGCATCCAAACAGTACAATTCGCCAATTTTTTGTTCTTCAAGTTTAAGTGAACAATAAGCCCCAATGGTTAATCCTTTATCGGTAATTATTTGTAACTTTCGACAAGTAGAACAATGAATGGAACAGGTAGACGGTTGAAATCCTTGTATATATTGCGTCTATATAGTCTAAGAAACATATATGCAAAGCATCCAAACAGTACCATTCGCCAATTTTTTGTTCTTCAAGTTTAAGTGAACAATGAGCCCCATTGTTAATCCTTTATCGGAAATTATTTGTAACTTTCGACAAGTAGAACAATGAATGGAACAGGTAGACGGTTGAAATCTTTGTATATAATGCTTCTATATAGTCTAAGAAACATATATGCAAAGCATCCAAACAGTACAATTCGCCAATTTTTTGTTCTTCAAGTTTAAGTGAACAATAAGCCCCAATGGTTAATCCTTTATCGGTAATTATTTGTAACTTTCGACAAGTAGAACAATGAATGGAACAGGTAGACGGTTGAAATCCTTGTATATATTGCGTCTATATAGTCTAAGAAACATATATGCAAAGCATCCAAACAGTACCATTCGCCAATTTTTTGTTCTTCAAGTTTAAGTGAACAATGAGCCCCATTGTTAATCCTTTATCGGAAATTATTTGTAACTTTCGACAAGTAGAACAATGAATGGAACAGGTAGACGGTTGAAATCTTTGTATATAATGCTTCTATATAGTCTAAGAAACATATATGCAAAGCATCCAAACAGTACAATTCGCCAATTTTTTGTTCTTCAAGTTTAAGTGAACAATAAGCCCCAATGGTTAATCCTTTATCGGTAATTATTTGTAACTTTCGACAAGTAGAACAATGAATGGAACAGGTAGACGGTTGAAATCCTTGTATATATTGCGTCTATATAGTCTAAGAAACATATATGCAAAGCATCCAAACAGTACCATTCGCCAATTTTTTGATCTTCAAGTTTAAGTGAACTACGAGCCCCATTGTTAATCCTTTAAAGGAAATTATTTGTAAATTTCGACAAGTAGAACAATGAATGGAGCAGGTAGACTGTTGAAATCATTGTATATATTGCTTCTGTATAGTCTAAGAAACATATATGCAAAGAATCCAAACAGTACAATTCGCCAATTATTTGATCTTCAAGTTTAAGTGAACTACGAGCCCCATTGTTAATACTTTAACGGAAATTATTTGTAACTTGCGACAAGTAGAACAATGAATGGAACAGGTAGACTGTTGAAATCTTTGTATATAATGCTTCTATATAGTCTAAGAAACATATATGCAAAGCATCCAAACAGTACAATTCGCCAATTTTTTGCTCTTCAAGTTTAAGTGATCTACGAGCCCCATTGTTAATCCTTTAAAGGAAATTATTTGTAACTTTCGGCAAGTAGAACAATGAAAGGAATAGGTAGACGGTTGAAATCATTGTATATATTGCTTCTATGTAGTCTAAGAAACATATATGCAAAGCATCCAGACAGTACAATTCGCCAATTTTTTGTTCTTCAAGTTTAAGTAAACTACGATCCCCATTGTTAATCCTTTAACGGAAATTATTTGTAACTTTCGACAAGTAGAACAATGAATGAAACAGGTAGACGGTTGAAATCATTGTATATATTGCTTCCATATAGTCTAAGAAACATATATGCAAAGCATCCAAACAGTACCATTCGCCAATTTTTTGATCTTCAAGTTTAAGTGAACTACGAGCCCCATTGTTAATCCTTTAAAGGAAATTATTTGTAAATTTCGACAAGTAGAACAATGAATGGAACAGGTAGACTGTTGAAATCATTGTATATATTGCTTCTGTATAGTCTAAGAAACATATATGCAAAGAATCCAAACAGTACAATTCGCCAATTATTTGATCTTCAAGTTTAAGTGAACTACGAGCCCCATTGTTAATACTTTAACGGAAATTATTTGTAACTTGCGACAAGTAGAACAATGAATGGAACAGGTAGCCGGTTGAAATCAATGTATATATTGCTTCTATATAGTCTAAGAAACATATATGCAAAGCATCCAAGCAGTACCATTCGCCAATTTTTTGTTCTTCAAGTTTAAGTGAACAATGAGCCCCAATGGTTAATCCTTTATCGGAAATTATTTGTAACTTTCGACAAGTAGAACAATGAATAGAACGGGTAGACGGTTGAAATCATTGTATATATTGCTTCTATATAGTCTAAGAAACATATATGCAAAGCATCCAAACAGTACAATTCGCCAATTATTTCATCTTCATGTTTAAGTGAACTACGAGCCCCATTGTTAAAACTTTAAAGGAAATTATTTGTAACTTTCGACAAGTAGAACAATGAATGGAACTGGTAGACGGTTGAAATCTTTTTATATATTGCCTCTATATAGTCTAAGAAACATATATGCAAAGCATCCAAACAGTA
Organism: Cerceris ruficornis; assembly: GCA_963989415.1. Classification (NCBI taxonomy): domain Eukaryota; kingdom Metazoa; phylum Arthropoda; class Insecta; order Hymenoptera; family Crabronidae; genus Cerceris; species Cerceris ruficornis. The sequence continues at coordinate 2,361,193 of CAXDIW010000301.1, read as the reverse complement.
CCATTCGCCAATTTTTTGTTGTTCAAGTTTAAGTGAACAATGAGCCCCAATGGTTAATCCTTTATCGGAAATTACTTGTGTAGCCATATTTGTATAGGATTTCGGGATAATGGATCTGGAGACAGTAGATATATTTTTTGAGTGTTTTATTCCTCTTTATGGATGGGAAAAGGCTACAGGAGATTGTATAATTTTATTCGGTAGAGCAAGATTTGACAAAATAGATCAAGTTAATCAAATACTTGACAAAGCGACTTAAGCTTTATTCAAAAGGCGTGAAAGCTATGATACGCGAATCTATCTAATTCTCGGGCGTCCAGGAGATGCTCTGTACTCTCTCGTTATGCACGAGGACCCAGGAACACTCCCGTACTCTCCCGTCTCGTCTAATTCGTCTTGGGCGTCCAGGAGATGCTCTGTACTCTCTCGTTATGCACGAGGACCCAGGAACACTCCCGTACTCTCCCGTCTCGTCTAAGTCGTCTTGGGCGTCCAGGAGATGCTCTGTACTCTCTCATTATGTACGAGGACCCAGGAACACTCCCGTACTCTCCCGTCTCGTCTAAGTCGTCTTGGGCGTCCAGGAGATGCTCTGTACTCTCTCGTTATGCACGAGGACCCAGGAACACTCCCGTACTCTCCCGTTTCTCTCTAAGTCGTCTCGGGCGTCCAGGAGATGCTCTGTACTCTCTCGTTATGCACGAGGACCCAGGAACACTCCCGTACTCTCCCGTCTCTCCCTAAGTCGTCTCGGGCGTCCAGGAGATGCTCTGTACTCTCTCGTTATGCACGAGGACCCAGGAACACTCCCGTACTCTCCCGTTTCCCTCTAAGTCGTCTCGGGCGTCCAGGAGATGCTCTGTACTCTCTCGTTATGCACGAGGACCCAGGAACACTCCCGTACTCTCCCGTTTCTCTCTAGCAGGCGTCCGGCTATTCGCTGTACTCTCCTGCCAAAGAGGCCCTAACTGCTATCCGAGAGCGGCCGATGGTATTACCTCGTCCTCTCTCTCGGAGCAGAAGAAGAAGTCTGTCGTGTCGCGAGCCCTATTTTATATCCGATCGTTGCTACCCTTGGTCGTGAAAATCAACAGTCGCGTTGTCAAGCTGGCTCTCGCGGACCCTGCCTCGCGTCTCGCGTCCCCGCTGCGCTCGGCGGTCCATCGTCGGGCGTAAGAATTACGCGAGGCTTCGCCGTTTCGCGTTTCTCTTCCTAATTTCGTTGTCGCTATGCTACACTTGTAATTTTCGACAAGTAGAACAATCGATGGAACAGGTAGACGGCTGAAATCATTGTATATATTGCTTCTATATAATCTAAGAAACATATCTTCAAAGCATCCAAACAGTACAATTCGCCAATTTTTTGTTCTTCAAGTTTAAGTGAACTACGAGCCCCATTGTTAATCCTTTAATGGAAATTATTTCTAAATTTCGACAAGTAGAACAATGAATGGATCATGTAGACGGTTGAAATCATTGTATATATTGCTTCTATATAGTCTACGAAACATATATGCAAAGCATCCAAACAGTACCATTCGCCAATTTTTTGTTCTTCAAGTTTAAGTGAACTACGAGCCCCATTGTTAATCCCTTAACGGAAATTATTTGTATCTTTCGACAAGTAGAACAATGAATGGAACAGGTAGACTGTTGAAATCATTGTATATATTGCTTCTATATGGTCTAAGAAACATATATGCAAAGCATCCAAACAGTACAATTCGCCAATTTTTTGTTCTTCTAGTTTAAGTGACCTACGATACCCATTGTTAATACTTTATCGGAAATTACTTCTAACTTTCGACAAGTAGAACAATGAATGGAACTGGTAGACGGTTGAAATCATTTTATATATTGCTTCTATATAGTCTAAGAAACATATATGCAAAGCATCTAAACAGTAACAATCGCCAATTTTTTGATCTTCAAGTTTAAGTGAACAGCGAGCCCCATTGATAATCATGAAATGGAAATTATTTGTAAGTTTCTACAAGTAGAACAATGAATAGTACAGGTAGACGGGTGAAATCTTTCTATATATTGCTTCCATATAGTCTAAGAAACATGTACGCAAAGCATCCAAACAGTACCATTAGCCAATTTTTTGTTCTTCAAGTTTAAGTGAACGACGATCCCCATTGATAATCATGAAACGGAAATTATTTGTAACTTTCTACAAGTTGAACAATGAATGGCACAGGTAGACGGTTGAAATCGTTGTATATATTGCTTCCATATAGTCTAAGAAACTTGTACGCAAAGCATCCAAACAGTATCATTAGCCAATTTTTTGTTCTTCAAGTTTAAGTGAACGACGAGCCCCATTGATAATCATGAAACGGAAATTATTTGTAACTTTCTACAAGTAGAACAATGAATGGAACAGGTAGACGGTTGAAATCATTGTATATATTGCTTCCATATAGTCTAAGAAACATATATGCAAAGCATCCAAACAGTACAATTCGCCAATTTTTTGTTCTTCAAGTTTAAGTGAACTACGAGCCCAATTGTTAATCCTTTAAAGGAAATTATTTGTAAATTTCGACAAGTAGAACAATGAATGGAACAGGTAGACTGTTGAAATCATTGTATATATTGCTTCTATATAGTCTAAGAAACATATACGCAAAGCATCCAAACAGTACCATTCACCAATTTTTTGTTCTTCAAGTTTAAGTGAACAATGAGCCCCAATGGTTAATCCTTTATCGGAAATTATTTGTAATTTTCGACAAGTAGAACAATGATTGGAACACGTAGAAGGTTGAAATCTTTGTATATATTGCTTCCATATAGTCTAAGAAACATTTATGCAAAGCATCCAAACATTACCACTCGCCAATTTGTTGTCCTTCAAGTTTAAGTGAACAATGAGCCCCATTGTTAATCCTATATCGGAAATTATTTGTAACTTTCGACAAGTAGAACAATGAATGGAACAGGTAGACGGTTGAAATCTTTGTATATAATGCTTCTATATAGTCTAAGAAACATATATGCAAAGCATCCAAACAGTACAATTCGCCAATTTTTTGTTCTTCAAGTTTAAGTGAACAATAAGCCCCAATGGTTAATCCTTTATCGGTAATTATTTGTAACTTTCGACAAGTAGAACAATGAATGGAACAGGTAGACGGTTGAAATCCTTGTATATATTGCGTCTATATAGTCTAAGAAACATATATGCAAAGCATCCAAACAGTACCATTCGCCAATTTTTTGATCTTCAAGTTTAAGTGAACTACGAGCCCCATTGTTAATACTTTAACGGAAATTATTTGTAATTTTCGACAAGAAGAACAATGACTGGAACAGGTAGACGGTTGAAATCTTCGTATATATTGCTTCTATATAGTCTAAGAAACATATATGCAAAGCATCCAAACAGTACAATTCGCCAATTTTTTGTTCTTCAAGTTTAAGTGAACTACGAGCCCCATTGTTAATACTTTAACGGACATTATTTGTAATTTTCGACAAGAAGAACAATGACTGGAACAGGTAGACGGTTGAAATCTTTGTATATATTGCTTCTATATAGTCTAAGAAACATATACGCAAAGCAACCAAACAGTACAATTCGCCAATTTATTGATCTTCAAGTTTAAGTGACCTACGATACCCATTGTTAATACTTTATCGGAAATTACTTCTAACTTTCGACAAGTAGAACAATGAATGGAACTGGTAGACGGTTGAAATCATTTTATATATTGCTTCTATATAGTCTAAGAAACATATATGCAAAGCATCTAAACAGTAACAATCGCCAATTTTTTGATCTTCAAGTTTAAGTGAACAGCGAGCCCCATTGATAATCATGAAATGGAAATTATTTGTAAGTTTCTACAAGTAGAACAATGAATAGTACAGGTAGACGGGTGAAATCTTTCTATATATTGCTTCCATATAGTCTAAGAAACATGTACGCAAAGCATCCAAACAGTACCATTAGCCAATTTTTTGTTCTTCAAGTTTAAGTGAACGACGATCCCCATTGATAATCATGAAACGGAAATTATTTGTAACTTTCTACAAGTTGAACAATGAATGGCACAGGTAGACGGTTGAAATCGTTGTATATATTGCTTCCATATAGTCTAAGAAACATGTACGCAAAGCATCCAAACAGTATCATTAGCCAATTTTTTGTTCTTCAAGTTTAAGTGAACGACGAGCCCCATTGATAATCATGAAACGGAAATTATTTGTAACTTTCTACAAGTAGAACAATGAATGGAACAGGTAGACGGTTGAAATCATTGTATATATTGCTTCCATATAGTCTAAGAAACATATATGCAAAGCATCCAAACAGTACAATTCGCCAATTTTTTGTTCTTCAAGTTTAAGTGAACTACGAGCCCAATTGTTAATCCTTTAAAGGAAATTATTTGTAAATTTCGACAAGTAGAACAATGAATGGAACAGGTAGACTGTTGAAATCATTGTATATATTGCTTCTATATAGTCTAAGAAACATATACGCAAAGCATCCAAACAGTACCATTCACCAATTTTTTGTTCTTCAAGTTTAAGTGAACAATGAGCCCCAATGGTTAATCCTTTATCGGAAATTATTTGTAATTTTCGACAAGTAGAACAATGATTGGAACACGTAGAAGGTTGAAATCTTTGTATATATTGCTTCCATATAGTCTAAGAAACATTTATGCAAAGCATCCAAACATTACCACTCGCCAATTTGTTGTCCTTCAAGTTTAAGTGAACAATGAGCCCCATTGTTAATCCTATATCGGAAATTATTTGTAACTTTCGACAAGTAGAACAATGAATGGAACAGGTAGACGGTTGAAATCTTTGTACATAATGCTTCTATATAGTCTAAGAAACATATATGCAAAGCATCCAAACAGTACAATTCGCCAATTTTTTGTTCTTCAAGTTTAAGTGAACAATAAGCCCCAATGGTTAATCCTTTATCGGTAATTATTTGTAACTTGCGACAAGTAGAACAATGAATGGAACAGGTAGCCGGTTGAAATCAATGTATATATTGCTTCTCTATAGTCTAAGAAACATATATGCAAAGCATCCAAACAGTACAATTCGCGAATTTATTGTTCTTCAAGTTTAAGTGAACAACGAGCCCCATTGTTAATCCTTTAAAGGAAATTATTTGTAAATTTCGACAAGTAGAACAATGATTGGAACACGTAGACGGTTGAAATCTTTGTATATATTGCTTCTATATAGTCTAAGAAACATATATGCAAAGCATCCAAACAGTACAATTCGCCAATTTATTGTTCTTCAAGTTGCAGTGAACAACGAGCCCCATTGTTAATCCTTTAAAGGAAATTATTTGTAAATTTCGACAGGTAGAACAATGAATGGAACAGGTAGACGGTTGAAATATTTGTATATATTGCTTCTATATAATATAAGAAACATATATTCAAAGCATCCAAACAGTACAATTCGCCAATTTTTTGGTCTTCAAGTTTAAGTGAACAATGAGCCCCAATGATTAATCCTTTATCGGTAATTATTTGTAACTTTCGACAAGTAGAACAATGAATGGAACAGGTAGACGGTTGAAATCATTGTATATATTGCTTCTATATAGTCTAAGAAACATATATGCAAAGCATCCAAACAGTACCATTCGCCAATTATTTGATCTTCAAGTTTAAGTGAACTACGAGCCCCATTGTTAATACTTTAACGGAAATTATTTGTAACTTGCGACAAGTAGCACAATGAATGGAACAGGTAGCCGGTTGAAATCAATGTATATATTGCTTCTATATAGTCTAAGAAACATATATGCAAAGCATCCAAACAGTAGAATTCGCCAATTTATTTTTCTTCAAGTTTAAGTGAACAATGAGCCCCAATGGTTAATCCTTTATCGGAAATTGTTTGTAATTTTCGACAAGTAGAACAATGAATGGAACATGTAGACGGTTGAAATCTTTGTATATATTGCTTCAGTATAGTCTAAGAAACATATATGCAAAGCATCCAAACAGTACAATTCGCCAATTTTTTGTTCTTCAAGTTTAAGTGAACTACGAGCCCCATTGTTAATCCTTTAACGGAAATTATTTGTAAATTTCGATAAGTAGAACAATGATTGGAACACGTAGACGGTTGAAATCATTGTATATATTGCTTCTATATAGTCCAAGAAACATAAATGCAAAGCGGCCAAACAGTACAATTCGCCAATTTTTTGCTCTTCAAGTTTAAGTGAACTACGAGCCCCATTGTTAATCCTTTATCGGAAATTATTTGTAATTTTCGACAAGTAGTACAATGAATGGAACAGGTAGACGGTTGAAATCTTTGTATATATTGCTTCTATATAGTCTAAGAAACATATATGCAAAGCATCCAAACAGTACAATTCGCCAATTTTTTGTTCTTCAAGTTTAAGTGAACAGTGAGCCCCAATGGTTAATCCTTTATCGGTAATTATTTGTAACTTTCGACAAGTAGAACAATGAATGTAACATGTAGACGGTTGAAATCTTTGTATATATTGCTTCTATATAGTCTAAGAAACATATATGCAAAGCATCCAAACAGTACAATTCGCCAATTTTTTGTTCTTCAAGTTTAAGTGAACTACGAGCCCCATTGTTAATCCTATAACGGAAATTAATTGTAACTTTCTACAAGTAGAACAATGATTGGAACACGTAGACGGTTGAAATCTTTGTATATATTGCTACCATATAGTCTAAGAAATATGTACGCAAAGCATCCAAACAGTACCATTCGCCAATTTCTTGTTCTTCAAGTTTAAGTGAACAATGAGCCCCAATGGTTAATCCTTTATCGGAAATTACTTGTAATTTTCGACAAGTAGAACAATGAATGGAACAGGTAGACGGTTGAAATCTTTGTATATATTGTTTCTATATAGTCCAAGAAACATATATGCAAAGCGTCCAAACAGTACAATTCGCCAATTTTTTGCTCTTCAAGTTTAAGTGAACTACGAGCCGCATTGTTAATCCTTTAAAGGAAATTATTTGTAACTTGCGACAAGTAGAACAATGAATGGAACAGGTAGACATTTGAAATCTTTGTATATATTGCTTCTATATAATCTAAGAAACATATATGCAAAGCATCCAAACAGTACCATTCGCCAATTTTTTGTTCTTCAAGTTTAAGTGAACAATGAGACCCATTGTTAATCCTTTATCGGAAATTATTTGTAACTTTCGACAAGTAGAACAATGAATGGAACAGGTAGACGGTTGAAATCTTTGTATATATTGCTTCTATATAGTCTAAGAAACATATATGCAAAGCATCCAAACAGTACAATTCGCCAATTTTTTGTTCCTCCAGTTTAAGTGAACAATGAGCCCCAATGGTTAATCCTTTATCGGAAATTATTTGTAACTTTCGACAAGTAGAACAATGAATGGAACAGGTAGACAGTTGAAATCTTTGTATATATTGCTTCTATATAGTCTAAGAAACATATGTGCAAAGCATCCAAACAGTACAATTCGCCAATTATTTCATCTTCATGTTTAAGTGAACTACGAGCCCCATTGTTAATCCTTTATCGGAAATTATTTGTAACTTTCGACAAGTAGAACAATGAATGAAACAGGTAGACGGTTGAAATCTTTGTATATATTGCTTCTAAATAGTCTAAGAAACATATATGCAAAGCATCCAAACAGTACAATTCGCCAATTTTTTGATCTTCAAGTTTAAGTGAACAGCGAGCCCCATTGATAATCATGAAATGGAAATTATTTGTAACTTTCTACAAGTAGAACAATGAATAGAACAGGTAGACGGTTGAAATCTTTGTATATGTTGCTGCTATATAGTCTAAGAAACTTATATGCAAAGCATCTAAACAGTAACAATCGCCAATTTTTTGATCTTCAGGTTTAAGTGAACAGCGAGCCCCATTGATAATCATGAAATGGAAATTATTTGTAACTTTCTACAAGTAGAACAATGAATGGAACAGGTAGACGGTTGAAATCAATGTATATATTGCTTCCATATAGTCTAAGAAACATATCTGCAAATCATCCAAACAGTACAATTCGCCAATTATTTGATCTTCAAGTTTAAGTGAACAATGAGCCCCATTGTTAACCCATTAAAGGAAATTATTTGTAAATTTCGGCAAGTAGAACAATTAATGGAATAGGTAGACGGTTGAAATCCTTGTATATATTGCGTCTATATAGTCTAAGAAACATATATGCAAAGCATCCAAACAGTAGAATTCGCCAATTTATTGTTCTTCAAGTTTAAGTGAACAATGAGCCCCAATGGTTAATCCTTTATCGGAAATTATTTGTAATTTTCGACAAGTAGAACAATGAATGGAACATGTAGACGGTTGAAATCTTTGTATATATTGCTTCAGTATAGTCTAAGAAACATATATGCAAAGCATCCAAACAGTACAATTCGCCAATTTTTTGTTCTTCAAGTTTAAGTGAACTACGAGCCCCATTGTTAATCCTTTAACGGAAATTATTTGTAAATTTCGATAAGTAGAACAATGATTGGAACACGTAGACGGTTGAAATCATTGTATATATTGCTTCTATATAGTCCAAGAAACATAAATGCAAAGCGGCCAAACAGTACAATTCGCCAATTTTTTGCTCTTCAAGTTTAAGTGAACTACGAGCCCCATTGTTAATCCTTTATCGGAAATTATTTGTAATTTTCGACAAGTAGTACAATGAATGGAACAGGTAGACGGTTGAAATCTTTGTATATATTGCTTCTATATAGTCTAAGAAACATATATGCAAAGCATCCAAACAGTACAATTCGCCAATTTTTTGTTCTTCAAGTTTAAGTGAACAGTGAGCCCCAATGGTTAATCCTTTATCGGTAATTATTTGTAACTTTCGACAAGTAGAACAATGAATGTAACATGTAGACGGTTGAAATCTTTGTATATATTGCTTCTATATAGTCTAAGAAACATATATGCAAAGCATCCAAACAGTACAATTCGCCAATTTTTTGTTCTTCAAGTTTAAGTGAACTACGAGCCCCATTGTTAATCCTTTAACGGAAATTAATTGTAACTTTCTACAAGTAGAACAATGATTGGAACACGTAGACGGTTGAACTCTTTGTATATATTGCTTCCATATAGTCTAAGAAACATATATGCAAAGCATCCAAACAGTACAATTCGCCAATTTTTTGTTCTTCAAGTTTAAGTGAACAATGAGCCTCAATGTTTAATCCTTTTCCGGTAATTATTTGTAACTTTCGACAAGTAGAACAATGATTGGAACAGGTAGACGGTTGAAATCTTTGTATATATTGCTTCTATATAGTCTAAGAAACATATATGCAAAGCATCCAAACAGTACAATTCGCCAATTTTTTGTTCTTCAAGTTTAAGTGAACAGTGAGCCCCAATGGTTAATCCTTTATCGGTAATTATTTGTAACTTTCGACAAGTAGAACAATGAATGGAACAGGTAGACGGTTGAAATCATTGTATATATTGCTTCTATATAGTCCAGGAAACATAAATGCAAAGCGGCCAAACAGTACAATTCGCCAATTTTTTGCTCTTCAAGTTTAAGTGAACTACGAGCCCCATTGTTATTCCTTTATCGGAAATTATTTGTAATTTTCGACAAGTAGTACAATGAATGGAACAGGTAGACGGTTGAAATCTTTGTATATATTGCTTCTATATAGTCTAAGAAACTTATATGCAAAGCATCTAAACAGTAACAATCGCCAATTTTTTGATCTTCAAGTTTAAGTGAACAACGAGCCCCATGGATAATCATGAAATGGAAATTATTTGTAACTTTCTACAAGTAGAACAATGAATAGTACAGGTAGACGGGTGAAATCTTTCTATATATTGCTTCTAAATAGTCTAAGAAACACATATGCAAAGCATCCAACCAGTACAATTCGCCAATTTTTTGTTCTTCAAGTTTAAGTGAATTACGATCCCCATTGTTAATCCCTTAACGGAAATTATTTGTAACTTTCGACAAGTAGAACAATGAATGGAACAGGTAGACGGTTGAAATATTTGTATATATTGCTTCTATATAATATAAGAAACATATATTCAAAGCATCCAAACAGTACCATCCGCCAATTTTTTGTTCTTCAAGTTTAAGTGAACTACGAGCCCCATTGTTAATCCTTTATCGGAAATTATTTGTAACTTTCGACAAGTAGAACAATGAATGGAACAGGTAGACGGTTGAAATCTTTGTATATATTGCTTCTATATAGTCTAAGAAACATATATGTAAAGCATCCAAACAGTACCATTCGCCAATTTTTTGTTCTTCAAGTTTAAGTGAACTACGAGCCCCATTGTTAATCCTTTAAAGGAAATTATTTGTAAATTTCGACAAGTAGAACAATGAATGGAACAGGTAGACGGTTGAAATCTTTGTATATATTGCTTCTATATAGTCTAAGAAACATATATGCAAAGCATCCAAACAGTACAATTCGCCAATTTTTTGTTCTTCAAGTTTAAGTGAACAATGAGCCCCAATGGTTAATCCTTTATCGGAAATTATTTGTAACTTTCGACAAGTAGAACAATGAATGGAACAGGTAGACAGTTGAAATCTTTGTATATATTGCTTCTATATAATCTAAGAAACATATATGCAAAGCATCCAAACAGTACAAATCGCCAATTATTTCATCTTCATGTTTAAGTGAACTACGAGCCCCATTGTTAAAACTTTAACGGAAATTATTTGTAACTTTCGACAAGTAGAACAATGAATGGAACTGGTAGACGGTTGAAATCTTTTTATATATTGCCTCTATATAGTCTAAGAAACATATATGCAAAGCATCCAAACAGTACCATTCGCCAATTTTTTGTTGTTCAAGTTTAAGTGAACAATGAGCCCCAATGGTTAATCCTTTATCGGAAATTACTTGTAATTTTCGACAAGTAGAACAATCGATGGAACAGGTAGACGGTTGAAATCATTGTATATATTGCTTCTATATAATCTAAGAAACATATCTTCAAAGCATCCAAACAGTACCATTCGCCAATTTTTTGTTCTTCAAGTTTAAGTGATCTACGAGCCCCATTGTTAATCCTTTATCGGAAATTATTTGTAATTTTCGACAAGTAGAACAATGAATGGAACAGGTAGACGGTTGAAATCTTTGTATATATTGCTTCTATATAATCTAAGAAACATATATGCAAAGCATCTAAACGGTAACAATCGTCATTTTTTTGATCTTCAAGTTTAAGTGAACAGCGAGCCCCATTGATAATCATGAAATGGAAATTATTTGTAACTTTCTACAAGTAGAACAATGAATAGTACAGGTAGACGGGTGAAATCTTTCTATATATTGCTTCTAAATAGTCTATGAAACATATATGAAAAGCATCCAAACAGTACAATTCGCCAATTTTTTGTTCTTCAAGTTTAAGTGAACTACGAGCCCCATTGTTAATCCTTTAAAGGAAATTATTTCTAAATTTCGACAAGTAGAACAATGAATGGATCATGTAGCCGGTTGAAATCATTGTATATATTGCTTCTATATAGTCTACGAAACATATATGCAAAGCATCCAAACAGTACCATTCGCCAATTTTTTGCTCTTCAAGTTTAAGTGAACTACGAGCCCCATTGTTAATCCCTTAACGGAAATTATTTGTATCTTTCGACAAGTAGAACAATGAATGGAACAGGTAGACTGTTGAAATCATTGTATATATTGCTTCTATATGGTCTAAGAAACATATATGCAAAGCATCCAAACAGTACAATTCGCCAATTTTTTGTTCTTCAAGTTTAAGTAAACTACGATCCCCATTGTTAATCCCTTAACGGAAATTATTTGAAACTGTCGACAAGTAGAACAATGAATGGAACAGGTAGACGGTTGAAATCATTGTATATATTGCTTCTATATAGTCTAAGAAACATATATGTAAAGCATCCAAACAGTACCATTCGCCAATTTTTTGTTCTTCAAGTTTAAGTGAACTACGAGCCCCATTGTTAATCCTTTAAAGGAAATTATTTGTAAATTTCGACAAGTAGAACAATGAATGGAACAGGTAGACGGTTGAAATCTTTGTATATATTGCTTCTATATAGTCTAAGAAACATATATGCAAAGCATCCAAACAGTACAATTCGCCAATTTTTTGTTCTTCAAGTTTAAGTGAACAATGAGCCCCAATGGTTAATCCTTTATCGGAAATTATTTGTAACTTTCGACAAGTAGAACAATGAATGGAACAGGTAGACGCTCGAAATCTTTGTATATATTGCTTCTATATAGTCTAAGAAACATATATGCAAAGCATCCAAACAGTACCATTCGCCAATTTATTGTTCTTCAAGTTTAAGTGAACAACGAACCCCATTGATAATCATGAAACGGAAATTATTTGTAACTATCGACAGGTAGAACAATTAATGGAACAGGTAGACGGTTGAAATCATTATATATATTGCTTCTATATAGTCTAAGAAACATATATGCAGAGCATCCAAACAGTACCATTCGCCAATTTTTTGTTCTTCAAGTTTAAGTGAACAATGAGCCCCATTGTTAATCCCTTAACGGAAATTATTTGTAACTTTCGACAAGTAGAACAATGAATGGAACAGGTAGACGGTTGAAATCTTTGTATATATTGCTTCTATATAGTCTAAGAAATATATATGCAAAGCATCGAAACAGTACGATTCGCCAACTTTTTGTTGTTCAAGTTTAAGTGAACTACGAGCCCCATTGTTAATCCTTTAAAGGAAATTATTTGTAAATTTCGACAAGTAGAACAATGAATGGAACAGGTAGACGGTTGAAATCTTTGTATATATTGCTTCTATATAGTCTAAGAAACATATATGCAAAGCATCCAAACAGTACAATTCGCCAATTTTTTGTTCTTCAAGTTTAAGTGAACAATGAGCCCCAATGGTTAATCCTTTATCGGAAATTATTTGTAACTTTCGACAAGTAGAACAATGAATGGAACAGGTAGACGCTCGAAATCTTTTTATATATTGCTTCTATATAGTCTAAGAAACATATATGCAAAGCATCCAAACAGTACAATTCGCCAATTTATTGTTCTTCAAGTTTAAGTGAACAATGAGCCCCATTGTTAATCCATTAAAGGAAATTAATTGTAAATTTCGGCAAGTAGAACAATGAATGGAACAGGTAGACTGTTGAAATCATTGCATATATTGCTTCTATATAGTCTAAGAAACATATATGCAAAGCATCCAAACAGTAGAATTCGCCAATTTCTTGTTCTTCAAGTTTAAGTAAACTACGATCCCCATTGTTAATCCCTTAACGTTAATTATTTGTAACTTTCGACAAGTAGAACAATGAATGGAACGGGTAGACGGATGAAATATTTGTATATATTGCATCTATATAGTCTAAGAAACATATATGCAAAGCATCCAAATAGTACAATTCGACAATTTTTTGTTCTTCAAGTTTAAGTGAACAGCGAGCCCCATTGTTAACCCTTTATCGTAAATTATTTGTAATTTTCGACAAGTAGAACAGTGAATGGAACAGGTAGACGGTTGAAATCTTTGTATATATTGCTTCTATATAGTATAAGAAACATATATGCAAAGCATCCAAACAGTACAATTCGCCAATTTTTTGTTCTTCAAGTTTAAGTGAACAATGAGCCCCAATGGTTAATCCGTTATCGGAAATTATTTGTAACTTTCGACAAGTAGAACAATGAATGGAACAGGAGGACTGTTGAAATCTTTGTATATATTGCTTCTATATAGACTAAGAAACTTATATGCAAAGCATCCAAACAGTACCATTCGCCAATTTTTTGTTCTTCAAGTTTAAGTGAACTACGAGCCCCATTGTTAATCCTTTAAAGGAAATTATTTGTAAATTTCGACAAGTAGAACAATGAATGGAACAGGTAGACGGTTGAAATCTTTGTATATATTGCTTCTATATAGTCTAAGAAACATATATGCAAAGCATCCAAACAGTACAATTCGCCAATTTTTTGTTCTTCAAGTTTAAGTGAACAATGAGCCCCAATGGTTAATCCTTTATCGGAAATTATTTGTAACTTTCGACAAGTAGAACAATGAATGGAACAGGTAGACGCTTGAAATCTTTGTATATATTGCTTCTATATAGTCTAAGAAACATATATGCAAAGCATCCAAACAGTACAATTCGCCAATTTATTGTTCTTCAAGTTTAAGTGAACAATGAGCCCCATTGTTAATCCATTAAAGGAAATTAATTGTAAATTTCGGCAAGTAGAACAATGAATGGAACAGGTAGACTGTTGAAATCATTGCATATATTGCTTCTATATAGTCTAAGAAACATATATGCAAAGCATCCAAACAGTAGAATTCGCCAATTTCTTGTTCTTCAAGTTTAAGTAAACTACGATCCCCATTGTTAATCCCTTAACGGAAATTATTTGTAACTTTCGACAAGTAGAACAATGAATGGAACAGGTAGACGGATGAAATCTTTGTATTTATTGCATCTATATAGTCTAAGAAACATATATGCAAAGCATCCAAATAGTACAATTCGACAATTTTTTGTTCTTCAAGTTTAAGTGAACAGCGAGCCCCATTGTTAACCCTTTATCGTAAATTATTTGTAATTTTCGACAAGTAGAACAGTGAATGGAACAGGTAGACGGTTGAAATCTTTGTATATATTGCTTCTATATAGTATAAGAAACATATATGCAAAGCATCCAAACAGTACAATTCGCCAATTTTTTGTTCTTCAAGTTTAAGTGAACAATGAGCCCCAATGGTTAATCCGTTATCGGAAATTATTTGTAACTTTCGACAAGTAGAACAATGAATGGAACAGGAGGACTGTTGAAATCTTTGTATGTATTGCTTCTATATAGTCTAAGAAACATATATGCAAAGCATCCAAACAGTACCATTCGCCAATTTTTTGTTCTTCAAGTTTAAGTGAACTACGAGCCCCATTGTTAATCCTTTAAAGGAAATTATTTGTAAATTTCGACAAGTAGAACAATGAATGGAACAGGTAGACTGTTGAAATCATTGTATATATTGCTTCTATATAGTCTAAGAAACATATATGCAAAGCATCCAAACAGTACAATTCGCCAATTTTTTGTTCTTCAAGTTTAAGTAAACTACGATCCCCATTGTTAATCCCTTAACGGAAATTATTTGTGACTTTCGACAAGTAGAACAATGAATGGAACAGGAGGACTGTTGAAATCTTTGTATATATTGCTTCTATATAGTCCAAGAAACATATATGCAAAGCGTCCAAACAGTACAATTCGCCAATTTATTGCTCTTCGAGTTTAAGTGAACTACGAGCCCCATTGTTAATCCTTTATCGGAAATTATTTGTAAATTTCGACAAGTAGAACAATGAATGGAACAGGTAGACTGTTGAAATCATTGTATATATTGCTTCTATATGGTCCAAGAAACATATATGCAAAGAATCCAAACAGTACAATTCGCCAATTTTTTGTTCTTCAAGATTAAGTGAACTACGAGCCCCATTGTTAATCCTTTAAAGGAAATTATTTGTAAATTTCGACAAGTAGAACAATGAATGGAACAGGTAGACTGTTGAAATCATTGTATATATTGCTTCTATATAGTCTAAGAAACATATACGCATAGCGTCCAAACAGTACAATTCGCCAATTTTTTGCTCTTCAAGTTTAAGTGAACTACGAGCCCCATTGTTAATCCTTTAAAGGAAATTATTTGTAAATTTCGGCAAGTAGAACAATGAATGGAATAGGTAGACGGTTGAAATCATTGTATATATTGCTTCTATATAGTCTAAGAAGCATATCTGCAAATCATCCAAACAGTACAATTCGCCAATTTTTTGTTCTTCAAGTTTAAGTGAACTACGAGCCCCATTGTTAATCCTTTAAAGGAAATTATTTGTAACTTTCGACAAGTAGAACAATGAATGGAACAGGTAGACGGTTGAAATCTTTGTATATATTGCTTCTATATAGTCTAAGAAACATATATGCAAAGCATCCAAACAGTACAATTCGCCAATTTTTTGTTCTTCAAGTTTAAGTGAACAATGAGCCCCAATGGTTAATCCTTTATCGGAAATTATTTGTAACTTTCGACAAGTAGAACAATGAATGGAACAGGTAGACGCTCGAAATCTTTGTATATATTGCTTCTATATAGTCTAAGAAACATATATGCAAAGCATCCAAACAGTACCATTCGCCAATTTATTGTTCTTCAAGTTTAAGTGAACAACGAACCCCATTGTTAATCCTTTAAAGGAAATTATTTGTAAATTTCGACAAGTAGAACAATGATTGGAACACGTAGACGGTTGAAATCTTTGTATATATTGCTTCTATATAGTCTAAGAAACATATATGCAAAGCATCCAAAAAGTACAATACGCCAATTTTTTGTTCTTCAAGTTTAAGTAAACTACGATCCCCATTGTTAATCCCTTAACGGAAATTATTTGTAACTTTCGACAAGTAGAACAATGAATGGAACTGGTAGACGGTTGAAATCATTGTATATATTGCTTCTATATAGTCTAAGAAACATTTATGCAAAGCATCCAAATAGTACAATTCGACAATTTTTTGTTCTTCAAGTTTAAGTGAACAATTAGCCCCAATGGTTAATCCTATATCGGAAATAATTTGTAATTTTCGACAAGTAGAACAATGAATGGAACAGGTAGACAGTTGAAATCTTTGTATATATTGCTTCTATATAATCTAAGAAACATATATGCAAAGCATCCAAACAGTACAAATCGCCAATTATTTCATCTTCATGTTTAAGTGAACTACGAGCCCCATTGTTAAAACTTTAACGGAAATTATTTGTAACTTTCGACAAGTAGAACAATGAATGGAACTGGTAGACGGTTGAAATCTTTTTATATATTGCCTCTATATAGTCTAAGAAACATATATGCAAAGCATCCAAACAGTACCATTCGCCAATTTTTTGTTGTTCAAGTTTAAGTGAACAATGAGCCCCAATGGTTAATCCTTTATCGGAAATTACTTGTAATTTTCGACAAGTAGAACAATCGATGGAACAGGTAGACGGTTGAAATCATTGTATATATTGCTTCTATATAATCTAAGAAACATATCTTCAAAG
This sequence comes from Cerceris ruficornis, assembly GCA_963989415.1. NCBI lineage: Eukaryota > Metazoa > Arthropoda > Insecta > Hymenoptera > Crabronidae > Cerceris > Cerceris ruficornis. The sequence goes on along the minus strand of CAXDIW010000301.1, from coordinate 2,344,022 downwards.
CATCCAAACAGTACCATTCGCCAATTTTTTGTTCTTCAAGTTTAAGTGATCTACGAGCCCCATTGTTAATCCTTTATCGGAAATTATTTGTAATTTTCGACAAGTAGAACAATGAATGGAACAGGTAGACGGTTGAAATCTTTGTATATATTGCTTCTATATAATCTAAGAAACATATATGCAAAGCATCTAAACGGTAACAATCGTCAATTTTTTGATCTTCAAGTTTAAGTGAACAGCGAGCCCCATTGATAATCATGAAATGGAAATTATTTGTAACTTTCTACAAGTAGAACAATGAATAGTACAGGTAGACGGGTGAAATCTTTCTATATATTGCTTCTAAATAGTCTATGAAACATATATGAAAAGCATCCAAACAGTACAATTCGCCAATTTTTTGTTCTTCAAGTTTAAGTGAACTACGAGCCCCATTGTTAATCCCTTAACGGAAATTATTTGTATCTTTCGACAAGTAGAACAATGAATGGAACAGGTAGACTGTTGAAATCATTGTATATATTGCTTCTATATGGTCTAAGAAACACATATGCAAAGCATCCAAACAGTACAATTCGCCAATTTTTTGTTCTTCAAGTTTAAGTAAACTACGATCCCCATTGTTAATCCCTTAACGGAAATTATTTGAAACTGTCGACAAGTAGAACAATGAATGGAACAGGTAGACGGTTGAAATCATTGTATATATTGCTTCTATATAGTCTAAGAAACATATATGTAAAGCATCCAAACAGTACCATTCGCCAATTTTTTGTTCTTCAAGTTTAAGTGAACTACGAGCCCCATTGTTAATCCTTTAAAGGAAATTATTTGTAAATTTCGACAAGTAGAACAATGAATGGAACAGGTAGTCGGTTGAAATCTTTGTATATATTGCTTCTGTATAGTCTAAGAAACATATATGCAAAGCATCCAAACAGTACAATTCGCCAATTTTTTGTTCTTCAAGTTTAAGTGAACAATGAGCCCCAATGGTTAATCCTTTATCGGAAATTATTTGTAACTTTCGACAAGTAGAACAATGAATGGAACAGGTAGACGCTCGAAATCTTTGTATATATTGCTTCTATATAGTCTAAGAAACATATATGCAAAGCATCCAAACAGTACCATTCGCCAATTTATTGTTCTTCAAGTTTAAGTGAACAACGAACCCCACTGATAATCATTAAAGGGAAATTATTTGTAACTTTCGACAAGTAGAACAAGGAATGGAACAGGTAGACGGTTGAAATCTTTGTATATATTGCTTCTATATAGTCTAAGAAACATATATGCAAAGAATCCAAACAGTACAATTCGCCAATTTTTTGTTCTTCAAGATTAAGTGAACTACGAGCCCCATTGTTAATCCTTTAAAGGAAATTATTTGTAAATTTCGACAAGTAGAACAATGAATGGAACAGGTAGACTGTTGAAATCATTGTATATATTGCTTCTATATAGTCTAAGAAACATATACGCATAGCGTCCAAACAGTACAATTCGCCAATTTTTTGCTCTTCAAGTTTAAGTGAACTACGAGCCCCATTGTTAATCCTTTAAAGGAAATTATTTGTAAATTTCGGCAAGTAGAACAATGAATGGAATAGGTAGACGGTTGAAATCATTGTATATATTGCTTCTATATAGTCTAAGAAGAATATCTGCAAATCATCCAAACAGTACAATTCGCCAATTTTTTGTTCTTCAAGTTTAAGTGAACTACGAGCCCCATTGTTAATCCTTTAAAGGAAATTATTTGTAACTTTCGACAAGTAGAACAATGAATGGAACAGGTAGACGGTTGAAATCTTTGTATATATTGCTTCTATATAGTCTAAGAAACATATATGCAAAGCATCCAAACAGTACAATTCGCCAATTTTTTGTTCTTCAAGTTTAAGTGAACAATGAGCCCCAATGGTTAATCCTTTATCGGAAATTATTTGTAACTTTCGACAAGTAGAACAATGAATGGAACAGGTAGACGCTCGAAATCTTTGTATATATTGCTTCTATATAGTCTAAGAAACATATATGCAAAGCATCCAAACAGTACCATTCGCCAATTTATTGTTCTTCAAGTTTAAGTGAACAACGAACCCCATTGTTAAAACTTTAACGGAAATTATTTGTAACTTTCGACAAGTAGAACAATGAATGGAACTGGTAGACGGTTGAAATCTTTTTATATATTGCCTCTATATAGTCTAAGAAACATATATGCAAAGCATCCAAACAGTACCATTCGCCAATTTTTTGTTGTTCAAGTTTAAGTGAACAATGAGCCCCAATGGTTAATCCTTTATCGGAAATTACTTGTAATTTTCGACAAGTAGAACAATCGATGGAACAGGTAGACGGTTGAAATCATTGTATATATTGCTTCTATATAATCTAAGAAACATATCTTCAAAGCATCCAAACAGTACCATTCGCCAATTTTTTGTTCTTCAAGTTTAAGTGATCTACGAGCCCCATTGTTAATCCTTTATCGGAAATTATTTGTAATTTTCGACAAGTAGAACAATGAATGGAACAGGTAGACGGTTGAAATCTTTGTATATATTGCTTCTATATAATCTAAGAAACATATATGCAAAGCATCTAAACGGTAACAATCGTCAATTTTTTGATCTTCAAGTTTAAGTGAACAGCGAGCCCCATTGATAATCATGAAATGGAAATTATTTGTAACTTTCTACAAGTAGAACAATGAATAGTACAGGTAGACGGGTGAAATCTTTCTATATATTGCTTCTAAATAGTCTATGAAACATATATGAAAAGCATCCAAACAGTACAATTCGCCAATTTTTTGTTCTTCAAGTTTAAGTGAACTACGAGCCCCATTGTTAATCCTTTAAAGGAAATTATTTCTAAATTTCGACAAGTAGAACAATGAATGGATCATGTAGACGGTTGAAATCATTGTATATATTGCTTCTATATAGTCTACGAAACATATATGCAAAGCATCCAAACAGTACCATTCGCCAATTTTTTGTTCTTCAAGTTTAAGTGAACTACGATCCCCATTGTTAATCCCTTAACGGAAATTATTTGTATCTTTCGACAAGTAGAACAATGAATGGAACAGGTAGACTGTTGAAATCATTGTATATATTGCTTCTATATGGTCTAAGAAACATATATGCAAAGCATCCAAACAGTACAATTCGCCAATTTTTTGTTCTTCAAGTTTAAGTAAACTACGATCCCCATTGTTAATCCCTTAACGGAAATTATTTGAAACTGTCGACAAGTAGAACAATGAATGGAACAGGTAGACGGTTGAAATCATTGTATATATTGCTTCTATATAGTCTAAGAAACATATATGTAAAGCATCCAAACAGTACCATTCGCCAATTTTTTGTTCTTCAAGTTTAAGTGAACTACGAGCCCCATTGTTAATCCTTTAAAGGAAATTATTTGTAAATTTCGACAAGTAGAACAATGAATGGAACAGGTAGACGGTTGAAATCTTTGTATATATTGCTTCTATATAGTCTAAGAAACATATATGCAAAGCATCCAAACAGTACAATTCGCCAATTTTTTGTTCTTCAAGTTTAAGTGAACAATGAGCCCCAATGGTTAATCCTTTATCGGAAATTATTTGTAACTTTCGACAAGTAGAACAATGAATGGAACAGGTAGACGCTCGAAATCTTTTTATATATTGCTTCTATATAGTCTAAGAAACATATATGCAAAGCATCCAAACAGTACAATTCGCCAATTTATTGTTCTTCAAGTTTAAGTGAACAATGAGCCCCATTGTTAATCCATTAAAGGAAATTAATTGTAAATTTCGGCAAGTAGAACAATGAATGGAACAGGTAGACTGTTGAAATCATTGCATATATTGCTTCTATATAGTCTAAGAAACATATATGCAAAGCATCCAAACAGTAGAATTCGCCAATTTCTTGTTCTTCAAGTTTAAGTAAACTACGATCCCCATTGTTAATCCCTTAACGTTAATTATTTGTAACTTTCGACAAGTAGAACAATGAATGGAACGGGTAGACGGATGAAATATTTGTATATATTGCATCTATATAGTCTAAGAAACATATATGCAAAGCATCCAAATAGTACAATTCGACAATTTTTTGTTCTTCAAGTTTAAGTGAACAGCGAGCCCCATTGTTAACCCTTTATCGTAAATTATTTGTAATTTTCGACAAGTAGAACAGTGAATGGAACAGGTAGACGGTTGAAATCTTTGTATATATTGCTTCTATATAGTATAAGAAACATATATGCAAAGCATCCAAACAGTACAATTCGCCAATTTTTTGTTCTTCAAGTTTAAGTGAACAATGAGCCCCAATGGTTAATCCGTTATCGGAAATTATTTGTAACTTTCGACAAGTAGAACAATGAATGGAACAGGAGGACTGTTGAAATCTTTGTATATATTGCTTCTATATAGACTAAGAAACTTATATGCAAAGCATCCAAACAGTACCATTCGCCAATTTTTTGTTCTTCAAGTTTAAGTGAACTACGAGCCCCATTGTTAATCCTTTAAAGGAAATTATTTGTAAATTTCGACAAGTAGAACAATGAATGGAACAGGTAGACGGTTGAAATCTTTGTATATATTGCTTCTATATAGTCTAAGAAACATATATGCAAAGCATCCAAACAGTACAATTCGCCAATTTTTTGTTCTTCAAGTTTAAGTGAACAATGAGCCCCAATGGTTAATCCTTTATCGGAAATTATTTGTAACTTTCGACAAGTAGAACAATGAATGGAACAGGTAGACGCTTGAAATCTTTGTATATATTGCTTCTATATAGTCTAAGAAACATATATGCAAAGCATCCAAACAGTACAATTCGCCAATTTATTGTTCTTCAAGTTTAAGTGAACAATGAGCCCCATTGTTAATCCATTAAAGGAAATTAATTGTAAATTTCGGCAAGTAGAACAATGAATGGAACAGGTAGACTGTTGAAATCATTGCATATATTGCTTCTATATAGTCTAAGAAACATATATGCAAAGCATCCAAACAGTAGAATTCGCCAATTTCTTGTTCTTCAAGTTTAAGTAAACTACGATCCCCATTGTTAATCCCTTAACGGAAATTATTTGTAACTTTCGACAAGTAGAACAATGAATGGAACAGGTAGACGGATGAAATCTTTGTATTTATTGCATCTATATAGTCTAAGAAACATATATGCAAAGCATCCAAATAGTACAATTCGACAATTTTTTGTTCTTCAAGTTTAAGTGAACAGCGAGCCCCATTGTTAACCCTTTATCGTAAATTATTTGTAATTTTCGACAAGTAGAACAGTGAATGGAACAGGTAGACGGTTGAAATCTTTGTATATATTGCTTCTATATAGTATAAGAAACATATATGCAAAGCATCCAAACAGTACAATTCGCCAATTTTTTGTTCTTCAAGTTTAAGTGAACAATGAGCCCCAATGGTTAATCCGTTATCGGAAATTATTTGTAACTTTCGACAAGTAGAACAATGAATGGAACAGGAGGACTGTTGAAATCTTTGTATGTATTGCTTCTATATAGTCTAAGAAACATATATGCAAAGCATCCAAACAGTACCATTCGCCAATTTTTTGTTCTTCAAGTTTAAGTGAACTACGAGCCCCATTGTTAATCCTTTAAAGGAAATTATTTGTAAATTTCGACAAGTAGAACAATGAATGGAACAGGTAGACTGTTGAAATCATTGTATATATTGCTTCTATATAGTCTAAGAAACATATATGCAAAGCATCCAAACAGTACAATTCGCCAATTTTTTGTTCTTCAAGTTTAAGTAAACTACGATCCCCATTGTTAATCCCTTAACGGAAATTATTTGTGACTTTCGACAAGTAGAACAATGAATGGAACAGGAGGACTGTTGAAATCTTTGTATATATTGCTTCTATATAGTCCAAGAAACATATATGCAAAGCGTCCAAACAGTACAATTCGCCAATTTATTGCTCTTCGAGTTTAAGTGAACTACGAGCCCCATTGTTAATCCTTTATCGGAAATTATTTGTAAATTTCGACAAGTAGAACAATGAATGGAACAGGTAGACTGTTGAAATCATTGTATATATTGCTTCTATATGGTCCAAGAAACATATATGCATAGAGTCCAAACAGTACAATTCGCCAATTTTCTGCTCTTCAAGTTTAAGTGATCTACGAGCCCCATTGTTAATCCTTTAAAGGAAATTATTTGTAAATTTCGACAAGTAGAACAATGAATGGAACAGGTAGACGGATGAAATCTTTGTATATATTGCATCTATATAGTCTAAGAAACATATATGCAAAGCATCCAAACAGTACAAGTCGCCAATTCATTGTTCTTCAAGTTTAAGTGAACAACGAGCCCCATTGTTCAACCTTTAAAGGAAATTATTTGTAACTTTCGACAAGTAGAACAAGGAATGGAACAGGTAGACGGTTGAAATCATTGTATATATTGCTTCTATATAATCTAAGAAACATATATGCAAAGCATCCAAACGGTACAAATCGCCAATTATTTCATCTTCATGTTTAAGTGAACTACGAGCCCCATTGTTAAAACTTTAACGGAAATTACTTGTAATTTTCGACAAGTAGAAGAATCGATGGAACAGGTAGACGGTTGAAATCATTGTATATATTGCTTCTATATAATCTAAGAAACATATCTTCAAAGCATCCAAACAGTACCATTCGCCAATTTTTTGTTCTTCAAGTTTAAGTGATCTACGAGCCCCATTGTTAATCCTTTATCGGAAATTATTTGTAATTTTCGACAAGTAGAACAATGAATGGAACAGGTAGACGGTTGAAATCTTTGTATATATTGCTTCTATATAATCTAAGAAACATATATGCAAAGCATCTAAACGGTAACAATCGTCAATTTTTTGATCTTCAAGTTTAAGTGAACAGCGAGCCCCATTGATAATCATGAAATGGAAATTATTTGTAAATTTCGACAAGTAGAACAATGAATGGAACAGGTAGACGGTTGAAATCTTTGTATATATTGCTTCTATATAGTCTAAGAAACATATATGCAAAGCATCCAAACAGTACAATTCGCCAATTTTTTGTTCTTCAAGTTTAAGTGAACAATGAGCCCCAATGGTTAATCCTTTATCGGAAATTATTTGTAACTTTCGACAAGTAGAACAATGAATGGAACAGGTAGACGCTCGAAATCTTTGTATATATTGCTTCTATATAGTCTAAGAAACATATATGCAAAGCATCCAAACAGTACAATTCGCCAATTTATTGTTCTTCAAGTTTAAGTGAACAATGAGCCCCATTGTTAATCCATTAAAGGAAATTAATTGTAAATTTCGGCAAGTAGAACAATGAATGGAACAGGTAGACTGTTGAAATCATTGCATATATTGCTTCTATATAGTCTAAGAAACATATATGCAAAGCATCCAAACAGTAGAATTCGCCAATTTCTTGTTCTTCAAGTTTAAGTAAACTACGATCCCCATTGTTAATCCCTTAACGGAAATTATTTGTAACTTTCGACATGTAGAACAATGAATGGAACAGGTAGACGGATGAAATCTTTGTATATATTGCATCTATATAGTCTAAGAAACATATATGCAAAGCATCCAAATAGTACAATTCGACAATTTTTTGTTCTTCAAGTTTAAGTGAACAGCGAGCCCCATTGTTAACCCTTTATCGTAAATTATTTGTAATTTTCGACAAGTAGAACAGTGAATGGAACAGGTAGACGGTTGAAATCATTGTATATATTGCTTCTATATAGTCTAAGAAGCATATCTGCAAATCATCCAAACAGTACAATTCGCCAATTTTTTGTTCTTCAAGTTTAAGTAAACTACGATCCCCATTGTTAATCCCTTAACGGAAATTATTTGTAACTTTCGACAAGTAGAACAATGAATGGAACTGGTAGACGGTTGAAATCATTGTATATATTGCTTCTATATAGTCTAAGAAACATATATGCAAAGCATCCAAATAGTACAATTCGACAATTTTTTGTTCTTCAAGTTTAAGTGAACAATTAGCCCCAATGGTTAATCCTTTATCGGAAATTATTTGTAATTTTCGACAAGTAGAACAATGAATGGAACAGGTAGACAGTTGAAATCTTTGTATATATTGCTTCTATATAATCTAAGAAACATATATGCAAAGCATCCAAACAGTACAAATCGCCAATTATTTCATCTTCATGTTTAAGTGAACTACGAGCCCCATTGTTAAAACTTTAACGGAAATTATTTGTAACTTTCGACAAGTAGAACAATGAATGGAACTGGTAGACGGTTGAAATCTTTTTATATATTGCCTCTATATAGTCTAAGAAACATATATGCAAAGCATCCAAACAGTACCATTCGCCAATTTTTTGTTGTTCAAGTTTAAGTGAACAATGAGCCCCAATGGTTAATCCTTTATCGGAAATTACTTGTAATTTTCGACAAGTAGAACAATCGATGGAACAGGTAGACGGTTGAAATCATTGTATATATTGCTTCTATATAATCTAAGAAACATATCTTCAAAGCATCCAAACAGTACCATTCGCCAATTTTTTGTTCTTCAAGTTTAAGTGATCTACGAGCCCCATTGTTAATCCTTTATCGGAAATTATTTGTAATTTTCGACAAGTAGAACAATGAATGGAACAGGTAGACGGTTGAAATCTTTGTATATATTGCCTCTATATAATCTAAGAAAAATATATGCAAAGCATCTAAACGGTAACAATCGTCAATTTCTTGATCTTCAAGTTTAAGTGAACAGCGAGCCCCATTGATAATCATGAAATGGAAATTATTTGTAACTTTCTACAAGTAGAACAATGAATAGTACAGGTAGACGGGTGAAATCTTTCTATATATTGCTTCTAAATAGTCTATGAAACATATATGAAAAGCATCCAAACAGTACAATTCGCCAATTTTTTGTTCTTCAAGTTTAAGTGAACTACGAGCCCCATTGTTAATCCTTTAAAGGAAATTATTTCTAAATTTCGACAAGTAGAACAATGAATGGATCATGTAGACGGTTGAAATCATTGTATATATTGCTTCTATATAGTCTACGAAACATATATGCAAAGCATCCAAACAGTACCATTCGCCAATTTTTTGTTCTTCAAGTTTAAGTGAACTACGAGCCCCATTGTTAATCCCTTAACGGAAATTATTTGTATCTTTCGACAAGTAGAACAATGAATGGAACAGGTAGACTGTTGAAATCATTGTATATATTGCTTCTATATGGTCTAAGAAACATATATGCAAAGCATCCAAACAGTACAATTCGCCAATTTTTTGTTCTTCAAGTTTAAGTAAACTACGATCCCCATTGTTAATCCCTTAACGGAAATTATTTGAAACTGTCGACAAGTAGAACAATGAATGGAACAGGTAGACGGTTGAAATCATTGTATATATTGCTTCTATATAGTCTAAGAAACATATATGTAAAGCATCCAAACAGTACCATTCGCCAATTTTTTGTTCTTCAAGTTTAAGTGAACTACGAGCCCCATTGTTAATCCTTTAAAGGAAATTATTTGTAAATTTCGACAAGTAGAACAATGAATGGAACAGGTAGACGGTTGAAATCTTTGTATATATTGCTTCTATATAGTCTAAGAAACATATATGCAAAGCATCCAAACAGTACAATTCGCCAATTTTTTGTTCTTCAAGTTTAAGTGAACAATGAGCCCCAATGGTTAATCCTTTATCGGAAATTATTTGTAACTTTCGACAAGTAGAACAATGAATGGAACAGGTAGACGCTCGAAATCTTTGTATATATTGCTTCTATATAGTCTAAGAAACATATATGCAAAGCATCCAAACAGTACCATTCGCCAATTTATTGTTCTTCAAGTTTAAGTGAACAACGAACCCCACTGATAATCATTAAAGGGAAATTATTTGTAACTTTCGACAAGTAGAACAAGGAATGGAACAGGTAGACGGTTGAAATCATTGTATATATTGCTTCTATATAATCTAAGAAACATATATGCAAAGCATCCAAACAGTACAATTCGCCAATTTTTTGTTCTTCAAGTTTAAGTGAACTACGAGCCCCATTGTTAATCCTTTATCGGAAATTATTTGTAATTTTCGACAAGTAGAACAATGAATGGAACAGGTAGACGGTTGAAATCTTTGTATATATTGCTTCTATATAATCTAAGAAACATATATGCAAAGCATCTAAACGGTAACAATCGTCAATTTTTTGATCTTCAAGTTTAAGTGAACAGCGAGCCCCATTGATAATCATGAAATGGAAATTATTTGTAACTTTCGACAAGTAGAACAATGAATGGAACAGGTAGACTGTTGAAATCATTGTATATATTGCTTCTATATAGTCTAAGAAACATATATGCAAAGCATCCAAACAGTACAATTCGCCAATTTTTTGTTGTTCAAGTTTAAGTAAACTACGATCCCCATTGTTAATCCCTTAACGGAAATTATTTGTAACTTTCGACAAGTAGAACAATGAATGGAACAGGTAGACGGTTGAAATCATTGTATATATTGCTTCTATATAATCTAAGAGACACATATGCAAAGCATCCAAACAGTACAATTCGCCAATTATTTCATCTTCATGATTAAATGAACTACGAGCCCCATTGTTAATCCTTTAATGGAAATTATTTGTAAATTTCGACAAGTAGAACAATGAATGTATCATGTAGACGGTTGAAATCATTGTATATATTGCTTCTATATAGTCTACGAAACAAATATGCAAAGCATCTAAACAGTACAATTCGCCAATTTTTTGTTCTTCAAGTTTAAGTGAACTACGAGCCCCATTGTTAATCCTTTAACGGAAATTAATTGTAACTTTCTACAAGTAGAACAATGATTGGAACACGTAGACGGTTGAAATCTTTGTATATATTGCTTCCATATAGTCTAAGAAACATATATGCAAAGCATCCAAACAGTACCATTCGCCAATTTTTTGTCCTTCAAGTTTAAGTGAACTACGAGCCCCATTTTTAATACTTTAACGGAAATTATTTGTAACTTTCTACAAGTAGAACAATGAATAGAACAGGTAGACGGTTGAAATCTTTGTATATGTTGCTTCTATATAGTCTAAGAAACTTATATGCAAAGCATCTAAACAGTAACAATCGCCAATTTTTTGATCTTCAAGTTTAAGTGAACAGCGAGCCCCATTGATAATCATGAAATGGAAATTATTTGTAACTTTCTACAAGTAGAACAATGAATAGTACAGGTAGACGGGTGAAATCTTTCTATATATTGCTTCTAAATAGTCTAAGAAACATATATGCAAAGCATCCAAACAGTACCATTCGCCAATTTTTTGTTCTTGAAGTTTAAGTGAACAACGAGCCCCATTGTTAATCCTTTAAAGGAAATTATTTGTAAATTTCGACAAGTAGAACAATGATTGGAACACGTAGACGGTTGAAATGTTTGTATATATTGCTTCCATATAGTCTAAGAAACATGTACGCAAAGCATCCAAACAGTACCATTCGCCAATTTTTTGTTCTTCAAGTGTATGTGAACAATGAGCCCCAATGGTTAATCCTTTATCGGAAATTATTTGTAAATTTCGGCAAGTAGGACAATGAATGGAATAGGTAGACGGTTGAAATCATTGTATATATTGCTTCTACATAGTCTAAGAAACATATATGCAAAGCATCCAAACAGTACAATTCGCCAATTTATTGTTCTTCAAGTTTAAGTGAACAACGAGCCCCATTGTTAATCCTTTAAAGGAAATTATTTGTAAATTTCGACAAGTAGAACAATGAATGGATCAGGTAGATGGTTGAAATCTTTGTATATATTGCTACTATATAATCTAAGAAACATATATGCAAAGCATCCAAACAGTACAATTCGCCAATTTTTTGTTCTTCAAGTTTAAGTGAACAATAAGCCCCAATGGTTAATCCTTTATCGGAAATTATTTGTAACTTTCGACAAGTAGAACAATGAATGGAACAGGTAGACGGTTGAAATCTTTGTATATATTGCTTCTACATAGTCTAAGAAACATATATGCAAAGCATCCAAACAGTACAATTCGCCAATTTATTGTTCTTCAAGTTTAAGTGAACAACGAGCCCCATTGTTAATCCTTTAAAGGAAATTATTTGTAAATTTCGACAAGTAGAACAATGATTGGAACACGTAGACGGTTGAAATCTTTGTATATATTGCTTCTATATAGTCTAAGAAACATATATGCAAAGCATCCAAACAGTACAATACGCCAATTTATTGTTCTTCACGTTTAAGTGAACAACGAGCCCCATTGTTAATCCTTTAAAGGAAATTATTTGTAAATTTCGACAAGTAGAACAAGGAATGGAACAGGTAGACGGTTGAAATCTTTGTATATATTGCTTCTATATAGTCTAAGAATCATATATGCAAAGCATCCAAACAGTACCTTTCGCCAATTTTTTGATCTTCAAGTTTAAGTGAACTACGAGCCCCATTGTTAATCCTTTAAAGGAAATTATTTGTAAATTTCAACAAGTAGAACAATGAATGGAACAGGTAGACTGTTGAAATCATTGTATATATTGCTTCTGTATAGTCTAAGAAACATATATGCAAAGAATCCAAACAGTACAATTCGCCAATTTTTTGTTCTTCAAGTTTAAGTGAACAATGAGCCCCAATGGTTAATCCTTTATCGGAAATTATTTGTAACTTTCGACAAGTAGAACAATGAATGGAACAGGTAGACGCTCGAAATCTTTGTATATATTGCTTCTATATAGTCTAAGAAACATATATGCAAAGCATCCAAACAGTACCATTCGCCAATTTATTGTTCTTCAAGTTTAAGTGAACAACGAACCCCACTGATAATCATTAAAGGGAAATTATTTGTAACTTTCGACAAGTAGAACAAGGAATGGAACAGGTAGACGGTTGAAATCTTTGTATATATTGCTTCTATATAGTCTAAGAATCATATATGCAAAGAATCCAAACAGTACAATTCGCCAATTTTTTGTTCTTCAAGATTAAGTGAACTACGAGCCCCATTGTTAATCCTTTAAAGGAAATTATTTGTAAATTTCGACAAGTAGAACAATGAATGGAACAGGTAGACTGTTGAAATCATTGTATATATTGCTTCTATATAGTCTAAGAAACATATATGCATAGCGTCCAAACAGTACAATTCGCCAATTTTTTGCTCTTCAAGTTTAAGTGAACTACGAGCCCCATTGTTAATCCTTTAAAGGAAATTATTTGTAAATTTCGGCAAGTAGAACAATGAATGGAATAGGTAGACGGTTGAAATCATTGTATATATTGCTTCTATATAGTCTAAGAAGCATATCTGCAAATCATCCAAACAGTACAATTCGCCAATTTTTTGTTCTTCAAGTTTAAGTAAACTACGATCCCCATTGTTAATCCCTTAACGGAAATTATTTGTAACTTTCGACAAGTAGAACAATGAATGGAACTGGTAGACGGTTGAAATCATTGTATATATTGCTTCTATATAGTCTAAGAAACATATATGCAAAGCATCCAAATAGTACAATTCGACAATTTTTTGTTCTTCAAGTTTTAGTGAACAATTAGCCCCAATGGTTAATCCTTTATCGGAAATTATTTGTAATTTTCGACAAGTAGAACAATGAATGGAACAGGTAGACAGTTGAAATCTTTGTATATATTGCTTCTATATAATCTAAGAAACATATATGCAAAGCATCCAAACAGTACAAATCGCCAATTATTTCATCTTCATGTTTAAGTGAACTACGAGCCCCATTGTTAAAACTTTAACGGAAATTATTTGTAACTTTCGACAAGTAGAACAATGAATGGAACAGGTAGACGATTGAAATCAATGTATATATTGCTTCTATATAGTCTAAGAAACATATATGCAAAGCATCCAAACAGTACCATTCATCAATTTTTTGTTCTTCAAGTTTAAGTGAACAACGAGCCCCATTGTTAATCATTTATAGGAAATTATTTGTAAATTTCGACAAGTAGAACAATGAATGGAACAGATAGACTGCTGAAATCATTGTATATATTGCTTCTATGTAGTCTAAGAAACTTATATGCAAAGCATCTAAACAGTAACAATCGCCAATTTTTTGATCTTCAAGCTTAAGTGAACAGCGAGCCCCATTGATAATCATGAAATGGAAATTATTTGTAACTTTCTACAAGTAGAACAATGAATAGTACAGGTAGACGGGTGAAATCTTTCTATATATTGCTTCTAAATAGTCTATGAAACATATATGAAAAGCATCCAAACAGTACAATTCGCCAATTTTTTGTTCTTCAAGTTTAAGTGAACTACGAGCCCCATTGTTAATCCTTTAAAGGAAATTATTTCTAAATTTCGACAAGTAGAACAATGAATGGATCATGTAGACGGTTGAAATCATTGTATATATTGCTTCTATATAGTCTACGAAACATATATGCAAAGCATCCAAACAGTACCATTCGCCAATTTTTTGTTCTTCAAGTTTAAGTGAACTACGAGCCCCATTGTTAATCCCTTAACGGAAATTATTTGTATCTTTCGACAAGTAGAACAATGAATGGAACAGGTAGACTGTTGAAATCATTGTATATATTGCTTCTATATGGTCTAAGAAACATATATGCAAAGCATCCAAACAGTACAATTCGCCAATTTTTTGTTCTTCAAGTTTAAGTAAACTACGATCCCCATTGTTAATCCCTTAACGGAAATTATTTGAAACTGTCGACAAGTAGAACAATGAATGGAACAGGTAGACGGTTGAAATCATTGTATATATTGCTTCTATATAGTCTAAGAAACATATATGTAAAGCATCCAAACAGTACCATTCGCCAATTTTTTGTTCTTCAAGTTTAAGTGAACTACGAGCCCCATTGTTAATCCTTTAAAGGAAATTATTTGTAAATTTCGACAAGTAGAACAATGAATGGAACAGGTAGACGGTTGAAATCTTTGTATATATTGCTTCTATATAGTCTAAGAAACATATATGCAAAGCATCCAAACAGTACAATTCGCCAATTTTTTGTTCTTCAAGTTTAAGTGAACAATGAGCCCCAATGGTTAATCCTTTATCGGAAATTATTTGTAACTTTCGACAAGTAGAACAATGAATGGAACAGGTAGACGCTCGAAATCTTTGTATATATTGCTTCTATATAGTCTAAGAAACATATATGCAAAGCATCCAAACAGTACCATTCGCCAATTTATTGTTCTTCAAGTTTAAGTGAACAACGAACCCCACTGATAATCATTAAAGGGAAATTATTTGTAACTTTCGACAAGTAGAACAAGGAATGGAACAGGTAGACGGTTGAAATCATTGTATATATTGCTTCTATATAATCTAAGAAACATATATGCAAAGCATCCAAACAGTACAATTCGCCAATTTTTTGTTCTTCAAGTTTAAGTGAACTACGAGCCCCATTGTTAATCCTTTATCGGAAATTATTTGTAATTTTCGACAAGTAGAACAATGAATGGAACAGGTAGACGGTTGAAATCTTTGTATATATTGCTTCTATATAATCTAAGAAACATATATGCAAAGCATCTAAACGGTAACAATCGTCAATTTTTTGATCTTCAAGTTTAAGTGAACAGCGAGCCCCATTGATAATCATGAAATGGAAATTATTTGTAACTTTCGACAAGTAGAACAATGAATGGAACAGGTAGACTGTTGAAATCATTGTATATATTGCTTCTATATAGTCTAAGAAACATATATGCAAAGCATCCAAACAGTACAATTCGCCAATTTTTTGTTGTTCAAGTTTAAGTAAACTACGATCCCCATTGTTAATCCCTTAACGGAAATTATTTGTAACTTTCGACAAGTAGAACAATGAATGGAACAGGTAGACGGTTGAAATCATTGTATATATTGCTTCTATATAATCTAAGAGACACATATGCAAAGCATCCAAACAGTACAATTCGCCAATTATTTCATCTTCATGATTAAATGAACTACGAGCCCCATTGTTAATCCTTTAATGGAAATTATTTGTAAATTTCGACAAGTAGAACAATGAATGTATCATGTAGACGGTTGAAATCATTGTATATATTGCTTCTATATAGTCTACGAAACAAATATGCAAAGCATCTAAACAGTACAATTCGCCAATTTTTTGTTCTTCAAGTTTAAGTGAACTACGAGCCCCATTGTTAATCCTTTAACGGAAATTAATTGTAACTTTCTACAAGTAGAACAATGATTGGAACACGTAGACGGTTGAAATCTTTGTATATATTGCTTCCATATAGTCTAAGAAACATATATGCAAAGCATCCAAACAGTACCATTCGCCAATTTTTTGTCCTTCAAGTTTAAGTGAACTACGAGCCCCATTTTTAATACTTTAACGGAAATTATTTGTAACTTTCTACAAGTAGAACAATGAATAGAACAGGTAGACGGTTGAAATCTTTGTATATGTTGCTTCTATATAGTCTAAGAAACTTATATGCAAAGCATCTAAACAGTAACAATCGCCAATTTTTTGATCTTCAAGTTTAAGTGAACAGCGAGCCCCATTGATAATCATGAAATGGAAATTATTTGTAACTTTCTACAAGTAGAACAATGAATAGTACAGGTAGACGGGTGAAATCTTTCTATATATTGCTTCTAAATAGTCTAAGAAACATATATGCAAAGCATCCAAACAGTACCATTCGCCAATTTTTTGTTCTTGAAGTTTAAGTGAACAACGAGCCCCATTGTTAATCCTTTAAAGGAAATTATTTGTAAATTTCGACAAGTAGAACAATGATTGGAACACGTAGACGGTTGAAATGTTTGTATATATTGCTTCCATATAGTCTAAGAAACATGTACGCAAAGCATCCAAACAGTACCATTCGCCAATTTTTTGTTCTTCAAGTGTATGTGAACAATGAGCCCCAATGGTTAATCCTTTATCGGAAATTATTTGTAAATTTCGGCAAGTAGGACAATGAATGGAATAGGTAGACGGTTGAAATCATTGTATATATTGCTTCTACATAGTCTAAGAAACATATATGCAAAGCATCCAAACAGTACAATTCGCCAATTTATTGTTCTTCAAGTTTAAGTGAACAACGAGCCCCATTGTTAATCCTTTAAAGGAAATTATTTGTAAATTTCGACAAGTAGAACAATGAATGGATCAGGTAGATGGTTGAAATCTTTGTATATATTGCTACTATATAATCTAAGAAACATATATGCAAAGCATCCAAACAGTACAATTCGCCAATTTTTTGTTCTTCAAGTTTAAGTGAACAATAAGCCCCAATGGTTAATCCTTTATCGGAAATTATTTGTAACTTTCGACAAGTAGAACAATGAATGGAACAGGTAGACGGTTGAAATCTTTGTATATATTGCTTCTACATAGTCTAAGAAACATATATGCAAAGCATCCAAACAGTACAATTCGCCAATTTATTGTTCTTCAAGTTTAAGTGAACAACGAGCCCCATTGTTAATCCTTTAAAGGAAATTATTTGTAAATTTCGACAAGTAGAACAATGATTGGAACACGTAGACGGTTGAAATCTTTGTATATATTGCTTCTATATAGTCTAAGAAACATATATGCAAAGCATCCAAACAGTACAATACGCCAATTTATTGTTCTTCACGTTTAAGTGAACAACGAGCCCCATTGTTAATCCTTTAAAGGAAATTATTTGTAAATTTCGACAAGTAGAACAAGGAATGGAACAGGTAGACGGTTGAAATCTTTGTATATATTGCTTCTATATAGTCTAAGAATCATATATGCAAAGCATCCAAACAGTACCTTTCGCCAATTTTTTGATCTTCAAGTTTAAGTGAACTACGAGCCCCATTGTTAATCCTTTAAAGGAAATTATTTGTAAATTTCAACAAGTAGAACAATGAATGGAACAGGTAGACTGTTGAAATCATTGTATATATTGCTTCTGTATAGTCTAAGAAACATATATGCAAAGAATCCAAACAGTACAATTCGCCAATTTTTTGTTCTTCAAGTTTAAGTGAACAATGAGCCCCAATGGTTAATCCTTTATCGGAAATTATTTGTAACTTTCGACAAGTAGAACAATGAATGGAACAGGTAGACGCTCGAAATCTTTGTATATATTGCTTCTATATAGTCTAAGAAACATATATGCAAAGCATCCAAACAGTACCATTCGCCAATTTATTGTTCTTCAAGTTTAAGTGAACAACGAACCCCACTGATAATCATTAAAGGGAAATTATTTGTAACTTTCGACAAGTAGAACAAGGAATGGAACAGGTAGACGGTTGAAATCTTTGTATATATTGCTTCTATATAGTCTAAGAATCATATATGCAAAGAATCCAAACAGTACAATTCGCCAATTTTTTGTTCTTCAAGATTAAGTGAACTACGAGCCCCATTGTTAATCCTTTAAAGGAAATTATTTGTAAATTTCGACAAGTAGAACAATGAATGGAACAGGTAGACTGTTGAAATCATTGTATATATTGCTTCTATATAGTCTAAGAAACATATATGCATAGCGTCCAAACAGTACAATTCGCCAATTTTTTGCTCTTCAAGTTTAAGTGAACTACGAGCCCCATTGTTAATCCTTTAAAGGAAATTATTTGTAAATTTCGGCAAGTAGAACAATGAATGGAATAGGTAGACGGTTGAAATCATTGTATATATTGCTTCTATATAGTCTAAGAAGCATATCTGCAAATCATCCAAACAGTACAATTCGCCAATTTTTTGTTCTTCAAGTTTAAGTAAACTACGATCCCCATTGTTAATCCCTTAACGGAAATTATTTGTAACTTTCGACAAGTAGAACAATGAATGGAACTGGTAGACGGTTGAAATCATTGTATATATTGCTTCTATATAGTCTAAGAAACATATATGCAAAGCATCCAAATAGTACAATTCGACAATTTTTTGTTCTTCAAGTTTTAGTGAACAATTAGCCCCAATGGTTAATCCTTTATCGGAAATTATTTGTAATTTTCGACAAGTAGAACAATGAATGGAACAGGTAGACAGTTGAAATCTTTGTATATATTGCTTCTATATAATCTAAGAAACATATATGCAAAGCATCCAAACAGTACAAATCGCCAATTATTTCATCTTCATGTTTAAGTGAACTACGAGCCCCATTGTTAAAACTTTAACGGAAATTATTTGTAACTTTCGACAAGTAGAACAATGAATGGAACAGGTAGACGATTGAAATCAATGTATATATTGCTTCTATATAGTCTAAGAAACATATATGCAAAGCATCCAAACAGTACCATTCATCAATTTTTTGTTCTTCAAGTTTAAGTGAACAACGAGCCCCATTGTTAATCATTTATAGGAAATTATTTGTAAATTTCGACAAGTAGAACAATGAATGGAACAGATAGACTGCTGAAATCATTGTATATATTGCTTCTATGTAGTCTAAGAAACTTATATGCAAAGCATCTAAACAGTAACAATCGCCAATTTTTTGATCTTCAAGCTTAAGTGAACAGCGAGCCCCATTGATAATCATGAAATGGAAATTATTTGTAACTTTCTACAAGTAGAACAATGAATAGTACAGGTAGACGGGTGAAATCTTTCTATATATTGCTTCTAAATAGTCTATGAAACATATATGAAAAGCATCCAAACAGTACAATTCGCCAATTTTTTGTTCTTCAAGTTTAAGTGAACTACGAGCCCCATTGTTAATCCTTTAAAGGAAATTATTTCTAAATTTCGACAAGTAGAACAATGAATGGATCATGTAGACGGTTGAAATCATTGTATATATTGCTTCTATATAGTCTACGAAACATATATGCAAAGCATCCAAACAGTACCATTCGCCAATTTTTTGTTCTTCAAGTTTAAGTGAACTACGAGCCCCATTGTTAATCCCTTAACGGAAATTATTTGTATCTTTCGACAAGTAGAACAATGAATGGAACAGGTAGACTGTTGAAATCATTGTATATATTGCTTCTATATGGTCTAAGAAACATATATGCAAAGCATCCAAACAGTACAATTCGCCAATTTTTTGTTCTTCAAGTTTAAGTAAACTACGATCCCCATTGTTAATCCCTTAACGGAAATTATTTGTAAATTTCGACAAGTAGAACAATGAATGGAACAGGTAGACGGTTGAAATCTTTGTATATATTGCTTCTATATAGTCTAAGAAACATATATGTAAAGCATCCAAACAGTACCATTCGCCAATTTTTTGTTCTTCAAGTTTAAGTGATCTACGAGCCCCATTGTTAATCCTTTAAAGGAAATTATTTGTAATTTCGACAAGTAGAACAATGAATGGAACAGGTAGACGGTTGAAATCTTTGTATATATTGCTTCTATATAGTCTAAGAAACATATATGCAAAGCATCCAAACAGTACAATTCGCCAATTTTTTGTTCTTCAAGTTTAAGTGAACAATGAGCCCCAATGGTTAATCCTTTATCGGAAATTATTTGTAACTTTCGACAAGTAGAACAATGAATGGAACAGGTAGACGCTCGAAATCTTTGTATATATTGCTTCTATATAGTCTAAGAAACATATATGCAAAGCATCCAAACAGTACCATTCGCCAATTTATTGTTCTTCAAGTTTAAGTGAACAACGAACCCCACTGATAATCATTAAAGGGAAATTATTTGTAACTTTCGACAAGTAGAACAAGGAATGGAACAGGTAGACGGTTGAAATCTTTGTATATATTGCTTCTATATAGTCTAAGAATCATATATGCAAAGAATCCAAACAGTACAATTCGCCAATTTTTTGTTCTTCAAGATTAAGTGAACTACGAGCCCCATTGTTAATCCTTTAAAGGAAATTATTTGTAAATTTCGACAAGTAGAACAATGAATGGAACAGGTAGACTGTTGAAATCATTGTATATATTGCTTCTATATAGTCTAAGAAACATATATGCATAGCGTCCAAACAGTACAATTCGCCAATTTTTTGCTCTTCAAGTTTAAGTGAACTACGAGCCCCATTGTTAATCCTTTAAAGGAAATTATTTGTAAATTTCGGCAAGTAGAACAATGAATGGAATAGGTAGACGGTTGAAATCATTGTATATATTGCTTCTATATAGTCTAAGAAGCATATCTGCAAATCATCCAAACAGTACAATTCGCCAATTTTTTGTTCTTCAAGTTTAAGTAAACTACGATCCCCATTGTTAATCCCTTAACGGAAATTATTTGTAACTTTCGACAAGTAGAACAATGAATGGAACTGGTAGACGGTTGAAATCATTGTATATATTGCTTCTATATAGTCTAAGAAACATATATGCAAAGCATCCAAATAGTACAATTCGACAATTTTTTGTTCTTCAAGTTTTAGTGAACAATTAGCCCCAATGGTTAATCCTTTATCGGAAATTATTTGTAATTTTCGACAAGTAGAACAATGAATGGAACAGGTAGACAGTTGAAATCTTTGTATATATTGCTTCTATATAATCTAAGAAACATATATGCAAAGCATCCAAACAGTACAAATCGCCAATTATTTCATCTTCATGTTTAAGTGAACTACGAGCCCCATTGTTAAAACTTTAACGGAAATTATTTGTAACTTTCGACAAGTAGAACAATGAATGGAACAGGTAGACGATTGAAATCGATGTATATATTGCTTCTATATAGTCTAAGAAACATATATGCAAAGCATCCAAACAGTACCATTCATCAATTTTTTGTTCTTCAAGTTTAAGTGAACAACGAGCCCCATTGTTAATCATTTATAGGAAATTATTTGTAAATTTCGACAAGTAGAACAATGAATGGAACAGATAGACTGCTGAAATCATTGTATATATTGCTTCTATATAGTCTAAGAAACTTATATGCAAAGCATCTAAACAGTAACAATCGCCAATTTTTTGATCTTCAAGCTTAAGTGAACAGCGAGCCCCATTGATAATCATGAAATGGAAATTATTTGTAACTTTCTACAAGTAGAACAATGAATAGTACAGGTAGACGGGTGAAATCTTTCTATATATTGCTTCTAAATAGTCTATGAAACATATATGAAAAGCATCCAAACAGTACAATTCGCCAATTTTTTGTTCTTCAAGTTTAAGTGAACTACGAGCCCCATTGTTAATCCTTTAAAGGAAATTATTTCTAAATTTCGACAAGTAGAACAATGAATGGATCATGTAGACGGTTGAAATCATTGTATATATTGCTTCTATATAGTCTACGAAACATATATGCAAAGCATCCAAACAGTACCATTCGCCAATTTTTTGTTCTTCAAGTTTAAGTGAACTACGAGCCCCATTGTTAATCCCTTAACGGAAATTATTTGTATCTTTCGACAAGTAGAACAATGAATGGAACAGGTAGACTGTTGAAATCATGGTATATATTGCTTCTATATGGTCTAAGAAACATATATGCAAAGCATCCAAACAGTACAATTCGCCAATTTTTTGTTCTTCAAGTTTAAGTAAACTACGATCCCCATTGTTAATCCCTTAACGGAAATTATTTGTAAATTTCGACAAGTAGAACAATGAATGGAACAGGTAGACGGTTGAAATCTTTGTATATATTGCTTCTATATAGTCTAAGAAACATATATGTAAAGCATCCAAACAGTACCATTCGCCAATTTTTTGTTCTTCAAGTTTAAGTGAACTACGAGCCCCATTGTTAATCCTTTAAAGGAAATTATTTGTAAATTTCGACAAGTAGAACAATGAATGGAACAGGTAGACGGTTGAAATCTTTGTATATATTGCTTCTATATAGTCTAAGAAACATATATGCAAAGCATCCAAACAGTACAATTCGCCAATTTTTTGTTCTTCAAGTTTAAGTGAACAATGAGCCCCAATGGGTAATCCTTTATCGGAAATTATTTGTAACTTTCGACAAGTAGAACAATGAATGGAACAGGTAGACGCTCGAAATCTTTGTATATATTGCTTCTATATAGTATAAGAAACATATATGCAAAGCATCCAAACAGTACCATTCGCCAATTTATTGTTCTTCAAGTTTAAGTGAACAACGAACCCCACTGATAATCATTAAAGGGAAATTATTTGTAACTTTCGACAAGTAGAACAAGGAATGGAACAGGTAGACGGTTGA
Organism: Cerceris ruficornis; assembly: GCA_963989415.1. NCBI lineage: Eukaryota > Metazoa > Arthropoda > Insecta > Hymenoptera > Crabronidae > Cerceris > Cerceris ruficornis. Next base: position 2,320,800 of record CAXDIW010000301.1, on the reverse strand, counting down.
AATCTTTGTATATATTGCTTCTATATAGTCTAAGAATCATATATGCAAAGAATCCAAACAGTACAATTCGCCAATTTTTTGTTCTTCAAGATTAAGTGAACTACGAGCCCCATTGTTAATCCTTTAAAGGAAATTATTTGTAAATTTCGACAAGTAGAACAATGAATGGAACAGGTAGACTGTTGAAATCATTGTATATATTGCTTCTATATAGTCTAAGAAACATATATGCAAAGCATCCAAACAGTACCATTCATCAATTTTTTGTTCTTCAAGTTTAAGTGAACAACGAGCCCCATTGTTAATCATTTATAGGAAATTATTTGTAAATTTCGACAAGTAGAACAATGAATGGAACAGGTAGACGGTTGAAATCTTTGTATATATTGCTTCTATATAGTCTAAGAAACATATATGCAAAGCATCCAAACAGTACAATTCGCCAATTTTTTGTTCTTCAAGTTTAAGTGAACAATAAGCCCCAATGGTTAATCCTTTATCGGAAATTATTTGTAACTTTCGACAAGTAGAACAATGAATGGAACAGGTAGACGGTTGAAATCTTTGTATATATTGCTTCTACATAGTCTAAGAAACATATATGCAAAGCATCCAAACAGTACAATTCGCCAATTTATTGTTCTTCAAGTTTAAGTGAACAACGAGCCCCATTGTTAATCCTTTAAAGGAAATTATTTGTAAATTTCGACAAGTAGAACAATGAATGGATCAGGTAGATGGTTGAAATCTTTGTATATATTGCTACTATATAATCTAAGAAACATATATGCAAAGCATCCAAACAGTACAATTCGCCAATTTTTTGTTCTTCAAGTTTAAGTGAACAATAAGCCCCAATGGTTAATCCTTTATCGGAAATTATTTGTAACTTTCGACAAGTAGAACAATGAATGGAACAGGTAGACGGTTGAAATCTTTGTATATATTGCTTCTACATAGTCTAAGAAACATATATGCAAAGCATCCAAACAGTACAATTCGCCAATTTATTGTTCTTCAAGTTTAAGTGAACAACGAGCCCCATTGTTAATCCTTTAAAGGAAATTATTTGTAAATTTCGACAAGTAGAACAATGATTGGAACACGTAGACAGTTGAAATCTTTGTATATATTGCTTCTATATAGTCTAAGAAACATATATGCAAAGCATCCAAACAGTACAATACGCCAATTTATTGTTCTTCACGTTTAAGTGAACAACGAGCCCCATTGTTAATCCTTTAAAGGAAATTATTTGTAAATTTCGACAAGTAGAACAATGAATGGAACAGGTAGACGGTTGAAATCTTTGTATATATTGCTACTATATAATCTAAGAAACATATATGCAAAGCATCCAAACAGTACCATTCGCCAATTTTTTGATCTTCAAGTTTAAGTGAACTACGAGCCCCATTGTTAATCCTTTAAAGGAAATTATTTCTAAATTTCGACAAGTAGAACAATGAATGGATCATGTAGACGGTTGAAATCATTGTATATATTGCTTCTATATAGTCTACGAAACATATATGCAAAGCATCCAAACAGTACCATTCGCCAATTTTTTGTTCTTCAAGTTTAAGTGAACTACGAGCCCCATTGTTAATCCCTTAACGGAAATTATTTGTATCTTTCGACAAGTAGAACAATGAATGGAACAGGTAGACTGTTGAAATCATTGTATATATTGCTTCTATATGGTCTAAGAAACATATATGCAAAGCATCCAAACAGTACAATTCGCCAATTTTTTGTTCTTCAAGTTTAAGTAAACTACGATCCCCATTGTTAATCCCTTAACGGAAATTATTTGTAAATTTCGACAAGTAGAACAATGAATGGAACAGGTAGACGGTTGAAATCTTTGTATATATTGCTTCTATATAGTCTAAGAAACATATATGTAAAGCATCCAAACAGTACCATTCGCCAATTTTTTGTTCTTCAAGTTTAAGTGAACTACGAGCCCCATTGTTAATCCTTTAAAGGAAATTATTTGTAAATTTCGACAAGTAGAACAATGAATGGAACAGGTAGACGGTTGAAATCTTTGTATATATTGCTTCTATATAGTCTAAGAAACATATATGCAAAGCATCCAAACAGTACAATTCGCCAATTTTTTGTTCTTCAAGTTTAAGTGAACAATGAGCCCCAATGGTTAATCCTTTATAGGAAATTATTTGTAACTTTCGACAAGTAGAACAATGAATGGAACAGGTAGACGCTCGAAATCTTTGTATATATTGCTTCTATATAGTCTAAGAAACATATATGCAAAGCATCCAAACAGTACCATTCGCCAATTTATTGTTCTTCAAGTTTAAGTGAACAACGAACCCCACTGATAATCATTAAAGGGAAATTATTTGTAACTTTCGACAAGTAGAACAAGGAATGGAACAGGTAGACGGTTGAAATCTTTGTATATATTGCTTCTATATAGTCTAAGAATCATATATGCAAAGAATCCAAACAGTACAATTCGCCAATTTTTTGTTCTTCAAGTTTAAGTGAACTACGAGCCCCATTGTTAATCCTTTAAAGGAAATTATTTGTAAATTTCGGCAAGTAGAACAATGAATGGAATAGGTAGACGGTTGAAATCATTGTATATATTGCTTCTATATAGTCTAAGAAGCATATCTGCAAATCATCCAAACAGTACAATTCGCCAATTTTTTGTTCTTCAAGTTTAAGTAAACTACGATCCCCATTGTTAATCCCTTAACGGAAATTATTTGTAACTTTCGACAAGTAGAACAATGAATGGAACTGGTAGACGGTTGAAATCATTGTATATATTGCTTCTATATAGTCTAAGAAACATATATGCAAAGCATCCAAATAGTACAATTCGACAATTTTTTGTTCTTCAAGTTTTAGTGAACAATTAGCCCCAATGGTTAATCCTTTATCGGAAATTATTTGTAATTTTCGACAAGTAGAACAATGAATGGAACAGGTAGACAGTTGAAATCTTTGTATATATTGCTTCTATATAATCTAAGAAACATATATGCAAAGCATCCAAACAGTACAAATCGCCAATTATTTCATCTTCATGTTTAAGTGAACTACGAGCCCCATTGTTAAAACTTTAACGGAAATTATTTGTAACTTTCGACAAGTAGAACAATGAATGGAACAGGTAGACGATTGAAATCAATGTATATATTGCTTCTATATAGTCTAAGAAACATATATGCAAAGCATCCAAACAGTACCATTCATCAATTTTTTGTTCTTCAAGTTTAAGTGAACAACGAGCCCCATTGTTAATCATTTATAGGAAATTATTTGTAAATTTCGACAAGTAGAACAATGAATGGAACAGATAGACTGCTGAAATCATTGTATATATTGCTTCTATATAGTCTAAGAAACTTATATGCAAAGCATCTAAACAGTAACAATCGCCAATTTTTTGATCTTCAAGCTTAAGTGAACAGCGAGCCCCATTGATAATCATGAAATGGAAATTATTTGTAACTTTCTACAAGTAGAACAATGAATAGTACAGGTAGACGGGTGAAATCTTTCTATATATTGCTTCTAAATAGTCTAAGAAACATATATGCAAAGCATCCAAACAGTACAATTCGCCAATTTCCTGTTCTCCAAAGTTTAAGTGAACAACGAGCCCCATTGTTAATCCTTTAAAGGAAATTATTTGTAAATTTCGACAAGTAGAACAATGATTGGAACACGTAGACGGTTGAAATCTTTGTATATATTGCTTCCATATAGTCTAAGAAACATGTACGCAAAGCATGCAAACAGTACCATTTGCCAATTTTTTGCTCTTCAAGTTTAAGTGAACAATGAGCCCCAATGGTTAATCCTTTATCGGAAATTATTTGTAACTTTCGACAAGTAGAACAATGAATGGAACAGGTAGACGGTTGAAATCTTTGTATATATTGCTTCTATATAGTCTAAGAAACATATATGCAAAGCATCCAAACAGTACAATTCGCCAATTTTTTGTTCTTCAAGTTTAAGTGAACAATAAGCCCCAATGGTTAATCCTTTATCGGAAATTATTTGTAACTTTCGACAAGTAGAACAATGAATGGAACAGGTAGACGGTTGAAATCTTTGTATATATTGCTTCTACATAGTCTAAGAAACATATATGCAAAGCATCCAAACAGTACAATTCGCCAATTTATTGTTCTTCAAGTTTAAGTGAACAACGAGCCCCATTGTTAATCCTTTAAAGGAAATTATTTGTAAATTTCGACAAGTAGAACAATGAATGGATCAGGTAGATGGTTGAAATCTTTGTATATATTGCTACTATATAATCTAAGAAACATATATGCAAAGCATCCAAACAGTACCTTTCGCCAATTTTTTGATCTTCAAGTTTAAGTGAACTACGAGCCCCATTGTTAATCCTTTAAAGGAAATTATTTGTAAATTTCAACAAGTAGAACAATGAATGGAACAGGTAGACTGTTGAAATCATTGTATATATTGCTTCTGTATAGTCTAAGAAACATATATGCAAAGAATCCAAACAGTACAATTCGCCAATTTTTTGTTCTTCAAGTTTAAGTGAACAATAAGCCCCAATGGTTAATCCTTTATCGGAAATTATTTGTAACTTTCGACAAGTAGAACAATGAATGGAACAGGTAGACGGTTGAAATCATTGTATATATTGCTTCTATATAGTCTAAGAAACTTATATGCAAAGCATCTAAACAGTAACAATCGCCAATTTTTTGATCTTCAAGCTTAAGTGAACAGCGAGCCCCATTGATAATCATGAAATGGAAATTATTTGTAACTTTCTACAAGTAGAACAATGAATAGTACAGGTAGACGGGTGAAATCTTTCTATATATTGCTTCTAAATAGTCTAAGAAACATATATGCAAAGCATCCAAACAGTACAATTCGCCAATTTCCTGTTCTCCAAAGTTTAAGTGAACAACGAGCCCCATTGTTAATCCTTTAAAGGAAATTATTTGTAAATTTCGACAAGTAGAACAATGATTGGAACACGTAGACCGTTGAAATCTTTGTATATATTGCTTCCATATAGTCTAAGAAACATGTACGCAAAGCATCCAAACAGTACCATTTGCCAATTTTTTGCTCTTCAAGTTTAAGTGAACAATGAGCCCCAATGGTTAATCCTTTATCGGAAATTATTTGTAACTTTCGACAAGTAGAACAATGAATGGAACAGGTAGACGGTTGAAATCTTTGTATATATTGCTTCTATATAGTCTAAGAAACATATATGCAAAGCATCCAAACAGTACAATTCGCCAATTTTTTGTTCTTCAAGTTTAAGTGAACAATAAGCCCCAATGGTTAATCCTTTATCGGAAATTATTTGTAACTTTCGACAAGTAGAACAATGAATGGAACAGGTAGACGGTTGAAATCTTTGTATATATTGCTTCTACATAGTCTAAGAAACATATATGCAAAGCATCCAAACAGTACAATTCGCCAATTTATTGTTCTTCAAGTTTAAGTGAACAACGAGCCCCATTGTTAATCCTTTAAAGGAAATTATTTGTAAATTTCGACAAGTAGAACAATGAATGGATCAGGTAGATGGTTGAAATCTTTGTATATATTGCTACTATATAATCTAAGAAACATATATGCAAAGCATCCAAACAGTACCTTTCGCCAATTTTTTGATCTTCAAGTTTAAGTGAACTACGAGCCCCATTGTTAATCCTTTAAAGGAAATTATTTGTAAATTTCAACAAGTAGAACAATGAATGGAACAGGTAGACTGTTGAAATCATTGTATATATTGCTTCTGTATAGTCTAAGAAACATATATGCAAAGAATCCAAACAGTACAATTCGCCAATTTTTTGTTCTTCAAGTTTAAGTGAACAATAAGCCCCAATGGTTAATCCTTTATCGGAAATTATTTGTAACTTTCGACAAGTAGAACAATGAATGGAACAGGTAGACGGTTGAAATCATTGTATATATTGCTTCTATATAGTCTAAGAAACTTATATGCAAAGCATCTAAACAGTAACAATCGCCAATTTTTTGATCTTCAAGCTTAAGTGAACAGCGAGCCCCATTGATAATCATGAAATGGAAATTATTTGTAACTTTCTACAAGTAGAACAATGAATAGTACAGGTAGACGGGTGAAATCTTTCTATATATTGCTTCTAAATAGTCTAAGAAACATATATGCAAAGCATCCAAACAGTACAATTCGCCAATTTCCTGTTCTCCAAAGTTTAAGTGAACAACGAGCCCCATTGTTAATCCTTTAAAGGAAATTATTTGTAAATTTCGACAAGTAGAACAATGATTGGAACACGTAGACCGTTGAAATCTTTGTATATATTGCTTCCATATAGTCTAAGAAACATGTACGCAAAGCATCCAAACAGTACCATTTGCCAATTTTTTGCTCTTCAAGTTTAAGTGAACAATGAGCCCCAATGGTTAATCCTTTATCGGAAATTATTTGTAACTTTCGACAAGTAGAACAATGAATGGAACAGGTAGACGGTTGAAATCTTTGTATATATTGCTTCTATATAGTCTAAGAAACATATATGCAAAGCATCCAAACAGTACAATTCGCCAATTTTTTGTTCTTCAAGTTTAAGTGAACAATAAGCCCCAATGGTTAATCCTTTATCGGAAATTATTTGTAACTTTCGACAAGTAGAACAATGAATGGAACAGGTAGACGGTTGAAATCTTTGTATATATTGCTTCTACATAGTCTAAGAAACATATATGCAAAGCATCCAAACAGTACAATTCGCCAATTTATTGTTCTTCAAGTTTAAGTGAACAACGAGCCCCATTGTTAATCCTTTAAAGGAAATTATTTGTAAATTTCGACAAGTAGAACAATGAATGGATCAGGTAGATGGTTGAAATCTTTGTATATATTGCTACTATATAATCTAAGAAACATATATGCAAAGCATCCAAACAGTACCTTTCGCCAATTTTTTGATCTTCAAGTTTAAGTGAACTACGAGCCCCATTGTTAATCCTTTAAAGGAAATTATTTGTAAATTTCAACAAGTAGAACAATGAATGGAACAGGTAGACTGTTGAAATCATTGTATATATTGCTTCTGTATAGTCTAAGAAACATATATGCAAAGAATCCAAACAGTACAATTCGCCAATTTTTTGTTCTTCAAGTTTAAGTGAACAATAAGCCCCAATGGTTAATCCTTTATCGGAAATTATTTGTAACTTTCGACAAGTAGAACAATGAATGGAACAGGTAGACGGTTGAAATCTTTGTATATATTGCTTCTACATAGTCTAAGAAACATATATGCAAAGCATCCAAACAGTACAATTCGCCAATTTATTGTTCTTCAAGTTTAAGTGAACAACGAGCCCCATTGTTAATCCTTTAAAGGAAATTATTTGTAAATTTCGACAAGTAGAACAATGAATGGATCAGGTAGATGGTTGAAATCTTTGTATATATTGCTACTATATAATCTAAGAAACATATATGCAAAGCATCCAAACAGTACTATTCGCCAATTTTTTGTTCTTCAAGTTTAAGTGAACAATAAGCCCCAATGGTTAATCCTTTATCGGAAATTATTTGTAACTTTCGACAAGTAGAACAATGAATGGAACAGGTAGACGGTTGAAATCTTTGTACATATTGCTTCTACATAGTCTAAGAAACATATATGCAAAGCATCCAAACAGTACAATTCGCTAATTTATTGTTCTTCAAGTTTAAGTGAACAACGAGCCCCATTGTTAATCCTTTAAAGGAAATTATTTGTAAATTTCGACAAGTAGAACAATGATTGGAACACGTAGACGGTTGAAATCTTTGTATATATTGCTTCTATATAGTCTAAGAAACATATATGCAAAGCATCCAAACAGTACAATACGCCAATTTATTGTTCTTCACGTTTAAGTGAACAACGAGCCCCATTGTTAATCCTTTAAAGGAAATTATTTGTAAATTTCGACAAGTAGAACAATGAATGGAACAGGTAGACGGTTGAAATCTTTGTATATATTGCTACTATATAATCTAAGAAACATATATGCAAAGCATCCAAACAGTACCATTCGCCAATTTTTTGATCTTCAAGTTTAAGTGAACTACGAGCCCCATTGTTAATCCTTTAAAGGAAATTATTTCTAAATTTCGACAAGTAGAACAATGAATGGATCATGTAGACGGTTGAAATCATTGTATATATTGCTTCTATATAGTCTACGAAACATATATGCAAAGCATCCAAACAGTACCATTCGCCAATTTTTTGTTCTTCAAGTTTAAGTGAACTACGAGCCCCATTGTTAATCCCTTAACGGAAATTATTTGTATCTTTCGACAAGTAGAACAATGAATGGAACAGGTAGACTGTTGAAATCATTGTATATATTGCTTCTATATGGTCTAAGAAACATATATGCAAAGCATCCAAACAGTACAATTCGCCAATTTTTTGTTCTTCAAGTTTAAGTAAACTACGATCCCCATTGTTAATCCCTTAACGGAAATTATTTGTAAATTTCGACAAGTAGAACAATGAATGGAACAGGTAGACGGTTGAAATCTTTGTATATATTGCTTCTATATAGTCTAAGAAACATATATGTAAAGCATCCAAACAGTACCATTCGCCAATTTTTTGTTCTTCAAGTTTAAGTGAACTACGAGCCCCATTGTTAATCCTTTAAAGGAAATTATTTGTAAATTTCGACAAGTAGAACAATGAATGGAACAGGTAGACGGTTGAAATCTTTGTATATATTGCTTCTATATAGTCTAAGAAACATATATGCAAAGCATCCAAACAGTACAATTCGCCAATTTTTTGTTCTTCAAGTTTAAGTGAACAATGAGCCCCAATGGTTAATCCTTTATCGGAAATTATTTGTAACTTTCGACAAGTAGAACAATGAATGGAACAGGTAGACGCTCGAAATCTTTGTATATATTGCTTCTATATAGTCTAAGAAACATATATGCAAAGCATCCAAACAGTACCATTCGCCAATTTATTGTTCTTCAAGTTTAAGTGAACAACGAACCCCACTGATAATCATTAAAGGGAAATTATTTGTAACTTTCGACAAGTAGAACAAGGAATGGAACAGGTAGACGGTTGAAATCTTTGTATATATTGCTTCTATATAGTCTAAGAATCATATATGCAAAGAATCCAAACAGTACAATTCGCCAATTTTTTGTTCTTCAAGTTTAAGTGAACTACGAGCCCCATTGTTAATCCTTTAAAGGAAATTATTTGTAAATTTCGGCAAGTAGAACAATGAATGGAATAGGTAGACGGTTGAAATCATTGTATATATTGCTTCTATATAGTCTAAGAAGCATATCTGCAAATCATCCAAACAGTACAATTCGCCAATTTTTTGTTCTTCAAGTTTAAGTAAACTACGATCCCCATTGTTAATCCCTTAACGGAAATTATTTGTAACTTTCGACAAGTAGAACAATGAATGGAACTGGTAGACGGTTGAAATCATTGTATATATTGCTTCTATATAGTCTAAGAAACATATATGCAAAGCATCCAAATTGTACAATTCGACAATTTTTTGTTCTTCAAGTTTTAGTGAACAATTAGCCCCAATGGTTAATCCTTTATCGGAAATTATTTGTAATTTTCGACAAGTAGAACAATGAATGGAACAGGTAGACAGTTGAAATCTTTGTATATATTGCTTCTATATAATCTAAGAAACATATATGCAAAGCATCCAAACAGTACAAATCGCCAATTATTTCATCTTCATGTTTAAGTGAACTACGAGCCCCATTGTTAAAACTTTAACGGAAATTATTTGTAACTTTCGACAAGTAGAACAATGAATGGAACAGGTAGACGATTGAAATCAATGTATATATTGCTTCTATATAGTCTAAGAAACATATATGCAAAGCATCCAAACAGTACCATTCATCAATTTTTTGTTCTTCAAGTTTAAGTGAACAACGAGCCCCATTGTTAATCATTTATAGGAAATTATTTGTAAATTTCGACAAGTAGAACAATGAATGGAACAGATAGACTGCTGAAATCATTGTATATATTGCTTCTATATAGTCTAAGAAACTTATATGCAAAGCATCTAAACAGTAACAATCGCCAATTTTTTGATCTTCAAGCTTAAGTGAACAGCGAGCCCCATTGATAATCATGAAATGGAAATTATTTGTAACTTTCTACAAGTAGAACAATGAATAGTACAGGTAGACGGGTGAAATCTTTCTATATATTGCTTCTAAATAGTCTATGAAACATATATGAAAAGCATCCAAACAGTACAATTCGCCAATTTTTTGTTCTTCAAGTTTAAGTGAACTACGAGCCCCATTGTTAATCCTTTAAAGGAAATTATTTCTAAATTTCGACAAGTAGAACAATGAATGGATCATGTAGACGGTTGAAATCATTGTATATATTGCTTCTATATAGTCTACGAAACATATATGCAAAGCATCCAAACAGTACCATTCGCCAATTTTTTGTTCTTCAAGTTTAAGTGAACTACGAGCCCCATTGTTAATCCCTTAACGGAAATTATTTGTATCTTTCGACAAGTAGAACAATGAATGGATCATGTAGACTGCTGAAATCATTGTATATATTGCTTCTATATAGTCTAAGAAACTTATATGCAAAGCATCTAAACAGTAACAATCGCCAATTTTTTGATCTTCAAGCTTAAGTGAACAGCGAGCCCCATTGATAATCATGAAATGGAAATTATTTGTAACTTTCTACAAGTAGAACAATGAATAGTACAGGTAGACGGGTGAAATCTTTCTATATATTGCTTCTAAATAGTCTATGAAACATATATGAAAAGCATCCAAACAGTACAATTCGCCAATTTTTTGTTCTTCAAGTTTAAGTGAACAATGAGCCCCATTGTTAATCCTTTATCGGAAATTATTTGTAAATTTCGACAAGTAGAACAAGGAATGGAACAGGTAGACGGTTGAAATCTTTGTATATAATGCTTCTATATAGTCTAAGAATCATATATGCAAAGAATCCAAACAGTACAATTCGCCAATTTTTTGTTCTTCAAGATTAAGTGAACTACGAGCCCCATTGTTAATCCTTTAAAGGAAATTATTTGTAAATTTCGACAAGTAGAACAATGAATGGAACAGGTAGACTGTTGAAATCATTGTATATATTGCTTCTATATAGTCTAAGAAACATATATGCATAGCGTCCAAACAGTACAATTCGCCAATTTTTTGCTCTTCAAGTTTAAGTGAACTACGAGCCCCATTGTTAATCCTTTAAAGGAAATTATTTGTATATTTCGGCAAGTAGAACAATGAATGGAATAGGTAGACGGTTGAAATCATTGTATATATTGCTTCTATATAGTCTAAGAAGCATATCTGCAAATCATCCAAACAGTACAATTCGCCAATTTTTTGTTCTTCAAGTTTAAGTAAACTACGATCCCCATTGTTAATCCCTTAACGGAAATTATTTGTAACTTTCGACAAGTAGAACAATGAATGGAACTGGTAGACGGTTGAAATCATTGTATATATTGCTTCTATATAGTCTAAGAAACATATATGCAAAGCATCCAAATAGTACAATTCGACAATTTTTTGTTCTTCAAGTTTTAGTGAACAATTAGCCCCAATGGTTAATCCTTTATCGGAAATTATTTGTAATTTTCGACAAGTAGAACAATGAATGGAACAGGTAGACAGTTGAAATCTTTGTATATATTGCTTCTATATAATCTAAGAAACATATATGCAAAGCATCCAAACAGTACAAATCGCCAATTATTTCATCTTCATGTTTAAGTGAACTACGAGCCCCATTGTTAAAACTTTAACGGAAATTATTTGTAACTTTCGACAAGTAGAACAATGAATGGAACAGGTAGACGATTGAAATCAATGTATATATTGCTTCTATATAGTCTAAGAAACATATATGCAAAGCATCCAAACAGTACAATTCGCCAATTTTTTGTTCTTCAAGTTTAAGTGAACAATAAGCCCCAATGGTTAATCCTTTATCGGAAATTATTTGTAACTTTCGACAAGTAGAACAATGAATGGAACAGGTAGACGGTTGAAATCTTTGTATATATTGCTTCTACATAGTCTAAGAAACATATATGCAAAGCATCCAAACAGTACAATTCGCCAATTTATTGTTCTTCAAGTTTAAGTGAACAACGAGCCCCATTGTTAATCCTTTAAAGGAAATTATTTGTAAATTTCGACAAGTAGAACAATGAATGGATCAGGTAGATGGTTGAAATCTTTGTATATATTGCTACTATATAATCTAAGAAACATATATGCAAAGCATCCAAACAGTACCTTTCGCCAATTTTTTGATCTTCAAGTTTAAGTGAACTACGAGCCCCATTGTTAATCCTTTAAAGGAAATTATTTGTAAATTTCAACAAGTAGAACAATGAATGGAACAGGTAGACTGTTGAAATCATTGTATATATTGCTTCTGTATAGTCTAAGAAACATATATGCAAAGAATCCAAACAGTACAATTCGCCAATTTTTTGTTCTTCAAGTTTAAGTGAACAATAAGCCCCAATGGTTAATCCTTTATCGGAAATTATTTGTAACTTTCGACAAGTAGAACAATGAATGGAACAGGTAGACGGTTGAAATCTTTGTATATATTGCTTCTACATAGTCTAAGAAACATATATGCAAAGCATCCAAACAGTACAATTCGCCAATTTATTGTTCTTCAAGTTTAAGTGAACAACGAGCCCCATTGTTAATCCTTTAAAGGAAATTATTTGTAAATTTCGACAAGTAGAACAATGAATGGATCAGGTAGATGGTTGAAATCTTTGTATATATTGCTACTATATAATCTAAGAAACATATATGCAAAGCATCCAAACAGTACTATTCGCCAATTTTTTGTTCTTCAAGTTTAAGTGAACAATAAGCCCCAATGGTTAATCCTTTATCGGAAATTATTTGTAACTTTCGACAAGTAGAACAATGAATGGAACAGGTAGACGGTTGAAATCTTTGTACATATTGCTTCTACATAGTCTAAGAAACATATATGCAAAGCATCCAAACAGTACAATTCGCTAATTTATTGTTCTTCAAGTTTAAGTGAACAACGAGCCCCATTGTTAATCCTTTAAAGGAAATTATTTGTAAATTTCGACAAGTAGAACAATGATTGGAACACGTAGACGGTTGAAATCTTTGTATATATTGCTTCTATATAGTCTAAGAAACATATATGCAAAGCATCCAAACAGTACAATACGCCAATTTATTGTTCTTCACGTTTAAGTGAACAACGAGCCCCATTGTTAATCCTTTAAAGGAAATTATTTGTAAATTTCGACAAGTAGAACAATGAATGGAACAGGTAGACGGTTGAAATCTTTGTATATATTGCTACTATATAATCTAAGAAACATATATGCAAAGCATCCAAACAGTACCATTCGCCAATTTTTTGATCTTCAAGTTTAAGTGAACTACGAGCCCCATTGTTAATCCTTTAAAGGAAATTATTTCTAAATTTCGACAAGTAGAACAATGAATGGATCATGTAGACGGTTGAAATCATTGTATATATTGCTTCTATATAGTCTACGAAACATATATGCAAAGCATCCAAACAGTACCATTCGCCAATTTTTTGTTCTTCAAGTTTAAGTGAACTACGAGCCCCATTGTTAATCCCTTAACGGAAATTATTTGTATCTTTCGACAAGTAGAACAATGAATGGAACAGGTAGACTGTTGAAATCATTGTATATATTGCTTCTATATGGTCTAAGAAACATATATGCAAAGCATCCAAACAGTACAATTCGCCAATTTTTTGTTCTTCAAGTTTAAGTAAACTACGATCCCCATTGTTAATCCCTTAACGGAAATTATTTGTAAATTTCGACAAGTAGAACAATGAATGGAACAGGTAGACGGTTGAAATCTTTGTATATATTGCTTCTATATAGTCTAAGAAACATATATGTAAAGCATCCAAACAGTACCATTCGCCAATTTTTTGTTCTTCAAGTTTAAGTGAACTACGAGCCCCATTGTTAATCCTTTAAAGGAAATTATTTGTAAATTTCGACAAGTAGAACAATGAATGGAACAGGTAGACGGTTGAAATCTTTGTATATATTGCTTCTATATAGTCTAAGAAACATATATGCAAAGCATCCAAACAGTACAATTCGCCAATTTTTTGTTCTTCAAGTTTAAGTGAACAATGAGCCCCAATGGTTAATCCTTTATCGGAAATTATTTGTAACTTTCGACAAGTAGAACAATGAATGGAACAGGTAGACGCTCGAAATCTTTGTATATATTGCTTCTATATAGTCTAAGAAACATATATGCAAAGCATCCAAACAGTACCATTCGCCAATTTATTGTTCTTCAAGTTTAAGTGAACAACGAACCCCACTGATAATCATTAAAGGGAAATTATTTGTAACTTTCGACAAGTAGAACAAGGAATGGAACAGGTAGACGGTTGAAATCTTTGTATATATTGCTTCTATATAGTCTAAGAATCATATATGCAAAGAATCCAAACAGTACAATTCGCCAATTTTTTGTTCTTCAAGTTTAAGTGAACTACGAGCCCCATTGTTAATCCTTTAAAGGAAATTATTTGTAAATTTCGGCAAGTAGAACAATGAATGGAATAGGTAGACGGTTGAAATCATTGTATATATTGCTTCTATATAGTCTAAGAAGCATATCTGCAAATCATCCAAACAGTACAATTCGCCAATTTTTTGTTCTTCAAGTTTAAGTAAACTACGATCCCCATTGTTAATCCCTTAACGGAAATTATTTGTAACTTTCGACAAGTAGAACAATGAATGGAACTGGTAGACGGTTGAAATCATTGTATATATTGCTTCTATATAGTCTAAGAAACATATATGCAAAGCATCCAAATAGTACAATTCGACAATTTTTTGTTCTTCAAGTTTTAGTGAACAATTAGCCCCAATGGTTAATCCTTTATCGGAAATTATTTGTAATTTTCGACAAGTAGAACAATGAATGGAACAGGTAGACAGTTGAAATCTTTGTATATATTGCTTCTATATAATCTAAGAAACATATATGCAAAGCATCCAAACAGTACAAATCGCCAATTATTTCATCTTCATGTTTAAGTGAACTACGAGCCCCATTGTTAAAACTTTAACGGAAATTATTTGTAACTTTCGACAAGTAGAACAATGAATGGAACAGGTAGACGATTGAAATCAATGTATATATTGCTTCTATATAGTCTAAGAAACATATATGCAAAGCATCCAAACAGTACCATTCATCAATTTTTTGTTCTTCAAGTTTAAGTGAACAACGAGCCCCATTGTTAATCATTTATAGGAAATTATTTGTAAATTTCGACAAGTAGAACAATGAATGGAACAGATAGACTGCTGAAATCATTGTATATATTGCTTCTATATAGTCTAAGAAACTTATATGCAAAGCATCTAAACAGTAACAATCGCCAATTTTTTGATCTTCAAGCTTAAGTGAACAGCGAGCCCCATTGATAATCATGAAATGGAAATTATTTGTAACTTTCTACAAGTAGAACAATGAATAGTACAGGTAGACGGGTGAAATCTTTCTATATATTGCTTCTAAATAGTCTATGAAACATATATGAAAAGCATCCAAACAGTACAATTCGCCAATTTTTTGTTCTTCAAGTTTAAGTGAACTACGAGCCCCATTGTTAATCCTTTAAAGGAAATTATTTCTAAATTTCGACAAGTAGAACAATGAATGGATCATGTAGACGGTTGAAATCATTGTATATATTGCTTCTATATAGTCTACGAAACATATATGCAAAGCATCCAAACAGTACCATTCGCCAATTTTTTGTTCTTCAAGTTTAAGTGAACTACGAGCCCCATTGTTAATCCCTTAACGGAAATTATTTGTATCTTTCGACAAGTAGAACAATGAATGGATCATGTAGACTGCTGAAATCATTGTATATATTGCTTCTATATAGTCTAAGAAACTTATATGCAAAGCATCTAAACAGTAACAATCGCCAATTTTTTGATCTTCAAGCTTAAGTGAACAGCGAGCCCCATTGATAATCATGAAATGGAAATTATTTGTAACTTTCTACAAGTAGAACAATGAATAGTACAGGTAGACGGGTGAAATCTTTCTATATATTGCTTCTAAATAGTCTATGAAACATATATGAAAAGCATCCAAACAGTACAATTCGCCAATTTTTTGTTCTTCAAGTTTAAGTGAACAATGAGCCCCATTGTTAATCCTTTATCGGAAATTATTTGTAAATTTCGACAAGTAGAACAAGGAATGGAACAGGTAGACGGTTGAAATCTTTGTATATAATGCTTCTATATAGTCTAAGAATCATATATGCAAAGAATCCAAACAGTACAATTCGCCAATTTTTTGTTCTTCAAGATTAAGTGAACTACGAGCCCCATTGTTAATCCTTTAAAGGAAATTATTTGTAAATTTCGACAAGTAGAACAATGAATGGAACAGGTAGACTGTTGAAATCATTGTATATATTGCTTCTATATAGTCTAAGAAACATATATGCATAGCGTCCAAACAGTACAATTCGCCAATTTTTTGCTCTTCAAGTTTAAGTGAACTACGAGCCCCATTGTTAATCCTTTAAAGGAAATTATTTGTATATTTCGGCAAGTAGAACAATGAATGGAATAGGTAGACGGTTGAAATCATTGTATATATTGCTTCTATATAGTCTAAGAAGCATATCTGCAAATCATCCAAACAGTACAATTCGCCAATTTTTTGTTCTTCAAGTTTAAGTAAACTACGATCCCCATTGTTAATCCCTTAACGGAAATTATTTGTAACTTTCGACAAGTAGAACAATGAATGGAACTGGTAGACGGTTGAAATCATTGTATATATTGCTTCTATATAGTCTAAGAAACATATATGCAAAGCATCCAAATAGTACAATTCGACAATTTTTTGTTCTTCAAGTTTTAGTGAACAATTAGCCCCAATGGTTAATCCTTTATCGGAAATTATTTGTAATTTTCGACAAGTAGAACAATGAATGGAACAGGTAGACAGTTGAAATCTTTGTATATATTGCTTCTATATAATCTAAGAAACATATATGCAAAGCATCCAAACAGTACAAATCGCCAATTATTTCATCTTCATGTTTAAGTGAACTACGAGCCCCATTGTTAAAACTTTAACGGAAATTATTTGTAACTTTCGACAAGTAGAACAATGAATGGAACAGGTAGACGATTGAAATCAATGTATATATTGCTTCTATATAGTCTAAGAAACATATATGCAAAGCATCCAAACAGTACCATTCATCAATTTTTTGTTCTTCAAGTTTAAGTGAACAACGAGCCCCATTGTTAATCATTTATAGGAAATTATTTGTAAATTTCGACAAGTAGAACAATGAATGGAACAGATAGACTGCTGAAATCATTGTATATATTGCTTCTATATAGTCTAAGAAACTTATATGCAAAGCATCTAAACAGTAACAATCGCCAATTTTTTGATCTTCAAGCTTAAGTGAACAGCGAGCCCCATTGATAATCATGAAATGGAAATTATTTGTAACTTTCTACAAGTAGAACAATGAATAGTACAGGTAGACGGGTGAAATCTTTCTATATATTGCTTCTAAATAGTCTAAGAAACATATATGCAAAGCATCCAAACAGTACAATTCGCCAATTTCCTGTTCTCCAAAGTTTAAGTGAACAACGAGCCCCATTGTTAATCCTTTAAAGGAAATTATTTGTAAATTTCGACAAGTAGAACAATGATTGGAACACGTAGACGGTTGAAATCTTTGTATATATTGCTTCCATATAGTCTAAGAAACATGTACGCAAAGCATCCAAACAGTACCATTTGCCAATTTTTTGCTCTTCAAGTTTAAGTGAACAATGAGCCCCAATGGTTAATCCTTTATCGGAAATTATTTGTAACTTTCGACAAGTAGAACAATGAATGGAACAGGTAGACGGTTGAAATCTTTGTATATATTGCTTCTATATAGTCTAAGAAACATATATGCAAAGCATCCAAACAGTACAATTCGCCAATTTTTTGTTCTTCAAGTTTAAGTGAACAATAAGCCCCAATGGTTAATCCTTTATCGGAAATTATTTGTAACTTTCGACAAGTAGAACAATGAATGGAACAGGTAGACGGTTGAAATCTTTGTATATATTGCTTCTACATAGTCTAAGAAACATATATGCAAAGCATCCAAACAGTACAATTCGCCAATTTATTGTTCTTCAAGTTTAAGTGAACAACGAGCCCCATTGTTAATCCTTTAAAGGAAATTATTTGTAAATTTCGACAAGTAGAACAATGAATGGATCAGGTAGATGGTTGAAATCTTTGTATATATTGCTACTATATAATCTAAGAAACATATATGCAAAGCATCCAAACAGTACCTTTCGCCAATTTTTTGATCTTCAAGTTTAAGTGAACTACGAGCCCCATTGTTAATCCTTTAAAGGAAATTATTTGTAAATTTCAACAAGTAGAACAATGAATGGAACAGGTAGACTGTTGAAATCATTGTATATATTGCTTCTGTATAGTCTAAGAAACATATATGCAAAGAATCCAAACAGTACAATTCGCCAATTTTTTGTTCTTCAAGTTTAAGTGAACAATAAGCCCCAATGGTTAATCCTTTATCGGAAATTATTTGTAACTTTCGACAAGTAGAACAATGAATGGAACAGGTAGACGGTTGAAATCTTTGTATATATTGCTTCTACATAGTCTAAGAAACATATATGCAAAGCATCCAAACAGTACAATTCGCCAATTTTTTGTTCTGCAAGTTTAAGTGAACAATGAGCCCCAATGGTTAATCCTTTATCGGAAATTATTTGTAACTTTCGACAAGTAGAACAATGAATGGAACAGGTAGACGCTCGAAATCTTTGTATATATTGCTTCTATATAGTCTAAGAAACATATATGCAAAGCATCCAAACAGTACCATTCGCCAATTTATTGTTCTTCAAGTTTAAGTGAACAACGAACCCCACTGATAATCATTAAAGGGAAATTATTTGTAACTTTCGACAAGTAGAACAAGGAATGGAACAGGTAGACGGTTGAAATCATTGTATATATTGCTTCTATATAATCTAAGAAACATATATGCAAAGCATCCAAACAGTACAATTCGCCAATTTTTTGTTCTTCAAGTTTAAGTGAACTACGAGCCCCATTGTTAATCCTTTATCGGAAATTATTTGTAATTTTCGACAAGTAGAACAATGAATGGAACAGGTAGACGGTTGAAATCTTTGTATATATTGCTTCTATATAATCTAAGAAACATATATGCAAAGCATCTAAACGGTAACAATCGTCAATTTTTTGATCTTCAAGTTTAAGTGAACAGCGAGCCCCATTGATAATCATGAAATGGAAATTATTTGTAACTTTCGACAAGTAGAACAATGAATGGAACAGGTAGACGCTCGAAATCTTTGTATATATTGCTTCTATATAGTCTAAGAAACATATATGCAAAGCATCCAAACAGTACAATTCGCCAATTTATTGTTCTTCAAGTTTAAGTGAACAATGAGCCCCATTGTTAATCCATTAAAGGAAATTAATTGTAAATTTCGGCAAGTAGAACAATGAATGGAACAGATAGACTGCTGAAATCATTGTATATATTGCTTCTATATAGTCTAAGAAACTTATATGCAAAGCATCTAAACAGTAACAATCGCCAATTTTTTGATCTTCAAGCTTAAGTGAACAGCGAGCCCCATTGATAATCATGAAATGGAAATTATTTGTAACTTTCTACAAGTAGAACAATGAATAGTACAGGTAGACGGGTGAAATCTTTCTATATATTGCTTCTAAATAGTCTAAGAAACATATATGCAAAGCATCCAAACAGTACAATTCGCCAATTTCCTGTTCTCCAAAGTTTAAGTGAACAACGAGCCCCATTGTTAATCCTTTAAAGGAAATTATTTGTAAATTTCGACAAGTAGAACAATGATTGGAACACGTAGACGGTTGAAATCTTTGTATATATTGCTTCCATATAGTCTAAGAAACATGTACGCAAAGCATCCAAACAGTACCATTTGCCAATTTTTTGCTCTTCAAGTTTAAGTGAACAATGAGCCCCAATGGTTAATCCTTTATCGGAAATTATTTGTAACTTTCGACAAGTAGAACAATGAATGGAACAGGTAGACGGTTGAAATCTTTGTATATATTGCTTCTATATAGTCTAAGAAACATATATGCAAAGCATCCAAACAGTACAATTCGCCAATTTTTTGTTCTTCAAGTTTAAGTGAACAATAAGCCCCAATGGTTAATCCTTTATCGGAAATTATTTGTAACTTTCGACAAGTAGAACAATGAATGGAACAGGTAGACGGTTGAAATCTTTGTATATATTGCTTCTACATAGTCTAAGAAACATATATGCAAAGCATCCAAACAGTACAATTCGCCAATTTATTGTTCTTCAAGTTTAAGTGAACAACGAGCCCCATTGTTAATCCTTTAAAGGAAATTATTTGTAAATTTCGACAAGTAGAACAATGAATGGATCAGGTAGATGGTTGAAATCTTTGTATATATTGCTACTATATAATCTAAGAAACATATATGCAAAGCATCCAAACAGTACCTTTCGCCAATTTTTTGATCTTCAAGTTTAAGTGAACTACGAGCCCCATTGTTAATCCTTTAAAGGAAATTATTTGTAAATTTCAACAAGTAGAACAATGAATGGAACAGGTAGACTGTTGAAATCATTGTATATATTGCTTCTGTATAGTCTAAGAAACATGTACGCAAAGCATGCAAACAGTACCATTTGCCAATTTTTTGCTCTTCAAGTTTAAGTGAACAATGAGCCCCAATGGTTAATCCTTTATCGGAAATTATTTGTAACTTTCGACAAGTAGAACAATGAATGGAACAGGTAGACGGTTGAAATCTTTGTATATATTGCTTCTATATAGTCTAAGAAACATATATGCAAAGCATCCAAACAGTACAATTCGCCAATTTTTTGTTCTTCAAGTTTAAGTGAACAATAAGCCCCAATGGTTAATCCTTTATCGGAAATTATTTGTAACTTTCGACAAGTAGAACAATGAATGGAACAGGTAGACGGTTGAAATCTTTGTATATATTGCTTCTACATAGTCTAAGAAACATATATGCAAAGCATCCAAACAGTACAATTCGCCAATTTATTGTTCTTCAAGTTTAAGTGAACAACGAGCCCCATTGTTAATCCTTTAAAGGAAATTATTTGTAAATTTCGACAAGTAGAACAATGAATGGATCAGGTAGATGGTTGAAATCTTTGTATATATTGCTACTATATAATCTAAGAAACATATATGCAAAGCATCCAAACAGTACCTTTCGCCAATTTTTTGATCTTCAAGTTTAAGTGAACTACGAGCCCCATTGTTAATCCTTTAAAGGAAATTATTTGTAAATTTCAACAAGTAGAACAATGAATGGAACAGGTAGACTGTTGAAATCATTGTATATATTGCTTCTGTATAGTCTAAGAAACATATATGCAAAGAATCCAAACAGTACAATTCGCCAATTTTTTGTTCTTCAAGTTTAAGTGAACAATAAGCCCCAATGGTTAATCCTTTATCGGAAATTATTTGTAACTTTCGACAAGTAGAACAATGAATGGAACAGGTAGACGGTTGAAATCATTGTATATATTGCTTCTATATAGTCTAAGAAACTTATATGCAAAGCATCTAAACAGTAACAATCGCCAATTTTTTGATCTTCAAGCTTAAGTGAACAGCGAGCCCCATTGATAATCATGAAATGGAAATTATTTGTAACTTTCTACAAGTAGAACAATGAATAGTACAGGTAGACGGGTGAAATCTTTCTATATATTGCTTCTAAATAGTCTAAGAAACATATATGCAAAGCATCCAAACAGTACAATTCGCCAATTTCCTGTTCTCCAAAGTTTAAGTGAACAACGAGCCCCATTGTTAATCCTTTAAAGGAAATTATTTGTAAATTTCGACAAGTAGAACAATGATTGGAACACGTAGACCGTTGAAATCTTTGTATATATTGCTTCCATATAGTCTAAGAAACATGTACGCAAAGCATCCAAACAGTACCATTTGCCAATTTTTTGCTCTTCAAGTTTAAGTGAACAATGAGCCCCAATGGTTAATCCTTTATCGGAAATTATTTGTAACTTTCGACAAGTAGAACAATGAATGGAACAGGTAGACGGTTGAAATCTTTGTATATATTGCTTCTATATAGTCTAAGAAACATATATGCAAAGCATCCAAACAGTACAATTCGCCAATTTTTTGTTCTTCAAGTTTAAGTGAACAATAAGCCCCAATGGTTAATCCTTTATCGGAAATTATTTGTAACTTTCGACAAGTAGAACAATGAATGGAACAGGTAGACGGTTGAAATCTTTGTATATATTGCTTCTACATAGTCTAAGAAACATATATGCAAAGCATCCAAACAGTACAATTCGCCAATTTATTGTTCTTCAAGTTTAAGTGAACAACGAGCCCCATTGTTAATCCTTTAAAGGAAATTATTTGTAAATTTCGACAAGTAGAACAATGAATGGATCAGGTAGATGGTTGAAATCTTTGTATATATTGCTACTATATAATCTAAGAAACATATATGCAAAGCATCCAAACAGTACCTTTCGCCAATTTTTTGATCTTCAAGTTTAAGTGAACTACGAGCCCCATTGTTAATCCTTTAAAGGAAATTATTTGTAAATTTCAACAAGTAGAACAATGAATGGAACAGGTAGACTGTTGAAATCATTGTATATATTGCTTCTGTATAGTCTAAGAAACATATATGCAAAGAATCCAAACAGTACAATTCGCCAATTTTTTGTTCTTCAAGTTTAAGTGAACAATAAGCCCCAATGGTTAATCCTTTATCGGAAATTATTTGTAACTTTCGACAAGTAGAACAATGAATGGAACAGGTAGACGGTTGAAATCATTGTATATATTGCTTCTATATAGTCTAAGAAACTTATATGCAAAGCATCTAAACAGTAACAATCGCCAATTTTTTGATCTTCAAGCTTAAGTGAACAGCGAGCCCCATTGATAATCATGAAATGGAAATTATTTGTAACTTTCTACAAGTAGAACAATGAATAGTACAGGTAGACGGGTGAAATCTTTCTATATATTGCTTCTAAATAGTCTAAGAAACATATATGCAAAGCATCCAAACAGTACAATTCGCCAATTTCCTGTTCTCCAAAGTTTAAGTGAACAACGAGCCCCATTGTTAATCCTTTAAAGGAAATTATTTGTAAATTTCGACAAGTAGAACAATGATTGGAACACGTAGACCGTTGAAATCTTTGTATATATTGCTTCCATATAGTCTAAGAAACATGTACGCAAAGCATCCAAACAGTACCATTTGCCAATTTTTTGCTCTTCAAGTTTAAGTGAACAATGAGCCCCAATGGTTAATCCTTTATCGGAAATTATTTGTAACTTTCGACAAGTAGAACAATGAATGGAACAGGTAGACGGTTGAAATCTTTGTATATATTGCTTCTATATAGTCTAAGAAACATATATGCAAAGCATCCAAACAGTACAATTCGCCAATTTTTTGTTCTTCAAGTTTAAGTGAACAATAAGCCCCAATGGTTAATCCTTTATCGGAAATTATTTGTAACTTTCGACAAGTAGAACAATGAATGGAACAGGTAGACGGTTGAAATCTTTGTATATATTGCTTCTACATAGTCTAAGAAACATATATGCAAAGCATCCAAACAGTACAATTCGCCAATTTATTGTTCTTCAAGTTTAAGTGAACAACGAGCCCCATTGTTAATCCTTTAAAGGAAATTATTTGTAAATTTCGACAAGTAGAACAATGAATGGATCAGGTAGATGGTTGAAATCTTTGTATATATTGCTACTATATAATCTAAGAAACATATATGCAAAGCATCCAAACAGTACCTTTCGCCAATTTTTTGATCTTCAAGTTTAAGTGAACTACGAGCCCCATTGTTAATCCTTTAAAGGAAATTATTTGTAAATTTCAACAAGTAGAACAATGAATGGAACAGGTAGACTGTTGAAATCATTGTATATATTGCTTCTGTATAGTCTAAGAAACATATATGCAAAGAATCCAAACAGTACAATTCGCCAATTTTTTGTTCTTCAAGTTTAAGTGAACAATAAGCCCCAATGGTTAATCCTTTATCGGAAATTATTTGTAACTTTCGACAAGTAGAACAATGAATGGAACAGGTAGACGGTTGAAATCTTTGTATATATTGCTTCTACATAGTCTAAGAAACATATATGCAAAGCATCCAAACAGTACAATTCGCCAATTTATTGTTCTTCAAGTTTAAGTGAACAACGAGCCCCATTGTTAATCCTTTAAAGGAAATTATTTGTAAATTTCGACAAGTAGAACAATGAATGGATCAGGTAGATGGTTGAAATCTTTGTATATATTGCTACTATATAATCTAAGAAACATATATGCAAAGCATCCAAACAGTACTATTCGCCAATTTTTTGTTCTTCAAGTTTAAGTGAACAATAAGCCCCAATGGTTAATCCTTTATCGGAAATTATTTGTAACTTTCGACAAGTAGAACAATGAATGGAACAGGTAGACGGTTGAAATCTTTGTACATATTGCTTCTACATAGTCTAAGAAACATATATGCAAAGCATCCAAACAGTACAATTCGCTAATTTATTGTTCTTCAAGTTTAAGTGAACAACGAGCCCCATTGTTAATCCTTTAAAGGAAATTATTTGTAAATTTCGACAAGTAGAACAATGATTGGAACACGTAGACGGTTGAAATCTTTGTATATATTGCTTCTATATAGTCTAAGAAACATATATGCAAAGCATCCAAACAGTACAATACGCCAATTTATTGTTCTTCACGTTTAAGTGAACAACGAGCCCCATTGTTAATCCTTTAAAGGAAATTATTTGTAAATTTCGACAAGTAGAACAATGAATGGAACAGGTAGACGGTTGAAATCTTTGTATATATTGCTACTATATAATCTAAGAAACATATATGCAAAGCATCCAAACAGTACCATTCGCCAATTTTTTGATCTTCAAGTTTAAGTGAACTACGAGCCCCATTGTTAATCCTTTAAAGGAAATTATTTCTAAATTTCGACAAGTAGAACAATGAATGGATCATGTAGACGGTTGAAATCATTGTATATATTGCTTCTATATAGTCTACGAAACATATATGCAAAGCATCCAAACAGTACCATTCGCCAATTTTTTGTTCTTCAAGTTTAAGTGAACTACGAGCCCCATTGTTAATCCCTTAACGGAAATTATTTGTATCTTTCGACAAGTAGAACAATGAATGGAACAGGTAGACTGTTGAAATCATTGTATATATTGCTTCTATATGGTCTAAGAAACATATATGCAAAGCATCCAAACAGTACAATTCGCCAATTTTTTGTTCTTCAAGTTTAAGTAAACTACGATCCCCATTGTTAATCCCTTAACGGAAATTATTTGTAAATTTCGACAAGTAGAACAATGAATGGAACAGGTAGACGGTTGAAATCTTTGTATATATTGCTTCTATATAGTCTAAGAAACATATATGTAAAGCATCCAAACAGTACCATTCGCCAATTTTTTGTTCTTCAAGTTTAAGTGAACTACGAGCCCCATTGTTAATCCTTTAAAGGAAATTATTTGTAAATTTCGACAAGTAGAACAATGAATGGAACAGGTAGACGGTTGAAATCTTTGTATATATTGCTTCTATATAGTCTAAGAAACATATATGCAAAGCATCCAAACAGTACAATTCGCCAATTTTTTGTTCTTCAAGTTTAAGTGAACAATGAGCCCCAATGGTTAATCCTTTATCGGAAATTATTTGTAACTTTCGACAAGTAGAACAATGAATGGAACAGGTAGACGCTCGAAATCTTTGTATATATTGCTTCTATATAGTCTAAGAAACATATATGCAAAGCATCCAAACAGTACCATTCGCCAATTTATTGTTCTTCAAGTTTAAGTGAACAACGAACCCCACTGATAATCATTAAAGGGAAATTATTTGTAACTTTCGACAAGTAGAACAAGGAATGGAACAGGTAGACGGTTGAAATCTTTGTATATATTGCTTCTATATAGTCTAAGAATCATATATGCAAAGAATCCAAACAGTACAATTCGCCAATTTTTTGTTCTTCAAGTTTAAGTGAACTACGAGCCCCATTGTTAATCCTTTAAAGGAAATTATTTGTAAATTTCGGCAAGTAGAACAATGAATGGAATAGGTAGACGGTTGAAATCATTGTATATATTGCTTCTATATAGTCTAAGAAGCATATCTGCAAATCATCCAAACAGTACAATTCGCCAATTTTTTGTTCTTCAAGTTTAAGTAAACTACGATCCCCATTGTTAATCCCTTAACGGAAATTATTTGTAACTTTCGACAAGTAGAACAATGAATGGAACTGGTAGACGGTTGAAATCATTGTATATATTGCTTCTATATAGTCTAAGAAACATATATGCAAAGCATCCAAATAGTACAATTCGACAATTTTTTGTTCTTCAAGTTTTAGTGAACAATTAGCCCCAATGGTTAATCCTTTATCGGAAATTATTTGTAATTTTCGACAAGTAGAACAATGAATGGAACAGGTAGACAGTTGAAATCTTTGTATATATTGCTTCTATATAATCTAAGAAACATATATGCAAAGCATCCAAACAGTACAAATCGCCAATTATTTCATCTTCATGTTTAAGTGAACTACGAGCCCCATTGTTAAAACTTTAACGGAAATTATTTGTAACTTTCGACAAGTAGAACAATGAATGGAACAGGTAGACGATTGAAATCAATGTATATATTGCTTCTATATAGTCTAAGAAACATATATGCAAAGCATCCAAACAGTACCATTCATCAATTTTTTGTTCTTCAAGTTTAAGTGAACAACGAGCCCCATTGTTAATCATTTATAGGAAATTATTTGTAAATTTCGACAAGTAGAACAATGAATGGAACAGATAGACTGCTGAAATCATTGTATATATTGCTTCTATATAGTCTAAGAAACTTATATGCAAAGCATCTAAACAGTAACAATCGCCAATTTTTTGATCTTCAAGCTTAAGTGAACAGCGAGCCCCATTGATAATCATGAAATGGAAATTATTTGTAACTTTCTACAAGTAGAACAATGAATAGTACAGGTAGACGGGTGAAATCTTTCTATATATTGCTTCTAAATAGTCTATGAAACATATATGAAAAGCATCCAAACAGTACAATTCGCCAATTTTTTGTTCTTCAAGTTTAAGTGAACTACGAGCCCCATTGTTAATCCTTTAAAGGAAATTATTTCTAAATTTCGACAAGTAGAACAATGAATGGATCATGTAGACGGTTGAAATCATTGTATATATTGCTTCTATATAGTCTACGAAACATATATGCAAAGCATCCAAACAGTACCATTCGCCAATTTTTTGTTCTTCAAGTTTAAGTGAACTACGAGCCCCATTGTTAATCCCTTAACGGAAATTATTTGTATCTTTCGACAAGTAGAACAATGAATGGATCATGTAGACTGCTGAAATCATTGTATATATTGCTTCTATATAGTCTAAGAAACTTATATGCAAAGCATCTAAACAGTAACAATCGCCAATTTTTTGATCTTCAAGCTTAAGTGAACAGCGAGCCCCATTGATAATCATGAAATGGAAATTATTTGTAACTTTCTACAAGTAGAACAATGAATAGTACAGGTAGACGGGTGAAATCTTTCTATATATTGCTTCTAAATAGTCTATGAAACATATATGAAAAGCATCCAAACAGTACAATTCGCCAATTTTTTGTTCTTCAAGTTTAAGTGAACAATGAGCCCCATTGTTAATCCTTTATCGGAAATTATTTGTAAATTTCGACAAGTAGAACAAGGAATGGAACAGGTAGACGGTTGAAATCTTTGTATATAATGCTTCTATATAGTCTAAGAATCATATATGCAAAGAATCCAAACAGTACAATTCGCCAATTTTTTGTTCTTCAAGATTAAGTGAACTACGAGCCCCATTGTTAATCCTTTAAAGGAAATTATTTGTAAATTTCGACAAGTAGAACAATGAATGGAACAGGTAGACTGTTGAAATCATTGTATATATTGCTTCTATATAGTCTAAGAAACATATATGCATAGCGTCCAAACAGTACAATTCGCCAATTTTTTGCTCTTCAAGTTTAAGTGAACTACGAGCCCCATTGTTAATCCTTTAAAGGAAATTATTTGTATATTTCGGCAAGTAGAACAATGAATGGAATAGGTAGACGGTTGAAATCATTGTATATATTGCTTCTATATAGTCTAAGAAGCATATCTGCAAATCATCCAAACAGTACAATTCGCCAATTTTTTGTTCTTCAAGTTTAAGTAAACTACGATCCCCATTGTTAATCCCTTAACGGAAATTATTTGTAACTTTCGACAAGTAGAACAATGAATGGAACTGGTAGACGGTTGAAATCATTGTATATATTGCTTCTATATAGTCTAAGAAACATATATGCAAAGCATCCAAATAGTACAATTCGACAATTTTTTGTTCTTCAAGTTTTAGTGAACAATTAGCCCCAATGGTTAATCCTTTATCGGAAATTATTTGTAATTTTCGACAAGTAGAACAATGAATGGAACAGGTAGACAGTTGAAATCTTTGTATATATTGCTTCTATATAATCTAAGAAACATATATGCAAAGCATCCAAACAGTACAAATCGCCAATTATTTCATCTTCATGTTTAAGTGAACTACGAGCCCCATTGTTAAAACTTTAACGGAAATTATTTGTAACTTTCGACAAGTAGAACAATGAATGGAACAGGTAGACGATTGAAATCAATGTATATATTGCTTCTATATAGTCTAAGAAACATATATGCAAAGCATCCAAACAGTACCATTCATCAATTTTTTGTTCTTCAAGTTTAAGTGAACAACGAGCCCCATTGTTAATCATTTATAGGAAATTATTTGTAAATTTCGACAAGTAGAACAATGAATGGAACAGATAGACTGCTGAAATCATTGTATATATTGCTTCTATATAGTCTAAGAAACTTATATGCAAAGCATCTAAACAGTAACAATCGCCAATTTTTTGATCTTCAAGCTTAAGTGAACAGCGAGCCCCATTGATAATCATGAAATGGAAATTATTTGTAACTTTCTACAAGTAGAACAATGAATAGTACAGGTAGACGGGTGAAATCTTTCTATATATTGCTTCTAAATAGTCTAAGAAACATATATGCAAAGCATCCAAACAGTACAATTCGCCAATTTCCTGTTCTCCAAAGTTTAAGTGAACAACGAGCCCCATTGTTAATCCTTTAAAGGAAATTATTTGTAAATTTCGACAAGTAGAACAATGATTGGAACACGTAGACGGTTGAAATCTTTGTATATATTGCTTCCATATAGTCTAAGAAACATGTACGCAAAGCATCCAAACAGTACCATTTGCCAATTTTTTGCTCTTCAAGTTTAAGTGAACAATGAGCCCCAATGGTTAATCCTTTATCGGAAATTATTTGTAACTTTCGACAAGTAGAACAATGAATGGAACAGGTAGACGGTTGAAATCTTTGTATATATTGCTTCTATATAGTCTAAGAAACATATATGCAAAGCATCCAAACAGTACAATTCGCCAATTTTTTGTTCTTCAAGTTTAAGTGAACAATAAGCCCCAATGGTTAATCCTTTATCGGAAATTATTTGTAACTTTCGACAAGTAGAACAATGAATGGAACAGGTAGACGGTTGAAATCTTTGTATATATTGCTTCTACATAGTCTAAGAAACATATATGCAAAGCATCCAAACAGTACAATTCGCCAATTTATTGTTCTTCAAGTTTAAGTGAACAACGAGCCCCATTGTTAATCCTTTAAAGGAAATTATTTGTAAATTTCGACAAGTAGAACAATGAATGGATCAGGTAGATGGTTGAAATCTTTGTATATATTGCTACTATATAATCTAAGAAACATATATGCAAAGCATCCAAACAGTACCTTTCGCCAATTTTTTGATCTTCAAGTTTAAGTGAACTACGAGCCCCATTGTTAATCCTTTAAAGGAAATTATTTGTAAATTTCAACAAGTAGAACAATGAATGGAACAGGTAGACTGTTGAAATCATTGTATATATTGCTTCTGTATAGTCTAAGAAACATATATGCAAAGAATCCAAACAGTACAATTCGCCAATTTTTTGTTCTTCAAGTTTAAGTGAACAATAAGCCCCAATGGTTAATCCTTTATCGGAAATTATTTGTAACTTTCGACAAGTAGAACAATGAATGGAACAGGTAGACGGTTGAAATCTTTGTATATATTGCTTCTACATAGTCTAAGAAACATATATGCAAAGCATCCAAACAGTACAATTCGCCAATTTTTTGTTCTGCAAGTTTAAGTGAACAATGAGCCCCAATGGTTAATCCTTTATCGGAAATTATTTGTAACTTTCGACAAGTAGAACAATGAATGGAACAGGTAGACGCTCGAAATCTTTGTATATATTGCTTCTATATAGTCTAAGAAACATATATGCAAAGCATCCAAACAGTACCATTCGCCAATTTATTGTTCTTCAAGTTTAAGTGAACAACGAACCCCACTGATAATCATTAAAGGGAAATTATTTGTAACTTTCGACAAGTAGAACAAGGAATGGAACAGGTAGACGGTTGAAATCATTGTATATATTGCTTCTATATAATCTAAGAAACATATATGCAAAGCATCCAAACAGTACAATTCGCCAATTTTTTGTTCTTCAAGTTTAAGTGAACTACGAGCCCCATTGTTAATCCTTTATCGGAAATTATTTGTAATTTTCGACAAGTAGAACAATGAATGGAACAGGTAGACGGTTGAAATCTTTGTATATATTGCTTCTATATAATCTAAGAAACATATATGCAAAGCATCTAAACGGTAACAATCGTCAATTTTTTGATCTTCAAGTTTAAGTGAACAGCGAGCCCCATTGATAATCATGAAATGGAAATTATTTGTAACTTTCGACAAGTAGAACAATGAATGGAACAGGTAGACGCTCGAAATCTTTGTATATATTGCTTCTATATAGTCTAAGAAACATATATGCAAAGCATCCAAACAGTACAATTCGCCAATTTATTGTTCTTCAAGTTTAAGTGAACAATGAGCCCCATTGTTAATCCATTAAAGGAAATTAATTGTAAATTTCGGCAAGTAGAACAATGAATGGAACAGATAGACTGCTGAAATCATTGTATATATTGCCTCTATATAGTCTAAGAAACTTATATGCAAAGCATCTAAACAGTAACAATCGCCAATTTTTTGATCTTCAAGCTTAAGTGAACAGCGAGCCCCATTGATAATCATGAAATGGAAATTATTTGTAACTTTCTACAAGTAGAACAATGAATAGTACAGGTAGACGGGTGAAATCTTTCTATATATTGCTTCTAAATAGTCTAAGAAACATATATGCAAAGCATCCAAACAGTACAATTCGCCAATTTCCTGTTCTCCAAAGTTTAAGTGAACAACGAGCCCCATTGTTAATCCTTTAAAGGAAATTATTTGTAAATTTCGACAAGTAGAACAATGATTGGAACACGTAGACGGTTGAAATCTTTGTATATATTGCTTCCATATAGTCTAAGAAACATGTACGCAAAGCATCCAAACAGTACCATTTGCCAATTTTTTGCTCTTCAAGTTTAAGTGAACAATGAGCCCCAATGGTTAATCCTTTATCGGAAATTATTTGTAACTTTCGACAAGTAGAACAATGAATGGAACAGGTAGACGGTTGAAATCTTTGTATATATTGCTTCTATATAGTCTAAGAAACATATATGCAAAGCATCCAAACAGTACAATTCGCCAATTTTTTGTTCTTCAAGTTTAAGTGAACAATAAGCCCCAATGGTTAATCCTTTATCGGAAATTATTTGTAACTTTCGACAAGTAGAACAATGAATGGAACAGGTAGACGGTTGAAATCTTTGTATATATTGCTTCTACATAGTCTAAGAAACATATATGCAAAGCATCCAAACAGTACAATTCGCCAATTTATTGTTCTTCAAGTTTAAGTGAACAACGAGCCCCATTGTTAATCCTTTAAAGGAAATTATTTGTAAATTTCGACAAGTAGAACAATGAATGGATCAGGTAGATGGTTGAAATCTTTGTATATATTGCTACTATATAATCTAAGAAACATATATGCAAAGCATCCAAACAGTACCTTTCGCCAATTTTTTGATCTTCAAGTTTAAGTGAACTACGAGCCCCATTGTTAATCCTTTAAAGGAAATTATTTGTAAATTTCAACAAGTAGAACAATGAATGGAACAGGTAGACTGTTGAAATCATTGTATATATTGCTTCTGTATAGTCTAAGAAACATATATGCAAAGAATCCAAACAGTACAATTCGCCAATTTTTTGTTCTTCAAGTTTAAGTGAACAATAAGCCCCAATGGTTAATCCTTTATCGGAAATTATTTGTAACTTTCGACAAGTAGAACAATGAATGGAACAGGTAGACGGTTGAAATCTTTGTATATATTGCTTCTACATAGTCTAAGAAACATATATGCAAAGCATCCAAACAGTACAATTCGCCAATTTTTTGTTCTTCAAGTTTAAGTGAACAATGAGCCCCAATGGTTAATCCTTTATCGGAAATTATTTGTAACTTTCGACAAGTAGAACAATGAATGGAACAGGTAGACGCTCGAAATCTTTGTATATATTGCTTCTATATAGTCTAAGAAACATATATGCAAAGCATCCAAACAGTACCATTCGCCAATTTATTGTTCTTCAAGTTTAAGTGAACAACGAACCCCACTGATAATCATTAAAGGGAAATTATTTGTAACTTTCGACAAGTAGAACAAGGAATGGAACAGGTAGACGGTTGAAATCATTGTATATATTGCTTCTATATAATCTAAGAAACATATATGCAAAGCATCCAAACAGTACAATTCGCCAATTTTTTGTTCTTCAAGTTTAAGTGAACTACGAGCCCCATTGTTAATCCTTTATCGGAAATTATTTGTAATTTTCGACAAGTAGAACAATGAATGGAACAGGTAGACGGTTGAAATCTTTGTATATATTGCTTCTATATAATCTAAGAAACATATATGCAAAGCATCTAAACGGTAACAATCGTCAATTTTTTGATCTTCAAGTTTAAGTGAACAGCGAGCCCCATTGATAATCATGAAATGGAAATTATTTGTAACTTTCGACAAGTAGAACAATGAATGGAACAGGTAGACGGTTGAAATCTTTGTATATATTGCTTCTACATAGTCTAAGAAACATATATGCAAAGCATCCAAACAGTACAATTCGCCAATTTTTTGTTCTTCAAGTTTAAGTGAACAATGAGCCCCAATGGTTAATCCTTTATCGGAAATTATTTGTAACTTTCGACAAGTAGAACAATGAATGGAACAGGTAGACGCTCGAAATCTTTGTATATATTGCTTCTATATAGTCTAAGAAACATATATGCAAAGCATCCAAACAGTACCATTCGCCAATTTATTGTTCTTCAAGTTTAAGTGAACAACGAACCCCACTGATAATCATTAAAGGGAAATTATTTGTAACTTTCGACAAGTAGAACAAGGAATGGAACAGGTAGACGGTTGAAATCATTGTATATATTGCTTCTATATAATCTAAGAAACATATATGCAAAGCATCCAAACAGTACAATTCGCCAATTTTTTGTTCTTCAAGTTTAAGTGAACTACGAGCCCCATTGTTAATCCTTTATCGGAAATTATTTGTAATTTTCGACAAGTAGAACAATGAATGGAACAGGTAGACGGTTGAAATCTTTGTATATATTGCTTCTATATAATCTAAGAAACATATATGCAAAGCATCTAAACGGTAACAATCGTCAATTTTTTGATCTTCAAGTTTAAGTGAACAGCGAGCCCCATTGATAATCATGAAATGGAAATTATTTGTAACTTTCGACAAGTAGAACAATGAATGGAACAGGTAGACGCTCGAAATCTTTGTATATATTGCTTCTATATAGTCTAAGAAACATATATGCAAAGCATCCAAACAGTACAATTCGCCAATTTATTGTTCTTCAAGTTTAAGTGAACAATGAGCCCCATTGTTAATCCATTAAAGGAAATTAATTGTAAATTTCGGCAAGTAGAACAATGAATGGAACAGGTAGACGGATGAAATCTTTGTATATATTGCATCTATATAGTCTAAGAAACATATATGCAAAGCATCCAAATAGTACAATTCGACAATTTTTTGTTCTTCAAGTTTAAGTGAACAGCGAGCCCCATTGTTAACCCTTTATCGTAAATTATTTGTAATTTTCGACAAGTAGAACAGTGAATGGAACAGGTAGACGGTTGAAATCTTTGTATATATTGCTTCTATATAGTATAAGAAACATATATGCAAAGCATCCAAACAGTACAATTCGCCAATTTTTTGTTCTTCAAGTTTAAGTGAACAATGAGCCCCAATGGTTAATCCGTTATCGGAAATTATTTGTAACTTTCGACAAGTAGAACAATGAATGGAACAGGAGGACTGTTGAAATCTTTGTATATATTGCTTCTATATAGACTAAGAAACATATATGCAAAGCATCCAAACAGTACCATTCGCCAATTTTTTGTTCTTCAAGTTTAAGTGAACTACGAGCCCCATTGTTAATCCTTTAAAGGAAATTATTTGTAAATTTCGACAAGTAGAACAATGAATGGAACAGGTAGACGGTTGAAATCTTTGTATATATTGCTTCTATATAGTCTAAGAAACATATATGCAAAGCATCCAAACAGTACAATTCGCCAATTTTTTGTTCTTCAAGTTTAAGTGAACAATGAGCCCCAATGGTTAATCCTTTATCGGAAATTATTTGTAACTTTCGACAAGTAGAACAATGAATGGAACAGGTAGACGCTTGAAATCTTTGTATATATTGCTTCTATATAGTCTAAGAAACATATATGCAAAGCATCCAAACAGTACAATTCGCCAATTTTTTGTTCTTCAAGTTTAAGTGAACTACGAGCCCCATTGTTAATCCTTTAAAGGAAATTATTTCTAAATTTCGACAAGTAGAACAATGAATGGATCATGTAGACGGTTGAAATCATTGTATATATTGCTTCTATATAGTCTACGAAACATATATGCAAAGCATCCAAACAGTACCATTCGCCAATTTTTTGTTCTTCAAGTTTAAGTGAACTACGAGCCCCATTGTTAATCCCTTAACGGAAATTATTTGTATCTTTCGACAAGTAGAACAATGAATGGAACAGGTAGACTGTTGAAATCATTGTATATATTGCTTCTATATGGTCTAAGAAACATATATGCAAAGCATCCAAACAGTACAATTCGCCAATTTTTTGTTCTTCAAGTTTAAGTAAACTACGATCCCCATTGTTAATCCCTTAACGGAAATTATTTGAAACTGTCGACAAGTAGAACAATGAATGGAACAGGTAGACGGTTGAAATCATTGTATATATTGCTTCTATATAGTCTAAGAAACATATATGTAAAGCATCCAAACAGTACCATTCGCCAATTTTTTGTTCTTCAAGTTTAAGTGAACTACGAGCCCCATTGTTAATCCTTTAAAGGAAATTATTTGTAAATTTCGACAAGTAGAACAATGAATGGAACAGGTAGACGGTTGAAATCTTTGTATATATTGCTTCTATATAGTCTAAGAAACATATATGCAAAGCATCCAAACAGTACAATTCGCCAATTTTTTGTTCTTCAAGTTTAAGTGAACAATGAGCCCCAATGGTTAATCCTTTATCGGAAATTATTTGTAACTTTCGACAAGTAGAACAATGAATGGAACAGGTAGACGCTCGAAATCTTTGTATATATTGCTTCTATATAGTCTAAGAAACATATATGCAAAGCATCCAAACAGTACAATTCGCCAATTTATTGTTCTTCAAGTTTAAGTGAACAATGAGCCCCATTGTTAATCCATTAAAGGAAATTAATTGTAAATTTCGGCAAGTAGAACAATGAATGGAACAGGTAGACTGTTGAAATCATTGCATATATTGCTTCTATATAGTCTAAGAAACATATATGCAAAGCATCCAAACAGTAGAATTCGCCAATTTCTTGTTCTTCAAGTTTAAGTAAACTACGATCCCCATTGTTAATCCCTTAACGGAAATTATTTGTAACTTTCGACAAGTAGAACAATGAATGGAACGGGTAGACGGATGAAATCTTTGTATATATTGCATCTATATAGTCTAAGAAACATATATGCAAAGCATCCAAATAGTACAATTCGACAATTTTTTGTTCTTCAAGTTTAAGTGAACAGCGAGCCCCATTGTTAACCCTTTATCGTAAATTATTTGTAATTTTCGACAAGTAGAACAGTGAATGGAACAGGTAGACGGTTGAAATCTTTGTATATATTGCTTCTATATAGTATAAGAAACATATATGCAAAGCATCGAAACAGTACAATTCGCCAATTTTTTGTTCTTCAAGTTTAAGTGAACAATGAGCCCCAATGGTTAATCCGTTATCGGAAATTATTTGTAACTTTCGACAAGTAGAACAATGAATGGAACAGGAGGACTGTTGAAATCTTTGTATATATTGCTTCTA
Source organism: Cerceris ruficornis (assembly GCA_963989415.1). NCBI lineage: Eukaryota > Metazoa > Arthropoda > Insecta > Hymenoptera > Crabronidae > Cerceris > Cerceris ruficornis. The sequence continues at coordinate 2,283,885 of CAXDIW010000301.1, read as the reverse complement.
CATAGTCTAAGAAACATATATGCAAAGCATCCAAACAGTACAATTCGCCAATTTATTGTTCTTCAAGTTTAAGTGAACAACGAGCCCCATTGTTAATCCTTTAAAGGAAATTATTTGTAAATTTCGACAAGTAGAGCAATGAATGGAACAGGTAGACGGTTGAAATCTTTGTATATATTGCTTCTATATAGTCTAAGAAACATATATGCAAAGCATCCAAACAGTACAATTCGACAATTTTTTGTTCTTCAAGTTTAAGTGAACAATGAGCCCCAATGGTTAATCCTTTATCGGAAATTATTTGTAATTTTCGACAAGTAGAACAATGAATGGAACAGGTACACGGTAGATATCTTTGTATATATTGCTTCTATATAATCTAAGAAACATATATGCAAAGCATCCAAACAGTACAATTCGCCAATTATTTCATCTTCATGTTTAAGTGAACTACGAGCCCCATTGTTAATACTTTAACGGAAATTATTTGTAACTTCCGACAAGTAGAACAATGAATGGAACAAGTAGACGGTTGAAATCAATGTATATATTGCTTCTATATAGTCTAAGAAACATATATGCAAAGCATCCAAACAGTACAATTCGCCAATTTTTTGTTCTTCAAGTTTAAGTAAACTACGATCCCCATTGTTAATCCCTTAACGGAAATTATTTGAAACTGTCGGCAAGTAGAACAATGAATGGAACAGGTAGACGGTTGAAATCATTGTATATATTGCTTCTATATAATCTAAGAAACATATATGCAAAGCATCCAAACGGTACAAATCGCCAATTATTTCATCTTCATGTTTAAGTGAACTACGAGCCCCATTGTTAAAACTTTAACGGAAATTACTTGTAATTTTCGACAAGTAGAACAATCGATGGAACAGGTAGACGGTTGAAATCATTGTATATATTGCTTCTATATAATCTAAGAAACATATCTTCAAAGCATCCAAACAGTACCATTCGCCAATTTTTTGTTCTTCAAGTTTAAGTGATCTACGAGCCCCATTGTTAATCCTTTATCGGAAATTATTTGTAATTTTCGACAAGTAGAACAATGAATGGAACAGGTAGACGGTTGAAATCTTTGTATATATTGCTTCTATATAATCTAAGAAACATATATGCAAAGCATCTAAACGGTAACAATCGTCAATTTTTTGATCTTCAAGTTTAAGTGAACAGCGAGCCCCATTGATAATCATGAAATGGAAATTATTTGTAACTTTCTACAAGTAGAACAATGAATAGTACAGGTAGACGGGTGAAATCTTTCTATATATTGCTACTAAATAGTCTATGAAGCATATATGAAAAGCATCCAAACAGTACAATTCGCCAATTTTTTGTTCTTCAAGTTTAAGTGAACTACGAGCCCCATTGTTAATCCTTTAAAGGAAATTATTTCTAAATTTCAACAAGTAGAACAATGAATGGATCATGTAGACGGTTGAAATCATTGTATATATTGCTTCTATATAGTCTACGAAACATATATGCAAAGCATCCAAACAGTACCATTCGCCAATTTTTTGTTCTTCAAGTTTAAGTGAACTACGAGCCCCATTGTTAATCCTTTAAAGGAAATTATTTGTAACTTTCGACAAGTAGAACAGTGAATGGAGCAGGTAGACGGTTGAAATCTTTGTATATATTGCTTCTATATAGTATAAGAAACATATATGCAAAGCATCCAAAAAGTACAATTCGCCAATTTTTTGTTCATCAAGTTTAAGTGAACAATGACACCCAATGGTTAATCCGTTATCGGAAATTATTTGTAACTTTCGACAAGTAGAACAATGAATGGAACAGGTAAACGGTGGAAATCATTGTATATATTGCTTCTATATAGTCTAAGAAACATATATGCAAAGCATCCAAATAGTACAATTCGACAATTTTTTGTTCTTCAAGTTTAAGTGAACAATGAGCCCCAATGGTTAATCCTTTATCGGAAATTATTTGTAATTTTCGACAAGTAGAACAATGAATGGAACAGGTACACGGTAGATATCTTTGTATATATTGCTTCTATATAATCTAAGAAACATATATGCAAAGCATCCAAACAGTACAATTCGCCAATTATTTCATCTTCATGTTTAAGTGAACTACGAGCCCCATTGTTAATACTTTAACGGAAATTATTTGTAACTTCCGACAAGTAGAACAATGAATGGAACAAGTAGACGGTTGAAATCAATGTATATATTGCTTCTATATAGTCTAAGAAACATATATGCAAAGCATCCAAACAGTACCATTCGCCAATTTCTTGTTCTTCAAGTTTAAGTGAACAATGAGCCCCATTGTTAATACTTTATCGGAAATTATTTGTAATTTTCGACAAGTAGAACAATGAATGGAACAGGTAGACGGTTGAAATGTTTGTATATATTGCTTCTATATAATCTAAGAAACATATATGCAAAGCGTCCAAACAGTACAATTCGCCAATTTTTTGCTCTTCAAGTTTAAGTGAACTACGAGCCGCATTGTTAATCCTTTAAAGGAAATTATTTGTAAATTTCGACAATTAGGACAACGATTGGAACACGTAGACGGTTGAAATCTTTGTATATATATTCCATATAGTCTAAGAAACATGTACGCAAAGCATGCAGACAGTACCATTCGCCAATTTTTTGTTCCTCCAGTTTAAGTGAACAATGAGCCCCAATGGTTAATCCTTTATCGGAAATTATTTGTAACTTTCGACAAGTAGAACAATGAATGGAACAGGTAGACAGTTGAAATCTTTGTATATATTGCTTCTATATAGTCTAAGAAACATATGTGCAAAGCATCCAAACAGTACAATTCGCCAATTATTTCATCTTCATGTTTAAGTGAACTACGAGCCCCATTGTTAATCCTTTATCGGAAATTATTTGTAACTTTCGACAAGTAGAACAATGAATGGAACAGGTAGACGGTTGAAGTCTTTGTATATATTGCTTCTATATAGTCTAAGAAACATATATGCAAAGCATCCAAACAGTACAATTCGCCAATTTTTTGTTCCTCCTGTTTAAGTGAACAATGAGCCCCAATGGTTAATCCTTTATCGGAAATTATTTGTAACTTTCGACAAGTAGAACAATGTATGGAACAGGTAGACAGTTGAAATCTTTGTATATATTGCTTCTATATAGTCTAAGAAACATATGTGCAAAGCATCCAAACAGTACAATTCGCCAATTATTTCATCTTCATGTTTAAGTGAACTACGAGCCCCATTGTTAATCCTTTATCGGAAATTATTTGTAACTTTCGACAAGTAGAACAATGAATGGAACAGGTAGACGGTTGAAATCTTTGTATATATTGCTTCTATATAGTCTAAGAAACATATATGCAAAGCATCCAAACAGTACAATTCGCCAATTATTTCATCTTCATGTTTAAGTGAACTGCGAGCCCCATTGATAATCATGAAATGGAAATTATTTGTAACTTTCTACAATTAGAACAATGAATAGTACAGGTAGACGGTTGAAATCCTTGTATATATTGCGTCTATATAGTCTAAGAAACATATATGCAAAGCATCCAAACAGTACAATTCGCCAATTTATTGTTCTTCAAGTTTAAGTGAACAACGAGCCCCATTGTTAATCCTTTAAAGGAAATTATTTGTAAATTTCGACAAGTAGAACAATGAATAGAACAGGTAGACGGTTGAAATCTTTGTATATGTTGCTTCTATATAGTCTAAGAAACCTATATGCAAAGCATCTAAACCGTAACAATCGCAAATTTTTTGATCTTCAAGTTTAAGTGAACAGCGAGCCCCATTGATAATCATGAAATGGAAATTATTTGTAACTTTCTACAAGTAGAACATTGAATAGTACAGGTAGACGGGTGAAATCTTTCTATATATTGCTTCTAAATAGTCTAAGAAACATATATGCAAAGCATCCAAACAGTACCATTCGCCAATTTTTTGTTCTTCAAGTTTAAGTGAACAACGAGCCCCATTGTTAATCCTTTAAAGGAAATTATTTGTAAATTTCGACAAGTAGAACAATGAATAGAACAGGTAGACGGTTGAAATCTTTGTATATGTTGCTTCTATATAGTCTAAGAAACCTATATGCAAAGCATCTAAACAGTAACAATCGCCAATTTTTTGATCTTCAAGTTTAAGTGAACAGCGAGCCCCATTGATAATCATGAAATGGAAATTATTTGTAACTTTCTACAAGTAGAACAATGAATAGTACAGGTAGACGGGTGAAATCTTTCTATATATTGCTTCTATATAATCTAAGAAACATATATGCAAAGCATCCAAACAGTACCATTCGCCAATTTTTTGTTCTTCAAGTTGAAGTGAACTACGATCCCCATTGTTAATCCCTTAACGGAAATTATTTGTAACTTTCGACAAGTAGAACAATGAATGGAACAAGTAGACGGTTGAAATATTTGTATATATTGCTTCTATATAATATAAGAAACATATATTCAAAGCATCCAAACAGTACCATCCCCCAATTTTTTGTTCTTCAAGTTTAAGTGAACTACGAGCCCCATTGTTAATCCTTTATCGGAAATTATTTGTAACTTTCGACAAGTAGAACAATGAATGGAACAGGTAGACGGTTGAAATCTTTGTATATATTGCTTCTATATAGTCTAAGAAACATATATGCAAAGCATCCAAACAGTACAATTCGCCAATTTTTTGTTCCTCCTGTTTAAGTGAACAATGAGCCCCAATGGTTAATCCTTTATCGGAAATTATTTGTAACTTTCGACAAGTAGAACAATGAATGTAACATGTAGACGGTTGAAAACTTTGTATATATTGCTTCTATATAGTCTAAGAAACATATATGCAAAGCATCCAAACAGTACAATTCGCCAATTTTTTGTTCTTCAAGTTTAAGTGAACTACGAGCCCCATTGTTAATCCTTTAACGGAAATTAATTGTAACTTTCTACAAGTAGAACAATGATTGGAACACGTAGACGGTTGAAAACTTTGTATATATTGCTTCCATATAGTCTAAGAAACATATATGCAAAGCATCCAAACAGTACAATTCGCCAATTTTTTGTTCTTCAAGTTTAAGTGAACAATGAGCCTCAATGTTTAATCCTTTTCCGGTAATTATTTGTAACTTTCGACAAGTAGAACAATGATTGGAACAGGTAGACGGTTGAAATCTTTGTATATGCTGCTTCTATATAGTCTAAGAAACCTATATGCAAAGCATCTAAACAGTAACAATCGCCAATTATTTGATCTTCAAGTTTAAGTGAACTACGAGTCCCATTGTTAATTCTTTAACGGAAATTATTTGTAACTTTCTACAAGTAGAACAATGAATAGAACAGGTAGACGGTTGAAATCTTTGTATATGTTGCTTCTATATAGTCTAAGAAACTTATATGCAAAGCATCTAAACAGTAACAATCGCCAATTTTTTGATCTTCAAGTTTAAGTGAACAGCGAGCCCCATTGATAATCATGAAATGGAAATTATTTGTAACTTACTACAAGTAGAACAATGAATAGAACAGGTAGACGGTTGAAATCTTTGTATATGTTGCTGCTATATAGTCTAAGAAACTTATATGCAAAGCATCTAAACAGTAACAATCGCCAATTTTTTGATCTTCAGGTTTAAGTGAACAGCGAGCCCCATTGATAAACATGAAATGGAAATTATTTGTAACTTTCTACAAGTAGAACAATGAATAGTACAGGTAGACGGGTGAAATCTTTCTATATATTGCTTCTAAATAGTCTAAGAAACATATATGCAAAGCATCCAAACAGTACAATTCGCCAATTAATGATCTTCAAGTTTAAGTGAAATACGAGCCCCATTGTTAATACTTTAACGGAAATTATTTGTAACTTTCTACAAGTAGAACAATGAATAGAACAGGTAGACGGTTGAAATCTTTGTATATGTTGCTTCTATATAGTCTAAGAAACATATATGCAAAGCATCCAAACAGTACAATTCGCCAATTATTTGATCTTCAAGTTTAAGTGAACTACGAGCCCCATTGTTAATACTTTAACGGAAATTATTTGTAACTTTCTACAAGTAGAACAATGAATAGAACAGGTAGACGGTTGAAATCTTTGTATATGTTGCTTCTATATAGTCTAAGAAACTTATATGCAAAGCATCTAAACAGTAACAATCGCCAATTTTTTGATCTTCAAGTTTAAGTGAACAGCGAGCCCCATGGATAATCATGAAATGGAAATTATTTGTAACTTTCTACAAGTAGAACAATGAATGGAACAGGTAGACGGTTGAGATATTTGTATATATTGCTTCTATATAATATAAGAAACATATATTCAAAGCATCCAAACAGTACCATCCGCCAATTTTTTGTTCTTCAAGTTTAAGTGAACTACGAGCCCCATTGTTAATCCTTTATCGGAAATTATTTGTAACTTTCGACAAGTAGAACAATGAATGGAACAGGTAGACGGTTGAAATCTTTGTATATATTGCTTCTATATAGTCTAAGAAACATATATGCAAAGCATCCAAACAGTACAATTCGCCAATTTTTTGTTCCTCCTGTTTAAGTGAACAATGAGCCCCAATGGTTAATCCTTTATCGGAAATTATTTGTAACTTTCGACAAGTAGAACAATGTATGGAACAGGTAGACAGTTGAAATCTTTGTATATATTGCTTCTATATAGTCTAAGAAACATATGTGCAAAGCATCCAAACAGTACAATTCGCCAATTATTTCATCTTCATGTTTAAGTGAACTACGAGCCCCATTGTTAATCCTTTATCGGAAATTATTTGTAACTTTCGACAAGTAGAACAATGAATGGAACAGGTAGACGGTTGAAATCTTTGTATATATTGCTTCTATATAGTCTAAGAAACATATATGCAAAGCATCCAAACAGTACAATTCGCCAATTATTTCATCTTCATGTTTAAGTGAACTGCGAGCCCCATTGATAATCATGAAATGGAAATTATTTGTAACTTTCTACAATTAGAACAATGAATAGTACAGGTAGACGGGTGAAATCTTTCTATATATTGCTTCTAAATAGTCTAAGAAACACATATGCAAAGCATCCAAAGAGTACAATTCGCCAATTTATTGTTCTTCAAGTTTAAGTGAACAACGAGCCCCATTGTTAATCCTTTAAAGGAAATTATTTGTAACTTTCGACAAGTAGAACAATGAATGGAACAGGTAGACTGTTGAAATCATTGTATATATTGCTTCTATATAGGCTAAGGAACATATATGCAAAGCATCCAAACAGTACAATTCGCCAATTTTTTGTTCTTCAAGTTTAAGTGAACTACGAGCTCCATTGTTAATCCTTTAAAGGAAATTATTTGTAAATTTCGACAAGTAGAACAATAAATGGAACAGGTAGACGGTTGAAATCTTTGTATATATTGCTTCTATATAGTCTAAGAAACATATATGCAAAGCATCCAAACAGTACAAGTCGCCAATTCATTGTTCTTCAAGTTTAAGTGAACAACGAGCCCCATTGTTCAACCTTTAAAGGAAATTATTTGTAACTTTCGACAAGTAGAACAAGGAATGGAACAGGTAGACGGTTGAAATCATTGTATATATTGTTTCTATATAGTCTAAGAAACATATATGCAAAGCATCCAAACGGTAACATTCGCCAATTTTTTGTTCTTCAAGTTTAAGTGAACTACGAGCCCAATTGTTAATCCTTTATCGGAAATTATTTGTAACTTTCGACAAGTAGAACAAGGAATGGAACAGGTAGACGGATGAAATCTTTGTATATATTGCATCTATATAGTCTAAGAAACATATATGCAAAGCATCCAAACAGTACAAGTCGCCAATTCATTGTTCTTCAAGTTTAAGTGAACAACGAGCCCCATTGTTAAACCTTTAAAGGAAATTATTTGTAACTTTCGACAAGTAGAACAAGGAATGGAACAGGTAGACGGTTGAAATCATTGTATATATTGCTTCTATATAGTCTAAGGAACATATATGCAAAGCATCCAAACAGTACAATTCGCCAATTTTTTGTTCTTCAAGTTTAAGTAAACTACGATCCCCATTGTTAATCCCTTAACGGAAATTATTTGTAACTGTCGACAAGTAGAACAATGAATGGAACAGGTAGACGGTTCAAATCATTGTATATATTGCTTCTATATAGTCTAAGAAACATATATGCAATGCATCCAAATAGTACAATTCGACAATTTTTTGTTCTTCAAGTTTAAGTGAACAATGAGCCCCATTGTTAATCCTTTATCGGAAATTATTTGTAACTTTCGACAAGTAGAACAGTGAATGGAACAGGTAGACGGTTGAAATCTTTGTATATATTGCTTCTATATAGTATAAGAAACATATATGCAAAGCATCCAAAAAGTACAGTTCGCCAATTTTTTGTTCTTCAAGTTTAAGTGAACAATGACACCCAATGGTTAATCCGTTATCGGAAATTATTTGTAACTTTCGACAAGTAGAACAATGAATGGAACAGGTAAACGGTGGAAATCATTGTATATATTGCTTCTATATAGTCTAAGAAACATATATGCAAAGCATCCAAACAGTACAATTCGCCAATTTATTGTTCTTCAAGTTTAAGTGAACAACGAGCCCCATTGTTAATCCTTTAAAGGAAATTATTTGTAAATTTCGACAAGTAGAACAATGAATAGAACAGGTAGACGGTTGAAATCTTTGTATATGTTGCTTCTATATAGTCTAAGAAACCTATATGCAAAGCATCTAAACAGTAACAATCGCAAATTTTTTGATCTTCAAGTTTAAGTGAACAGCGAGCCCCATTGATAATCATGAAATGGAAATTATTTGTAACTTTCTACAAGTAGACCAATGAATAGTACAGGTAGACGGGTGAAATCTTTCTATATATTGCTTCTAAATAGTCTAAGAAACACATATGCAAAGCATCCAAAGAGTACAATTCGCCAATTTATTGTTCTTCAAGTTTAAGTGAACAACGAGCCCCATTGTTAATCCTTTAAAGGAAATTATTTGTAACTTTCGACAAGTAGAACAATGAATGGAACAGGTAGACTGTTGAAATCATTGTATATATTGCTTCTATATAGTCTAAGGAACATATATGCAAAGCATCCAAACAGTACAATTCGCCAATTTATTGTTCTTCAAGTTTAAGTGAACAACGAGCCCCATTGTTAATCCTTTAAAGGAAATTATTTGTAAATTTCGACAAGTAGAACAATGAATAGAACAGGTAGACGGTTGAAATCTTTGTATATGTTGCTTCTATATAGTCTAAGAAACCTATATGCAAAGCATCTAAACAGTAACAATCGCCAATTTTTTGATCTTCAAGTTTAAGTGAACAGCGAGCCCCATTGATAATCATGAAATGGAAATTATTTGTAACTTTCTACAAGTAGAACAATGAATAGTACAGGTAGACGGGTGAAATCTTTCTATATATTGCTTCTATATAATCTAAGAAACATATATGCAAAGCATCCAAACAGTACCATTCGCCAATTTTTTGTTCTTCAAGTTTAAGTGAACTACGAGCCCCATTGTTAATCCTTTAAAGGAAATTATTTGTAAATTTCGACAAGTAGAACAATAAATGGAACAGGTAGACAGTTGAAATCTTTGTATATATTGCTTCTATATAGTCTAAGAAACATATTTGCAAAGCATCCAAACAGTACAATTCGCCAATTATTTCATCTTCATGTTTAAGTGAACTACGAGCCCCATTGTTAATCCTTTATCGGAAATTATTTGTAACTTTCGACAAGTAGAACAATGAATGGAACAGGTAGACGGTTGAAATCTTTGTATATATTGCTTCTATATAGTCTAAGAAACATATATGCAAAGCATCCAAACAGTACAATTCGCCAATTATTTCATCTTCATGTTTAAGTGAACTGCGAGCCCCATTGATAATCATGAAATGGAAATTATTTGTAACTTTCTACAATTAGAACAATGAATAGTACAGGTAGACGGGTGAAATCTTTCTATATATTGCTTCTAAATAGTCTAAGAAACACATATGCAAAGCATCCAAAGAGTACAATTCGCCAATTTATTGTTCTTCAAGTTTAAGTGAACAACGAGCCCCATTGTTAATCCTTTAAAGGAAATTATTTGTAACTTTCGACAAGTAGAACAATGAATGGAACAGGTAGACTGTTGAAATCATTGTATATATTGCTTCTATATAGTCTAAGGAACATATATGCAAAGCATCCAAACAGTACAATTCGCCAATTTATTGTTCTTCAAGTTTAAGTGAACAACGAGCCCCATTGTTAATCCTTTAAAGGAAATTATTTGTAAATTTCGACAAGTAGAACAATGAATAGAACAGGTAGACGGTTGAAATCTTTGTATATGTTGCTTCTATATAGTCTAAGAAACCTATATGCAAAGCATCTAAACAGTAACAATCGCCAATTTTTTGATCTTCAAGTTTAAGTGAACAGCGAGCCCCATTGATAATCATGAAATGGAAATTATTTGTAACTTTCTACAAGTAGAACAATGAATAGTACAGGTAGACGGGTGAAATCTTTCTATATATTGCTTCTATATAATCTAAGAAACATATATGCAAAGCATCCAAACAGTACCATTCGCCAATTTTTTGTTCTTCAAGTTTAAGTGAACTACGAGCCCCATTGTTAATCCTTTAAAGGAAATTATTTGTAAATTTCGACAAGTAGAACAATAAATGGAACAGGTAGACGGTTGAAATCTTTGTATATATTGCTTCTATATAGTCTAAGAAACATATATGCAAAGCATCCAAACAGTACAATTCGCCAATTTTTTGTTCTTCAAGTTTAAGTGAACAATGAGCCCCAATGGTTAATCCTTTATCGGAAATTATTTGTAACTTTCGACAAGTAGAACAATGAATGGAACAGGTAGACGGTTGAAATCTTTGTATATATTGCTTCTATATAGTCTAAGAAACATATATGCAAAGCATCCAAACAGTACAATTAGCCAATTTTTTGTTCCTCCAGTTTAAGTGAACAATGAGCCCCAATGGTTAATCCTTTATCGGAAATTATTTGTAACTTTCGACAAGTAGATCAATGAATGGAACAGGTAGACAGTTGAAATCTTTGTATATATTGCTTCTATATAGTCTAAGAAACATATGTGCAAAGCATCCAAACAGTACAAGTCGCCAATTCATTGTTCTTCAAGTTTAAGTGAACAACGAGCCCCATTGTTAAACCTTTAAAGGAAATTATTTGTAACTTTCGACAAGTAGAACAAGGAATGGAACAGGTAGACGGTTGAAATCATTGTATATATTGCTTCTATATAGTCTAAGGAACATATATGCAAAGCATCCAAACAGTACAATTCGCCAATTTTTTGTTCTTCAAGTTTAAGTAAACTACGATCCCCATTGTTAATCCCTTAACGGAAATTATTTGTAACTGTCGACAAGTAGAACAATGAATGGAACAGGTAGACGGTTCAAATCATTGTATATATTGCTTCTATATAGTCTAAGAAACATATATGCAATGCATCCAAATAGTACAATTCGACAATTTTTTGTTCTTCAAGTTTAAGTGAACAATGAGCCCCATTGTTAATCCTTTATCGGAAATTATTTGTAACTTTCGACAAGTAGAACAGTGAATGGAACAGGTAGACGGTTGAAATCTTTGTATATATTGCTTCTATATAGTATAAGAAACATATATGCAAAGCATCCAAAAAGTACAGTTCGCCAATTTTTTGTTCTTCAAGTTTAAGTGAACAATGACACCCAATGGTTAATCCGTTATCGGAAATTATTTGTAACTTTCGACAAGTAGAACAATGAATGGAACAGGTAAACGGTGGAAATCATTGTATATATTGCTTCTATATAGTCTAAGAAACATATATGCAAAGCATCCAAACAGTACAATTCGCCAATTTATTGTTCTTCAAGTTTAAGTGAACAACGAGCCCCATTGTTAATCCTTTAAAGGAAATTATTTGTAAATTTCGACAAGTAGAACAATGAATAGAACAGGTAGACGGTTGAAATCTTTGTATATGTTGCTTCTATATAGTCTAAGAAACCTATATGCAAAGCATCTAAACAGTAACAATCGCAAATTTTTTGATCTTCAAGTTTAAGTGAACAGCGAGCCCCATTGATAATCATGAAATGGAAATTATTTGTAACTTTCTACAAGTAGACCAATGAATAGTACAGGTAGACGGGTGAAATCTTTCTATATATTGCTTCTAAATAGTCTAAGAAACACATATGCAAAGCATCCAAAGAGTACAATTCGCCAATTTATTGTTCTTCAAGTTTAAGTGAACAACGAGCCCCATTGTTAATCCTTTAAAGGAAATTATTTGTAACTTTCGACAAGTAGAACAATGAATAGAACAGGTAGACTGTTGAAATCATTGTATATATTGCTTCTATATAGTCTAAGGAACATATATGCAAAGCATCCAAACAGTACAATTCGCCAATTTTTTGATCTTCAAGTTTAAGTGAACAGCGAGCCCCATTGATAATCATGAAATGGAAATTATTTGTAACTTTCTACAAGTAGAACAATGAATAGTACAGGTAGACGGGTGAAATCTTTCTATATATTGCTTCTATATAATCTAAGAAACATATATGCAAAGCATCCAAACAGTACCATTCGCCAATTTTTTGTTCTTCAAGTTTAAGTGAACTACGAGCCCCATTGTTAATCCTTTAAAGGAAATTATTTGTAAATTTCGACAAGTAGAACAATAAATGGAACAGGTAGACAGTTGAAATCTTTGTATATATTGCTTCTATATAGTCTAAGAAACATATGTGCAAAGCATCCAAACAGTACAATTCGCCAATTATTTCATCTTCATGTTTAAGTGAACTACGAGCCACATTGTTAATCCTTTATCGGAAATTATTTGTAACTTTCGACAAGTAGAACAATGAATGGAACAGGTAGACGGTTGAAATCTTTGTATATATTGCTTCTATATAGTCTAAGAAACATATATGCAAAGCATCCAAACAGTACAATTCGCCAATTATTTCATCTTCATGTTTAAGTGAACTGCGAGCCCCATTGATAATCATGAAATGGAAATTATTTGTAACTTTCTACAATTAGAACAATGAATAGTACAGGTAGACGGGTGAAATCTTTCTATATATTGCTTCTAAATAGTCTAAGAAACACATATGCAAAGCATCCAAAGAGTACAATTCGCCAATTTATTGTTCTTCAAGTTTAAGTGAACAACGAGCCCCATTGTTAATCCTTTAAAGGAAATTATTTGTAACTTTCGACAAGTAGAACAATGAATGGAACAGGTAGACTGTTGAAATCATTGTATATATTGCTTCTATATAGTCTAAGGAACATATATGCAAAGCATCCAAACAGTACAATTCGCCAATTTATTGTTCTTCAAGTTTAAGTGAACAACGAGCCCCATTGTTAATCCTTTAAAGGAAATTATTTGTAAATTTCGACAAGTAGAACAATGAATAGAACAGGTAGACGGTTGAAATCTTTGTATATGTTGCTTCTATATAGTCTAAGAAACCTATATGCAAAGCATCTAAACAGTAACAATCGCCAATTTTTTGATCTTCAAGTTTAAGTGAACAGCGAGCCCCATTGATAATCATGAAATGGAAATTATTTGTAACTTTCTACAAGTAGAACAATGAATAGTACAGGTAGACGGGTGAAATCTTTCTATATATTGCTTCTATATAATCTAAGAAACATATATGCAAAGCATCCAAACAGTACCATTCGCCAATTTTTTGTTCTTCAAGTTTAAGTGAACTACGAGCCCCATTGTTAATCCTTTAAAGGAAATTATTTGTAAATTTCGACAAGTAGAACAATAAATGGAACAGGTAGACGGTTGAAATCTTTGTATATATTGCTTCTATATAGTCTAAGAAACATATATGCAAAGCATCCAAACAGTACAATTCGCCAATTTTTTGTTCTTCAAGTTTAAGTGAACAATGAGCCCCAATGGTTAATCCTTTATCGGAAATTATTTGTAACTTTCGACAAGTAGAACAATGAATGGAACAGGTAGACGGTTGAAATCTTTGTATATATTGCTTCTATATAGTCTAAGAAACATATATGCAAAGCATCCAAACAGTACAATTAGCCAATTTTTTGTTCCTCCAGTTTAAGTGAACAATGAGCCCCAATGGTTAATCCTTTATCGGAAATTATTTGTAACTTTCGACAAGTAGATCAATGAATGGAACAGGTAGACAGTTGAAATCTTTGTATATATTGCTTCTATATAGTCTAAGAAACATATGTGCAAAGCATCCAAACAGTACAATTCGCCAATTATTTCATCTTCATGTTTAAGTGAACTACGAGCCCCATTGATAATCCTTTATCGGAAATTATTTGTAACTTTCGACAAGTAGAACAATGAATGGAACAGGTAGACGGTTGAAATCTTTGTATATATTGCTTCTATATAGTCTAAGAAACATATATGCAAAGCATCCAAACAGTACAATTCGCCAATTATTTCATCTTCATGTTTAAGTGAACTGCGAGCCCCATTGATAATCATGAAATGGAAATTATTTGTAACTTTCTACAATTAGAACAATGAATAGTACAGGTAGACGGTTGAAATCTTTGTATATGTTGCTTCTATATAGTCTAAGAAACATATATGCAAAGCATCCAAACAGTACAATTCGCCAATTTTTTGTTCTTCAAGTTTAAGTGAACTACGAGCCCCATTGTTAATCCTTTAACGGAAATTATTTGTACTTTCGACAAGTAGAACAATGAATGGAACAGGTAGACGGTTGAAATCCTTGTATATATTGCGTCTATATAGTCTAAGAAACATATATGCAAAGCATCCAAACAGTACAATTCGCCAATTTATTGTTATTCAAGTTTAAGTGAACAACGAGCCCCATTGTTAATCCTTTAAAGGAAATTATTTGTAAATTTCGACAAGTAGAACAATGATTGGAACACGTAGACGGTTGAAATCTTTGTATATATTGCTTCCATATAGTCTAAGAAACATGTACGCAAAGCATCCAAACAGTACCATTCGCCAATTTTTTGTTCTTCAAGTGTAAGTGAACAATGAGCCCCAATGGTTAATCCTTTATCGGAAATTATTTGTAAATTTCGACAAGTAGAACAAAGAATGGAACAGGTAGACGGTTGAAATCTTTGTATATATTGCTTCTATATGGTCTAAGAAACATATATGCAAAGCATCCAAACAGTACCATTCGCCAATTTTTTGTTCTTCAAGTTTAAGTGAACTACGAGCCCCATTGTTAATCCTTTAAAGGAAATTATTTGTAAATTTCGACAAGTAGAACAATGAATGGAACAGGTAGACGGTTGAAATCTTTGTATATATTGCTTCTATATAGTCTAAGAAACATATATGCAAAGCATCCAAACAGTACAATTCGCCAATTTTTTGTTCTTCAAGTTTAAGTGAACAATGAGCCCCAATGGTTAATCCTTTATCGGAAATTATTTGTAACTTTCGACAAGTAGAACAATGAATGGAACAGGTAGACGCTCGAAATCTTTGTATATATTGCTTCTATATAGTCTAAGAAACATATATGCAAAGCATCCAAACAGTACAATTCGCCAATTTATTGTTCTTCAAGTTTAAGTGAACAATGAGCCCCATTGTTAATCCATTAAAGGAAATTAATTGTAAATTTCGGCAAGTAGAACAATGAATGGAACAGGTAGACTGTTGAAATCATTGTATATATTGCTTCTATATAGTCTAAGAAACATATATGCAAAGCATCCAAACAGTACCATTCGCCAATTTTTTGTCCTTCAAGTTTAAGTGAACAATGAGCCCCATTGTTAATCCTTTATCGGAAATTATTTGGAACTTTCGACAAGTAGAACAATGAATGGAACAGGTAGACTGTTGAAATCATTGTATATATTGCTTCTATATAGTCTAAGAAACATATATGCAAAGCATCCAAACAGTACAATTCGCCAATTTTTTGTTGTTCAAGTTTAAGTAAACTACGATCCCCATTGTTAATCCCTTAACGGAAATTATTTGTAACTTTCGACAAGTAGAACAATGAATGGAACAGGTAGACGGTTGAAATCATTGTATATATTGCTTCTATATAATCTAAGAGACACATATGCAAAGCATCCAAACAGTACAATTCGCCAATTATTTCATCTTCATGATTAAACGAACTACGAGCCCCATTGTTAATCCTTTAAAGGAAATTATTTGTAAATTTCGACAAGTAGAACAATGAATGGATCATGTAGACGGTTGAAATCATTGTATATATTGCTTCTATATAGTCTACGAAACAAATATGCAAAGCATCTAAACAGTACAATTCGCCAATTTTTTGTTCTTCAAGTTTAAGTGAACTACGAGCCCCATTGTTAATCCTTTAACGGAAATTAATTGTAACTTTCTACAAGTAGAACAATGATTGGAACACGTAGACGGTTGAAATCTTTGTATATATTGCTTCCATATAGCCTAAGAAACATATATGCAAAGCATCCAAACAGTACAATTCGACAATTTTTTGTCCTTCAAGATTAAGTGAACAATGAGCCCCATTGTTAATCCTTTATCGGAAATTATTTGTAACTTTCGACAAGTAGAACAATGAATGGAACAGGTAGACGGTTGAAATCTTTGTATATATTGCTTCTATATAGTCTAAGAAACATATATGCAAAGCATCCAAACAGTAAAATTCGCCATTTTTTTGTTCTTCAAGTTTAAGTGAACAATGAGCCCCAATGGTTAATCCTTTATCGGAAATTATTTGTAACTTTCGACAAGTAGAACAATGAATGGAACAGGTAGACGATTGAAATCAATGTATATATTGCTTCTATATAGTCTAAGAAACCTATATGCAAAGCATCCAAACAGTACCATTCATCAATTTTTTGTTCTTCAAGTTTAAGAGAACAACGAGCCCCATTGTTAATCCTTTAAAGGAAATTATTCGTAAATTTCGACAAGTAGAACAATGATTGGAACACGTAGACGGTTGAAATCTTTGTATATATTGCTTCCATATAGTCTAAAAAACATGTACGCAAAGCACCCAAACAGTACCATTCGCCAATTTTTTGTTCTTCAAGTTTAAGTGAACAATGAGCCCCAATGGTTAATCCTTTATCGGAAATTATTTGTAATTTTCGACAAGTAGAACAATGAATCGAACAGTTAGACGGTTGAAATCTTTGTATATATTGCTTCTATATTATCTAAGAAACATATATGCAAAGCATCCAAACAGTACAATTCGCCTATTTTTTGTTTTTCAAGTTTAAGTGAACAATGAGCCCCAATGGTTAATCCTTTATCGGTAATTATTTGTAACTTTCTACAAGTTGAACAATGAATGGAACTGGTAGACGGTTGAAATCTTTGTATATATTGCTTCCATATAGTCTAAGATACATATATGCAAAGCATCCAAACAGTACAATTCGCCTATTTTTTGTTTTTCAAGTTTAAGTGAACAATGAGCCCCAATGGTTAATCCTTTATCGGTAATTATTTGTAACTTTCGACAAGTAGAACAATGAATGGAACAGGTAGACGGTTGAAATCCTTGTATATATTGCGTCTATATAGTCCAAGAAACATATATGCAAAGCATCCAAACAGTACAATTCGCCAATTTATTGTTCTTCAAGTTTAAGTGAACA
Source organism: Cerceris ruficornis (assembly GCA_963989415.1). Classification (NCBI taxonomy): domain Eukaryota; kingdom Metazoa; phylum Arthropoda; class Insecta; order Hymenoptera; family Crabronidae; genus Cerceris; species Cerceris ruficornis. The sequence goes on along the minus strand of CAXDIW010000301.1, from coordinate 2,266,120 downwards.
ACGAGCCCCATTGTTAATCCTTTAAAGGAAATTATTTGTAAATTTCGACAAGCAGAACAATGAATGGTACAGGTAGACGGTTGAAATCTTTGTATATATTGCTTCTAAATAGTCTAAGAAACATATATGCAAAGCATCCAAACAGTACAATTCGCCAATTATTTCATCTTCATGTTTAAGTGAACTACGAGCCCCATTGTTAATCCTTTAACGGAAATTAATTGTAACTTTCTACAAGTAGAACAATGATTGGAACACGTAGACGGTTGAAATCTTTGTATAAATTGCTTCCATATAGCCTAAGAAACATATATGCAAAGCATCCAAACAGTACAATTCGACAATTTTTTGTCCTTCAAGTTTAAGTGAACAATGAGCCCCATTGTTAATCCTTTATCGGAAATTATTTGTAACTTTCGACAAGTAGAACAATGAATGGAACAGGTAGACGGTTGAAATCTTTGTATATATTGCTTCCATATAGTCTAAAAAACATGTACGCAAAGCACCCAAACAGTACCATTCGCCAATTTTTTGTTCTTCAAGTTTAAGTGAACAATGAGCCCCAATGGTTAATCCTTTATCGGAAATTATTTGTAATTTTCGACAAGTAGAACAATGAATCGAACAGTTAGACGGTTGAAATCTTTGTAACGGGTTTTCCAATAAGGACTTGACAACTTTTTTTCAAAATAAAATGAAAACCATTTGAGATATTTCTAAAACTTTATTATCGGGTTGAAGTACATTCAAAACATTTATGAATGGAACTCGACTTCGCTCATATGGCCACCGCGGGCACGTTTGCAGCGGTCGATTCGTTGGACCCAATTTTCCATGACTCGGCCACACATTTCGGCCGAAACGGCTGCAAACCGCACCAAACAGTTATCTTTTGTGGATGAAGTGGTTTTTCATTAAGCACATGTGGATTTTCACCCGCCCATTACTGCATATTTTGTTTATTGACAAACCCATTGAGCCAGAAATGAGCTTAATCGGTAATCGGAGTTAACCCTCTTAAAGTAGCGGCCACCGACACCGAATTTCTGTAGTAAATTTTTAAGATTTGCAGACGTTGTTCGTTCGTGTAATTCACCATGATGAAAATGTTATGTCTACTGAATAAACTGACAGTGACAGTTCGATGTTAAGTGAAAAGGTGCGTTCACAAACTAAATTCAAAATTGTCAAGTCCCTATTGGAAAACCCTTTATATATTGCTTCTATATTATCTAAGAAACATAAATGCAAAGCATCCAAACAGTACCATTCGCCAATTTTTTGTTCTTCAAGTTTAAGTGAACAACGAGACCCATTGATAATCATGAAACGGAAATTATTTGTAATTTTCTACAAGTAGAACAATGAATGGAACAGGTAGACGGTTGAAATCATTGTATATATTGCTTCCATATAGTCTAAGAAACATATATGCAAAGCATCCAAACAGTACAATTCGCCTATTTTTTGTTTTTCAAGTTTAAGTGAACAATGAGCCCCAATGGTTAATCCTTTATCGGTAATTATTTGTAACTTTCTACAAGTAGAACAATGAATGGAACTGGTAGACGGTTGAAATCATTGTATAAATTGCTTCCATATAGTCTAAGATACATATATGCAAAGCATCCAAACAGTACAATTCGCCTATTTTTTGTTTTTCAAGTTTAAGTGAACAATGAGCCCCAATGGTTAATCCTTTATCGGTAATTATTTGTAACTTTCGACAAGTAGAACAATGAATGGGACAGGTAGACGGTTGAAATCCTTGTATATATTGCGTCTATATAGTCTAAGAAACATATATGCAAAGCATCCAAACAGTACAATTCGCCAATTTATTGTTCTTCAAGTTTAAGTGGACAACGAGCCCCATTGTTAATCCTTTAAAGGAAATTATTTGTAAATTTCGACAAGTAGAACAATGAATGGAACTGGTAGACGGTTGAAATCATTGTATATATTGCTTCCATATAGTCTAAGATACATATATGCAAAGCATCCAAACAGTACAATTCGCCAATTATTTGATCTTCAAGTTTAAGTGAACTACGAGCCCCATTGTTAATACTTTAACGGAAATTATTTGTAACTTGCGACAAGTAGAACAATGAATGGAACAGGTAGACGATTGAAATCACTGTATATATTGCTTCTATATAGTCTAAGAAACATATATGCAAATCATCCAAACAGTACAATTCGCCAATTATTTGATCTTCAAGTTTAAGTGAACTACGAGCCCCATTGTTAATACTTTAACGGAAATTATTTGTATCTTGCGACAAGTAGAACAATGAATGGAACAGGTAGACGATTGAAATCAATGTATATATTGCTTCTATATAGTCCAAGAAACATATATGCAAAGCGTCCAAACAGTACATTTCGCCAATTTGTTGCTCTTCAAGTTTAAGTGAACTACGAGCCTCATTGTTAATCCTTTAAAAGAAATTATTTGTAAATTTCGGCAAGTAGAACAATGAATGGAACAGGTAGACGGTTGAAATCTTTGTATATATTGCTTCTATATAATCTAAGAAACATATATTCAAAGCATCCAAACAGTAATATTCGCCAATTTTTTGTTCTTCAAATTAAGTGAACTACGAGCCCCATTGTTAATCCTTTAAAGGAAATTATTTGTAAATTTCGACAAGTAGAACAATGAATGGAACAGGTAGACTGTTGAAATCATTGTACATATTGCTTCTATATAGTCCAAGAAACATATATGCCAAGCGTCCAAACAGTACAATTCGCCAATTTTTTGCTCTTCAAGTTTAAGTGAACTACGAGCCCCATTGTTAATCCTTTAAAGGAAATTATTTGTAAATTTCGGCAAGTAGAACAATGAATGGAACAGGTAGACGATTGAAATCATTGTATATATTGCTTCTACATAGACTAAGAAACATATATGCAAATCATCCAAACAGTACAATTCGCCAATTATTTGTTCTTCAAGTTTAAGTGAACTACGAGCCCCATTGTTAATACTTTAACGGTAATTATTTGTAACTTGCGACAAGTAGAACAATGAATGGAACAGGTAGACGATTGAAATCGTTGTATATATTGCTTCTATATAATCTAAGAAACATATATTCAAAGCATCCAAACAGTAATATTCGCCAATTTTGTGTTCTTCAAGTTAAGTGAACTACGAGCCCCATTGTTAATCCTTTAAAGGAAATTATTTGTAAATTTCGACAAGTAGAACAATGAATGGAACAGGTAGACTGTTGAAATCATTGTATATATTGCTTCTATATAGTCTAAGAAACATATATGCATAGCGTCCAAACAGTACAATTCGCCAATTTTTTGCTCTTCAAGTTTAAGTGAACTACGAGCCCCATTGTTAATCCTTTAAAGGAAATTATTTGTAAATTTCGGCAAGTAGAACAATGAATGGAACAGGTTGACGATGGATATCATAGTATATATTGCTTCTATATAGTCTAAGAAACATATGTGCAAAGCATCCAAACAGTACAATTCGCCAATTTATTGTTCTTCAAGTTTAAGTGAACTACGATCCGCATTGTTATTCCTTTAACGGAAATTATTTGTAACATTCGACAAGTAAAACAATGAATGGAACACGTAGACGGTTGAAATCTTTGTATATATTGCTTCTATATAGTCTAAGAAACATATATGCAAAGCATCCAAACAGTACAATTCGCCAATTTTTTGCTCTTCAAGTTTAAGTGAACTACGAGCCCCATTGCTAATCCTTTAAAGGAAATTATTTGTAAATTTCGGCAAGTAGGACAATGAATGGAATAGGTAGACGGTTGAAATCATTGTATATATTGCTTCTATATAGTCTAAGAAACATATGTGCAAAGCATCCAAACAGTACAATTCGCCAATTATTTCATCTTCAAGTTTAAGTGAACAGCGAGCCCCATTGATAATCATGAAATGGAAATTATTTGTAACTTTCTACAAGTAGAACAATGAATAGTACAGGTAGACGGGTGAAATCTTTCTATATATTGCTTCTAAATAGTCTAAGAAACATATATGCAAAGCTTCCAAACAGTACAATTCGCCAATTTTTTGTTCTTCAAGTTTAAGTGAACTACGAGCCCCATTGTTAATCCTTTAAAGGAAATTATTTGTAAATTTCGACAAGTAGAACAATGATTGGAACACGTAGATGGTTGAAATCATTGTATATATTGCTTCTATATAGTCCAAGAAACATATATGCAAAGCGTCCAAACAGTACAATTCGCCAATTTCTTGTTCTTCAAGTTTAAGTGAACAACGAGCCCAATTGATAATCATGAAACGGAAATTATTTGTAACTTTCTACAAGTAGAACAATGAATAGAACAGGTAGACGGTTGAAATCTTTGTATATGTTGCTTCTATATAGTCTAAAAAACTTATATGCAAAGCATCTAAACAGTAACAATCGCCAATTTTTTGATCTTCAAGTTTAAGTGAACAGCGAGCCCCATTGATAATCATGAAATGGAAATTATTTGTAACTTTCTACAAGTAGAACAATGAATAGTACAGGTAGACGGTTGAAATCTTTGTATATGTTGCTTCTATGTAGTCTACGAAACCTATATGCAAAGCATCTAAACAGTAACAATCGCCAATTTTTTGAACTTCAAGTTTAAGTGAACAGCGAGCCCCATTGATAATCATGAAATGGAAATTATTTGTAACTTTCTACAAGTAGAACGATGAATAGTACAGGTAGACGGGTGAAATCTTTCTATATATTGATTCTAGATAGTCAAAGAAACATATATGCAAAGCATCCAAACAGTACCATTCGCCAATTTTTTGTTATACAAGTTTAAGTGAACTACGAGCCCCATTGTTAATCCTTTAAAGGAAATTATTTGTAATTTTCGACAAGTAGAACAATGATTGGAACACGTAGACGGTTGAAATCTTTGTATATATTGCTTCCATATAGTCTAAGAAACATGTACGCAAAGCATCCAAACAGTACAATTCGCCAATTTTTTGTTCTTCAAGTTTAAGTGAACAATGAGCCCCAATGGTTAATCCGTTATCGGAAATTATTTGTAACTTTCGACAAGTAGAACAATGAATGGAACAGGAGGACTGTTGAAATCTTTGTATATATTGCTTCTATATAGACTAAGAAACATATATGCAAAGCATCCAAACAGTACCATTCGCCAATTTTTTGTTATACAAGTTTAAGTGAACTACGAGCCCCATTGTTAATCCTTTAAAGGAAATTATTTGTAATTTTCGACAAGTAGAACAATGATTGGAACACGTAGACGGTTGAAATCTTTGTATATATTGCTTCCATATAGTCTAAGAAACATGTACGCAAAGCATCCAAACAGTACCATTCGCCAATTTTTTGTTCTTCAAGTGTAAGTGAACAATGAGCCCCAATGGTTAATCCTTTATCGGAAATTATTTGTAAATTTCGACAAGTAGAACAAAGAATGGAACAGGTAGACGGTTGAAATCTTTGTATATATTGCTTCTATATAGTCTAAGAAACATATATGCAAAGCATCCAAACAGTACCATTCGCCAATTTTTTGTTCTTCAAGTTTAAGTGAACTACGAGCCCCATTGTTAATCCTTTAAAGGAAATTATTTGTAAATTTCGACAACTAGAACAATGAATGGAACAGGTAGACTGTTGAAATCATTGTATATATTGCTTCTATATAATCTAAGAGACACATATGCAAAGCATCCAAACAGTACAATTCGCCAATTATTTCATCTTCATGATTAAACGAACTACGAGCCCCATTGTTAATCCTTTAAAGGAAATTATTTGTAAATTTCGACAAGTAGAACAATGAATGGATCATGTAGACGGTTGAAATCATTGTATATATTGCTTCTATATAGTCTACGAAACAAATATGCAAAGCATCTAAACAGTACAATTCGCCAATTTTTTGTTCTTCAAGTTTAAGTGAACTACGAGCCCCATTGTTAATCCTTTAAAGGAAATTATTTGTAAATTTCGGCAAGTAGAACAATGAATGGAATAGGTAGACGGTTGAAATCAATGTATATATTGCTTCTATATAGTCTAAGAAACATATATGCAAAGCATCCAAACAGTACAATTCGCCAATTTCTTGTTCTTCAAGTTTAAGTAAACTACAATCCCCATTGTTAATCCCTTAACGGAAATTATTTGTAACTTTCGACAAGTAGAACAATGAATGGAACAGGTAGACGGTTGAAATCTTTGTATATATTGCTTCTATAAAGTCTAAGAAACATATATGCAAATCATCCAAACAGTACAATTCGCCAATTACTTGATCTTCAAGTTTAAGGGAACTACGAGCCCCATTGTTAATACTTTAACGGAAATTATTTGCAACTTGCGACAAGTAGAACAATGAATGGAACAGGTAGACGGTTGAAATCAATGTATATATTGCTTCCATATAGTCTAAGAAACATATATGCAAAGCATCCAAACAGTACCATTCGCCACTTTTTTGTTCTTCAAGTTTAAGTGAACGACGAGCCACATTGTTAATCCTTTAAAGGAAATTATTTCTAAATTTCGACAAGTAGAACAGTGATTGAAACACGTAGACGGTAGAAATCTTTGTATATAATGCTTCCATATAGTCCAAGAAACATATATGCAAAGCATCCAAACAGTACCATTCGCCAATTTTTTGTTCTTCAAATTTAAGTGAACAATGAGACCCATTGTTAATCCTTTATCGGAAATTATTTTTAACTTTCGACAAGTAGATCAATGAATGGAACAGGTAGACGGTTGAAATCTTTGTATATATTGCTACTATAAAGTCTAAGAAACATATATGCAAATCATCCAAACAGTACAATTCGCCAATTATTTCATCTTCATGTTTAAGTGAACTACGAGCCCCATTGTTAATACTTTAACGGAAATTATTTGTAACTTCCGACAAGTAGAACAATGAATGGATCTTGTAGACGGTTGAATTCATTGTATATATTGCTCCTATATAGCCTACGAAACATATATGCAAAGCATCCAAACAGTACAATTCGCCAATTTTATGTTCTTCAAGTTTAAGTGAACAATGAGCCCCATTGTTAATCCTTTATCGGAAATTATTTGTAATTTTCGACAAGTAGAACAATGAATGGAACAGGTAGACGGTTGAAATCTTTGTATATAATGCTTCTATATAATCTAAGAAACATATATGCAAAGCATCTAAACAGTAACAATCGCCAATTTTTTTATCTTCAAGTTTAAGTGAACTACGAGCCCCATTGTTAATCCTTTAAAGGAAATTATTTGTAAATTTCGACAAGTAGAACAATGAATGGATCTTGTAGACGGTTGAATTCATTGTATATATTGCTCCTATATAGCCTACGAAACATATATGCAAAGCATCCAAACAGTACAATTCGCCAATTTTATGTTCTTCAAGTTTAAGTGAACAATGAGCCCCATTGTTAATCCTTTATCGGAAATTATTTGTAATTTTCGACAAGTAGAACAATGAATGGAACAGGTAGACGGTTGAAATCTTTGTATATATTGCTTCTATATAATCTAAGAAACATATGTGCAAAGCATCTAAACAGTAACAATCGCCAATTTTTTGATCTTCAAGTTTAAGTGAACTACGAGCCCCATTGTTAATCCTTTAAAGGAAATTAATTGTAACTTTCTACAAGTAGAACAATGATTGGAACACCTAGACGGTTGAAATCTTTGTATATGTTGCTTCTATATAGTCTAAGAAACATATATGCAAAGCATCCAAACAGTACAATTCGCCAATTTTTTGTTCTTCAAGTTTAAGTGAGCTACGAGCCCCATTGTTAATCCTTTAACGGAAATTAATTGTAACTTTCTACAACTGGAACAATGATTGGAACACGCAGACGGTTGAAATCTTTGTATATATTGCTTCCATATAGTCTAGGAAACATATATGCAAAGCATCCAAACTGTACCTTTCGCCAATTTTTTGTTCTTCAAGTTTAAGTGAGCAATGAGCCCCGTTGTTAATCCTTTATCGGAAATTATTTGTAACTTTCGACAAGTAGAACAGTGAATGGAACAGGTAGACGGTTGAAATCTTTGTATATATTGCTTCTATATAGTATAAGAAACATATATGCAAAGCATCCAAACAGTACTATTCGCCAATTTTTTGTTCTTCAAGTTTAAGTGATCAATGAGCCCCAATGGTTAATCCGTTATCGGAAATTATTTGTAACGTTCGACAAGTAGAACAATGAATGGAACAGGTAGACGGTTGAAATCTTTGTATATATTGCTTCCATATAGTCTAAGAAACATATATGCAAAGCATCCAAACAGTACCATTCGCCAATTTTTTGTTCTTCAAGTTTAAGTGAACTACGAGCCCCATTGTTAATCCTTCAAAGGAAATTATTTGTAAATTTCGACAAGTAGAACAATGAATGGAACAGGTAGACTGTTGAAATCATTGTATATATTGCTTCTATATAGTCTAAGAAACATATATGCAAAGCATCCAAACAGTACAATTCGCCAATTTCTTGTTCTTCAAGTTTAAGTAAACTACAATCCCCATTGTTAATCCCTTAACGGAAATTATTTGTAACTTTCGACAAGTAGAACAATGAATGGAACAGGTAGACGGTTGAAATCTTTGTATATATTGCTTCTATAAAGTCTAAGAAACATATATGCAAATCATCCAAACAGTACAATTCGCCAATTACTTGATCTTCAAGTTTAAGGGAACTACGAGCCCCATTGTTAATACTTTAACGGAAATTATTTGCAACTTGCGACAAGTAGAACAATGAATGGAACAGGTAGACGGTTGAAATCAATGTATATATTGCTTCCATATAGTCTAAGAAACATATATGCAAAGCATCCAAACAGTACCATTCGCCACTTTTTTGTTCTTCAAGTTTAAGTGAACAACGAGCCACATTGTTAATCCTTTAAAGGAAATTATTTCTAAATTTCGACAAGTAGAACAGTGATTGAAACACGTAGACGGTAGAAATCTTTGTATATAATGCTTCCATATAGTCTAAGAAACATATATGCAAAGCATCCAAACAGTACCATTCGCCAATTTTTTGTTCTTCAAATTTAAGTGAACAATGAGACCCATTGTTAATCCTTTATCGGAAATTATTTGTAACTTTCGACAAGTAGATCAATGAATGGAACAGGTAGACGGTTGAAATCTTTGTATATATTGCTACTATAAAGTCTAAGAAACATATATGCAAATCATCCAAACAGTACAATTCGCCAATTATTTGATCTTCAAGTTTAAGTGAACTACGAGCCCCATTGTTAATACTTTAAAGGAAATTATTTGTAACTTTCGACAAGTAGAACAATGAATGGAACAGGTAGACGGTTGAAATCAATATATATATTGCTTCTATATAGTCTAAGATACATATATGGAAAGCATCCAAACCGTACCATTCGCCACTTTTTTGTTCTTCAAGTTTAAGTGAACAACGAGCCCCATTGTTAATCCTTTAAAGGAAATTATTTGTAAATTTCGGCAAGTAGAACAATGAATGGAACAGGTAGACGGTTGAAATCTTTGTATATATTGCTTCTATATAATCTAAGAAACATATGTGCAAAGCATCTAAACAGTAACAATCGCCAATTTTTTGATTTTCAAGTTTAAGTGAACTACGAGCCCCATTGTTAATCCTTTAAAGGAAATTAATTGTAACTTTCTACAAGTAGAACAATGATTGGAACACGTAGACGGTTGAAATCTTTGTATATGTTGCTTCTATATAGTCTAAGAAACATATATGCAAAGCATCCAAACAGTACAATTCGCCAATTTTTTGTTCTTCAAGTTTAAGTGAGCTACGAGCCCCATTGTTAATCCTTTAACGGAAATTAATTGTAACTTTCTACAACTGGAACAATGATTGGAACACGCAGACGGTTGAAATCTTTGTATATATTGCTTCCATATAGTCTAAGAAACATATATGCAAAGCATCCAAACTGTACCATTCGCCAATTTTTTGTTCTTCAAGTTTAAGTGAGCAATGAGCCCCGTTGTTAATCCTTTATCGGAAATTATTTGTAACTTTCGACAAGTAGAACAGTGAATGGAACAGGTAGACGGTTGAAATCTTTGTATATATTGCTTCTATATAGTATAAGAAACATATATGCAAAGCATCCAAACAGTACTATTCGCCAATTTCTTGTTCTTCAAGTTTAAGTAAACTACAATCCCCATTGTTAATCCCTTAACGGAAATTATTTGTAACTTTCGACAAGTAGAACAATGAATGGAACAGGTAGACGGTTGAAATCTTTGTATATATTGCTTCTATATAGTCTAAGAAACATATATGCAAATCATCCAAACAGTACAATACGCCAATTATTTGATCTTCAAGTTTAAGTGAACTACGAGCCCCATTGTTAATACTTTAACGGAAATTATTTGTAAATTTCGACAAGTAGAACAATGAATGGAACAGGTAGCCGGTTGAAATCAATGTATATATTGCTTCTATATAGTCTAAGAAACATTTATGCAAAGTATCCAAACAGTACCATTCGCCACTTTTTTGTTCTTCAAGTTTAAGTGAACAACGAGCCCCATTGTTAATCCTTTAAAGGAAATTATTTGTAAATTTCGACAAGTAGAACAATGATTGGAACACGTAGACGGTTGAAATCTTTGTATATATTGCTTCCATATAGTCTAAGAAACATATATGCAAAGCATCCAAACAGTACCATTCGCCAATTTTTTGTTCTTCAAGTTTAAGTGAACAATGAGACCCATTGTTAATCCTTTATCGGAAATTATTTGTAACTTTCGACAAGTAGATCAATGAATGGAACAGGTAGACGGTTGAAATCTTTGTATATATTGCTTCCATATAGTCTAAGAAACATATATGCAAAGCATCCAAACTGTACCATTCGCCAATTTTTTGTTCTTCAAGTTTAAGTGAACAATGAGCCCCATTGTTAATCCTTTATCGGAAATTATTTGTAAATTTCGACAAGTAGAACAATGATTGGAACAGGTAGACGGTTGAAATCTTTGTATATATTGCTTCTATATAATCTAAGAAACATATATGCAAAGCATCTAAACAGTACCATTCGCCAATTTTTTGTTCTTCAAGTTTAAGTGAACAATGAGACCCATTGTTAATCCTTTATCGGAAATTATTTGTAACTTTCGACAAGTAGATCAATGAATGGAACAGGTAGACGGTTGAAATCTTTGTATATATTGCTTCCATATAGTCTAAGAAACATATATGCAAAGCATCCAAACAGTACAATTCGCCAATTTTTTGTTCTTCAAGTTTAAGTGAACTACGAGCCCCATTGTTAATCCTTTAAAAAAAATTATTTGTAACTTTCGACAAGTAGCACAATGAATGGATCAGGTAGACGGTTGAAATCTTTGTATATATTGCTTCTATATAGTCTAAGAAACATATATGCAAATCATCCAAACAGTACAATTCGCCAATTATTTGATCTTCTAGTTTAAGTGAACTACGAGCCCCATTGTTAATACTTTAAAGGAAATTATTTGTAACTTTCGACAAGTAGATCAATGAATGGATCAGGTAGACGGTTGAAATCAATGTATATATTGCTTCTATATAGTCTAAGAAACATATATGCAAAGCATCCAAACAGTACAATTCGACAATTTTTTGTTCTTCAAGTTTAGTGAACTACGAGCCCCATTGTTAATACTTTAACGGAAATCATTTGTAACTTCCGACAAGTAGAACAATGAATGGAACAGGTAGACGGTTGAAATCAATGTATATATTGCTTCTATATAGTCTAAGAAACATATATGCCAAGCATCCAAACAGTACCATTCGCCAATTTTTTGTTCTTCAAGTTTAAGTGAACAATGAGCCCCATTGTTAATCCTTTATCGGAAATTATTTGTAAATTTCGACAAGTAGAACAATGAATGGAACAGGTAGACTGTTGAAATCATTGTAGATATTGCTTCTATATAGTCCAAGAAACATATATGCAAAGCGTCCAAACAGTACAATTCGCCAATTTTTTGCTCTTCAAGTTTAAGTGAACTACGAGCCCCATTGTTAATCCTTTAAAGGAAATTATTTGTAAATTTCGGCAAGTAGAACAATGAATGGAATAGTAGACGGTTGAAATCATTGTATATGTTGCTTCTATATAGTCTAAGAAACCTATATGCAAAGCATCTAAACAGTAACATTCGCCAATTTTTTGATCTTCAAGTTTAAGTGAACAGCGAGCCCCATTGATAATCATGAAATGGAAATTATTTGTAACTTTCTACAAGTAGAACAATAAATAGTACAGGTAGACTGGTGAAATCTTTCTATATATTGCTTCTAATTAGTCTAAGAAACATATATGTAAAGCATCCAAACAGTACAATTCGCCAATTTTTTGTTCTTCAAGTTTAAGTGAACTACGAGCCCCATTGTTAATCCTTTAAAAAAAATTATTTGTAAATTTCGACAAGTAGAACAATGAATGGATCAGGTAGACGGTTGAAATCAATGTATATATTGCTTCTATATAGTCTAAGAAACATATATGCAAAGCATCCAAACAGTACAATTCGACAATTTTTTGTTCTTCAAGTTTAGTGAACAATGAGCCCCAATGGTTAATCCTTTATCGGAAATTATTTGTAATTTTCGACAAGTAGAACAATGAATGGATCAGGTAGACGGTTGAAATCAATGTATATATTGCTTCTATATAGTCTAAGAAACATATATGCCAAGCATCCAAACAGTACCATTCGCCAATTTCTTGTTCTTCAAGTTTAAGTAAACTACAATCCCCATTGTTAATCCTTTATCGGAAATTATTTGTAATTTTCGACAAGTAGAACAATGGATGGAACAGGTAGACGGTTGAAATCTTTGTATATATTGCTTCTATATAATCTAAGAAACATATGTGCAAAGCATCTAAACAGTAACAATCGCCAATTTTTTGTTCTTCAAGTTTAGTGAACAATGAGCCACAATGGTTAATCCTTTATCGGAAATTATTTGTAACTTTCGACAAGTAGAACAATGAATGGAACAGGTAGACGGTTGAAATCTTTGTATATATTGCTTCTATATAATCTAAGAAACATACATGCAAAGCATCTAAACAGTAACAATCGCCAAATTTTTGATCGTCAAGTTTGAGTGAACAGCGAGCCCCATTGATAATCATGAAATGGAAATTATTTGTAACTTTCTACAAGTAGAACAATGAATAGTACAGGTAGACGGGTGAAATCTTTCTGTATATTGCTTCTAAATAGTCTAAGAAACACATATGCAAAGCATCCAAACAGTACAATTCGTCAATTTTTTGTTCTTCAAGTTTAAGTGAACTACGAGCCCCATTGTTAATCATTTAAAGGAAATTATTTGTAAATTTTGACAAGTAGAACAATGAATGGATCTTGTAGACGGTTGAATTCATTGTATATATTGCTTCTATATAGTCTACGAAACATATATGCAAAGCATCCAAACAGTACAATTAGCCAATTTTTTGTTCTTCAAGTTTAAGTGAACTACGAGCCCCATTGTTAATACTTTAACGGAAATTATTTCTAAATTTCGACAAGTAGAACAATGAATGGAACAGGTAGACGGTTGAAATCAATGTATATATTGCTTCTATATAGTCTAAGAAACATATATGCAAAGCATCCAAACAGTACAATTCGCCAATTTTCTGTTCTTCAAGTTTAAGTAAATTACGATCCCCATTGTTAATCCCTTAACGGAAATTATTTGTGACTTTCTACAAGTAGAACAATGAATGGAACAGGTAGACGGTTGAAATCTTTGTATATATTGCTTCTATATAATCTAAGAAACATATATGCAAAGCATCCAAACAGTACAATTCGCCAATTATTTCATCTTCATGTTTAAGTGAACTACGAGCCCCATTGTTAATACTTTAACGGAAATTATTTGTAACTTCCGACAAGTAGAACAATGAATGGAACAGGTAGACGGTTGAAATCAATGTATACATTGCTTCTATATAGTCTAAGAAACATATATGCAAAGCATCCAAACAGTACAATTCGCCAATTTTTTGTTCTTCAAGTTTAAGTGAACAATGAGCCCCATTGTTAATCCTTTATCGGAAATTATTTGTAATTTTCGACAAGTAGAACAATGAATGGAACAGGTAGACGGTTGAAATCTTTGTATATATTGCTTCTATATAATCTAAGAAACATATATGCAAAGCATCTAAACAGTAACAATCGCCAATTTTTTTATCTTCAAGTTTAAGTGAACTACGAGCCCCATTGTTAATCCTTTAAAGGAAATTATTTGTAAATTTCGACAAGTAGAACAATGAATGGATCTTGTAGACGGTTGAATTCATTGTATATATTGCTCCTATATAGCCTACGAAACATATATGCAAAGCATCCAAACAGTACAATTCGCCAATTTTATGTTCTTCAAGTTTAAGTGAACAATGAGCCCCATTGTTAATCCTTTATCGGAAATTATTTGTAATTTTCGACAAGTAGAACAATGAATGGAACAGGTAGACGGTTGAAATCTTTGTATATATTGCTTCTATATAATCTAAGAAACATATGTGCAAAGCATCTAAACAGTAACAATCGCCAATTTTTTGATCTTCAAGTTTAAGTGAACTACGAGCCCCATTGTTAATCCTTTAAAGGAAATTAATTGTAACTTTCTACAAGTAGAACAATGATTGGAACACCTAGACGGTTGAAATCTTTGTATATGTTGCTTCTATATAGTCTAAGAAACATATATGCAAAGCATCCAAACAGTACAATTCGCCAATTTTTTGTTCTTCAAGTTTAAGTGAGCTACGAGCCCCATTGTTAATCCTTTAACGGAAATTAATTGTAACTTTCTACAACTGGAACAATGATTGGAACACGCAGACGGTTGAAATCTTTGTATATATTGCTTCCATATAGTCTAAGAAACATATATGCAAAGCATCCAAACTGTACCATTCGCCAATTTTTTGTTCTTCAAGTTTAAGTGAGCAATGAGCCCCGTTGTTAATCCTTTATCGGAAATTATTTGTAACTTTCGACAAGTAGAACAGTGAATGGAACAGGTAGACGGTTGAAATCTTTGTATATATTGCTTCTATATAGTATAAGAAACATATATGCAAAGCATCCAAACAGTACTATTCGCCAATTTTTGTTCTTCAAGTTTAAGTGATCAATGAGCCCCAATGGTTAATCCGTTATCGGAAATTATTTGTAACGTGCGACAAGTAGAACAATGAATGGAACAGGTAGACGGTTGAAATCTTTGTATATATTGCTTCCATATAGTCTAAGAAACATATATGCAAAGCATCCAAACAGTACCATTCGCCAATTTTTTGTTCTTCAAGTTTAAGTGAACTACGAGCCCCATTGTTAATCCTTCAAAGGAAATTATTTGTAAATTTCGACAAGTAGAACAATGAATGGAACAGGTAGACTGTTGAAATCATTGTATATATTGCTTCTATATAGTCTAAGAAACATATATGCAAAGCATCCAAACAGTACCATTCGCCAATTTTTTGTTCTTCAAATTTAAGTGAACAATGAGACCCATTGTTAATCCTTTATCGGAAATTATTTGTAACTTTCGACAAGTAGATCAATGAATGGAACAGGTAGACGGTTGAAATCTTTGTATATATTGCTACTATAAAGTCTAAGAAACATATATGCAAATCATCCAAACAGTACAATTCGCCAATTATTTCATCTTCATGTTTAAGTGAACTACGAGCCCCATTGTTAATACTTTAACGGAAATTATTTGTAACTTCCGACAAGTAGAACAATGAATGGAACAGGTAGACGGTTGAAATCTTTGTATATATTGCTTCTATATAATCTAAGAAACATATGTGCAAAGCATCTAAACAGTAACATTCGCCAATTTTTTGATCTTCTAGTTTAAGTGAACTACGAGCCCCATTGTTAATCCTTTAAAGGAAATTAATTGTAACTTTCTACAAGTAGAACAATGATTGGAACACCTAGACGGTTGAAATCTTTGTATATGTTGCTTCTATATAGTCTAAGAAACATATATGCAAAGCATCCAAACAGTACAATTCGCCAATTTTTTGTTCTTCAAGTTTAAGTGAGCTACGAGCCCCATTGTTAATCCTTTAACGGAAATTAATTGTAACTTTCTACAACTGGAACAATGATTGGAACACGCAGACGGTTGAAATCTTTGTATATATTGCTTCCATATAGTCTAAGAAACATATATGCAAAGCATCCAAACTGTACCATTCGCCAATTTTTTGTTCTTCAAGTTTAAGTGAGCAATGAGCCCCGTTGTTAATCCTTTATCGGAAATTATTTGTAACTTTCGACAAGTAGAACAGTGAATGGAACAGGTAGACGGTTGAAATCTTTGTATATATTGCTTCTATATAGTATAAGAAACATATATGCAAAGCATCCAAACAGTACTATTCGCCAATTTTTTGTTCTTCAAGTTTAAGTGATCAATGAGCCCCAATGGTTAATCCGTTATCGGAAATTATTTGTAACGTTCGACAAGTAGAACAATGAATGGAACAGGTAGACGGTTGAAATCTTTGTATATATTGCTTCTATATAATCTAAGAAACATATGTGCAAAGCATCTAAACAGTAACAATCGCCAATTTTTTTATCTTCAAGTTTAAGTGAACTACGAGCCCCATTGTTAATCCTTTAAAGGAAATTATTTGTAAATTTCGACAAGTAGAACAATGATTGGAACACGTAGACGGTTGAAATCTTTGTATATATTGCTTCCATATAGTCTAAGAAACATATATGCAAAGCATCCAAACAGTACCATTCGCCAATTTTTTGTTCTTCAAGTTTAAGTGAACAATGAGACCCATTGTTAATCCTTTATCGGAAATTATTTGTAACTTTCGACAAGTAGATCAATGAATGGAACAGGTAGACGGTTGAAATCTTTGTATATATTGCTTCCATATAGTCTAAGAAACATATATGCAAAGCATCCAAACTGTACCATTCGCCAATTTTTTGTTCTTCAAGTTTAAGTGAACAATGAGCCCCATTGTTAATCCTTTATCGGAAATTATTTGTAAATTTCGACAAGTAGAACAATGATTGGAACAGGTAGACGGTTGAAATCTTTGTATATATTGCTTCTATATAATCTAAGAAACATATATGCAAAGCATCTAAACAGTAACAATCGCCAATTTTTTGATCTTCAAGTTTAAGTGAACAGCGAGCCCCATTGATAATCATGAAATGGAAATTATTTGTAACTTTCTACAAGTAGAACAATAAATAGTACAGGTAGACTGGTGAAATCTTTCTATATATTGCTTCTAATTAGTCTAAGAAACATATATGTAAAGCATCCAAACAGTACAACTCGCCAATTTTTTGTTCTTCAAGTTTAAGTGAACTACGAGCCCCATTGTTAATCCTTTAAAAAAAATTATTTGTAAATTTCGACAAGTAGAACAATGAATGGATCAGGTAGACGGTTGAAATCAATGTATATATTGCTTCTATATAGTCTAAGAAACATATATGCAAAGCATCCAAACAGTACAATTCGCCAATTTTTTGTTCTTCAAGTTTAAGTGAACAATGAGCCCCATTGTTAATCCTTTATCGGAAATTATTTGTAATTTTCGACAAGTAGAACAATGAATGGAACAGGTAGACGGTTGAAATCTTTGTATATATTGCTTCTATATAATCTAAGAAACATATATGCAAAGCATCTAAACAGTAACAATCGCCAATTTTTTTATCTCCAAGTTTAAGTGACCTACGAGCCCCATTGTTAATCCTTTAAAGGAAATTATTTGTAAATTTCGAAAAGTAGAACAATGAATGGAACAGGTAGACGGTTGAAATCTTTGTATATATTGCTTCTATAAAGTCTAAGAAACATATATGCAAATCATCCAAACAGTACAATTCGCCAATTACTTGATCTTCAAGTTTAAGGGAACTACGAGCCCCATTGTTAATACTTTAACGGAAATTATTTGCAACTTGCGACAAGTAGAACAATGAATGGAACAGGTAGACGGTTGAAATCAATGTATATATTGCTTCCATATAGTCTAAGAAACATATATGCAAAGCATCCAAACAGTACCATTCGCCACTTTTTTGTTCTTCAAGTTTAAGTGAACAACGAGCCCCATTGTTAATCCTTTAAAGGAAATTATTTGTAAATTTCGACAAGTAGAACAATGATTGGAACACGTAGACGGTTGAAATCTTTGTATATATTGCTTCCATATAGTCTAAGAAACATATATGCAAAGCATCCAAACGGTACCATTCGCCAATTTTTTGTTCTTCAAGTTTAAGTGAACAATGAGACCCATTGTTAATCCTTTATCGGAAATTATTTGTAACTTTCGACAAGTAGATCAATGAATGGAACAGGTAGACGGTTGAAATCTTTGTATATATTGCTTCCATATAGTCTAAGAAACATATATGCAAAGCATCCAAACTGTACCATTCGCCAATTTTTTGTTCTTCAAGTTTAAGTGAACAATGAGCCCCATTGTTAATCCTTTATCGGAAATTATTTGTAAATTTCGACAAGTAGAACAATGATTGGAACAGGTAGACGGTTGAAATCTTTGTATATATTGCTTCTATATAATCTAAGAAACATATATGCAAAGCATCTAAACAGTAACAATCGCCAATTTTTTGATCTTCAAGTTTAAGTGAACTACGAGCCCCATTGTTAATCCTTTAAAGGAAATTATTTGTAAATTTCGACAAGTAGAACAATGAATGGATCTTGTAGACGGTTGAATTCATTGTATATATTGCTTCTATATAGCCTACGAAACATATATGCAAAGCATCCAAACTGTACCATTCGCCAATTTTTTGTTCTTCAAGTTTAAGTGAACAATGAGCCCCATTGTTAATCCTTTATCGGAAATTATTTGTAAATTTCGACAAGTAGAACAATGAATGGAACAGGTAGACTGTTGAAATCATTGTATATATTGCTTCTATATAGTCCAAGAAACATTTATGCAAAGCGTGCAAACAGTACAATTCGCCAATTTTTTGCTCTTCAAGTTTAAGTGAACTACGAGCCCCATTGTTAATCCTTTAAAGGAAATTATTTGTAAATTTCGGCAAGTAGAAGAATGAATGGAATAGTAGACGGTTGAAATCATTGTATATATTGCTTCTATATAGTCTAAGAAACATATATGCAAAGCATCCAAACAGTTCAATTCGCCAATTTTCTGTTCTTCAAGTTTAAGTAAATTACGATCCCCATTGTTAATCCCTTAACGGAAATTATTTGTGACTTTCGACAAGTAGAACAATGAATGGAACAGGTAGACGGTTGAAATCTTTGTATATATTGCTTCCATATAGTCTAAGAAGCATATATGCAAAGCATCCAAACTGTACCATTCGCCAATTTTTTGTTCTTCAAGTTTAAGTGAACAATGAGCCCCATTGTTAATCCTTTATCGGAAATTATTTGTAAATTTCGACAAGTAGAACAATGATTGGAACAGGTAGACGGTTGAAATCTTTGTATATATTGCTTCTATATAATCTATGAAACATATATGCAAAGCATCTAAACAGTAACAATCGCCAATTTTTTGATCTTCAAGTTTAAGTGAACTACGAGCCCCATTGTTAATCCTTTAAAGGAAATTATTTGTAAATTTCGACAAGTAGAACAATGAATGGATCTTGTAGACGGTTGAATTCATTGTATATATTGCTTCTATATAGCCTACGAAACATATATGCAAAGCATCCAAACTGTACCATTCGCCAATTTTTTGTTCTTCAAGTTTAAGTGAACAATGAGCCCCATTGTTAATCCTTTATCGGAAATTATTTGTAAATTTCGACAAGTAGAACAATGAATGGAACAGGTAGACTGTTGAAATCATTGTATATATTGCTTCTATATAGTCCAAGAAACATTTATGCAAAGCGTGCAAACAGTACAATTCGCCAATTTTTTGCTCTTCAAGTTTAAGTGAACTACGAGCCCCATTGTTAATCCTTTAAAGGAAATTATTTGTAAATTTCGGCAAGTAGAAGAATGAATGGAATAGTAGACGGTTGAAATCATTGTATATATTGCTTCTATATAGTCTAAGAAACATATATGCAAAGCATCCAAACAGTTCAATTCGCCAATTTTCTGTTCTTCAAGTTTAAGTGAACAATGAGCCCCATTGTTAATCCTTTATCGGAAATTATTTGTAATTTTCGACAAGTAGAACAATGAATGGAAGAGGTAGACGGTTGAAATCTTTGTATATATTGCTTCTATATAATCTAAGAAACATATACGCAAAGCATCTAAACAGTAACAATCGCCAATTTTTTTATCTTCAAGTTTAAGTGAACTACGAGCCCCATTGTTAATCCTTTAAAGGAAATTATTTGTAAATTTCGAAAAGTAGAACAATGAATGGAACAGGTAGACGGTTGAAATCTTTGTATATATTGCTTCTATAAAGTCTAAGAAACATATATGCAAATCATCCAAACAGTACAATTCGCCAATTACTTGATCTTCAAGTTTAAGGGAACTACGAGCCCCATTGTTAATACTTTAACGGAAATTATTTGCAACTTGCGACAAGTAGAACAATGAATGGAACAGGTAGACGGTTGAAATCAATGTATATATTGCTTCCATATAGTCTAAGAAACATATATGCAAAGCATCCAAACAGTACCATTCGCCACTTTTTTGTTCTTCAAGTTTAAGTGAACAACGAGCCCCATTGTTAATCCTTTAAAGGAAATTATTTGTAAATTTCGACAAGTAGAACAATGATTGGAACACGTAGACGGTTGAAATCTTTGTATATATTGCTTCCATATAGTCTAAGAAACATATATGCAAAGCATCCAAACAGTACCATTCGCCAATTTTTTGTTCTTCAAGTTTAAGTGAACAATGAGACCCATTGTTAATCCTTTATCGGAAATTATTTGTAACTTTCGACAAGTAGATCAATGAATGGAACAGGTAGACGGTTGAAATCTTTGTATATATTGCTTCCATATAGTCTAAGAAACATATATGCAAAGCATCCAAACTGTACCATTCGCCAATTTTTTGTTCTTCAAGTTTAAGTGAACAATGAGCCCCATTGTTAATCCTTTATCGGAAATTATTTGTAAATTTCGACAAGTAGAACAATGATTGGAACAGGTAGACGGTTGAAATCTTTGTATATATTGCTTCTATATAATCTAAGAAACATATATGCAAAGCATCTAAACAGTAACAATCGCCAATTTTTTGATCTTCAAGTTTAAGTGAACTACGAGCCCCATTGTTAATCCTTTAAAGGAAATTATTTGTAAATTTCGACAAGTAGAACAATGAATGGATCTTGTAGACGGTTGAATTCATTGTATATATTGCTTCTATATAGCCTACGAAACATATATGCAAAGCATCCAAACTGTACCTTTCGCCAATTTTTTGTTCTTCAAGTTTAAGTGAACAATGAGCCCCATTGTTAATCCTTTATCGGAAATTATTTGTAAATTTCGACAAGTAGAACAATGAATGGAACAGGTAGACTGTTGAAATCATTGTATATATTGCTTCTATATAGTCCAAGAAACATTTATGCAAAGCGTGCAAACAGTACAATTCGCCAATTTTTTGCTCTTCAAGTTTAAGTGAACTACGAGCCCCATTGTTAATCCTTTAAAGGAAATTATTTGTAAATTTCGGCAAGTAGAAGAATGAATGGAATAGTAGACGGTTGAAATCATTGTATATATTGCTTCTATATAGTCTAAGAAACATATATGCAAAGCATCCAAACAGTTCAATTCGCCAATTTTCTGTTCTTCAAGTTTAAGTAAATTACGATCCCCATTGTTAATCCCTTAACGGAAATTATTTGTGACTTTCGACAAGTAGAACAATGAATGGAACAGGTAGACGGTTGAAATCTTTGTATATATTGCTTCCATATAGTCTAAGAAGCATATATGCAAAGCATCCAAACTGTACCATTCGCCAATTTTTTGTTCTTCAAGTTTAAGTGAACAATGAGCCCCATTGTTAATCCTTTATCGGAAATTATTTGTAAATTTCGACAAGTAGAACAATGATTGGAACAGGTAGACGGTTGAAATCTTTGTATATATTGCTTCTATATAATCTATGAAACATATATGCAAAGCATCTAAACAGTAACAATCGCCAATTTTTTGATCTTCAAGTTTAAGTGAACTACGAGCCCCATTGTTAATCCTTTAAAGGAAATTATTTGTAAATTTCGACAAGTAGAACAATGAATGGATCTTGTAGACGGTTGAATTCATTGTATATATTGCTTCTATATAGCCTACGAAACATATATGCAAAGCATCCAAACTGTACCATTCGCCAATTTTTTGTTCTTCAAGTTTAAGTGAACAATGAGCCCCATTGTTAATCCTTTATCGGAAATTATTTGTAAATTTCGACAAGTAGAACAATGAATGGAACAGGTAGACTGTTGAAATCATTGTATATATTGCTTCTATATAGTCCAAGAAACATTTATGCAAAGCGTGCAAACAGTACAATTCGCCAATTTTTTGCTCTTCAAGTTTAAGTGAACTACGAGCCCCATTGTTAATCCTTTAAAGGAAATTATTTGTAAATTTCGGCAAGTAGAAGAATGAATGGAATAGTAGACGGTTGAAATCATTGTATATATTGCTTCTATATAGTCTAAGAAACATATATGCAAAGCATCCAAACAGTCAATTCGCCAATTTTCTGTTCTTCAAGTTTAAGTAAATTACGATCCCCATTGTTAATCCCTTAACGGAAATTATTTGTGACTTTCGACAAGTAGAACAATGAATGGAACAGGTAGACGGTTGAAATCAATGTATATATTGCTTCTATATAGTCTAAGAAACATATATGCAAATCATCCAAACAGTACAATTCGCCAATTTCTTGTTCTTCAAGTTTAAGTAAACTACAATCCCCATTGTTAATCCCTTAACGGAAATTATTTGTAACTTTCGACAAGTAGAACAATGAATGGAACAGGTAGACGGTTGAAATCTTTGTATATATTGCTTCTATATAGTCTAAGAAACATATATGCAAATCATCCAAACAGTACAATTCGCCAATTATTTGATCTTCAAGTTTAAGTGAACTACGAGCCCCATTGTTAATACTTTAACGGAAATTATTTGTAACTTTCGACAAGTAGAACAGTGAATGGAACAGGTAGACGGTTGAAATCTTTTTATATATTGCTTCTTTATAGTATAAGAAACATATATGCAAAGCATCCAAACAGTACCATTCGCCACTTTTTTGTTCTTCAAGTTTAAGTGAACAACGAGCCCCATTTTTAATCCTTTAAAGGAAATTATTTGTAAATTTCGACAAGTAGAACAATGATTGGAACACGTATACGGTTGAAATCTTTGTATATATTGCTTCCATATAGTCTAAGAAACATGTACGCAAAGCATCCAAACAGTACAATTCGCCAATTTTTTGTTCTTCAAGTTTAAGTAAACTACGATCCCCATTGTTAATCCCTTAACGGTAATTATTTGTAACTTTCGACAAGTAGAACAGTGAATGGAACAGGTAGACGGTTGAAATCTTTGTATATATTGCTTCTATATAGTATCGGAAACATATATGCAAAGCATCCAAACAGTACAATTCGCCAATTTTTTGTTCTTCAAGTTTAAGTGAACAACGAGCCCCATTTTTAATCCTTTAAAGGAAATTATTTGTAAATTTCGACAAGTAGAACAATGATTGGAACACGTATACGGTTGAAATCTTTGTATATATTGCTTCCATATAGTCTAAGAAACATGTACGCAAAGCATCCAAACAGTACAATTCGCCAATTTTTTGTTCTTCAAGTTTAAGTGAACTACGATCCCCATTGTTAATCCCTTAACGGAAATTATTTGTTACTTTCGACAAGTAGAACAGTGAATGGAACAGGTAGACGGTTGAAATCTTTGTATATATTGCTTCTATATAATATAAGAAACATATATGCAAAGCATCCAAACAGTACCATTCGCCACTTTTTTGTTCTTCAAGTTTAAGTGAACAACGAGCCCCATTGTTAATCCTTTATCGGAAATTATTTGTAACTTTCGACAAGTAGAACAATGAATGGAACAGGTAGACGGTTGAAATCAATGTATATATTGCTTCTATGTAGTCTAAGAAACATATATGCAAAGTATCCAAACAGTACCATTCGCCAATTTTTTGTTCTTCAAGTTTAAGTGAACAACGAGCCCCATTGTTAAACCTTTAAAGGAAATTATTTGTAAATTTCGACAAGTAGAACTATGATTGGAACACGTAGACGGTTGAAATCTTTGTATATATTGCTTCCATATAGTCTAAGAAACATGTACGCAAAGCATCCAAACAGTACCATTCGCCAATTTTTTGTTCTTCAAATTTAAGTGAACAATGAGCCCCAATGGTTAATCCTTTATCGGAAATTATTTGTAATTTTCGACAAGTAGAACAATGAATGGAACAGTTAGACGGCTGAAATATTTGTATATATTGCTTCTATATAATCTAAGAAACATATATGCAACGCATCTAAACAGTAACAATCGCCAATTTTTTGATCTTCAAGTTTAAGTGAACAATGAGCCCCATTGTTAATCCTTTATCGGAAATTATTTGTAACTTTCGACAAGTAGACCAATGAATGGAACAGGTAGACGGTTGAAATCTTTGTATATATTGCTTCTATAAAGTCTAAGAAACATATATGCAAATCATCCAAACAGTACAATTCGCCAATTACTTGATCTTCAAGTTTAAGGGAACTACGAGCCCCATTGTTAATACTTTAACGGAAATTATTTGCAACTTGCGACAAGTAGAACAATGAATGGAACAGGTAGACGGTTGAAATCAATGTATATATTGCTTCCATATAGTCTAAGAAACATATATGCAAAGCATCCAAACAGTACCATTCGCCACTTTTTTGTTCTTCAAGTTTAAGTGAACAACGAGCCCCATTGTTAATCCTTTAAAGGAAATTATTTGTAAATTTCGACAAGTAGAACAATGATTGGAACACGTAGACGGTTGAAATCTTTGTATATATTGCTTCCATATAGTCTAAGAAACATATATGCAAAGCATCCAAACAGTACCATTCGCCAATTTTTTGTTCTTCAAGTTTAAGTGAACAATGAGACCCATTGTTAATCCTTTATCGGAAATTATTTGTAACTTTCGACAAGTAGATCAATGAATGGAACAGGTAGACGGTTGAAATCTTTGTATATATTGCTTCCATATAGTCTAAGAAGCATATATGCAAAGCATCCAAACTGTACCATTCGCCAATTTTTTGTTCTTCAAGTTTAAGTGAACAATGAGCCCCATTGTTAATCCTTTATCGGAAATTATTTGTAAATTTCGACAAGTAGAACAATGATTGGAACAGGTAGACGGTTGAAATCTTTGTATATATTGCTTCTATATAATCTATGAAACATATATGCAAAGCATCTAAACAGTAACAATCGCCAATTTTTTGATCTTCAAGTTTAAGTGAACTACGAGCCCCATTGTTAATCCTTTAAAGGAAATTATTTGTAAATTTCGACAAGTAGAACAATGAATGGATCTTGTAGACGGTTGAATTCATTGTATATATTGCTTCTATATAGCCTACGAAACATATATGCAAAGCATCCAAACTGTACCATTCGCCAATTTTTTGTTCTTCAAGTTTAAGTGAACAATGAGCCCCATTGTTAATCCTTTATCGGAAATTATTTGTAAATTTCGACAAGTAGAACAATGAATGGAACAGGTAGACTGTTGAAATCATTGTATATATTGCTTCTATATAGTCCAAGAAACATTTATGCAAAGCGTGCAAACAGTACAATTCGCCAATTTTTTGCTCTTCAAGTTTAAGTGAACTACGAGCCCCATTGTTAATCCTTTAAAGGAAATTATTTGTAAATTTCGGCAAGTAGAAGAATGAATGGAATAGTAGACGGTTGAAATCATTGTATATATTGCTTCTATATAGTCTAAGAAACATATATGCAAAGCATCCAAACAGTTCAATTCGCCAATTTTCTGTTCTTCAAGTTTAAGTAAATTACGATCCCCATTGTTAATCCCTTAACGGAAATTATTTGTGACTTTCGACAAGTAGAACAATGAATGGAACAGGTAGACGGTTGAAATCTTTGTATATATTGCTTCTATATAATCTAAGAAACATATATGCAAAGCATCCAAACAGTACAATTCGCCAATTATTTCATCTTCATGTTTAAGTGAACTACGAGCCCCATTGTTAATACTTTAACGGAAATTATTTGTAACTTCCGACAAGTAGAACAATGAATGGAACACGTAGACGGTTGAAATCTTTGTATATATTGCTTCTATATAATCTAAGAAACATATGTGCAAAGCATCTAAACAGTAACAATCGCCAATTTTTTGATCTTCAAGTTTAAGTGAACTACGAGCCCCATTGTTAATCCTTTAAAGGAAATTAATTGTAACTTTCTACAAGTAGAACAATGATTGGAACACGTAGACGGTTGAAATCTTTGTATATGTTGCTTCTATATAGTCTAAGAAACATATATGCAAAGCATTCAAACAGTACAATTCGCCAATTTTTTGTTCTTCAAGTTTAAGTGAGCTACGAGCCCCATTGTTAATCCTTTAACGGAAATTAATTGTAACTTTCTACAACTGGAACAATGATTGGAACACGCAGACGGTTGAAATCTTTGTATATATTGCTTCCATATAGTCTAAGAAACATATATGCAAAGCATCCAAACTGTACCATTCGCCAATTTTTTGTTCTTCAAGTTTAAGTGAGCAATGAGCCCCGTTGTTAATCCTTTATCGGAAATTATTTGTAACTTTCGACAAGTAGAACAGTGAATGGAACAGGTAGACGGTTGAAATCATTGTATATATTGCTTCTATATAGTATAAGAAACATATATGCAAAGCATCCAAACAGTACTATTCGCCAATTTTTTGTTCTTCAAGTTTAAGTGATCAATGAGCCCCAATGGTTAATCCGTTATCGGAAATTATTTGTAACGTTCGACAAGTAGAACAATGAATGGAACAGGTAGACGGTTGAAATCTTTGTATATATTGCTTCCATATAGTCTAAGAAACATATATGCAAAGCATCCAAACAGTACCATTCGCCAATTTTTTGTTCTTCAAGTTTAAGTGAACTACGAGCCCCATTGTTAATCCTTCAAAGGAAATTATTTGTAAATTTCGACAAGTAGAACAATGAATGGAACAGGTAGACTGTTGAAATCATTGTATATATTGCTTCTATATAGTCTAAGAAACATATATGCAAAGCATCCAAACAGTACAATTCGCCAATTTCTTGTTCTTCAAGTTTAAGTAAACTACAATCCCCATTGTTAATCCCTTAACGGAAATTATTTGTAACTTTCGACAAGTAGAACAATGAATGGAACAGGTAGACGGTTGAAATCTTTGTATATATTGCTTCTATATAGTCTAAGAAACATATATGCAAATCATCCAAACAGTACCATTCGCCAATTATTTGATCTTCAAGTTTAAGTGAACAACGAGCCCCATTTTTAATCCTTTAAAGAAAATTATTTGTAAATTTCGACAAGTAGAACAATGATTGGAACACGTATACGGTTGAAATCTTTGTATATATTGCTTCCATATAGTCTAAGAAACATGTACGCAAAGCATCCAAACAGTACAATTCGCCAATTTTTTGTTCTTCAAGTTTAAGTAAACTACGATCCCCATTGTTAATCCCTTAACGGTAATTATTAGTAACTTTCGACAAGTAGAACAGTGAATGGAACAGGTAGACGGTTGAAATCTTTGTATATATTGCTTCTATATAGTATCGGAAACATATATGCAAAGCATCCAAACAGTACAATTCGCCAATTTTTTGTTCTTCAAGTTTAAGTGAACAACGAGCCCCATTTTTAATCCTTTAAAGGAAATTATTTGTAAATTTCGACAAGTAGAACAATGATTGGAACACGTATACGGTTGAAATCTTTGTATATATTGCTTCCATATAGTCTAAGAAACATGTACGCAAAGCATCCAAACAGTACAATTCGCCAATTTTTTGTTCTTCAAGTTTAAGTGAACTACGATCCCCATTGTTAATCCCTTAACGGAAATTATTTGTAACTTTCGACAAGTAGAACAGTGAATGGAACAGGTAGACGGTTGAAATCTTTGTATATATTGCTTCTATATAATATAAGAAACATATATGCAAAGCATCCAAACAGTACCATTCGCCACTTTTTTGTTCTTCAAGTTTAAGTGAACAACGAGCCCCATTGTTAATCCTTTATCGGAAATTATTTGTAACTTTCGACAAGTAGAACAATGAATGGAACAGGTAGACGGTTGAAATCTTTGTATTTATTGCTTCTATATAATCTAAGAAACATATGTGCAAAGCATCTAAACAGTAACAATCGCCAATTTTTTGATCTTCAAGTTTAAGTGAACTACGAGCCCCATTGTTAATCCTTTAAAGGAAATTATTTGTAAATTTCGGCAAGCAGAACAATGAATGGAATAGGTAGACGGTTGAAATCAATGTATATATTGCTTCTATATAGTCTAAGAAACATATATGCAAAGCATCCAAACAGTAAAATTCGCCAATTTTTTGTTCTTCAAGTTTAAGCAAACTACGATCCCCATTGTAAATACTTTAACGGAAATCATTTTTAACTTCCGACAAGTAGAACAATGAATGGAACAGGTAGACGGTTGAAATCTTTGTATATGTTGCTTCTATATAGTCTAAGAAACCTATATGCAAAGCATCTAAACAGAAACAATCGCCAATTTTTTGATCTTCAAGTTTAAGTGAACAGCGAGCCCCATTGATAATCATGAAATGGAAATTATTTGTAACTTTCTACAAGTAGAACAATAAATAGTACAGGTAGACTGGTGAAATCTTTCTATATATTGCTTCTAATTAGTCTAAGAAACATATATGTAAAGCATCCAAACAGTACAATTCGCCAATTTTTTGTTCTTCAAGTTTAAGTGAACTACGAGCCCCATTGTTAATCCTTTAAAAAAAATTATTTGTAAATTTCGACAAGTAGAACAATGAATGGATCAGGTAGACGGTTGAAATCAATGTATATATTGCTTCTATATAGTCTAAGAAACATATATGCAAAGCATCCAAACAGTACAATTCGACAATTTTTTGCTCTTCAAGTTTAAGTGAACTACGAGCCCCATTGTTAATCCTTTAAAGGAAATTATTTGTAAATTTCGGCAAGTAGAACAATGAATGGAATAGTAGACGGTTGAAATCATTGTATATATTGCTTCTATATAGTCTAAGAAACATATATGCAAAGCATCCAAACAGTAAAATTCGCCAATTTTTTGTTCTTCAAGTTTAAGTAAACTACGATCCCCATTGTTAATACTTTAACGGAAATCATTTTTAACTTCCGACAAGTAGAACAATGAATGGAACAGGTAGACGGTTGAAATCAATGTATATATTGCTTCTATATAGTCTAAGAAACATATATGCCAAGCATCCAAACAGTACCATTCGCCAATTTTTTGTTCTTCAAGTTTAAGTGAACAATGAGCCCCATTGTTAATCCTTTATCGGAAATTATTTGTAAATTTCGACAAGTAGAACAATGAATGGAACAGGTAGACTGTTGAAATCATTGTATATATTGCTTCTATATAGTCCAAGAAACATATATGCAAAGCGTCCAAACAGTACAATTCGCCAATTTTTTGCTCTTCAAGTTTAAGTGAACTACGAGCCCCATTGTTAATCCTTTAAAGGAAATTATTTGTAAATTTCGGCAAGTAGAACAATGAATGGAATAGTAGACGGTTGAAATCATTGTATATATTGCTTCTATATAGTCTAAGAAACTTATATGCAAAGCATCCAAACAGTAAAATTCGCCAATTTTTTGTTCTTCAAGTTTAAGTAAACTACGATCCCCATTGTTAATCCCTTAACGGAAATTATTTGTAACTTTCGACAAGTAGAACAATGAATAGTGCAGGTAGACGGTTGAAATCTTTGTATATGCTGCTTCTATATAGTCAAAGAAACATATATGCAAAGCATCCAAACAGTACAATTCGACAATTTATTGTTCTTCAAGTTTAGTGAACAATGAGCCCCAATAGTTAATCCTTTATCGGAAATTATTTCTAACTTTCGACAAGTAGAACAATGAATGGAACAGGTAGACGGTTGAAATCAATGTATATATTGCTTCTATATAGTCTAAGAAACATATATGCCAAGCATCCAAACAGTAGCATTCGCCAATTTTTTGTTCTTCAAGTTTAGTGAACAATGAGCCCCAATGGTTAATCCTTTATCGGAAATTATTTGTAATTTTCGACAAGTAGAACAATGAATGGAACAGGTAGACGGTTGAAATCTTTGTATATATTGCTTCTATATAATCTAAGAAACATATATGCAAAGCATCCAAACAGTAAAATTCGCCAATTAATTCATCTTCATGTTTAAGTGAACTACGAGCCCCATTGTTAATCCTTTAAAGGAAATTATTTGTAAATTTCGACAAGTAGAACAATGAATGGAACAGGTAGACTGTTGAAATCATTGTATATATTGCTTCTATATAGTCTAAGAAACATATATGCAAAGCATCCAAACAGTACAATTCGCCAATTTTTTGTTCTTCAAGTTTAAGTAAACTACGATCCCCATTGTTAATCCCTTAACGGAAATTATTTGTAACTTCCGACAAGTAGAACAATGAATGGAACAGGTAGACGGTTGAAATCAATGTATATATTGCTTCTATATAGTCTAAGAAACATATATGCAAAGCATCCAAACAGTACAATTCGACAATTTTTTGTTCTTCAAGTTTAGTGAACTACGAGCCCCATTGTTAATACTTTAACGGAATTCATTTGTAACTTCCGACAAGTAGAACAATGAATGGAACAGGTAGACGGTTGAAATCAATGTATATATTGCTTCTATATAGTCTAAGAAACATATATGCCAAGCATCCAAACAGTACCATTCGTCAATTTTTTGTTCTTCAAGTTTAAGTAAACTACGATCCCCATTGTTAATCCCTTAACGGAAATTATTTGTAACTTTCGACAAGTAGAACAATGAATGGAACTGGTAGACGGTTGAAATCTTTTTATATATTGCTTCTATATAGTCTAAGAAACATATATGCAAAGCATCCAAACAGTACAATTCGCCAAATTTTGTTCTTCAAGTTTAAGTAAACTACGATCCCCATTGTTAATCCCTTAACGGAAATTATGTGTAACTTTCGACAAGTAGAACAATGAATGGAACTGGTAGACGGTTGAAATCTTTTTATATATTGCTTCTATATAGTCTAAGAAACATATATGCAAAGCATCCAAACAGTACAATTCGACAATTTTTTGTTCTTCAAGTTTAGTGAACAATGAGCCCCAATGGTTAATCCTTTATCGGAAATTATTTGTAACTTTCGACAAGTAGAACAATGAATGGAACAGGTAGACGGTTGAAATCAATGTATATATTGCTTCTATATAATCTAAGAAACATATATGCAAAGCATCTAAACAGTAACAATCGCCAATTATTTCATCTTCATGTTTAAGTGAACTACGAGCCCCATTGTTAATACTTTAACGGAAATTATTTGTAACTTCCGACAAGTAGAACAATGAATGGAACAGGTAGACGGTTGAAATCTTTGTATATATTGCTTCTATATAGTCTAAGAAACATATATGCAAATCATCCAAACAGTACAATTCGCCAATTTTTTGTTCTTCAAGTTTAAGTGAACAATCAGCCCCAATTGTTAATCCTTTATCGGAAATTATTTGTAATTTTCGACAAGTAGAACAATGAATGGAACAGGTAGACGGTTGAAATCTTTGTATATGTTTCTTCTATATAGTCTAAGAAACATATATGCAAAGCATCCAAACAGTACAATTCGCCAATTTTTTGTTCTTCAAGTTTAAGTGAACAATGAGCCCCAATGGTTAATCCTTTATCGGTAATTATTTGTAACTTTCGACAAGTAGAACAATGAATGGAACAGGTAGACGGTTGAAATCCTTGTATATATTGCTTCTATATAATCTAAGAAACATATATGCAAAGCATCTAAACAGTAACAATCGCCAATTTTTTTATCTTCAAGTTTAAGTGAACTACGAGCCCCATTGTTAATCCTTTAAAGGAAATTATTTGTAAATTTCGAAAAGTAGAACAATGAATGGAACAGGTAGACGGTTGAAATCTTTGTATATATTGCTTCTATATAATCTAAGAAACATATGTGCATAGCATCTAAACAGTAACAATCGCCAATTTCTTGTTCTTCAAGTTTAAGTAAACTACAATCCCCATTGTTAATCCCTTAACGGAAATTATTTGTAACTTTCGACAAGTAGAACAATGAATGGAACAGGTAGACGGTTGAAATCTTTGTATATATTGCTTCTATATAGTCTAAGAAACATATATGCAAATCATCCAAACAGTACAATTCGCCAATTATTTGATCTTCAAGTTTAAGTGAACTACGAGCCCCATTGTTAATACTTTAACGGAAATTATTTGTAAATTTCGACAAGTAGAACAATGAATGGAACAGGTAGCCGGTTGAAATCTTTGTATATATTGCTTCTATATAGTCTAAGAAACATATATGCAAATCATCCAAACAGTACAATTCGCCAATTATTTGATCTTCAAGTTTAAGTGAACTACGAGCCCCATTGTTAATACTTTAACGGAAATTATTTGTAACTTTCGACAAGTAGAACAGTGAATGGAACAGGTAGACGGTTGAAATCTTTTTATATATTGCTTCTTTATAGTATAAGAAACATATATGCAAAGCATCCAAACAGTACCATTCGCCACTTTTTTGTTCTTCAAGTTTAAGTGAACAACGAGCCCCATTTTTAATCCTTTAAAGGAAATTATTTGTAAATTTCGACAAGTAGAACAATGATTGGAACACGTATACGGTTGAAATCTTTGTATATATTGCTTCCATATAGTCTAAGAAACATGTACGCAAAGCATCCAAACAGTACAATTCGCCAATTTTTTGTTCTTCAAGTTTAAGTAAACTACGATCCCCATTGTTAATCCCTTAACGGTAATTATTTGTAACTTTCGACAAGTAGAACAGTGAATGGAACAGGTAGACGGTTGAAATCTTTGTATATATTGCTTCTATATAGTATCGGAAACATATATGCAAAGCATCCAAACAGTACAATTCGCCAATTTTTTGTTCTTCAAGTTTAAGTGAACAACGAGCCCCATTTTTAATCCTTTAAAGGAAATTATTTGTAAATTTCGACAAGTAGAACAATGATTGGAACACGTATACGGTTGAAATCTTTGTATATATTGCTTCCATATAGTCTAAGAAACATGTACGCAAAGCATCCAAACAGTACAATTCGCCAATTTTTTGTTCTTCAAGTTTAAGTGAACTACGATCCCCATTGTTAATCCCTTAACGGAAATTATTTGTAACTTTCGACAAGTAGAACAGTGAATGGAACAGGTAGACGGTTGAAATCTTTGTATATATTGCTTCTATATAGTCTAAGAAACATATATGCAAAGCATCCAAACAGTACAATTCGCCAAATTTTGTTCTTCAAGTTTAAGTAAACTACAATCCCCATTGTTAATCCCTTAACGGAAATTATTTGTAACTTTCGACAAGTAGAACAATGAATGGAACAGGTAGACGGTTGAAATCCTTGTACATATTGCTTCTATATAGTCTAAGAAACATATATGCAAATCATCCAAACAGTACAATTCGCCAATTATTTGATCTTCAAGTTTAAGTGAACTACGAGCCCCATTGTTAATACTTTAACGGAAATTATTTGTAAATTTCGACAAGTAGATCAATGAATGGAACAGGTAGACGGTTGAAATCTTTGTATATATTGCTTCCATATAGTCTAAGAAACATATATGCAAAGCATCCAAACTGTACCATTCGCCAATTTTTTGTTCTTCAAGTTTAAGTGAACTACGAGCCCCATTGTTAATCCTTTAAAGGAATTTATTTGTAACTTTCGACAAGTAGAACAATGAATGAAACAGGTAGACTGTTGAAATCATTGTATATATTGCTTCTATATAGTCTAAGAAACATATATGCAAAGCATCCAAACAGTACAATTCGCCAATTTTTTTTCTTCAAGTTTAAGTAAACCACGATCCCCATTGTTAATCCCTAAACGGAAATTATTTCTAACTTTCGACAAGTAGAACAATGAATGGAACTGGTACATGGTTGAAATCCTTTTATATATTGCTTCCATATAGTCTAAGAAACATTTATGCAAAGCATCCAAACAGTACCAGTCGTCAATTTTTTTTCTTCAAGTTTAAGTGAACAACGAGGCCCATTGATAATCATGAAACGGAAATTATTTGTAACTTTCGACAAGATGAACAATGAATAGAACAGGTAGACGGTTGAAATCTTTGTATATGTTGCTTCTATATAGTCTAAGAAACCTATATGCGAAGCATCTAAACAGTAACATTCTCCAATTTTTTGATATTCAAGATTAAGTGAACAGCGAGCCCCATTGATAATCATGAAATGGAAATTATTTGTAACTTTCTACAAGTAGAACAATGAATAGTACAGGTAGACGGGTGAAATCTTTCTATATATTGCTTCTAAATAGTCTAAGAAACACATATGCAAAGCACCCAAACAGCACAATTCGCCAATTTTTTGTTCTTCAAGTTTAAGTGAACTACGAGCCCCATTGTTAATCCTTTAAATGAAATTATTTGTAAATTTCGACAAGTAGAACAATGAATGGAACAGGTAGACTGTTGAAATCATTGTATATATTGCTTCTATATAGTCCAAGAAACATATATGCAAAGAGTCCAAACAGTACAATAAGGAAAGTTATTGTTCTTCAAGTTTAAGTGAACAATGAGCCCCATTGTTAATCCTTTAACGGAAATTATTTGTAACTTTCGACAAGTAGAACAATGAATGGAACTGGTAGACGGTTGAAATCTTTTTATATATTGCTTCTATATAGTCTAAGAAACATATATGCAAAGCATCCAAACAGTACAATTCGCCAATTTTTTGTTCTTCAAGTTTAAGTAAACTACGATCCCCATTGTTAATCCCTTAACGGTAATTATTTGTAACTTTCGACAAGTAGAACAGTGAATGGAACAGGTAGACGGTTGAAATCTTTGTATATATTGCTTCTATATAGTATCGGAAACATATATGCAAAGCATCCAAACAGTACAATTCGCCAATTTTTTGTTCTTCAAGTTTAAGTGAACAATGAGCCCCATTGTTAATCCGTTATCGGAAATTATTTGTAGCTTTCTACAAGTAGAACAATGATTGGAACACGCAGACGGTTGAAATCTTTGTATATATTGCTTCCATATAGTCTAAGAAACATATATGCAAAGCATCCAAACAGTACCATTCGCCAATCTTGTGTTCTTCAAGTTTAAGTGAACAATGAGCCCCATTGTTAATCCTTTATCGGAAATTATGTGTAACTTTCGACAAGTAGAACAGTGAATGGAACAGGTAGACGGTTGAAATCTTTGTATATATTGCTTCCATATAGTATAAGAAACATATATGCAAAGCATCCAAACAGTACAATTCGCCAATTTTTTGTTCTTCAAGTTTAAGTGAACAATGAGCCCCAATGGTTAATCCGTTATCGGAAATTATTTGTAACTTTCGACAAGTAGAACAATGAATGGAACAGGTAGACGGTTGAAATCTTTGTATATATTGCTTCTATATAGTATAAGAAACATATATGCAAAGCATCCAAACAGTACCATTCGCCAATTTTTTGTTCTTCAAGTTTAAGTGAACTACGAGCCCCATTGTTAATCCTTTAAAGGAAATTATTTGTAACTTTCGACAAGTAGAACAATGAGTGGAACTGGTAGACGGTTGAAATCTTTGTATATATTGCTTCTATATAGTCTAAGAAACATATATGTAAAGCATCCAAACAGTACAATTCGCCAATTTTTTGTTCTTCAAGTTTAAGTGAACTACGAGCCCCATTGTTAATCCTTTAAAAAAAATTATTTGTAAATTTCGACAAGTAGAACAATGAATGGAATAGTAGACGGTTGAAATCATTGTATATATTGCTTCTATATAGTCTAAGAAACATATATGCAAAGCATCCAAACAGTAAAATTCGCCAATTTTTTGTTCTTCAAGTTTAAGTAAACTACGATCCCCATTGTTAATACTTTAACGGAAATCATTTTTAACTTCCGACAAGTAGAACAATGAATGGAACAGGTAGACGGTTGAAATCAATGTATATATTGCTTCTATATAGTCTAAGAAACATATATGCCAAGCATCCAAACAGTACCATTCGCCAATTTTTTGTTCTTCAAGTTTAAGTGAACAATGAGCCCCATTGTTAATCCTTTATCGGAAATTATTTGTAAATTTCGACAAGTAGAACAATGAATGGAACAGGTAGACTGTTGAAATCATTGTATATATTGCTTCTATATAGTCCAAGAAACATATATGCAAAGCGTCCAAACAGTACAATTCGCCAATTTTTTGCTCTTCAAGTTTAAGTGAACTACGAGCCCCATTGTTAATACTTTAAAGGAAATTATTTGTAAATTTCGGCAAGTAGAACAATGAATGGAATAGTAGACGGTTGAAATCATTGTATATATTGCTTCTATATAGTCTAAGAAACATATATGCAAAGCATCCAAACAGTAAAATTCGCCAATTTTTTGTTCTTCAAGTTTAAGTAAACTACGATCCCCATTGTTAATCCCTTAACGGAAATTATTTGTAACTTTCGACAAGTAGAACAATGAATAGTGCAGGTAGACGGTTGAAATCTTTGTATATGTTGCTTCTATATAGTCTAAGAAACATATATGCAAAGCATCCAAACAGTACAATTCGACAATTTATTGTTCTTCAACTTTAGTGAACAATGAGCCCCAATAGTTAATCCTTTATCGGAAATTATTTGTAACTTTCGACAAGTAGAACAATGAATGGAACAGGTAGACGGTTGAAATCAATGTATATATTGCTTCTATATAGTCTAAGAAACATATATGCCAAGCATCCAAACAGTACCATTCGCCAATTTTTTGTTCTTCAAGTTTAGTGAACAATGAGCCCCAATGGTTAATCCTTTATCGGAAATTATTTGTAATTTTCGACAAGTAGAACAATGAATGGAACGGGTAGACGGTTGAAATCTTTGTATATATTGCTTCTATATAATCTAAGAAACATATATGCAAAGCATCCAAACAGTAAAATTCGCCAATTTTTTGTTCTTCAAATTTAAGTAAACTACGATCCCCATTGTTAATCCCTTAACGGAAATTATTTGTAACTTCCGACAAGTAGACAAATGAATGGAACAGGTAGACGGTTGAAATCAATGTATATGTTGCTTCTATATAGTCTAAGAAACATATATGCAAAGCATCCAAACAGTACAATTCGACAATTTTTTGTTCTTCAAGTTTAGTGAACTACGAGCCCCATTGTTAATACTTTAACGGAAATCATTTTTAACTTCCGACAAGTAGAACAATGAATGGAACAGGTAGACGGTTGAAATCAATGTATATATTGCTTCTATATAGTCTAAGAAACATATATGCCAAGCATCCAAACAGTACCATTCGCCAATTTTTTGTTCTTCAAGTTTAAGTGAACAATGAGCCCCATTGTTAATCCTTTATCGGAAATTATTTGTAAATTTCGACAAGTAGAACAATGAATGGAACAGGTAGACTGTTGAAATCATTGTATATATTGCTTCTATATAGTCCAAGAAACATATATGCAAAGCGTCCAAACAGTACAATTCGCCAATTTTTTGCTCTTCAATATTAAGTGAACTACGAGCCCCATTGTTAATCCTCTAAAGGAAATTATTTGTAAATTTCGGCAAGTAGAACAATGAATGGAATAGTAGACGATTGAAATCATTGTATATATTGCTTCTATATAGTCTAAGAAACATATATGCAAAGCATCCAAACAGTAAAATTCGCCAATTTTTTGTTCTTCAAGTTTAAGTAAACTACGATCCCCATTGTTAATCCCTTAACGGAAATTATTTGTAACTTTCGACAAGTAGAACAATGAATAGTGCAGGTAGACGGTTGAAATCTTTGTATATGTTGCTTCTATATAGTCTAAGAAACATATATGCAAAGCATCCAAACAGTACAATTCGACAATTTATTGTTCTTCAAGTTTAAGTGAACAATGAGCCCCATTGTTAATCCTTTATCGGAAATTATGTGTAACTTTCGACAAGTAGAACAGTGAATGGAACAGGTAGACGGTTGAAATCTTTGTATATATTGCTTCTATATAGTATAAGAAACATATATGCAAAGCATCCAAACAGTACAATTCGCCAATTTTTTGTTCTTCAAGTTTAAGTGAACAATGAGCCCCAATGGTTAATCCGTTATCGGAAATTATTTGTAACTTTCGACAAGTAGAACAATGAATGGAACAGGTAGACGGTTGAAATCTTTGTATATATTGCTTCTATATAGTATAAGAAACATATATGCAAAGCATCCAAACAGTACCATTCGCCAATTTTTTGTTCTTCAAGTTTAAGTGAACTACGAGCCCCATTGTTAATCCCTTACCGGAAATTATTTGTAATTTCGACAAGTAGAACAGTGAATGGAACAGGTAGACGGTTGAAATCTTTGTATATATTGCTTCTATATAGTATAAGAAACATATATGCAAAGCATCCAAACAGTACAGTTCGCCAATTTTTTGTTCTTCAAGTTTAAGTGAACAATGAGCCCCAATGGTTAATCCGTTATCGGAAATTATTTGTAACTTTCGACAAGTAGAACAATGAATGGAACTGGTATACGGTTGAAATCTTTTTATATATTGCTTCTATATAGTCTAAGAAACATATATGCAGAGCATCCAAACAGTACCAGTCGCCAATTTTTTGTTCTTCAAGTTTAAGTGAACAACGAGGCCCATTGATAATCATGAAACGGAAATTATTTGTAACTTTCGACAAGATGAACAATGAATAGAACAGGTAGACGGTTGAAATCTTTGTATATGTTGCTTCTATATAGTCTAGGAAACCTATATGCGAAGCATCTAAACAGTACAATACGTCAATTTTTTGTTCTTCAAGTTTAAGTAAACTACGATCCCCATTGTTAATCCCTTAACGGAAATTATTTGTAACTTTCGACAAGTAGAACAATGAATGGAACTGGTAGACGGTTGAAATCTTTTTATATATTGCTTCTATATAGTCTAAGAAACATATATGCAAAGCATCCAAACAGTACAATTCGCCAAATTTTGTTCTTGAAGTTTAAGTAAACTACGATCCCCATTGTTAATCCCTTAACGGAAATTATGTGTAACTTTCGACAAGTAGAACAATGAATGGAACTGGTAGACGGTTGAAATCTTTTTATATATTGCTTCTATATAGTCTAAGAAACATATATGCAAAGCATCCAAACAGTACCAGTCGCCAATTTTTTGTTCTTCAAGTTTAAGTGAACAACGAGGCCCATTGATAATCATGAAACGGAAATTATTTGTAAATTTCGACAAGATGAACAATGAATAGAACAGGTAGACGGTTGAAATCTTTGTATATGTTGCTTCTATATAGTCTAAGAAACCTATATGCGAAGCATCTAAACAGTACAATACGCCAATTTTTTGTTCTTCAAGTTTAAGTAAACTACGATCCCCATTGTTAATCCCTTAACGGAAATTATTTGTAACTTTCGACAAGTAGAACAATGAATGGATCATTTAGACGGTTGAAATCATTGTATATATTGCTTCTATATAGTCTACGAAACATATATGCAAAGCATCCTGACAGTACAATTCGCCAATTTTTTGGTCTTCAAGTTTAAGTGAACAATGAGCCCCAATCGTTAATCCTTTATCGGAAATTATTTGTAATTTTCGACAAGTCGAACAATGAATGGAACAGGTAGACGGTTGGAATATTTGTATATATTGCTTCTATATAATATAAGAAACATATATTCAAAGCATCCAAATAGTACCATTCGCCAATTTTTTGTTCTTCAAGTTTAAGTGAACTACGAGCCCCATTGTTAATCCTTTAAAGGAAATTATTTGTAAATTTCGGCAAGTAGAACAATGAATGGAATAGGTAGACGGTTGAAATCTTTGTATATATTGCTTCTATATAATCTAAGAAACATATATGCAAAGCATCCAAACAGTACAATTCGCCAATTATTTCATCTTCAAGTTTAAGTGAACTACGAGCCCCATTGTTAACACTTTAACGGAAATTATTTGTAACTTGCGACAAGTAGAACAATGAGTGGAACAGGTAGACGGTTGAAATCAATGTATATATTGCTTCCATATAGTCTAAGAAACATGTACGCAAAGCATCCAAACAGTACAATTCGCCAATTTTTTGTTCTTCAAGTTTAAGTGAACTACGAGCCCCATTGTTAATCCTTTATCGGAAATTATTTGTAACTTTCGACAAGTAGAACAATGAATGGAACTGGTAGACGGTTGAAATCTTTTTATATATTGCTTCTATATAGTCTAAGAAACATATATGCAAAGCATCCAAACAGTACAATTCGCCAAATTTTGTTCTTGAAGTTTAAGTAAACTACGATCCCCATTGTTAATCCCTTAACGGAAATTATGTGTAACTTTCGACAAGTAGAACAATGAATGGAACTGGTAGACGGTTGAAATCTTTTTATATATTGCTTCTATATAGTCTAAGAAACATATATGCAAAGCATCCAAACAGTACCAGTCGCCAATTTTTTGTTCTTCAAGTTTAAGTGAACAACGAGGCCCATTGATAATCATGAAACGGAAATTATTTGTAAATTTCGACAAGATGAACAATGAATAGAACAGGTAGACGGTTGAAATCTTTGTATATGTTGCTTCTATATAGTCTAAGAAACCTATATGCGAAGCATCTAAACAGTACAATACGCCAATTTTTTGTTCTTCAAGTTTAAGTAAACTACGATCCCCATTGTTAATCCCTTAACGGAAATTATTTGTAACTTTCGACAAGTAGAACAATGAATGGATCATTTAGACGGTTGAAATCATTGTATATATTGCTTCTATATAGTCTACGAAACATATATGCAAAGCATCCTGAGAGTACAATTCGCCAATTTTTTGGTCTTCAAGTTTAAGTGAACAATGAGCCCCAATCGTTAATCCTTTATCGGAAATTATTTGTAATTTTCGACAAGTCGAACAATGAATGGAACAGGTAGACGGTTGGAATATTTGTATATATTGCTTCTATATAATATAAGAAACATATATTCAAAGCATCCAAATAGTACCATTCGCCAATTTTTTGTTCTTCAAGTTTAAGTGAACTACGAGCCCCATTGTTAATCCTTTAAAGGAAATTATTTGTAAATTTCGGCAAGTAGAACAATGAATGGAATAGGTAGACGGTTGAAATCATTGTATATATTGCTTCTATATAGTCTAAGAAACATATATGCAAAGCATCCAAACAGTACAATTCGCCAATTTCTTGTTCTTCAAGTTTAAGTAAACTACGATCCCCATTGTTAATCCCTTAACGGAAATTATTTGTAATTTTCGACAAGTAGAACAATGAATGGAACAGGTAGACGGTTGAAATCTTTGTATATATTGCTTCTATATAATCTAAGAAACATATATGCAAAGCATCCAAACAGTACAATTCGCCAATTATTTCATCTTCAAGTTTAAGTGAACTACGAGCCCCATTGTTAACACTTTAACGGAAATTATTTGTAACTTGCGACAAGTAGAACAATGAGTGGAACAGGTAGACGGTTGAAATCAATGTATATATTGCTTCCATATAGTCTAAGAAACATGTACGCAAAGCATCCAAACAGTACAATTCGCCAATTTTTTGTTCTTCAAGTTTAAGTGAACTACGAGCCCCATTGTTAATCCTTTATCGGAAATTATTTGTAACTTTCGACAAGTAGAACAATGAATGGAACAGGTAGACGGTTGAAATCTTTGTATATATTGCTTCTATATAGTCTAAGAAACATATATGCAAAGCATCCAAACAGTACAATTCGCCAATTTATTGTTCTTCAAGTTTAAGTTAACAACGAGCCCCATTGTTAATCCTTTAAAGGAAATTATGTGTAAATTTCGACAAGTAGAACAATGATTGGAACACGTAGACGGTTGAAACCTTTGTATATATTGCTTCCATATAGTCTAAGAAACATGTACGCAAAGCATCCAAACAGTACCATTCGCCAATTTTTTGGTCTTCAAGTTTAAGTGAACAATGAGCCCCAATGGTTAATCCTTTATCGGAAATTATTTGTAATTTTCGACAAGTAGAACAATGAATGGAACAGGTAGACGGTTGGAATATTTGTATATATTGCTTCTATATAATATAAGAAACATATATTCAAAGCATCCAAATAGTACCATTCGCCAATTTTTTGTTCTTCAAGTTTAAGTGAACTACGAGCCCCATTGTTAATCCTTTAAAGGAAATTATTTGTAAATTTCGGCAAGTAGAACAATGAATGGAATAGGTAGACGGTTGAAATCATTGTATATATTGCTTCTATATAGTCTAAGAAACATATATGCAAAGCATCCAAACAGTACAATTCGCCAATTTCTTGTTCTTCAAGTTTAAGTAAACTACGATTCCCATTGTTAATCCCTTAACGGAAATTATTTGTAATTTTCGACAAGTAGAACAATGAATGGAACAGGTAGACGGTTGAAAT
Source organism: Cerceris ruficornis (assembly GCA_963989415.1). Lineage (NCBI taxonomy): Eukaryota > Metazoa > Arthropoda > Insecta > Hymenoptera > Crabronidae > Cerceris > Cerceris ruficornis. The sequence goes on along the minus strand of CAXDIW010000301.1, from coordinate 2,223,069 downwards.
CTTTGTATATATTGCTTCTATAAAGTCTAAGAAACATATATGCAAATCATCCAAACAGTACAATTCGCCAATTATTTGTTCTTCAAGTTTAAGTGAACTACGAGCCCCATTGTTAACACTTTAACGGAAATTATTTGTAACTTGCGACAAGTAGAACAATGAGTGGAACAGGTAGACGGTTGAAATCAATGTATATATTGCTTCCATATAGTCTAAGAAACATGTACGCAAAGCATCCAAACAGTACCATTCGCCAATTTTATGTCCTTCAATTTTAAGTGAACAATGAGCCCCATTGTTAATCCTTTATCGGAAATTATTTGTAACTTTCGACAAGTAGAACAATGAATGGAACAGGTAGACGGTTGAAATCTTTGTATATATTGCTTCTAGATAGTCTAAGAAACATATATGCAAAGCATCCAAACAGTACAATTCGCCAATTTATTGTTCTTCAAGTTTAAGTTAACAACGAGCCCCATTGTTAATCCTTTAAAGGAAATTATGTGTAAATTTCGACAAGTAGAACAATGATTGGAACACGTAGACGGTTGAAACCTTTGTATATATTGCTTCCATATAGTCTAAGAAACATGTACGCAAAGCATCCAAACAGTACCATTCGCCAATTTTTTGGTCTTCAAGTTTAAGTGAACTATGAGCCCCAATGGTTAATCCTTTATCGGAAATTATTTGTAATTTTCGACAAGTCGAACAATGAATGGAACAGGTAGACGTTTGGAATATTTGTATATATTGCTTCTATATAATATAAGAAACATATATTCAAAGCATCCAAATAGTACCTTTCGCCAATTTTTTGTTCTTCAAGTTTAAGTGAACTACGAGCCCCATTGTTAATCCTTTAAAGGAAATTATTTGTAAATTTCGGCGAGTAGAACAATGAATGGAATAGGTAGACGGTTGAAATCATTGTATATATTGCTTCTATATAGTCTAAGAAACATATATGCAAATCATCCAAACAGTACAATTCGCCAATTTATTGGTCTTCAAGTTTAAGTTAACAACGAGCCCCATTGTTAATCCTTTAAAGGAAATTATGTGTAAATTTCGACAAGTAGAACAATGATTGGAACACGTAGACGGTTGAAATCTTTGTATATATTGCTTCCATATAGTCTAAGAAACATGTACGCAAAGCATCCAAACAGTACCATTCGCCAATTTTTTGGTCTTCAAGTTTATGTGAACAATGAGCCCCAATGGTTAATCCTTTATCGGAAATTATTTGTAATTTTCGACAAGTCGAACAATGAATGGAACAGGTAGACGGTTGGAATATTTGTATATATTGCTTCTATATAATATAAGAAACATATATTCAAAGCATCCAAATAGTACCATTCGCCAATTTTTTGTTCTTCAAGTTTAAGTGAACTACGAGCCCCATTGTTAATCCTTTAAAGGAAATTATTTGTAACTTTCGACAAGTAGAACAATGAATGGAACAGGTAGACGGTTGAAATCTTTGTATATATTGCTTCTATATAGTCTAAGAAACATATATGCAAAGCATCCAAACAGTACAATTCGCCAATTTATTGTTCTTCAAGTTTAAGTTAACAACGAGCCCCATTGTTAATCCTTTAAAGGAAATTATGTGTAAATTTCGACAAGTAGAACAATGATTGGAACACGTAGACGGTTGAAACCTTTGTATATATTGCTTCCATATAGTCTAAGAAACATGTACGCAAAGCATCCAAACAGTACCATTCGCCAATTTTTTGGTCTTCAAGTTTAAGTGAACAATGAGCCCCAATGGTTAATCCTTTATCGGAAATTATTTGTAATTTTCGACAAGTCGAACAATGAATGGAACAGGTAGACGGTTGGAATATTTGTATATATTGCTTCTATATAATATAAGAAACATATATTCAAAGCATCCAAATAGTACCATTCGCCAATTTTTTGTTCTTCAAGTTTAAGTGAACTACGAGCCCCATTGTTAATCCTTTAAAGGAAATTATTTGTAAATTTCGGCGAGTAGAACAATGAATGGAATAGGTAGACGGTTGAAATCATTGTATATATTGCTTCTATATAGTCTAAGAAACATATATGCAAAGCATCCAAACAGTACAATTCGCCAATTTATTGTTCTTCAAGTTTAAGTTAACAACGAGCCCCATTGTTAATCCTTTAAAGGAAATTATGTGTAAATTTCGACAAGTAGAACAATGATTGGAACACGTAGACGGTTGAAACCTTTGTATATATTGCTTCTATATAATATAAGAAACATATATTCAAAGCATCCAAATAGTACCATTCGCCAATTTTTTGTTCTTCAAGTTTAAGTGAACTACGAGCCCCATTGTTAATCCTTTAAAGGAAATTATTTGTAAATTTCGGCAAGTAGAACAATGACTGGAACAGGTAGACGGTTGAAATCATTGTATATATTGCTTCTATATAGTCTAAGAAACATATATGCAAAGCATCCAAACAGTACAATTCGCCAATTTCTTGTTCTTCAAGTTTAAGTAAACTACGATCCCCATTGTTAATCCCTTAACGGAAATTATTTGTAATTTTCGACAAGTAGAACAATGAATGGAACAGGTAGACGGTTGAAATCTTTGTATATATTGCTTCTATAAAGTCTAAGAAACATATATGCAAATCATCCAAACAGTACAATTCGCCAATTATTTGTTCTTCAAGTTTAAGTGAACTACTAGCCCCATTGTTAATACTTTAACGGAAATTATTTGTAACTTGCGACAAGTAGAACAATGAATGGAACAGGTAGACGGTTGAAATCAATGTATATATTGCTTCTATATAGTCTAAGAAACATATATGCAAAGCATCCAAACAGTACCATTCGCCACTTTTTTGTTCTTCAAGTTTAAGTGAACAACGAGCCCCATTGTTAATCCTTTAAAGGAAATTATTTGTAAATTTCGACAAGTAGAACAATGATTGGAACACGTAGACGGTTGAAATCTTTGTATATATTGCTTCCATATAGTATAAGAAACATATATGCAAAGCATCCAAACAGTACAATTCGCCAATTTTTTGTTCTTCAAGTTTAAGTGAACAATGAGCCCCATTGTTAATCCTTTAAAGGAAATTATTTGTAACTTTCGACAAGTAGAACAATGAATGGAACTGGTAGACTGTTGAAATCTTTGTATATATTGCTTCTATATAGTCTAAGAAGCATATATGCAAAGCATCTAAACAGTACCATTCGCCAATTTTTTGTTCTTCAAGTTTAAGTGAACAATGAGCCCCATTGTTAATCCTTTATCGGAAATTATTTGTAACTTTCGACAGGTAGAACATTGAATGGAACAGGTAGACGGTTGAAATCTTTGTATCTATTGCTTCTATATAGGATAAGAAACATATATGCAAATCATCCAAACAGTACCATTCGCCACTTTTTTGTTCTTCAAGTTTAAGTAAACTACGATCCCCATTGTTAATCCCTTAACGGAAATTATTTGTAATTTTCGACATGTAGAACAATGAATGGAACAGGTAGACGGTTGAAATCTTTGTATATATTGCTTCTATATAATCTAAGAAACATATATGCAAAGCATCCAAACAGTACCATTCGCCAATTTTTTGTTCTTCAAGTTTAAGCGAACGACGAGCCCCATTGTTAATCCCTTAACGGAAATTATTTGTAACTTGCGAGAAGAAGAACAATGAATGGAACTGGTAGCCGGTTGAAATCGATGTATATATTGCTTCTATATAGTCTAAGAAACATATATGCAAAGCATCCAAACAGTACCATTCGCCAATTTTTTGTTCTTCAAGTTTAAGCGAACGACGAGCCCCATTGTTAATCCTTTAAAGGAAATTATTTGTAAATTTCGACAAGTAGAACAATGAATGGAACAGGTAGACGGTTGCAATCATTGTATATATTGCTTCTATATAGTCTAAGAAACATATATGCAAAGCATCCAAACAGTACAATTCGACAATTTTTTGGTCTTCAAGTTTAGTGAACAATGAGCCCCAATGGTTAATCCTTTATCGGCAATTATTTGTAATTTTCGACAAGTAGAACAATGAATGGAACAGGTAGACGGTTGAAATCTTTGTATATATTGCTTCTATATAATCTAAGAAACATATATGCAAAGCATCCAAACAGTACAATTCGCCAATTATTTCATCTTCATGTTTAAGTGAACGACGAGCCCCATTGTTAATCCTTTAAAGGAAATTATTTGTAAATTTCGACAAGTAGGACAATGATTGGAACACGTAGACGGTTGAAAACTTTGTATATATTGCTTCCATATAGTCTAAGAAACATGTACGCAAAGCATCCAAACAGTACCATTCGCCAATTTTTTGTTCTTCAAGTTTAAGTGAACAATGAGCCCCATTGTTAATCCTTTATCGGAAATTATTTGTAACTTTCGACAAGTAGAACAATGAATGGAACAGGTAGACGGTTGAAATCTTTGTATATATTGCTTCTATAAAGTCTAAGAAACATATATGCAAATCATCCAAACAGTACAATTCGCCAATTATTTGTTCTTCAAGTTTAAGTGAACTACGAGCCCCATTGTTAACACTTTAACGGAAATTATTTGTAACTTGCGACAAGTAGAACAATGAGTGGAACAGGTAGACGGTTGAAATCAATGTATATATTGCTTCCATATAGTCTAAGAAACATGTACGCAAAGCATCCAAACAGTACCATTCGCCAATTTTATGTCCTTCAATTTTAAGTGAACAATGAGCCCCATTGTTAATCCTTTATCGGAAATTATTTGTAACTTTCGACAAGTAGAACAATGAATGGAACAGGTAGACGGTTGAAATCTTTGTATATATTGCTTCTATATAGTCTAAGAAACATATATGCAAAGCATCCAAACAGTACAATTCGCCAATTTATTGTTCTTCAAGTTTAAGTTAACAACGAGCCCCATTGTTAATCCTTTAAAGGAAATTATGTGTAAATTTCGACAAGTAGAACAATGATTGGAACACGTAGACGGTTGAAACCTTTGTATATATTGCTTCCATATAGTCTAAGAAACATGTACGCAAAGCATCCAAACAGTACCATTCGCCAATTTTTTGGTCTTCAAGTTTAAGTGAACTATGAGCCCCAATGGTTAATCCTTTATCGGAAATTATTTGTAATTTTCGACAAGTCGAACAATGAATGGAACAGGTAGACGTTTGGAATATTTGTATATATTGCTTCTATATAATATAAGAAACATATATTCAAAGCATCCAAATAGTACCTTTCGCCAATTTTTTGTTCTTCAAGTTTAAGTGAACTACGAGCCCCATTGTTAATCCTTTAAAGGAAATTATTTGTAAATTTCGGCGAGTAGAACAATGAATGGAATAGGTAGACGGTTGAAATCATTGTATATATTGCTTCTATATAGTCTAAGAAACATATATGCAAATCATCCAAACAGTACAATTCGCCAATTTATTGGTCTTCAAGTTTAAGTTAACAACGAGCCCCATTGTTAATCCTTTAAAGGAAATTATGTGTAAATTTCGACAAGTAGAACAATGATTGGAACACGTAGACGGTTGAAATCTTTGTATATATTGCTTCCATATAGTCTAAGAAACATGTACGCAAAGCATCCAAACAGTACCATTCGCCAATTTTTTGGTCTTCAAGTTTATGTGAACAATGAGCCCCAATGGTTAATCCTTTATCGGAAATTATTTGTAATTTTCGACAAGTCGAACAATGAATGGAACAGGTAGACGGTTGGAATATTTGTATATATTGCTTCTATATAATATAAGAAACATATATTCAAAGCATCCAAATAGTACCATTCGCCAATTTTTTGTTCTTCAAGTTTAAGTGAACTACGAGCCCCATTGTTAATCCTTTAAAGGAAATTATTTGTAACTTTCGACAAGTAGAACAATGAATGGAACAGGTAGACGGTTGAAATCTTTGTATATATTGCTTCTATATAGTCTAAGAAACATATATGCAAAGCATCCAAACAGTACAATTCGCCAATTTATTGTTCTTCAAGTTTAAGTTAACAACGAGCCCCATTGTTAATCCTTTAAAGGAAATTATGTGTAAATTTCGACAAGTAGAACAATGATTGGAACACGTAGACGGTTGAAACCTTTGTATATATTGCTTCCATATAGTCTAAGAAACATGTACGCAAAGCATCCAAACAGTACCATTCGCCAATTTTTTGGTCTTCAAGTTTAAGTGAACAATGAGCCCCAATGGTTAATCCTTTATCGGAAATTATTTGTAATTTTCGACAAGTCGAACAATGAATGGAACAGGTAGACGGTTGGAATATTTGTATATATTGCTTCTATATAATATAAGAAACATATATTCAAAGCATCCAAATAGTACCATTCGCCAATTTTTTGTTCTTCAAGTTTAAGTGAACTACGAGCCCCATTGTTAATCCTTTAAAGGAAATTATTTGTAAATTTCGGCGAGTAGAACAATGAATGGAATAGGTAGACGGTTGAAATCATTGTATATATTGCTTCTATATAGTCTAAGAAACATATATGCAAAGCATCCAAACAGTACAATTCGCCAATTTATTGTTCTTCAAGTTTAAGTTAACAACGAGCCCCATTGTTAATCCTTTAAAGGAAATTATGTGTAAATTTCGACAAGTAGAACAATGATTGGAACACGTAGACGGTTGAAACCTTTGTATATATTGCTTCTATATAATATAAGAAACATATATTCAAAGCATCCAAATAGTACCATTCGCCAATTTTTTGTTCTTCAAGTTTAAGTGAACTACGAGCCCCATTGTTAATCCTTTAAAGGAAATTATTTGTAAATTTCGGCAAGTAGAACAATGACTGGAACAGGTAGACGGTTGAAATCATTGTATATATTGCTTCTATATAGTCTAAGAAACATATATGCAAAGCATCCAAACAGTACAATTCGCCAATTTCTTGTTCTTCAAGTTTAAGTAAACTACGATCCCCATTGTTAATCCCTTAACGGAAATTATTTGTAATTTTCGACAAGTAGAACAATGAATGGAACAGGTAGACGGTTGAAATCTTTGTATATATTGCTTCTATAAAGTCTAAGAAACATATATGCAAATCATCCAAACAGTACAATTCGCCAATTATTTGTTCTTCAAGTTTAAGTGAACTACTAGCCCCATTGTTAATACTTTAACGGAAATTATTTGTAACTTGCGACAAGTAGAACAATGAATGGAACAGGTAGACGGTTGAAATCAATGTATATATTGCTTCTATATAGTCTAAGAAACATATATGCAAAGCATCCAAACAGTACCATTCGCCACTTTTTTGTTCTTCAAGTTTAAGTGAACAACGAGCCCCATTGTTAATCCTTTAAAGGAAATTATTTGTAAATTTCGACAAGTAGAACAATGATTGGAACACGTAGACGGTTGAAATCTTTGTATATATTGCTTCCATATAGTATAAGAAACATATATGCAAAGCATCCAAACAGTACAATTCGCCAATTTTTTGTTCTTCAAGTTTAAGTGAACAATGAGCCCCATTGTTAATCCTTTAAAGGAAATTATTTGTAACTTGCGACAAGTAGAACAATGAATGGAACTGGTAGACTGTTGAAATCTTTGTATATATTGCTTCTATATAGTCTAAGAAGCATATATGCAAAGCATCTAAACAGTACCATTCGCCAATTTTTTGTTCTTCAAGTTTAAGTGAACAATGAGCCCCATTGTTAATCCTTTATCGGAAATTATTTGTAACTTTCGACAGGTAGAACATTGAATGGAACAGGTAGACGGTTGAAATCTTTGTATCTATTGCTTCTATATAGGATAAGAAACATATATGCAAATCATCCAAACAGTACCATTCGCCACTTTTTTGTTCTTCAAGTTTAAGTAAACTACGATCCCCATTGTTAATCCCTTAACGGAAATTATTTGTAGCTTTCTACAAGTAGAACAATGATTGGAACACGCAGACGGTTGAAATCTTTGTATATATTGCTTCCATATAGTCTAAGAAACATATATGCAAAGCATCCAAACAGTACCATTCGCCAATCTTGTGTTCTTCAAGTTTAAGTGAACAATGAGCCCCATTGTTAATCCTTTATCGGAAATTATGTGTAACTTTCGACAAGTAGAACAGTGAATGGAACAGGTAGACGGTTGAAATCTTTGTATATATTGCTTCCATATAGTATAAGAAACATATATGCAAAGCATCCAAACAGTACAATTCGCCAATTTTTTGTTCTTCAAGTTTAAGTGAACAATGAGCCCCAATGGTTAATCCGTTATCGGAAATTATTTGTAACTTTCGACAAGTAGAACAATGAATGGAACAGGTAGACGGTTGAAATCTTTGTATATATTGCTTCTATATAGTCTAAGAAACATATATGCAAAGCATCCAAACAGTACCATTCGCCAATTTTTTGTTCTTCAAGTTTAAGCGAACGACGAGCCCCATTGTTAATCCTTTAAAGGAAATTATTTGTAAATTTCGACAAGTAGAACAATGAATGGAACAGGTAGACGGTTGCAATCATTGTATATATTGCTTCTATATAGTCTAAGAAACATATATGCAAAGCATCCAAACAGTACAATTCGACAATTTTTTGGTCTTCAAGTTTAGTGAACAATGAGCCCCAATGGTTAATCCTTTATCGGCAATTATTTGTAATTTTCGACAAGTAGAACAATGAATGGAACAGGTAGACGGTTGAAATCTTTGTATATATTGCTTCTATATAATCTAAGAAACATATATGCAAAGCATCCAAACAGTACAATTCGCCAATTATTTCATCTTCATGTTTAAGTGAACGACGAGCCCCATTGTTAATCCTTTAAAGGAAATTATTTGTAAATTTCGACAAGTAGGACAATGATTGGAACACGTAGACGGTTGAAAACTTTGTATATATTGCTTCCATATAGTCTAAGAAACATGTACGCAAAGCATCCAAACAGTACCATTCGCCAATTTTTTGTTCTTCAAGTTTAAGTGAACAATGAGCCCCATTGTTAATCCTTTATCGGAAATTATTTGTAACTTTCGACAAGTAGAACATTGAATGGAACAGGTAGACGGTTGAAATCTTTGCATCTATTGCTTCTATATAGTCTAAGAAACATATATGCAAAGCATCCAAACAGTAACATTCGCCAATTTTTTGTTCTTCAAGTTTAAGTGAACAATGAGCCCCAATGGTTAATCCTTTATCGGAAATTATTTGTAATTTTCGACAAGTAGAACAATGAATGGAACAGGTAGACGGTTGAAATCTTTGTATATATTGCTTCTATATAATCTAAGAAACATATATGCAAAGCATCCAAACAGTACAATTCGACAATTTTTTGCTCTTCAAGTTTAAGTGAACTACGAGCCCCATTGTTAATCCTTTAAAGGAAATTATTTGTAAATTTCGGCAAGTAGAACAATGAATGGAATAGGTAGACAGTTGAAATCATTGTATATATTGCTTCTATATAGTCTAAGAAACATATATGCAAAGCATCCAAACAGTACAATTCGCCAATTTTTTGTTCTTCAAGTTTAAGTGAACAATGATCCCCATTGTTAATCCTTTAAAGGAAATTATTTGTAACTTTCGACAAGTAGAACAATGAATGGAACTGGTAGACTGTTGAAATCTTTGTAAATATTGCTTCTATATAGTATAAGAAACATATATGCAAAGCATCCAAACAGTACAATTCGCCAATTTTTTGTTCTTCAAGTTTAAGTGAACAATGAGCCCCATTGTTAATCCTTTAAAGGAAATTATTTGTAACTTTCGATAAGTAGAACAATGAATGGAACTGGTAGACTGTTGAAATCATTGTATATATTGCTTCTATATAGTCTAAGAAACATTTATGCAAAGCATCCAAACAGTACAATTCGCCAATTTTTTTGGTCTTCAAGTTTAAGTGAACAATGAGCCCCAATGGTTAGTCCGTTATCGGAAATTATTTGTAACTTTCGACAAGTAGAACAATGAATGGAACAGGTAGACGTTTGAAATCTTTGTATATATTGCTTCTATATAATCTAAGAAACATCTATGCAAAGCATCCAAACAGTACAATTCGCCAATTTTTTGTTCTTCAAGTTTAAGTGAACAATGATCCCCATTGTTAATCCTTTAAAGGAAATTATTTGTAACTTTCGATAAGTAGAACATTGAATGGAACAGGTAGACGGTTGAAATCTTTGCATCTATTGCTTCTATATAGTCTAAGAAACATATATGCAAAGCATCCAAACAGTACAATTCGCCAATTTTTTGTTCTTCAAGTTTAAGTGAACAATGAGCCCCATTGTTAATCCTTTAAAGGAAATTATTTGTAACTTTCGACAAGTAGAACAATGAATGGAAAAGGTAGACGGTTGAAATCTTTGTATATATTGCTTCTATATAGTCTAAGAAACATATATGCAAAGCATCTAAACAGTAACAATCGCCAATTTTTTGATCTTCAAGTTTAAGTGAACAGCGAGCCCCATTGATAATCATGAAATGGAAATTATTTGTAACTTTCTACAAGTAGAACAATGAATAGTACAGGTAGACGGGTGAAATCTTTCTATATATTGCTTCTAAATAGTCTAAGAAACATATATGCAACGCATCCAAACAGTACCATTCGCCAATTTTTTGTTCTTCAAGTTTAAGTGAACAATGAGCCCCAATGGTTAATCCTTTATCGGAAATTATTTGTAACTTTCGACAAGAAGAACAATGAATGGAAAAGGTAGACGGTTGAAATCTTTGTATATATTGCTTCTATATAGTCTAAGAAACATATATGCAAAGCATCCAAACAGTACAATTCGCTAATTTTTTGTTCTTCAAGTTTATGTGAACAATGAGCCCCAATGGTTAATCCTTTATCGGAAATTATTTGTAATTTTCGACAAGTAGAACAATGAATGGAACAATTAGACGGTTGAAATATTTGTATATATTGCTTCTTTATAGTCTAAGAAACATATATGCAAAGCATCCAAACAGTACCATACGCCAATTTTTTGTTCTTCAAGTTTAAGTGAACTACGATCCCCATTGTTAATCCCTTAACGGAAATTATTTGTAAATTTCGACAAGTAGAACAATGAATGGAACAGGTAGACTGTTGAAATTATTGTATATATTGCTTCTATATAGTCTAAGAAACATATATGCAAAGCATCCAAACAGTACAATTCGCCAATTTTTTGTTCTTCAAGTTTAAGTGAACAATGAGCCCCATTGTTAATCCTTTAAAGGAAATTATTTGTAACTTTCGACAAGTAGAACAATGAATGGAACAGGTAGACGGTTGAAATCTTTGTATATATTGCTTCTATATAGTCTAAGAAACATATATGCAAAGCATCCAAACAGTAAAATTCGCCAATTTCTTGTTCTTCAAGTTTAAGTAAACTACGATCCCCATTGTTAATCCCTTAACGGAAATTATTTGTAACTTTCGACAAGTAGAACAATGAATGGAACAGGTAGACGGTTGAAATCATTGTATATATTGCTTCTATATAGTCTAAGAAACATATATGCAAAGCATCCAAACAGTACAGTTCGACAATTTTTTGTTCTTCAAGTTTAGTGAACAATGAGCCCCAATGGTTAATCCTTATCGGAAATTATTTGTAATTTTCGACAAGTAGAACAATGAATGGAACAGGTAGACGGTTGAAATCTTTGTATATATTGCTTCTATATAGTCTAAGAAACATATATGCAAAGCATCCAAACAGTACAATTCGCCAATTTATTGTTCTTCAAGTTTAAGTGAACAACGAGCCCCATTGTTAATCCTTTAAAGGAAATTATTTGTAAATTTCGACAAGTAGAAAAATGAATGGAACAGGTAGACGGTTGAAATCATTGTATATATTGCTTCTATATAGTCTAAGAAACATATATGCAAAGCATCCAAACAGTACAATTCGACAATTTTTTGTTCTTCAAGTTTAGTGAACAATCAGCCCCAATGGTTGATCCTTTATCGGAAATTATTTGTAATTTTCGAAAAGTAGAACAATGAATGGAACAGGTAGACGGTTGAAATCTTTGTATATATTGCTTCTATATAATCTAAGAAACATATATGCAAAGCATCTAAACAGTAACAATCGCCAATTTTTTGATCTTCAAGTTTAAGGGAACAGCGAGCCCCATTGATAATCATGAAATGGAAATTATTTGTAACTTTCTACAAGTAGAACAATGAATAGTACAGGTAGACGGGTGAAATCTTTCTATATATTGCTTCTAAATAGTCTAAGAAACATATATGCAACGCATCCAAATAGTACCATTCGCCAATTTTTTGTTCTTCAAGTTTAAGTGAACAATGAGCCCCAATGGTTAATCCGTTATCGGAAATTATTTGTAACTTTCGACAAGAAGAACAATGAATGGAAAAGGTAGACGGTTGAAATCTTTGTATATATTGCTTCTATATAGTCTAAGAAACATATATGCAAAGCATCCAAACAGTACAATTCGCTAATTTTTTGTTCTTCAAGTTTATGTGAACAATGAGCCCCAATGGTTAATCCTTTATCGGAAATTATTTGTAATTTTCGACAAGTAGAACAATGAATGGAACAATTAGACGGTTGAAATATTTGTATATATTGCTTCTTTATAGTCTAAGAAACATATATGCAAAGCATCCAAACAGTACCATACGCCAATTTTTTGTTCTTCAAGTTTAAGTGAACTACGATCCCCATTGTTAATCCCTTAACGGAAATTATTTGTAACTTTCGACAAGTAGAACAGTGAATGGAACAGGTAGACGGTTGAAATCTTTGTATATATTGCTTCTATATAGTATAAGAAACATATATGCAAAGCATCCAAACAGTACAATTCGACAATTTTTTGTTCTTCAAGTTTAGTGAACAATGAGCCCCAATCGTTAATCCTTTATCGGAAATTATTTGTAATTTTCGACAAGTAGAACAATGAATGGAACAGGTAGACGGTTGAAATCTTTGTATATATTGCTTCTATATAATCTAAGAAACATATATGCAAAGCATCCAAACAGTACAATTCGCCAATTATTTCATCTTCATGTTTAAGTGAACGACGAGCCCCATTGTTAATCCTTTATCGGAAATTATTTGTAACTTTCGACAAGTAGAACAATGAATGGAACAGGTAGATGGTTGAAATCTTTGTATATATTGCTTCTATATAGTCTAAGAAACATATATGCAAAGCATCCAAACAGTACCATTCGCTAATTTTTTGTTCTTCAAGTTTAAGTGAACTACGAGCCCCATTGTTAATCCTTTAAAGGAAATTATTTGTAAATTTCAACAAGTAGAACAATGAATGGAACAGGTAGACTGTTGAAATCTTTGTAAATATTGCTTCTATATAGTCTAAGAAACATATATGCAAAGCATCTAAACAGTACAATTCGCCAATTTTTTGTTCTTCAAGTTTTAGTGAACTACGAGCCCCATTGTTAATCCTTTAAAGGAAATTATTTGTAAATTTCGACAAGTTGAAAAATGAATGGAGCAGGAAGACGGTTGAAAACATTGTATATATTGCTTCTATATAGTCTACGAAACATATATGCAAAGCATCCAAACAGTACAATTCGCCAATTTTTTGTTCTTCAAGTATAAGTGAACAATGAGACCCAATGGTTAATCCATTATCGGAAATTATTTGTAACTTTCGACAAGTAGAACAATGAATGGAACAGGTAGACGGTTGAAATCTTTGTATATATTGCTTCTATATAGTCTAAGAAACATATATGCAAAGCATCTAAACAGTACCATTCGCCAATTTTTTGTTCTTCAAGTTTAAGTGAACAATGAGCCCCATTGTTAATCCTTTATCGGAAATTATTTGTAACTTTCGACAGGTAGAACATTGAATGGAACAGGTAGACGGTTGAAATCTTTGTATCTATTGCTTCTATATAGGATAAGAAACATATATGCAAAGCATCCAAACAGTACAATTCGCCAATTTATTGTTCTTCAAGTTTAAGTGAACAACGAGCCCCATTGTTAATCCTTTAAAGGAAATTATTTGTAACTTTCGACAAGTAGAACAATGAATGGAACAGGTAGACGGTTGAAATCATTGTATATATTGCTTCTATATAGTCTAAGAAACATATATGCAAAGCATCCAAACAGTACAATTCGCCAATTTTTTTTCTTCAAGTTTAAGTGAACAATGAGCCCCATTGTTAATCCTTTAAAGGAAATTATTTGTAACTTTCGACAAGTAGAACAATGAATGGAAATGGTAGACTGTTGAAATCTTTGTAAATATTGCTTCTATATAGTATAAGAAACATATATGCAAAGCATCCAAACAGTACAATTCGCGAATTTTTTGTTCTTCAAGTTTAAGTGAACAATGAGGCCCATTGTTAATACTTTAACGGAAATTATTTGTAACTTGCGACAAATAGAACAATGAATGGAACAAGTAGCCGGTTGAAATCAACGTATATATTGCTTCTATATAGTCTAAGAAACATATATGCAAAGCATCCAAACAGTACCATTCGCCAATTTATTGTTCTTCAAGTTTAAGTGAACAACGAGCCCCATTGTTAATCCTTTAAAGGAAATTATTTGTAACTTTCGACAAGTAGAAAAATGAATGGAACAGGTAGACGGTTGAAATCATTGTATATATTGCTTCTATATAGTCTAAGAAACATATATGCAAAGCATCCAAACAGTACAATTCGCCAATTTATTGTTCTTCAAGTTTAAGTGAACAAGGAGCCCCATTGTTAATCCTTTATCGGAAATTATTTGTAATTTTCGACAAGTAGAACAATGAATGGAACAGGTAGACGGTTGAAATCATTGTATATATTGCTTCTATATAGTCTAAGAAACATATATGCAAAGCATCTAAACAGTACAATTCGCCAATTTTTTGTTCTTCAAGTTTTAGTGAACTACGAGCCCCATTGTTAATCCTTTAAAGGAAATTATTTGTAAATTTCGACAAGTTGAAAAATGAATGGAGCAGAAAGACGGTTGAAAACATTGTATATATTGCTTCTATATAGTCTACGAAACATATATGCAAAGCATCCAAACAGTACAATTCGCCAATTTTTTGTTCTTCAAGTATAAGTGAACAATGAGACCCAATGGTTAATCCATTATCGGAAATTATTTGTAACTTTCGACAAGTAGAACAATGAATGGAACAGGTAGACGGTTGAAATCTTTGTATATATTGCTTCTATATAGTCTAAGAAACATATATGCAAAGCATCTAAACAGTACCATTCGCCAATTTTTTGTTCTTCAAGTTTAAGTGAACAATGAGCCCCATTGTTAATCCTTTATCGGAAATTATTTGTAACTTTCGACAGGTAGAACATTGAATGGAACAGGTAGACGGTTGAAATCTTTGTATCTATTGCTTCTATATAGGATAAGAAACATATATGCAAAGCATCCAAACAGTACCATTCGCCACTTTTTTGTTCTTCAAGTTTAAGTAAACTACGATCCCCATTGTTAATCCCTTAACGGAAATTATTTGTAACTTTCGACAAGTAGAACAGTGAATGGAACAGGTAGACGGTTGAAATCTTTGTATATATTGCTTCTATATAGTATAAGAAACATATATGCAAAGCATCCAAACAGTACAATTCGACAATTTTTTGTTCTTCAAGTTTAGTGAACAATGAGCCCCAATCGTTAATCCTTTATCGGAAATTATTTGTAATTTTCGACAAGTAGAACAATGAATGGAACAGGTAGACGGTTGAAATCTTTGTATATATTGCTTCTATATAATCTAAGAAACATATATGCAAAGCATCCAAACAGTACAATTCGCCAATTATTTCATCTTCATGTTTAAGTGAACGACGAGCCCCATTGTTAATCCTTTATCGGAAATTATTTGTAACTTTCGACAAGTAGAACAATGAATGGAACAGGTAGATGGTTGAAATCTTTGTATATATTGCTTCTATATAGTCTAAGAAACATATATGCAAAGCATCCAAACAGTACCATTCGCTAATTTTTTGTTCTTCAAGTTTAAGTGAACTACGAGCCCCATTGTTAATCCTTTAAAGGAAATTATTTGTAAATTTCAACAAGTAGAACAATGAATGGAACAGGTAGACTGTTGAAATCTTTGTAAATATTGCTTCTATATAGTCTAAGAAACATATATGCAAAGCATCTAAACAGTACAATTCGCCAATTTTTTGTTCTTCAAGTTTTAGTGAACTACGAGCCCCATTGTTAATCCTTTAAAGGAAATTATTTGTAAATTTCGACAAGTTGAAAAATGAATGGAGCAGGAAGACGGTTGAAAACATTGTATATGTTGCTTCTATATAGTCTACGAAACATATATGCAAAGCATCCAAACAGTACAATTCGCCAATTTTTTGTTCTTCAAGTATAAGTGAACAATGAGACCCAATGGTTAATCCATTATCGGAAATTATTTGTAACTTTCGACAAGTAGAACAATGAATGGAACAGGTAGACGGTTGAAATCTTTGTATATATTGCTTCTATATAGTCTAAGAAACATATATGCAAAGCATCTAAACAGTACCATTCGCCAATTTTTTGTTCTTCAAGTTTAAGTGAACAATGAGCCCCATTGTTAATCCTTTATCGGAAATTATTTGTAACTTTCGATAAGTAGAACATTGAATGGAACAGGTAGACGGTTGAAATCTTTGCATCTATTGCTTCTATATAGTCTAAGAAACATATATGCAAAGCATCCAAACAGTACAATTCGCCAATTTTTTGTTCTTCAAGTTTAAGTGAACAATGAGCCCCATTGTTAATTCTTTAAAGGAAATTATTTGTAACTTTCGACATGTAGAACAGTGAATGGAACAGGTAGACGGTTGAAATCTTTGTATATATTGCTTCAATATAGTATAAGAAACATATATGCAAAGCATCCAAACAGTACAATTCGCCAATTTCTTGTTCTTCAAGTTTAAGTGAACAATGAGCCCCAATGGTTAATCCGTTATCGGAAATTATTTGTAACTTTCGACAAGTAGAACAATGAATGGAACAGTTAGACGGTTGAAATCTTTGTATATATTGCTTCTATATAATCTAAGAAACATATATGCAAAGCATCTAAACAGTAACAATCGCCAATTTTTTGATCTTCAAGTTTAAGTGAACAGCGAGCCCCATTGATAATCATGAAATGGAAATTATTTGTAACTTTCTACAAGTAGAACAATGAATAGTACAGGTAGACGGGTGAAATCTTTCTATATATTGCTTCTAAATAGTCTAAGAAACATATATGCAAAGCATCCAAACAGTACAATTCGCCAATTTTTTGTTCTTCAAGTTTAAGTGAACAATGAGCCCCATTGTTAATCCTTTAAAGGAAATTATTTGTAACTTTCGACAAGTAGAACAATGAATGGAACAGGTAGACGGTTGAAATCTTTGTATATATTGCTTCTATATAGTCTAAGAAACATATATGCAAAGCATCCAAACAGTAAAATTCGCCAATTTCTTGTTCTTCAAGTTTAAGTAAACTACGATCCCCATTGTTAATCCCTTAACGGAAATTATTTGTAACTTTCGACAAGTAGAACAATGAATGGAACAGGTAGACGGTTGAAATCATTGTATATATTGCTTCTATATAGTCTAAGAAACATATATGCAAAGCATCCAAACAGTACAGTTCGACAATTTTTTGTTCTTCAAGTTTAGTGAACAATGAGCCCCAATGGTTAATCCTTATCGGAAATTATTTGTAATTTTCGACAAGTAGAACAATGAATGGAACAGGTAGACGGTTGAAATCTTTGTATATATTGCTTCTATATAGTCTAAGAAACATATATGCAAAGCATCCAAACAGTACAATTCGCCAATTTATTGTTCTTCAAGTTTAAGTGAACAACGAGCCCCATTGTTAATCCTTTAAAGGAAATTATTTGTAAATTTCGACAAGTAGAAAAATGAATGGAACAGGTAGACGGTTGAAATCATTGTATATATTGGTTCTATATAGTCTAAGAAACATATATGCAAAGCATCCAAACAGTACAATTCGACAATTTTTTGTTCTTCAAGTTTAGTGAACAATCAGCCCCAATGGTTGATCCTTTATCGGAAATTATTTGTAATTTTCGAAAAGTAGAACAATGAATGGAACAGGTAGACGGTTGAAATCTTTGTATATATTGCTTCTATATAATCTAAGAAACATATATGCAAAGCATCTAAACAGTAACAATCGCCAATTTTTTGATCTTCAAGTTTAAGTGAACAGCGAGCCCCATTGATAATCATGAAATGGAAATTATTTGTAACTTTCTACAAGTAGAACAATGAATAGTACAGGTAGACGGGTGAAATCTTTCTATATATTGCTTCTAAATAGTCTAAGAAACATATATGCAACGCATCCAAATAGTACCATTCGCCAATTTTTTGTTCTTCAAGTTTAAGTGAACAATGAGCCCCAATGGTTAATCCGTTATCGGAAATTATTTGTAACTTTCGACAAGAAGAACAATGAATGGAAAAGGTAGACGGTTGAAATCTTTGTATATATTGCTTCTATATAGTCTAAGAAACATATATGCAAAGCATCCAAACAGTACAATTCGCTAATTTTTTGTTCTTCAAGTTTATGTGAACAATGAGCCCCAATGGTTAATCCTTTATCGGAAATTATTTGTAATTTTCGACAAGTAGAACAGTGAATGGAACAATTAGACGGTTGAAATATTTGTATATATTGCTTCTTTATAGTCTAAGAAACATATATGCAAAGCATCCAAACAGTACCATACGCCAATTTTTTGTTCTTCAAGTTTAAGTGAACTACGATCCCCATTGTTAATCCCTTAACGGAAATTATTTGTAACTTTCGACAAGTAGAACAGTGAATGGAACAGGTAGACGGTTGAAATCTTTGTATATATTGCTTCTATATAGTATAAGAAACATATATGCAAAGCATCCAAACAGTACAATTCGACAATTTTTTGTTCTTCAAGTTTAGTGAACAATGAGCCCCAATCGTTAATCCTTTATCGGAAATTATTTGTAACTTTCGACAGGTAGAACATTGAATGGAACAGGTAGACGGTTGAAATCTTTGTATATATTGCTTCTATATAGTCTAAGAAACATTTATGCAAAGCATCCAAACAGTACAATTCGCCAATTTATTGTTCTTCAAGTTTAAGTTAACAACGAGCCCCATTGTTAATCCTTTAAAGGAAATTATGTGTAAATTTCGACAAGTAGAACAATGATTGGAACACGTAGACGGTTGAAACCTTTGTATATATTGCTTCCATATAGTCTAAGAAACATGTACGCAAAGCATCCAAACAGTACCATTCGCCAATTTTTTGGTCTTCAAGTTTAAGTGAACTATGAGCCCCAATGGTTAATCCTTTATCGGAAATTATTTGTAATTTTCGACAAGTCGAACAATGAATGGAACAGGTAGACGTTTGGAATATTTGTATATATTGCTTCTATATAATATAAGAAACATATATTCAAAGCATCCAAATAGTACCTTTCGCCAATTTTTTGTTCTTCAAGTTTAAGTGAACTACGAGCCCCATTGTTAATCCTTTAAAGGAAATTATTTGTAAATTTCGGCGAGTAGAACAATGAATGGAATAGGTAGACGGTTGAAATCATTGTATATATTGCTTCTATATAGTCTAAGAAACATATATGCAAATCATCCAAACAGTACAATTCGCCAATTTATTGGTCTTCAAGTTTAAGTTAACAACGAGCCCCATTGTTAATCCTTTAAAGGAAATTATGTGTAAATTTCGACAAGTAGAACAATGATTGGAACACGTAGACGGTTGAAATCTTTGTATATATTGCTTCCATATAGTCTAAGAAACATGTACGCAAAGCATCCAAACAGTACCATTCGCCAATTTTTTGGTCTTCAAGTTTATGTGAACAATGAGCCCCAATGGTTAATCCTTTATCGGAAATTATTTGTAATTTTCGACAAGTCGAACAATGAATGGAACAGGTAGACGGTTGGAATATTTGTATATATTGCTTCTATATAATATAAGAAACATATATTCAAAGCATCCAAATAGTACCATTCGCCAATTTTTTGTTCTTCAAGTTTAAGTGAACTACGAGCCCCATTGTTAATCCTTTAAAGGAAATTATTTGTAACTTTCGACAAGTAGAACAATGAATGGAACAGGTAGACGGTTGAAATCTTTGTATATATTGCTTCTATATAGTCTAAGAAACATATATGCAAAGCATCCAAACAGTACAATTCGCCAATTTATTGTTCTTCAAGTTTAAGTTAACAACGAGCCCCATTGTTAATCCTTTAAAGGAAATTATGTGTAAATTTCGACAAGTAGAACAATGATTGGAACACGTAGACGGTTGAAACCTTTGTATATATTGCTTCCATATAGTCTAAGAAACATGTACGCAAAGCATCCAAACAGTACCATTCGCCAATTTTTTGGTCTTCAAGTTTAAGTGAACAATGAGCCCCAATGGTTAATCCTTTATCGGAAATTATTTGTAATTTTCGACAAGTCGAACAATGAATGGAACAGGTAGACGGTTGGAATATTTGTATATATTGCTTCTATATAATATAAGAAACATATATTCAAAGCATCCAAATAGTACCATTCGCCAATTTTTTGTTCTTCAAGTTTAAGTGAACTACGAGCCCCATTGTTAATCCTTTAAAGGAAATTATTTGTAAATTTCGGCGAGTAGAACAATGAATGGAATAGGTAGACGGTTGAAATCATTGTATATATTGCTTCTATATAGTCTAAGAAACATATATGCAAAGCATCCAAACAGTACAATTCGCCAATTTATTGTTCTTCAAGTTTAAGTTAACAACGAGCCCCATTGTTAATCCTTTAAAGGAAATTATGTGTAAATTTCGACAAGTAGAACAATGATTGGAACACGTAGACGGTTGAAACCTTTGTATATATTGCTTCTATATAATATAAGAAACATATATTCAAAGCATCCAAATAGTACCATTCGCCAATTTTTTGTTCTTCAAGTTTAAGTGAACTACGAGCCCCATTGTTAATCCTTTAAAGGAAATTATTTGTAAATTTCGGCAAGTAGAACAATGACTGGAACAGGTAGACGGTTGAAATCATTGTATATATTGCTTCTATATAGTCTAAGAAACATATATGCAAAGCATCCAAACAGTACAATTCGCCAATTTCTTGTTCTTCAAGTTTAAGTAAACTACGATCCCCATTGTTAATCCCTTAACGGAAATTATTTGTAATTTTCGACAAGTAGAACAATGAATGGAACAGGTAGACGGTTGAAATCTTTGTATATATTGCTTCTATAAAGTCTAAGAAACATATATGCAAATCATCCAAACAGTACAATTCGCCAATTATTTGTTCTTCAAGTTTAAGTGAACTACTAGCCCCATTGTTAATACTTTAACGGAAATTATTTGTAACTTGCGACAAGTAGAACAATGAATGGAACAGGTAGACGGTTGAAATCAATGTATATATTGCTTCTATATAGTCTAAGAAACATATATGCAAAGCATCCAAACAGTACCATTCGCCACTTTTTTGTTCTTCAAGTTTAAGTGAACAACGAGCCCCATTGTTAATCCTTTAAAGGAAATTATTTGTAAATTTCGACAAGTAGAACAATGATTGGAACACGTAGACGGTTGAAATCTTTGTATATATTGCTTCCATATAGTATAAGAAACATATATGCAAAGCATCCAAACAGTACAATTCGCCAATTTTTTGTTCTTCAAGTTTAAGTGAACAATGAGCCCCATTGTTAATCCTTTAAAGGAAATTATTTGTAACTTTCGACAAGTAGAACAATGAATGGAACTGGTAGACTGTTGAAATCTTTGTATATATTGCTTCTATATAGTCTAAGAAGCATATATGCAAAGCATCTAAACAGTACCATTCGCCAATTTTTTGTTCTTCAAGTTTAAGTGAACAATGAGCCCCATTGTTAATCCTTTATCGGAAATTATTTGTAACTTTCGACAGGTAGAACATTGAATGGAACAGGTAGACGGTTGAAATCTTTGTATCTATTGCTTCTATATAGGATAAGAAACATATATGCAAATCATCCAAACAGTACCATTCGCCACTTTTTTGTTCTTCAAGTTTAAGTAAACTACGATCCCCATTGTTAATCCCTTAACGGAAATTATTTGTAGCTTTCTACAAGTAGAACAATGATTGGAACACGCAGACGGTTGAAATCTTTGTATATATTGCTTCCATATAGTCTAAGAAACATATATGCAAAGCATCCAAACAGTACCATTCGCCAATCTTGTGTTCTTCAAGTTTAAGTGAACAATGAGCCCCATTGTTAATCCTTTATCGGAAATTATGTGTAACTTTCGACAAGTAGAACAGTGAATGGAACAGGTAGACGGTTGAAATCTTTGTATATATTGCTTCCATATAGTATAAGAAACATATATGCAAAGCATCCAAACAGTACAATTCGCCAATTTTTTGTTCTTCAAGTTTAAGTGAACAATGAGCCCCAATGGTTAATCCGTTATCGGAAATTATTTGTAACTTTCGACAAGTAGAACAATGAATGGAACAGGTAGACGGTTGAAATCTTTGTATATATTGCTTCTATATAGTCTAAGAAACATATATGCAAAGCATCCAAACAGTACCATTCGCCAATTTTTTGTTCTTCAAGTTTAAGCGAACGACGAGCCCCATTGTTAATCCTTTAAAGGAAATTATTTGTAAATTTCGACAAGTAGAACAATGAATGGAACAGGTAGACGGTTGCAATCATTGTATATATTGCTTCTATATAGTCTAAGAAACATATATGCAAAGCATCCAAACAGTACAATTCGACAATTTTTTGGTCTTCAAGTTTAGTGAACAATGAGCCCCAATGGTTAATCCTTTATCGGCAATTATTTGTAATTTTCGACAAGTAGAACAATGAATGGAACAGGTAGACGGTTGAAATCTTTGTATATATTGCTTCTATATAATCTAAGAAACATATATGCAAAGCATCCAAACAGTACAATTCGCCAATTATTTCATCTTCATGTTTAAGTGAACGACGAGCCCCATTGTTAATCCTTTAAAGGAAATTATTTGTAAATTTCGACAAGTAGGACAATGATTGGAACACGTAGACGGTTGAAAACTTTGTATATATTGCTTCCATATAGTCTAAGAAACATGTACGCAAAGCATCCAAACAGTACCATTCGCCAATTTTTTGTTCTTCAAGTTTAAGTGAACAATGAGCCCCATTGTTAATCCTTTATCGGAAATTATTTGTAACTTTCGACAAGTAGAACATTGAATGGAACAGGTAGACGGTTGAAATCTTTGCATCTATTGCTTCTATATAGTCTAAGAAACATATATGCAAAGCATCCAAACAGTAACATTCGCCAATTTTTTGTTCTTCAAGTTTAAGTGAACAATGAGCCCCAATGGTTAATCCTTTATCGGAAATTATTTGTAATTTTCGACAAGTAGAACAATGAATGGAACAGGTAGACGGTTGAAATCTTTGTATATATTGCTTCTATATAATCTAAGAAACATATATGCAAAGCATCCAAACAGTACAATTCGACAATTTTTTGCTCTTCAAGTTTAAGTGAACTACGAGCCCCATTGTTAATCCTTTAAAGGAAATTATTTGTAAATTTCGGCAAGTAGAACAATGAATGGAATAGGTAGACAGTTGAAATCATTGTATATATTGCTTCTATATAGTCTAAGAAACATATATGCAAAGCATCCAAACAGTACAATTCGGCAATTTTTTTGATCTTCAAGTTTAAGTGAACAATGAGCCCCAATGGTTAGTCCGTTATCGGAAATTATTTGTAACTTTCGACAAGTAGAACAATGAATGGAACAGGTAGACGGTTGAAATCTTTGTATATATTGCTTCTATATAATCTAAGAAACATCTATGCAAAGCATCCAAACAGTACAATTCGCCAATTTTTTGTTCTTCAAGTTTAAGTGAACAATGATCCCCATTGTTAATCCTTTAAAGGAAATTATTTGTAACTTTCGACAAGTAGAACAATGAATGGAACTGGTAGACTGTTGAAATCTTTGTAAATATTGCTTCTATATAGTATAAGAAACATATATGCAAAGCATCCAAACAGTACAATTCGCCAATTTTTTGTTCTTCAAGTTTAAGTGAACAATGAGCCCCATTGTTAATCCTTTAAAGGAAATTATTTGTAACTTTCGATAAGTAGAACAATGAATGGAACTGGTAGACTGTTGAAATCATTGTATATATTGCTTCTATATAGTCTAAGAAACATTTATGCAAAGCATCCAAACAGTACAATTCGCCAATTTTTTTGGTCTTCAAGTTTAAGTGAACAATGAGCCCCAATGGTTAGTCCGTTATCGGAAATTATTTGTAACTTTCGACAAGTAGAACAATGAATGGAACAGGTAGACGTTTGAAATCTTTGTATATATTGCTTCTATATAATCTAAGAAACATCTATGCAAAGCATCCAAACAGTACAATTCGCCAATTTTTTGTTCTTCAAGTTTAAGTGAACAATGATCCCCATTGTTAATCCTTTAAAGGAAATTATTTGTAACTTTCGATAAGTAGAACATTGAATGGAACAGGTAGACGGTTGAAATCTTTGCATCTATTGCTTCTATATAGTCTAAGAAACATATATGCAAAGCATCCAAACAGTACAATTCGCCAATTTTTTGTTCTTCAAGTTTAAGTGAACAATGAGCCCCATTGTTAATCCTTTAAAGGAAATTATTTGTAACTTTCGACAAGTAGAACAATGAATGGAAAAGGTAGACGGTTGAAATCTTTGTATATATTGCTTCTATATAGTCTAAGAAACATTTATGCAAAGCATCCAAACAGTACAATTCGCCAATTTATTGTTCTTCAAGTTTAAGTTAACAACGAGCCCCATTGTTAATCCTTTAAAGGAAATTATGTGTAAATTTCGACAAGTAGAACAATGATTGGAACACGTAGACGGTTGAAACCTTTGTATATATTGCTTCCATATAGTCTAAGAAACATGTACGCAAAGCATCCAAACAGTACCATTCGCCAATTTTTTGGTCTTCAAGTTTAAGTGAACTATGAGCCCCAATGGTTAATCCTTTATCGGAAATTATTTGTAATTTTCGACAAGTCGAACAATGAATGGAACAGGTAGACGTTTGGAATATTTGTATATATTGCTTCTATATAATATAAGAAACATATATTCAAAGCATCCAAATAGTACCTTTCGCCAATTTTTTGTTCTTCAAGTTTAAGTGAACTACGAGCCCCATTGTTAATCCTTTAAAGGAAATTATTTGTAAATTTCGGCGAGTAGAACAATGAATGGAATAGGTAGACGGTTGAAATCATTGTATATATTGCTTCTATATAGTCTAAGAAACATATATGCAAATCATCCAAACAGTACAATTCGCCAATTTATTGGTCTTCAAGTTTAAGTTAACAACGAGCCCCATTGTTAATCCTTTAAAGGAAATTATGTGTAAATTTCGACAAGTAGAACAATGATTGGAACACGTAGACGGTTGAAATCTTTGTATATATTGCTTCCATATAGTCTAAGAAACATGTACGCAAAGCATCCAAACAGTACCATTCGCCAATTTTTTGGTCTTCAAGTTTATGTGAACAATGAGCCCCAATGGTTAATCCTTTATCGGAAATTATTTGTAATTTTCGACAAGTCGAACAATGAATGGAACAGGTAGACGGTTGGAATATTTGTATATATTGCTTCTATATAATATAAGAAACATATATTCAAAGCATCCAAATAGTACCATTCGCCAATTTTTTGTTCTTCAAGTTTAAGTGAACTACGAGCCCCATTGTTAATCCTTTAAAGGAAATTATTTGTAACTTTCGACAAGTAGAACAATGAATGGAACAGGTAGACGGTTGAAATCTTTGTATATATTGCTTCTATATAGTCTAAGAAACATATATGCAAAGCATCCAAACAGTACAATTCGCCAATTTATTGTTCTTCAAGTTTAAGTTAACAACGAGCCCCATTGTTAATCCTTTAAAGGAAATTATGTGTAAATTTCGACAAGTAGAACAATGATTGGAACACGTAGACGGTTGAAACCTTTGTATATATTGCTTCCATATAGTCTAAGAAACATGTACGCAAAGCATCCAAACAGTACCATTCGCCAATTTTTTGGTCTTCAAGTTTAAGTGAACAATGAGCCCCAATGGTTAATCCTTTATCGGAAATTATTTGTAATTTTCGACAAGTCGAACAATGAATGGAACAGGTAGACGGTTGGAATATTTGTATATATTGCTTCTATATAATATAAGAAACATATATTCAAAGCATCCAAATAGTACCATTCGCCAATTTTTTGTTCTTCAAGTTTAAGTGAACTACGAGCCCCATTGTTAATCCTTTAAAGGAAATTATTTGTAAATTTCGGCGAGTAGAACAATGAATGGAATAGGTAGACGGTTGAAATCATTGTATATATTGCTTCTATATAGTCTAAGAAACATATATGCAAAGCATCCAAACAGTACAATTCGCCAATTTATTGTTCTTCAAGTTTAAGTTAACAACGAGCCCCATTGTTAATCCTTTAAAGGAAATTATGTGTAAATTTCGACAAGTAGAACAATGATTGGAACACGTAGACGGTTGAAACCTTTGTATATATTGCTTCTATATAATATAAGAAACATATATTCAAAGCATCCAAATAGTACCATTCGCCAATTTTTTGTTCTTCAAGTTTAAGTGAACTACGAGCCCCATTGTTAATCCTTTAAAGGAAATTATTTGTAAATTTCGGCAAGTAGAACAATGACTGGAACAGGTAGACGGTTGAAATCATTGTATATATTGCTTCTATATAGTCTAAGAAACATATATGCAAAGCATCCAAACAGTACAATTCGCCAATTTCTTGTTCTTCAAGTTTAAGTAAACTACGATCCCCATTGTTAATCCCTTAACGGAAATTATTTGTAATTTTCGACAAGTAGAACAATGAATGGAACAGGTAGACGGTTGAAATCTTTGTATATATTGCTTCTATAAAGTCTAAGAAACATATATGCAAATCATCCAAACAGTACAATTCGCCAATTATTTGTTCTTCAAGTTTAAGTGAACTACTAGCCCCATTGTTAATACTTTAACGGAAATTATTTGTAACTTGCGACAAGTAGAACAATGAATGGAACAGGTAGACGGTTGAAATCAATGTATATATTGCTTCTATATAGTCTAAGAAACATATATGCAAAGCATCCAAACAGTACCATTCGCCACTTTTTTGTTCTTCAAGTTTAAGTGAACAACGAGCCCCATTGTTAATCCTTTAAAGGAAATTATTTGTAAATTTCGACAAGTAGAACAATGATTGGAACACGTAGACGGTTGAAATCTTTGTATATATTGCTTCCATATAGTATAAGAAACATATATGCAAAGCATCCAAACAGTACAATTCGCCAATTTTTTGTTCTTCAAGTTTAAGTGAACAATGAGCCCCATTGTTAATCCTTTAAAGGAAATTATTTGTAACTTTCGACAAGTAGAACAATGAATGGAACTGGTAGACTGTTGAAATCTTTGTATATATTGCTTCTATATAGTCTAAGAAGCATATATGCAAAGCATCTAAACAGTACCATTCGCCAATTTTTTGTTCTTCAAGTTTAAGTGAACAATGAGCCCCATTGTTAATCCTTTATCGGAAATTATTTGTAACTTTCGACAGGTAGAACATTGAATGGAACAGGTAGACGGTTGAAATCTTTGTATCTATTGCTTCTATATAGGATAAGAAACATATATGCAAATCATCCAAACAGTACCATTCGCCACTTTTTTGTTCTTCAAGTTTAAGTAAACTACGATCCCCATTGTTAATCCCTTAACGGAAATTATTTGTAGCTTTCTACAAGTAGAACAATGATTGGAACACGCAGACGGTTGAAATCTTTGTATATATTGCTTCCATATAGTCTAAGAAACATATATGCAAAGCATCCAAACAGTACCATTCGCCAATCTTGTGTTCTTCAAGTTTAAGTGAACAATGAGCCCCATTGTTAATCCTTTATCGGAAATTATGTGTAACTTTCGACAAGTAGAACAGTGAATGGAACAGGTAGACGGTTGAAATCTTTGTATATATTGCTTCCATATAGTATAAGAAACATATATGCAAAGCATCCAAACAGTACAATTCGCCAATTTTTTGTTCTTCAAGTTTAAGTGAACAATGAGCCCCAATGGTTAATCCGTTATCGGAAATTATTTGTAACTTTCGACAAGTAGAACAATGAATGGAACAGGTAGACGGTTGAAATCTTTGTATATATTGCTTCTATATAGTCTAAGAAACATATATGCAAAGCATCCAAACAGTACCATTCGCCAATTTTTTGTTCTTCAAGTTTAAGCGAACGACGAGCCCCATTGTTAATCCTTTAAAGGAAATTATTTGTAAATTTCGACAAGTAGAACAATGAATGGAACAGGTAGACGGTTGCAATCATTGTATATATTGCTTCTATATAGTCTAAGAAACATATATGCAAAGCATCCAAACAGTACAATTCGACAATTTTTTGGTCTTCAAGTTTAGTGAACAATGAGCCCCAATGGTTAATCCTTTATCGGCAATTATTTGTAATTTTCGACAAGTAGAACAATGAATGGAACAGGTAGACGGTTGAAATCTTTGTATATATTGCTTCTATATAATCTAAGAAACATATATGCAAAGCATCCAAACAGTACAATTCGCCAATTATTTCATCTTCATGTTTAAGTGAACGACGAGCCCCATTGTTAATCCTTTAAAGGAAATTATTTGTAAATTTCGACAAGTAGGACAATGATTGGAACACGTAGACGGTTGAAAACTTTGTATATATTGCTTCCATATAGTCTAAGAAACATGTACGCAAAGCATCCAAACAGTACCATTCGCCAATTTTTTGTTCTTCAAGTTTAAGTGAACAATGAGCCCCATTGTTAATCCTTTATCGGAAATTATTTGTAACTTTCGACAAGTAGAACATTGAATGGAACAGGTAGACGGTTGAAATCTTTGCATCTATTGCTTCTATATAGTCTAAGAAACATATATGCAAAGCATCCAAACAGTAACATTCGCCAATTTTTTGTTCTTCAAGTTTAAGTGAACAATGAGCCCCAATGGTTAATCCTTTATCGGAAATTATTTGTAATTTTCGACAAGTAGAACAATGAATGGAACAGGTAGACGGTTGAAATCTTTGTATATATTGCTTCTATATAATCTAAGAAACATATATGCAAAGCATCCAAACAGTACAATTCGACAATTTTTTGCTCTTCAAGTTTAAGTGAACTACGAGCCCCATTGTTAATCCTTTAAAGGAAATTATTTGTAAATTTCGGCAAGTAGAACAATGAATGGAATAGGTAGACAGTTGAAATCATTGTATATATTGCTTCTATATAGTCTAAGAAACATATATGCAAAGCATCCAAACAGTACAATTCGGCAATTTTTTTGATCTTCAAGTTTAAGTGAACAATGAGCCCCAATGGTTAGTCCGTTATCGGAAATTATTTGTAACTTTCGACAAGTAGAACAATGAATGGAACAGGTAGACGGTTGAAATCTTTGTATATATTGCTTCTATATAATCTAAGAAACATCTATGCAAAGCATCCAAACAGTACAATTCGCCAATTTTTTGTTCTTCAAGTTTAAGTGAACAATGATCCCCATTGTTAATCCTTTAAAGGAAATTATTTGTAACTTTCGACAAGTAGAACAATGAATGGAACTGGTAGACTGTTGAAATCTTTGTAAATATTGCTTCTATATAGTATAAGAAACATATATGCAAAGCATCCAAACAGTACAATTCGCCAATTTTTTGTTCTTCAAGTTTAAGTGAACAATGAGCCCCATTGTTAATCCTTTAAAGGAAATTATTTGTAACTTTCGATAAGTAGAACAATGAATGGAACTGGTAGACTGTTGAAATCATTGTATATATTGCTTCTATATAGTCTAAGAAACATTTATGCAAAGCATCCAAACAGTACAATTCGCCAATTTTTTTGGTCTTCAAGTTTAAGTGAACAATGAGCCCCAATGGTTAGTCCGTTATCGGAAATTATTTGTAACTTTCGACAAGTAGAACAATGAATGGAACAGGTAGACGTTTGAAATCTTTGTATATATTGCTTCTATATAATCTAAGAAACATCTATGCAAAGCATCCAAACAGTACAATTCGCCAATTTTTTGTTCTTCAAGTTTAAGTGAACAATGATCCCCATTGTTAATCCTTTAAAGGAAATTATTTGTAACTTTCGATAAGTAGAACATTGAATGGAACAGGTAGACGGTTGAAATCTTTGCATCTATTGCTTCTATATAGTCTAAGAAACATATATGCAAAGCATCCAAACAGTACAATTCGCCAATTTTTTGTTCTTCAAGTTTAAGTGAACAATGAGCCCCATTGTTAATCCTTTAAAGGAAATTATTTGTAACTTTCGACAAGTAGAACAATGAATGGAAAAGGTAGACGGTTGAAATCTTTGTATATATTGCTTCTATATAGTCTAAGAAACATATATGCAAAGCATCTAAACAGTAACAATCGCCAATTTTTTGATCTTCAAGTTTAAGTGAACAGCGAGCCCCATTGATAATCATGAAATGGAAATTATTTGTAACTTTCTACAAGTAGAACAATGAATAGTACAGGTAGACGGGTGAAATCTTTCTATATATTGCTTCTAAATAGTCTAAGAAACATATATGCAACGCATCCAAACAGTACCATTCGCCAATTTTTTGTTCTTCAAGTTTAAGTGAACAATGAGCCCCAATGGTTAATCCTTTATCGGAAATTATTTGTAACTTTCGACAAGAAGAACAATGAATGGAAAAGGTAGACGGTTGAAATCTTTGTATATATTGCTTCTATATAGTCTAAGAAACATATATGCAAAGCATCCAAACAGTACAATTCGCTAATTTTTTGTTCTTCAAGTTTATGTGAACAATGAGCCCCAATGGTTAATCCTTTATCGGAAATTATTTGTAATTTTCGACAAGTAGAACAATGAATGGAACAATTAGACGGTTGAAATATTTGTATATATTGCTTCTTTATAGTCTAAGAAACATATATGCAAAGCATCCAAACAGTACCATACGCCAATTTTTTGTTCTTCAAGTTTAAGTGAACTACGATCCCCATTGTTAATCCCTTAACGGAAATTATTTGTAAATTTCGACAAGTAGAACAATGAATGGAACAGGTAGACTGTTGAAATTATTGTATATATTGCTTCTATATAGTCTAAGAAACATATATGCAAAGCATCCAAACAGTACAATTCGCCAATTTTTTGTTCTTCAAGTTTAAGTGAACAATGAGCCCCATTGTTAATCCTTTAAAGGAAATTATTTGTAACTTTCGACAAGTAGAACAATGAATGGAACAGGTAGACGGTTGAAATCTTTGTATATATTGCTTCTATATAGTCTAAGAAACATATATGCAAAGCATCCAAACAGTAAAATTCGCCAATTTCTTGTTCTTCAAGTTTAAGTAAACTACGATCCCCATTGTTAATCCCTTAACGGAAATTATTTGTAACTTTCGACAAGTAGAACAATGAATGGAACAGGTAGACGGTTGAAATCATTGTATATATTGCTTCTATATAGTCTAAGAAACATATATGCAAAGCATCCAAACAGTACAGTTCGACAATTTTTTGTTCTTCAAGTTTAGTGAACAATGAGCCCCAATGGTTAATCCTTATCGGAAATTATTTGTAATTTTCGACAAGTAGAACAATGAATGGAACAGGTAGACGGTTGAAATCTTTGTATATATTGCTTCTATATAGTCTAAGAAACATATATGCAAAGCATCCAAACAGTACAATTCGCCAATTTATTGTTCTTCAAGTTTAAGTGAACAACGAGCCCCATTGTTAATCCTTTAAAGGAAATTATTTGTAAATTTCGACAAGTAGAAAAATGAATGGAACAGGTAGACGGTTGAAATCATTGTATATATTGCTTCTATATAGTCTAAGAAACATATATGCAAAGCATCCAAACAGTACAATTCGACAATTTTTTGTTCTTCAAGTTTAGTGAACAATCAGCCCCAATGGTTGATCCTTTATCGGAAATTATTTGTAATTTTCGAAAAGTAGAACAATGAATGGAACAGGTAGACGGTTGAAATCTTTGTATATATTGCTTCTATATAATCTAAGAAACATATATGCAAAGCATCTAAACAGTAACAATCGCCAATTTTTTGATCTTCAAGTTTAAGGGAACAGCGAGCCCCATTGATAATCATGAAATGGAAATTATTTGTAACTTTCTACAAGTAGAACAATGAATAGTACAGGTAGACGGGTGAAATCTTTCTATATATTGCTTCTAAATAGTCTAAGAAACATATATGCAACGCATCCAAATAGTACCATTCGCCAATTTTTTGTTCTTCAAGTTTAAGTGAACAATGAGCCCCAATGGTTAATCCGTTATCGGAAATTATTTGTAACTTTCGACAAGAAGAACAATGAATGGAAAAGGTAGACGGTTGAAATCTTTGTATATATTGCTTCTATATAGTCTAAGAAACATATATGCAAAGCATCCAAACAGTACAATTCGCTAATTTTTTGTTCTTCAAGTTTATGTGAACAATGAGCCCCAATGGTTAATCCTTTATCGGAAATTATTTGTAATTTTCGACAAGTAGAACAATGAATGGAACAATTAGACGGTTGAAATATTTGTATATATTGCTTCTTTATAGTCTAAGAAACATATATGCAAAGCATCCAAACAGTACCATACGCCAATTTTTTGTTCTTCAAGTTTAAGTGAACTACGATCCCCATTGTTAATCCCTTAACGGAAATTATTTGTAACTTTCGACAAGTAGAACAGTGAATGGAACAGGTAGACGGTTGAAATCTTTGTATATATTGCTTCTATATAGTATAAGAAACATATATGCAAAGCATCCAAACAGTACAATTCGACAATTTTTTGTTCTTCAAGTTTAGTGAACAATGAGCCCCAATCGTTAATCCTTTATCGGAAATTATTTGTAATTTTCGACAAGTAGAACAATGAATGGAACAGGTAGACGGTTGAAATCTTTGTATATATTGCTTCTATATAATCTAAGAAACATATATGCAAAGCATCCAAACAGTACAATTCGCCAATTATTTCATCTTCATGTTTAAGTGAACGACGAGCCCCATTGTTAATCCTTTATCGGAAATTATTTGTAACTTTCGACAAGTAGAACAATGAATGGAACAGGTAGATGGTTGAAATCTTTGTATATATTGCTTCTATATAGTCTAAGAAACATATATGCAAAGCATCCAAACAGTACCATTCGCTAATTTTTTGTTCTTCAAGTTTAAGTGAACTACGAGCCCCATTGTTAATCCTTTAAAGGAAATTATTTGTAAATTTCAACAAGTAGAACAATGAATGGAACAGGTAGACTGTTGAAATCTTTGTAAATATTGCTTCTATATAGTCTAAGAAACATATATGCAAAGCATCTAAACAGTACAATTCGCCAATTTTTTGTTCTTCAAGTTTTAGTGAACTACGAGCCCCATTGTTAATCCTTTAAAGGAAATTATTTGTAAATTTCGACAAGTTGAAAAATGAATGGAGCAGGAAGACGGTTGAAAACATTGTATATATTGCTTCTATATAGTCTACGAAACATATATGCAAAGCATCCAAACAGTACAATTCGCCAATTTTTTGTTCTTCAAGTATAAGTGAACAATGAGACCCAATGGTTAATCCATTATCGGAAATTATTTGTAACTTTCGACAAGTAGAACAATGAATGGAACAGGTAGACGGTTGAAATCTTTGTATATATTGCTTCTATATAGTCTAAGAAACATATATGCAAAGCATCTAAACAGTACCATTCGCCAATTTTTTGTTCTTCAAGTTTAAGTGAACAATGAGCCCCATTGTTAATCCTTTATCGGAAATTATTTGTAACTTTCGACAGGTAGAACATTGAATGGAACAGGTAGACGGTTGAAATCTTTGTATCTATTGCTTCTATATAGGATAAGAAACATATATGCAAAGCATCCAAACAGTACAATTCGCCAATTTATTGTTCTTCAAGTTTAAGTGAACAACGAGCCCCATTGTTAATCCTTTAAAGGAAATTATTTGTAACTTTCGACAAGTAGAACAATGAATGGAACAGGTAGACGGTTGAAATCATTGTATATATTGCTTCTATATAGTCTAAGAAACATATATGCAAAGCATCCAAACAGTACAATTCGCCAATTTTTTTTCTTCAAGTTTAAGTGAACAATGAGCCCCATTGTTAATCCTTTAAAGGAAATTATTTGTAACTTTCGACAAGTAGAACAATGAATGGAAATGGTAGACTGTTGAAATCTTTGTAAATATTGCTTCTATATAGTATAAGAAACATATATGCAAAGCATCCAAACAGTACAATTCGCGAATTTTTTGTTCTTCAAGTTTAAGTGAACAATGAGCCCCATTGTTAATACTTTAACGGAAATTATTTGTAACTTGCGACAAATAGAACAATGAATGGAACAAGTAGCCGGTTGAAATCAACGTATATATTGCTTCTATATAGTCTAAGAAACATATATGCAAAGCATCCAAACAGTACCATTCGCCAATTTATTGTTCTTCAAGTTTAAGTGAACAACGAGCCCCATTGTTAATCCTTTAAAGGAAATTATTTGTAACTTTCGACAAGTAGAAAAATGAATGGAACAGGTAGACGGTTGAAATCATTGTATATATTGCTTCTATATAGTCTAAGAAACATATATGCAAAGCATCCAAACAGTACAATTCGCCAATTTATTGTTCTTCAAGTTTAAGTGAACAACGAGCCCCATTGTTAATCCTTTATCGGAAATTATTTGTAATTTTCGACAAGTAGAACAATGAATGGAACAGGTAGACGGTTGAAATCATTGTATATATTGCTTCTATATAGTCTAAGAAACATATATGCAAAGCATCTAAACAGTACAATTCGCCAATTTTTTGTTCTTCAAGTTTTAGTGAACTACGAGCCCCATTGTTAATCCTTTAAAGGAAATTATTTGTAAATTTCGACAAGTTGAAAAATGAATGGAGCAGAAAGACGGTTGAAAACATTGTATATATTGCTTCTATATAGTCTACGAAACATATATGCAAAGCATCCAAACAGTACAATTCGCCAATTTTTTGTTCTTCAAGTATAAGTGAACAATGAGACCCAATGGTTAATCCATTATCGGAAATTATTTGTAACTTTCGACAAGTAGAACAATGAATGGAACAGGTAGACGGTTGAAATCTTTGTATATATTGCTTCTATATAGTCTAAGAAACATATATGCAAAGCATCTAAACAGTACCATTCGCCAATTTTTTGTTCTTCAAGTTTAAGTGAACAATGAGCCCCATTGTTAATCCTTTATCGGAAATTATTTGTAACTTTCGACAGGTAGAACATTGAATGGAACAGGTAGACGGTTGAAATCTTTGTATCTATTGCTTCTATATAGGATAAGAAACATATATGCAAAGCATCCAAACAGTACCATTCGCCACTTTTTTGTTCTTCAAGTTTAAGTAAACTACGATCCCCATTGTTAATCCCTTAACGGAAATTATTTGTAACTTTCGACAAGTAGAACAGTGAATGGAACAGGTAGACGGTTGAAATCTTTGTATATATTGCTTCTATATAGTATAAGAAACATATATGCAAAGCATCCAAACAGTACAATTCGACAATTTTTTGTTCTTCAAGTTTAGTGAACAATGAGCCCCAATCGTTAATCCTTTATCGGAAATTATTTGTAATTTTCGACAAGTAGAACAATGAATGGAACAGGTAGACGGTTGAAATCTTTGTATATATTGCTTCTATATAATCTAAGAAACATATATGCAAAGCATCCAAACAGTACAATTCGCCAATTATTTCATCTTCATGTTTAAGTGAACGACGAGCCCCATTGTTAATCCTTTATCGGAAATTATTTGTAACTTTCGACAAGTAGAACAATGAATGGAACAGGTAGATGGTTGAAATCTTTGTATATATTGCTTCTATATAGTCTAAGAAACATATATGCAAAGCATCCAAACAGTACCATTCGCTAATTTTTTGTTCTTCAAGTTTAAGTGAACTACGAGCCCCATTGTTAATCCTTTAAAGGAAATTATTTGTAAATTTCAACAAGTAGAACAATGAATGGAACAGGTAGACTGTTGAAATCTTTGTAAATATTGCTTCTATATAGTCTAAGAAACATATATGCAAAGCATCTAAACAGTACAATTCGCCAATTTTTTGTTCTTCAAGTTTTAGTGAACTACGAGCCCCATTGTTAATCCTTTAAAGGAAATTATTTGTAAATTTCGACAAGTTGAAAAATGAATGGAGCAGGAAGACGGTTGAAAACATTGTATATGTTGCTTCTATATAGTCTACGAAACATATATGCAAAGCATCCAAACAGTACAATTCGCCAATTTTTTGTTCTTCAAGTATAAGTGAACAATGAGACCCAATGGTTAATCCATTATCGGAAATTATTTGTAACTTTCGACAAGTAGAACAATGAATGGAACAGGTAGACGGTTGAAATCTTTGTATATATTGCTTCTATATAGTCTAAGAAACATATATGCAAAGCATCTAAACAGTACCATTCGCCAATTTTTTGTTCTTCAAGTTTAAGTGAACAATGAGCCCCATTGTTAATCCTTTATCGGAAATTATTTGTAACTTTCGATAAGTAGAACATTGAATGGAACAGGTAGACGGTTGAAATCTTTGCATCTATTGCTTCTATATAGTCTAAGAAACATATATGCAAAGCATCCAAACAGTACAATTCGCCAATTTTTTGTTCTTCAAGTTTAAGTGAACAATGAGCCCCATTGTTAATTCTTTAAAGGAAATTATTTGTAACTTTCGACATGTAGAACAGTGAATGGAACAGGTAGACGGTTGAAATCTTTGTATATATTGCTTCAATATAGTATAAGAAACATATATGCAAAGCATCCAAACAGTACAATTCGCCAATTTCTTGTTCTTCAAGTTTAAGTGAACAATGAGCCCCAATGGTTAATCCGTTATCGGAAATTATTT
The DNA here is from genome assembly GCA_963989415.1 of Cerceris ruficornis. NCBI lineage: Eukaryota > Metazoa > Arthropoda > Insecta > Hymenoptera > Crabronidae > Cerceris > Cerceris ruficornis. The sequence goes on along the minus strand of CAXDIW010000301.1, from coordinate 2,185,692 downwards.
GTAACTTTCGACAAGTAGAACAATGAATGGAACAGTTAGACGGTTGAAATCTTTGTATATATTGCTTCTATATAATCTAAGAAACATATATGCAAAGCATCTAAACAGTAACAATCGCCAATTTTTTGATCTTCAAGTTTAAGTGAACAGCGAGCCCCATTGATAATCATGAAATGGAAATTATTTGTAACTTTCTACAAGTAGAACAATGAATAGTACAGGTAGACGGGTGAAATCTTTCTATATATTGCTTCTAAATAGTCTAAGAAACATATATGCAAAGCATCCAAACAGTACAATTCGCCAATTTTTTGTTCTTCAAGTTTAAGTGAACAATGAGCCCCATTGTTAATCCTTTAAAGGAAATTATTTGTAACTTTCGACAAGTAGAACAATGAATGGAACAGGTAGACGGTTGAAATCTTTGTATATATTGCTTCTATATAGTCTAAGAAACATATATGCAAAGCATCCAAACAGTAAAATTCGCCAATTTCTTGTTCTTCAAGTTTAAGTAAACTACGATCCCCATTGTTAATCCCTTAACGGAAATTATTTGTAACTTTCGACAAGTAGAACAATGAATGGAACAGGTAGACGGTTGAAATCATTGTATATATTGCTTCTATATAGTCTAAGAAACATATATGCAAAGCATCCAAACAGTACAGTTCGACAATTTTTTGTTCTTCAAGTTTAGTGAACAATGAGCCCCAATGGTTAATCCTTATCGGAAATTATTTGTAATTTTCGACAAGTAGAACAATGAATGGAACAGGTAGACGGTTGAAATCTTTGTATATATTGCTTCTATATAGTCTAAGAAACATATATGCAAAGCATCCAAACAGTACAATTCGCCAATTTATTGTTCTTCAAGTTTAAGTGAACAACGAGCCCCATTGTTAATCCTTTAAAGGAAATTATTTGTAAATTTCGACAAGTAGAAAAATGAATGGAACAGGTAGACGGTTGAAATCATTGTATATATTGGTTCTATATAGTCTAAGAAACATATATGCAAAGCATCCAAACAGTACAATTCGACAATTTTTTGTTCTTCAAGTTTAGTGAACAATCAGCCCCAATGGTTGATCCTTTATCGGAAATTATTTGTAATTTTCGAAAAGTAGAACAATGAATGGAACAGGTAGACGGTTGAAATCTTTGTATATATTGCTTCTATATAATCTAAGAAACATATATGCAAAGCATCTAAACAGTAACAATCGCCAATTTTTTGATCTTCAAGTTTAAGTGAACAGCGAGCCCCATTGATAATCATGAAATGGAAATTATTTGTAACTTTCTACAAGTAGAACAATGAATAGTACAGGTAGACGGGTGAAATCTTTCTATATATTGCTTCTAAATAGTCTAAGAAACATATATGCAACGCATCCAAATAGTACCATTCGCCAATTTTTTGTTCTTCAAGTTTAAGTGAACAATGAGCCCCAATGGTTAATCCGTTATCGGAAATTATTTGTAACTTTCGACAAGAAGAACAATGAATGGAAAAGGTAGACGGTTGAAATCTTTGTATATATTGCTTCTATATAGTCTAAGAAACATATATGCAAAGCATCCAAACAGTACAATTCGCTAATTTTTTGTTCTTCAAGTTTATGTGAACAATGAGCCCCAATGGTTAATCCTTTATCGGAAATTATTTGTAATTTTCGACAAGTAGAACAGTGAATGGAACAATTAGACGGTTGAAATATTTGTATATATTGCTTCTTTATAGTCTAAGAAACATATATGCAAAGCATCCAAACAGTACCATACGCCAATTTTTTGTTCTTCAAGTTTAAGTGAACTACGATCCCCATTGTTAATCCCTTAACGGAAATTATTTGTAACTTTCGACAAGTAGAACAGTGAATGGAACAGGTAGACGGTTGAAATCTTTGTATATATTGCTTCTATATAGTATAAGAAACATATATGCAAAGCATCCAAACAGTACAATTCGACAATTTTTTGTTCTTCAAGTTTAGTGAACAATGAGCCCCAATCGTTAATCCTTTATCGGAAATTATTTGTAACTTTCGACAGGTAGAACATTGAATGGAACAGGTAGACGGTTGAAATCTTTGTATCTATTGCTTCTATATAGGATAAGAAACATATATGCAAAGCATCCAAACAGTACCATTCGCCAATTATTTCATCTTCATGTTTAAGTGAACGACGAGCCCCATTGTTAATCCTTTATCGGAAATTATTTGTAACTTTCGACAAGTAGAACAATGAATGGAACAGGTAGATGGTTGAAATCTTTGTATATATTGCTTCTATATAGTCTAAGAAACATATATGCAAAGCATCCAAACAGTACCATTCGCTAATTTTTTGTTCTTCAAGTTTAAGTGAACTACGAGCCCCATTGTTAATCCTTTAAAGGAAATTATTTGTAAATTTCAACAAGTAGAACAATGAATGGAACAGGTAGACTGTTGAAATCTTTGTAAATATTGCTTCTATATAGTCTAAGAAACATATATGCAAAGCATCTAAACAGTACAATTCGCCAATTTTTTGTTCTTCAAGTTTTAGTGAACTACGAGCCCCATTGTTAATCCTTTAAAGGAAATTATTTGTAAATTTCGACAAGTTGAAAAATGAATGGAGCAGGAAGACGGTTGAAAACATTGTATATATTGCTTCTATATAGTCTACGAAACATATATGCAAAGCATCCAAACAGTACAATTCGCCAATTTTTTGTTCTTCAAGTATAAGTGAACAATGAGACCCAATGGTTAATCCATTATCGGAAATTATTTGTAACTTTCGACAAGTAGAACAATGAATGGAACAGGTAGACGGTTGAAATCTTTGTATATATTGCTTCTATATAGTCTAAGAAACATATATGCAAAGCATCTAAACAGTACCATTCGCCAATTTTTTGTTCTTCAAGTTTAAGTGAACAATGAGCCCCATTGTTAATCCTTTATCGGAACTTATTTGTAACTTTCGACAGGTAGAACATTGAATGGAACAGGTAGACGGTTGAAATCTTTGTATCTATTGCTTCTATATAGGATAAGAAACATATATGCAAAGCATCCAAACAGTACAATTCGCCAATTTATTGTTCTTCAAGTTTAAGTGAACAACGAGCCCCATTGTTAATCCTTTAAAGGAAATTATTTGTAACTTTCGAAAAGTAGAACAATGAATGGAACAGGTAGACGGTTGAAATCATTGTATATATTGCTTCTATATAGTCTAAGAAACATATATGCAAAGCATCCAAACAGTACAATTCGCCAATTTTTTTTCTTCAAGTTTAAGTGAACAATGAGCCCCATTGTTAATCCTTTAAAGGAAATTATTTGTAACTTTCGACAAGTAGAACAATGAATGGAAATGGTAGACTGTTGAAATCTTTGTAAATATTGCTTCTATATAGTATAAGAAACATATATGCAAAGCATCCAAACAGTACAATTCGCGAATTTTTTGTTCTTCAAGTTTAAGTGAACAATGAGCCCCATTGTTAATACTTTAACGGAAATTATTTGTAACTTGCGACAAGTAGAACAATGAATGGAACAAGTAGCCGGTTGAAATCAACGTATATATTGCTTCTATATAGTCTAAGAAACATATATGCAAAGCATCCAAACAGTACCATTCGCCAATTTATTGTTCTTCAAGTTTTTGTGAACAACGAGCCCCATTGTTAATCCTTTAAAGGAAATTATTTGTAACTTTCGACAAGTAGAAAAATGAATGGAACAGGTAGACGGTTGAAATCATTGTATATATTGCTTCTATATAGTCTAAGAAACATATATGCAAAGCATCCAAACAGTACAATTCGCCAATTTATTGTTCTTCAAGTTTAAGTGAACAACGAGCCCCATTGTTAATCCTTTATCGGAAATTATTTGTAATTTTCGACAAGTAGAACAATGAATGGAACAGGTAGACGGTTGAAATCATTGTATATATTGCTTCTATATAGTCTAAGAAACATATATGCAAAGCATCTAAACAGTACAATTCGCCAATTTTTTGTTCTTCAAGTTTTAGTGAACTACGAGCCCCATTGTTAATCCTTTAAAGGAAATTATTTGTAAATTTCGACAAGTTGAAAAATGAATGGAGCAGAAAGACGGTTGAAAACATTGTATATATTGCTTCTATATAGTCTACGAAACATATATGCAAAGCATCCAAACAGTACAATTCGCCAATTTTTTGTTCTTCAAGTATAAGTGAACAATGAGACCCAATGGTTAATCCATTATCGGAAATTATTTGTAACTTTCGACAAGTAGAACAATGAGTGGAACAGGTAGACGGTTGAAATCAATGTATATATTGCTTCTATATAGTCTAAGAAACATATATGCAAAGCATCCAAACAGTACCATTCGCCAATTTTTTGTTCTTCAAGTTTAAGTGAACAATGAGCCCCATTGTTAATCCTTTATCGGAAATTATTTGTAAATTTCGACAAGTAGATCAATGAATGGAACAGGTAGACGGTTGAAATCTTTGTATACATTGCTTCTATATAGTCTAAGAAACATATATGCAAAGCATCCAAACAGTACCATACGCAAATTTTTTGTTCTTCAAGTTTAAGTCAACAACGAGCCCCATTGATAATCATGAAACGGAAATTATTTCTAACTTTCTACAAGTAGAACAATGAACAGAACAGGTAGACGGTTGAAATCTTTCTATATGTTGCTTCTATATAGTCTAAGAAAGCTATATGCAAAGCATCTAAACAGTAACAATCGTCAATTTTTTGATCTTTAAGTTTAAGTGAACAGCGAGCCCCATTGATAATCATGAAATGGAAATTATTTGTAACTTTCTACAAGTAGAACAATAAATAGTACAGGTAGACGGGTGAAATCTTTCTATATATTGCATCTAAATAGTCTAAGAAACATATATGCAAAGCATCCAAACAGTACCATTCGCCAATTTTTTGTTCTTCAAGTTTAAGTGAACTACGAGCCCCATTGTTAATCCTTTAAAGGAAATTATTTGTAAATTTCGACAAGTAGAACAATGAATAGAACAGGTAGACGGTTGAAATCTTTGTATATGTTGCTTCTATATAGTCTAAGAAACTTATATGCAAAGCATCCAAACAGTACAGTTCGACAATTTTTTGTTCTTCAAGTTTAGTGAACAATGAGCCCCAATGGTTAATCCTTATCGGAAATTATTTGTAATTTTCGACAAGTAGAACAATGAATGGAACAGGTAGACGGTTGAAATCTTTGTATATATTGCTTCTATATAGTCTAAGAAACATATATGCAAAGCATCCAAACAGTACAGTTCGACAATTTTTTGTTCTTCAAGTTTAGTGAACAATGAGCCCCAATGGTTAATCCTTATCGGAAATTATTTGTAATTTTCGACAAGTAGAACAATGAATGGAACAGGTAGACGGTTGAAATCTTTGTATATATTGCTTCTATATAGTCTAAGAAACATATATGCAAAGCATCCAAACAGTACAATTCGCCAATTTATTGTTCTTCAAGTTTAAGTGAACAACGAGCCCCATTGTTAATCCTTTAAAGGAAATTATTTGTAAATTTCGACAAGTAGAAAAATGAATGGAACAGGTAGACGGTTGAAATCATTGTATATATTGCTTCTATATAGTCTAAGAAACATATATGCAAAGCATCCAAACAGTACAATTCGACAATTTTTTGTTCTTCAAGTTTAGTGAACAATCAGCCCCAATGGTTGATCCTTTATCGGAAATTATTTGTAATTTTCGAAAAGTAGAACAATGAATGGAACAGGTAGACGGTTGAAATCTTTGTATATATTGCTTCTATATAATCTAAGAAACATATATGCAAAGCATCTAAACAGTAACAATCGCCAATTTTTTGATCTTCAAGTTTAAGTGAACAGCGAGCCCCATTGATAATCATGAAATGGAAATTATTTGTAACTTTCTACAAGTAGAACAATGAATAGTACAGGTAGACGGGTGAAATCTTTCTATATATTGCTTCTAAATAGTCTAAGAAACATATATGCAACGCATCCAAATAGTACCATTCGCCAATTTTTTGTTCTTCAAGTTTAAGTGAACAATGAGCCCCAATGGTTAATCCGTTATCGGAAATTATTTGTAACTTTCGACAAGAAGAACAATGAATGGAAAAGGTAGACGGTTGAAATCTTTGTATATATTGCTTCTATATAGTCTAAGAAACATATATGCAAAGCATCCAAACAGTACAATTCGCTAATTTTTTGTTCTTCAAGTTTATGTGAACAATGAGCCCCAATGGTTAATCCTTTATCGGAAATTATTTGTAATTTTCGACAAGTAGAACAGTGAATGGAACAATTAGACGGTTGAAATATTTGTATATATTGCTTCTTTATAGTCTAAGACACATATATGCAAAGCATCCAAACAGTACCATACGCCAATTTTTTGTTCTTCAAGTTTAAGTGAACTACGATCCCCATTGTTAATCCCTTAACGGAAATTATTTGTAACTTTCGACAAGTAGAACAGTGAATGGAACAGGTAGACGGTTGAAATCTTTGTATATATTGCTTCTATATAGTATAAGAAACATATATGCAAAGCATCCAAACAGTACAATTCGACAATTTTTTGTTCTTCAAGTTTAGTGAACAATGAGCCCCAATCGTTAATCCTTTATCGGAAATTATTTGTAATTTTCGACAAGTAGAACAATGAATGGAACAGGTAGACGGTTGAAATCTTTGTATATATTGCTTCTATATAATCTAAGAAACATATATGCAAAGCATCCAAACAGTACAATTCGCCAATTATTTCATCTTCATGTTTAAGTGAACGACGAGCCCCATTGTTAATCCTTTATCGGAAATTATTTGTAACTTTCGACAAGTAGAACAATGAATGGAACAGGTAGATGGTTGAAATCTTTGTATATATTGCTTCTATATAGTCTAAGAAACATATATGCAAAGCATCCAAACAGTACCATTCGCTAATTTTTTGTTCTTCAAGTTTAAGTGAACTACGAGCCCCATTGTTAATCCTTTAAAGGAAATTATTTGTAAATTTCAACAAGTAGAACAATGAATGGAACAGGTAGACTGTTGAAATCTTTGTAAATATTGCTTCTATATAGTCTAAGAAACATATATGCAAAGCATCTAAACAGTACAATTCGCCAATTTTTTGTTCTTCAAGTTTTAGTGAACTACGAGCCCCATTGTTAATCCTTTAAAGGAAATTATTTGTAAATTTCGACAAGTTGAAAAATGAATGGAGCAGGAAGACGGTTGAAAACATTGTATATATTGCTTCTATATAGTCTACGAAACATATATGCAAAGCATCCAAACAGTACAATTCGCCAATTTTTTGTTCTTCAAGTATAAGTGAACAATGAGACCCAATGGTTAATCCATTATCGGAAATTATTTGTAACTTTCGACAAGTAGAACAATGAATGGAACAGGTAGACGGTTGAAATCTTTGTATATATTGCTTCTATATAGTCTAAGAAACATATATGCAAAGCATCTAAACACTACCATTCGCCAATTTTTTGTTCTTCAAGTTTAAGTGAACAATGAGCCCCATTGTTAATCCTTTATCGGAACTTATTTGTAACTTTCGACAGGTAGAACATTGAATGGAACAGGTAGACGGTTGAAATCTTTGTATCTATTGCTTCTATATAGGATAAGAAACATATATGCAAAGCATCCAAACAGTACAATTCGCCAATTTATTGTTCTTCAAGTTTAAGTGAACAACGAGCCCCATTGTTAATCCTTTAAAGGAAATTATTTGTAACTTTCGACAAGTAGAACATTGAATGGAACAGGTAGACGGTTGAAATCATTGTATATATTGCTTCTATATAGTCTAAGAAACATATATGCAAAGCATCCAAACAGTACAATTCGCCAATTTTTTTTCTTCAAGTTTAAGTGAACAATGAGCCCCATTGTTAATCCTTTAAAGGAAATTATTTGTAACTTTCGACAAGTAGAACAATGAATGGAAATGGTAGACTGTTGAAATCTTTGTAAATATTGCTTCTATATAGTATAAGAAACATATATGCAAAGCATCCAAACAGTACAATTCGCGAATTTTTTGTTCTTCAAGTTTAAGTGAACAATGAGCCCCATTGTTAATACTTTAACGGAAATTATTTGTAACTTGCGACAAGTAGAACAATGAATGGAACAAGTAGCCGGTTGAAATCAACGTATATATTGCTTCTATATAGTCTAAGAAACATATATGCAAAGCATCCAAACAGTACCATTCGCCAATTTATTGTTCTTCAAGTTTAAGTGAACAACGAGCCCCATTGTTAATCCTTTAAAGGAAATTATTTGTAACTTTCGACAAGTAGAAAAATGAATGGAACAGGTAGACGGTTGAAATCATTGTATATATTGCTTCTATATAGTCTAAGAAACATATATGCAAAGCATCCAAACAGTACAATTCGCCAATTTATTGTTCTTCAAGTTTAAGTGAACAACGAGCCCCATTGTTAATCCTTTATCGGAAATTATTTGTAATTTTCGACAAGTAGAACAATGAATGGAACAGGTAGACGGTTGAAATCATTGTATATATTGCTTCTATATAGTCTAAGAAACATATATGCAAAGCATCCAAACAGTACCATACGCCAATTTTTTGTTCTTCAAGTTTAAGTGAACTACGATCCCCATTGTTAATCCCTTAACGGAAATTATTTGTAACTTTCGACAAGTAGAACAGTGAATGGAACAGGTAGACGGTTGAAATCTTTGTATATATTGCTTCTATATAGTATAAGAAACATATATGCAAAGCATCCAAACAGTACAATTCGCCAATTATTTCATCTTCAAGTTTAGGTGAACTACGAGCCCCATTGTTAATACTTTAACGGAAATTATTTGTAACTTGCGACAAGTAGAACAATGAGTGGAACAGGTAGACGGTTGAAATCAATGTATATATTGCTTCTATATAGTCTAAGAAACATATATGCAAAGCATCCAAACAGTACCATTCGCCAATTTTTTGTTCTTCAAGTTTAAGTGAACAATGAGCCCCATTGTTAATCCTTTATCGGAAATTATTTGTAAATTTCGACAAGTAGATCAATGAATGGAACAGGTAGACGGTTGAAATCTTTGTATACATTGCTTCTATATAGTCTAAGAAACATATATGCAAAGCATCCAAACAGTACCATACGCAAATTTTTTGTTCTTCAAGTTTAAGTCAACAACGAGCCCCATTGATAATCATGAAACGGAAATTATTTCTAACTTTCTACAAGTAGAACAATGAACAGAACAGGTAGACGGTTGAAATCTTTCTATATGTTGCTTCTATATAGTCTAAGAAACCTATATGCAAAGCATCTAAACAGTAACAATCGTCAATTTTTTGATCTTTAAGTTTAAGTGAACAGCGAGCCCCATTGATAATCATGAAATGGAAATTATTTGTAACTTTCTACAAGTAGAACAATAAATAGTACAGGTAGACGGGTGAAATCTTTCTATATATTGCATCTAAATAGTCTAAGAAACATATATGCAAAGCATCCAAACAGTACCATTCGCCAATTTTTTGTTCTTCAAGTTTAAGTGAACTACGAGCCCCATTGTTAATCCTTTAAAGGAAATTATTTGTAAATTTCGACAAGTAGAACAATGAATAGAACAGGTAGACGGTTGAAATCTTTGTATATGTTGCTTCTATATAGTCTAAGAAACTTATATGCAAAGCATCTAAACAGTAACATTCGCCAATTTTTTTATCTTCAAGTTTAAGTGAACAATGAGCCCCAATGATTAATCCGTTGTCGGAAATTATTTGTAACTTGCGACAAGTAGAACAATGAGTGGAACAGGTAGACGGTTGAAATCAATGTATATATTGCTTCTATATAGTCTAAGAAACATATATGCAAAGCGTCCAAACAGTACAATTCGCCAATTATTTGATCTTCAAGTTTAAGTGAACTACGAGCCCCATTGTTAATACTTTAACGGAAATTATTTGTAACTTGCGACAAGTAGAACAATGAATGGAACAGGTAGCCGGTTGAAATCAATGTATATATTGCTTCTATATAGTCTAAGAAACATATATGCAAAGCATCCAAACAGTACCGTTCGGCAATTTTTTGTTCTTCAAGTTTAAGTGAACTACGAGCCCCATTGTTAATCCTTTATAGGAAATTATTTGTAAATTTCGACAAGTAGAACAATGAATGGAACAGGTAGACGGTTGAAATCAATGTATATATTGCTTCTATAAAGTCTAAGAAACATATAAGCAAAGCATCCAAACAGTACCATTCGCCAATTTTTTGTTTTTCAAGTTTAAGTGAACAATGTGCCCCAATGGTTAATCCTTTATCGGAAATTATTTGTAACTTTCGACAAGTAGAACAATGAATGGAACAGGTAGACGGTTGAATTCTCTTTATATATTGCTTCTATATAGTCTAAGAAACATATATGCAAAGCATCCAAACAGTACAATTCGCCAATTTATTGTTCTCCAAGTTTAAGTGAACAACGAGCCCCATTTTTAATCCTTTAAAGGAAATTATTTGTAAAGGGTCTAGCAGGATAAGGGGGTCAAAAGTGCCCTTGAAGGTATTTTATTGCACGATGCGTCATTCGATAGGTAACCATAAGAAACCATTGTACACAAATTTTTAATCCGATAGCTTGACCGGGAGGGTAGTTATGGGGTAAATTCGAAAAACCAGTTTTTGCCTCATTTTCGCCACTTAATGATGTGTAAAAATGTCGAAAAAATTCTGACACATTCTAAACATGATTGCACATGTTAGGTATGATTTTCAGATTCTTCCGTTGCAAGTGCCGTGCGCAAAAAATCAAAAACGACAAAAAAATGGGAAAAATGTAGATTTTGCACTGAAATCTTAGAGACACAATTTTTAAATAATTCCTGTAAGTACCTGATGTAACCATTAATATGCTCAATTTTTTTCATATTTTTTTGATATGGTGCAACACTGTCGGAAAAATCAAAAACCGATTTCTGGGACGCATTTCGGGCTGAAACGCGATCAGTACTTGCTATTTTTGCATTATTTTAATACAGTATGTTCATTTTGTGATTCTCAATGTTTCTGCACACAAAGCAATTGCGAGTGAGTGCGAAGGATTGAATTGATTCAATTATTCGTAAGCTACATACTTCCTTATGAGCTAAAAATACGAACGTTCTTTCAATAGCAGCGATGGCGCAGTCGGTAGAGTTCTTGGCTGCGGAACCTCTCGAAACTTTTTGTCGCCGGTTCGAGTCCCACGAGGTAAAATAATTTTTTTTTTTTTTTTTTTAATCATTCACTGCATAACAACAAATAATAATCATTTTTCTATTTTTCAGTGTTTTTCAAACATTTTTAAATACTTATTCAATATGAAATATATGTAAAAATAATTATGGAGCATATTGTTTTTTTCATTGATTCGTCCTAGCCATATCTCGTTATTCTTTTGTACATTGAACGAATATTAGTTTACTGTAACGAATGCAATTATGTATTCAATATTAAAAGGATCTAATTTTATATTCTGATGAATTGTAATGAAGGTGATGTCTAACGGAAAGAAGGGTTTATTTCTTTTTAAACATTCTTATTTTTGTATTTACCGCTTCTCCATTTATGCAGAGGTCATCCAAAATAGACAATGAATTGAAAGAAAGAAGGTATATTGGGATTTCGTCCGTTATAATTCCTTTACTGTTTTATGCAAATCAACTCCTTCAGCTTTAGGTTTTTGCCTCATTGCAATCGTGTTTTCCAACCACTTTAAGTACATGAAAACATTCAATTTAGTTCAGAAGGCTTTATTGTTTTATTACACTTACTCCAGTATTATGTGCTCCCTTCAGTTATCTAGTCCGCAATTACCTGCGCAGCGTGTAGGTAGCGGGCAGGTACCGAGTTGAACCTTTAGATGAATTAAATAAGGAAATATGCCATCGACCAATAGAAATTCTAAACTTCCTCATATTTTTCAAGTTTTAAGCGCATCCCCACCACTGTACAGATCTTTTCGCGTATATAAGTAACTGCAATATGCGAGTAAAGCCATCGTTACTCGCATTATACTGTGTTAGTGCAAGTGTCGTTATTTCACAATGTCCACAAATCCGCAAGTCGATAGAGAATCTGTGCGTGCACGGTGTACCGGATGCAGGGTTTACATTTGTAAATTATCCGGGTATATAAAAAAGATAAACTCGATGAGGGATGTTAGAAAGTTTTCGCGCATATTAGGAAGAAGGATAGCTCTTGGAGGCATGCTGTGTAATAAGTGTCGCATGACTCTGTATAGAAGGGAACACATAGTTCATTTACAATCTTCCGAATCTTCAGACAGAGAATCCCCGATGGAGTCTGTGTCTCTATCTTCACGAATTTCATCTTCGGTAACATCTACCCTTGAAACACCAGAGCCTTCCGCTTCCCAGGTCTTAACATCTCCGTCTACAATTTCCGTGCCCATAGAATATTCCGAATTATCTATGCCCGGAACATCGACAGGAACATTTTCAGTTACGTTACAAACTTTTCACTCGCCTTTATCCGATTCTACAGTAGATGCATTACGACCGAGTGACATGTCTTCTTATTCCGAACCGTCATCAGTAACGGGAGACCCATCAATTAATTTTAATCTCAGTTCGTCCGAACAATTCGATGTACCCGGCATCGAAATGCCATTTGCTAGAGTTGTAGCCACACATGGGTATTGTTTCGTATGTGGATCCAAAAAAAGCATTATCAACGTACCATTCGAAGCGCGAAAACAAGTATTTATCATGCGCCGATTATACGTTCCTAAAGGAAATCGGTGTTGTCATAATCATTTGCTCAAACACCGTTTTTTTCACGATATTGTTGCAAAACTAGAAGCCCATTCAAACAATAGTTTCGTTAATACAGATGAACTTCGGAGTTATTTAGAATTTCTTTCAATAAGTAGCGATTGCAGCATAAAAGATAAAGTAGGTGATTTCGCATTATCAGAGGAACGACTCAAAGTATTTACTGGTTTAACTTGGGAAAATGTTATTTGTCTTCGGGATATGATGACATCAATGCGTAGTTCCCAAAAGCGTAATATAACACAAGCAATTGTTGTTTTTTTATTTAAATTGCGTACTGGTAATTCAAATAAGATGATAGCAGCAATTCTTGGCTTAGAACATGAACAGCAAGTTTCGAATTATTTTAAATCAGTTTTAAAGTCGTTCGAAAATGATATATTGCCATTTCATTTCGGATTCAGGGCATTTACTCGCGAATATCTTATAGAACATGAAACCTCTGATATTGCGAAACAATTATTTAATATTAATAAAAAATTGGCACTTATTTTCGATGGTACGTATATTCGACATCAGAAAAGTGCCAATAATGAATATCAGCGTAAATCATATTCAGGGCAAAAGAAACTTCCGTTATGTAAACCGTTCACAATTTGTACGACGAATGGATTCATAGTTGACGTGCTTGGACCTTTTTATGCAACTCAGAATGATGCTGAAATTACCAAAATCATTTTGCAAGACCCAAATGGCTTAAAAACTCTGGTACAACGTCGTGATATTTGTTTCGTAGATCGAGGATTTCGGGATGCTCGATCAGATCTAAAGCAATGTGGTTTTCAAGTGTTAATGCCAGCGTTAAAAGGAAAACGAAAACAATTAACAACAGCAGAAGCAAATGCTTCACGGCGAGTAACTAAAGTTCGTTGGGTGGTTGAAGCAATTCATGGTATTTTAGGCCAGAAATATAAATTGCTTCACCACCAAATGGACAACAAGTTCTTGCCTGAAGTTGCATTATTTTGCAAAATAGCGTGCTTTTTAAATAACAAATTCGGGAAACGCCTTAATTCGGATTTAGAACTATCAAAAGAAATAGTCCATAGAATGAAAGTACAACAGAATATACAAAATTCACTCGCTAAAGAAGTAGAATCTAAACACTGGCATAGACGGAAAACCCCATTCAAGCAATGTTCATCTTCCGATCTCTTAGACTTTCCGGAAATGACGGAAAGTGATTTAAAAATTCTTTTTACTGGGTCGTACCAGTTAACTCAGGCAATTTCATATTTGGCAGAAATGATGGACAACGAAAATAACATTAATCTCCAATATTCGAGGGAAAAAAATAATATTCTTAAATGCCTCGTCCGATCACGCCACATTAATCAAAGAAGTTATCGTTGCTTCATTGATTATACCCCTAATACAATTGGAATTTCGGGCATCAAACGTTATTGCTGTGAATGTGCGAATGGTAACCGTACCATAGGTTGTTGTTCGCACATTGCTGCAATAATATACTACCTGTCGCACGCACGGTATCTATCGACAATTGTTAGGCCCTCAGAGATATTGACAAAAATATTTAATAAAAATGAAGTGGTGCCCATCATTAATGAACATAGTGACGAGGATTAAAGCCACACGAAACGTGCTTCAACTTTTAATTATCAAAAGGTAATCTATCGTATGTCATTTATATTTTCACACTAATATTAATGTCCGTATTAACAACTGTTATCCAGTTAATACTTAAAAACATTTTTTTTCTAATTATATTTCATGGGAGGTGAATTGGCGAGAGAAAAGTGTCAAGTATTCCGCAGCTACATACTGTAGCCTAATCATTAAATGGTAATCTATCATTCGTATTTTTACAATAATATTAATTTCCGCATTAACAATTGTTATCCAGTTAATACTTAAAAACATTTTTTTTCTAATTATATTTCATGGGAGGTGAATTGGCGAGAGAAAAGTGTCAAGTATTCCGCAGTTAGATACTGTAGCCTAATCATCAAATGGTAATCTACCATTCATATTTTTACATTAATATTCATTTACGTATTAATAATATTTATGCAGTCAATAATTTAAAAAAAATGATTATCAGTTCTAAAGGTTCAACTCGGTACCTGCCCGCTACCTACACGCTGCGCAGGTAATTGCGGACTAGATAACTGAAGGGAGCACATAATACTGGAGTAAGTGTAATAAAACAATAAAGCCTTCTGAACTAAATTGAATGTTTTCATGTACTTAAAGTGGTTGGAAAACACGATTGCAATGAGGCAAAAACCTAAAGCTGAAGGAGTTGATTTGCATAAAACAGTAAAGGAATTATAACGGACGAAATCCCAATATACCTTCTTTCTTTCAATTCATTGTCTATTTTGGATGACCTCTGCATAAATGGAGAAGCGGTAAATACAAAAATAAGAATGTTTAAAAAGAAATAAACCCTTCTTTCCGTTAGACATCACCTTCATTACAATTCATCAGAATATAAAATTAGATCCTTTTAAT
This sequence comes from Cerceris ruficornis, assembly GCA_963989415.1. Classification (NCBI taxonomy): domain Eukaryota; kingdom Metazoa; phylum Arthropoda; class Insecta; order Hymenoptera; family Crabronidae; genus Cerceris; species Cerceris ruficornis. The sequence goes on along the minus strand of CAXDIW010000301.1, from coordinate 2,170,295 downwards.
ATTGAATACATAATTGCATTCGTTACAGTAAACTAATATTCGTTCAATGTACAAAAGAATAACGAGATATGGCTAGGACGAATCAATGAAAAAAACAATATGCTCCATAATTATTTTTACATATATTTCATATTGAATAAGTATTTAAAAATGTTTGAAAAACACTGAAAAATAGAAAAATGATTATTATTTGTTGTTATGCAGTGAATGATTAAAAAAAAAAAAAAAAAAATTATTTTACCTCGTGGGACTCGAACCGGCGACAAAAAGTTTCGAGAGGTTCCGCAGCCAAGAACTCTACCGACTGCGCCATCGCTGCTATTGAAAGAACGTTCGTATTTTTAGCTCATAAGGAAGTATGTAGCTTACGAATAATTGAATCAATTCAATCCTTCGCACTCACTCGCAATTGCTTTGTGTGCAGAAACATTGAGAATCACAAAATGAACATACTGTATTAAAATAATGCAAAAATAGCAAGTACTGATCGCGTTTCAGCCCGAAATGCGTCCCAGAAATCGGTTTTTGATTTTTCCGACAGTGTTGCACCATATCAAAAAAATATGAAAAAAATTGAGCATATTAATGGTTACATCAGGTACTTACAGGAATTATTTAAAAATTGTGTCTCTAAGATTTCAGTGCAAAATCTACATTTTTCCCATTTTTTTGTCGTTTTTGATTTTTTGCGCACGGCACTTGCAACGGAAGAATCTGAAAATCATACCTAACATGTGCAATCATGTTTAGAATGTGTCAGAATTTTTTCGACATTTTTACACATCATTAAGTGGCGAAAATGAGGCAAAAACTGGTTTTTCGAATTTACCCCATAACTACCCTCCCGGTCAAGCTATCGGATTAAAATTTGTGTACAATGGTTTCTTATGGTTACCTATCGAATGACGCATCGTGCAATAAAATACCTTCAAGGGCACTTTTGACCCCCTTATCCTGCTAGACCCTTTCGACAAGTAGAACAATGATTGGAACACGTAGATGGTTGAAATCTTTGTATATATTGCTTCTATATAGTGTAAGAAACATATATGCAAAGCATCCAAACAGTACCATTCGCCAATTTTTTGTTCTTCAAGTTTAAGTGAACAATGAGCCCCATTGTTAATCCTTTATCGGAATTTATTTCTAACTTTCGACAAGTAGAACAATCAATGGAACTGGTAGACGGTTGAAATCTTTGTATATGTTGCTTCTATATAGTCTAAGAAACCTATATGCAAAGCATCTAAACAGTAACATTCGCCAATTTTTTGATCTTCAAGTTTAAGTGAACATTGAGCCCCATTGTTAATCCTTTATCGGAAATTATTTGTAACTTTCGACAAGTAGAACAATGAATGGAACAGGTAGACGGTTGAAATCTTTGTATATATTGCTTCTATATAGTCTAAGAAAAATATATGCAAAGCATCCAAACAGTACCATTCGCCAATTATTTCATCTTCATGTTTAAGTGAACTACGAGCCCCATTGTTAATACTTTAAAGGAAATTATTTGTAAATTTCGACAAGTAGAACAATGAATGGATCAGGTAGACGGTTGAAATCTTTGTATATATTGCTTCCATATAGTCTAAGAAACATATATGCAAAGCATCCAAACAGTACCATTCGCCAATTTTTTGTTCTTCAAGTTTAAGTGAACAATGAGCCCCAATGGTTAATCCGTTATCGGAAATTATTTGTAACTTTCGACAAGTAGAACAATGAATGGAACAGGTAGACGGTTGAAATCTTTGTATATATTGCTTCTATATAGTCTAAGAAACATATATGCATAGCATCCAAACAGTACAATTCGCCAATTTTTTGTTCTTCAAGTTTAAGTGAACTACGAGCCCCATTGTCAATCCTTTAAAGGAAATTATTTGTAAATTTCGACAAGTAGAACAATGAATAGTACAGGTAGACGGGTGAAATCTTTCTATATATTGTTTCTAAATAGTCTAAGAAACATATATGCAAAGCATCCAAACAGTACAATTCGCCAATTTTTTGTTCTTCAAGTTTAAGTGAACTACGAGCCCAATTGTTAATCCTTTAAAGGAAATTATTTGTAAATTTCGACAAGTAGAACAATGAATGGATCATGTAGACGGTTGTGATCTTTGTATATATTGCTTCTATAAGGTCTAAGAAACATATATGCAAATCATCCAAACAGTACAATTCGCCAATTTTATGTTCTTCAAGTTTAAATGAACTACGAACCCCATTGTTAATCCTTTAAAGGAAATTATTTGTAAATTTCGACAAGTTGAAAAATGAATGGAACAGGTAGACTGTTGAAATCATTGTATATATTGCTTCTATATAGTCTAAGAAACATATATGCAAATCATCAAAACAGTACAATTCGCCAATTTTTTTTCTTCAAGTTTAAGTGAACTACGAGCCCCATTGTTAATCCTTTAAAGGAAATTATTTGTAAATTTCGACAAGTAGAACAATGAATGGAACAGGTAGACGGTTGAAATCATTGTATATATTGCTTCTATATAGTCTAAGAAACATATATGCAAAGGATCCAAACTGTACAATTCGCCAATTTATTGTTCTTCAAGTTTAAGTGAACAACGAGCCCCATTGTTAATCCTTTAAAGGAAATTATTTGTAAATTTCGACAAGTTGAAAAATGAATGGAACAGGTAGACGGTTGTGATCTTTGTATATATTGCTTCTATATAGTCTAAGAAACATATATGCAAAGGATCCAAACTGTACCATTCGCCAATTTTTTGTTCTTCAAGTTTAAGTGAACAACGAGCCCCATTGACAATCTTGAAACGGAAATTATTTGTAATTTTCGACAAGTAGAACAATGAATGGAACTGGTATACGGTTGAAATCATTGTATATATTGCTTCTATATAGTCTAAGAAACATATATGCAAAGCCTCCAAACAGTACAATTCGCCAATTTTTTGTTCTTCAAGTTTAAGTGAACTACGAGCCCCATTGTTAATCCTTTAACGGAAATTATTTGTAACTTTCGACAAGTAGAACAATGAATGGAACAGGTAGACGGTTGAAATCATTGTATATTTTGCTTCTATATAGTCTAAGAAACATATATGCAAAGGATCCAAACTGTACCATTCGCCAATTTTTTGTTCTTCAAGTTTAAGTGAACAACGAGCCCCATTGACAATCTTGAAACGGAAATTATTTGTAATTTTCGACAAGTAGAACCATGAATGGAACTGTTAGACGGTTGAAATCATTGTATATATTGCTTCTATATAGTCTAAAAAACATATATGCAAAGGATCCAAACTGTACCATTCGCCAATTTTTTGTTCTTCAAGTTTAAGTGAACAACGAGCCCCATTGACAATCTTGAAACGGAAATTATTTGTAATTTTCGACAAGTAGAACAATGAATGGAACTGGTATACGGTTGAAATCATTGTATATATTGCTTCTATATAGTCTAAGAAACATATATGCAAAGCCTCCAAACAGTACAATTCGCCAATTTTTTGTTCTTCAAGTTTAAGTGAACTACGAGCCCCATTGTTAATCCTTTAACGGAAATTATTTGTAACTTTCGACAAGTAGAACAATGAATGGAACAGGTAGACGGTTGAAATCATTGTATATTTTGCTTCTATATAGTCTAAGAAACATATATGCAAAGGATCCAAACTGTACCATTCGCCAATTTTTTGATTTTCAAGTTTAAGTGAACAACGAGCTCCATTGATAATCATGAAATGGAAATTATTTGTAACCTTCTACAAGTAGAACAATGAATAGTACAGGTAGACGGGTGAAATCTTTCTATATATTGCTTCTACATAGTCTAAGAAACATATATGCAAAGAATCCAAACAATACAATTCGCCAATTTTTTGTTCTTCAAGTTTAAGTGAACTACGAGCCCCATTGTTAATCCTTTAAAGGAAATTATTTGTAAATTTCGACAAGTAGAACAATGAATGGAACAGGTAGACGGTGGAAATCAATGTATATGTTGCTACTATATAGTCTAAGAAACATATATGCAAAGCATCGAAACAGTACAATTCGCCAATTTTTTGTTCTTCAAGTTTAAGTGAACAATGAGCCCCAATCGTTAATCCTTTATCGGAAATTATTTGTATCTTTCGTCAAGTAGAACAATGAATGGAACAGGTAGACGGTTGAGATCTTTGTATATATTGCTTCTATATAGTCTAAGAAACATATATGCAAAGCATCCAAACAGTTCAATTCGCCAATATTTTGTTCTTCAAGTTTAAGTGAACTACGAGCCCCATTGTTAATCCTTTAAAGGAAATTATTTGTAACTTTCTACAGGTAGAACAATGTATAGAACAGTTAGACCGTTGAAATCATTATATATATTGCATCTATATAGTCTAAGAAACAAATATGCAAAGCATCCAAACATTACGATTCGCCAATTCCTTGTTCTTCAAGTTTAAGTGAACAATGAGCCCCATTGTTAATCCTTTATCGGAAATTATTTGTAACTTTCGACAAGTAGAACAATGAATGGAACAGGTAGACGGTTGAAATCTTTGTATATATTGCTTCCATATAGTCTAAGAAACATGTACGCAAAGCATCCAAACAGTACCATTCGCCAATTTTTTGTTCTTCAAGTTTAAGTGAACTACGAGCCCCATTGTTAATCCTTTAACGGAAATTATTTGTAACTTTCGATAAGTAGAACAATGAATGGAACAGGTAGACGGTTGAAATCTTTGTATATGTTGCTTCTATATAGTCTAGTAAACCTATATGCAAAGCATCCAAACAGTAACATTCGCCAATTTTTTGTTCTTCAAGTTTAAGTGAACTACGAGCCCAATTGTTAATCCTTTAACGGAAATTATTTGTAACTTTCGACAAGGAGAACAATGAATGGAAAAGGTAGACGGTTGAAATCATTGTATATATTGCTTTTATATAGTCTAAGAAACATATATGCAAAGCATCCAAACAGTACCATTCGCCAATTTTTTGTTCTTCAAGTTTAAGTGAACTATGAGCCCCATTGTTAATCCTTTAAAGGAAATTATTTGTAAATTTCGACAAGTAGAACAATGAATGGAACAGGTAGACGGTTGAGATCTTTGTATATATTGCTTCTATATAGTCTAAGAAACATATATGCAAAGCATCCAAACAGTTCAATTCGCCAATATTTTGTTCTTCATGTTTAAGTGAACTACGAGCCCCATTGTTAATCCTTTAAAGGAAATTATTTGTAAATTTCGGCAAGTAGAACAATGAATAGAACCGTTAGACTGTTGAAATCTTTGTATATATTGCTTCAGTATAGCCTAAGAAGCATATATGCAAAGCATCCAAACAGTACAAGTCGCCAATTCATTGTTCTTCAAGTTTATGTGAACTACGATCCCCATTGTTAATCCTTTAACGGAAATTATTTGTAACTTTCTACAGGTAGAACAATGTATAGAACAGTTAGACCGTTGAAATCATTATATATATTGCATCTATATAGTCTAAGAAACATATATGCAAAGCATCCAAACAGTACGATTCGCCAATTCCTTGTTCTTCAAGTTTAAGTGAACAATGAGCCCCATTGTTAATCCTTTATCGGAAATTATTTGTAACTTTCGACAAGTAGAACAATGAATGGAACAGGTAGACGGTTGAAATCTTTGTATATATTGCTTCCATATAGTCTAAGAATCATGTACGCAAAGCATCCAAACAGTACCATTCGCCAATTTTTTGTTCTTCAAGTTTAACTGAACAACGAGCCCCATTGATAATCATGAAAGGGAAATTATTTGTAACTTTCTACAAGTAGAACAATGAATAGAACGTTTAGACTGTTGAAATCTTTGTATATATTGCTTCTATATATTCTAAGAAACATATATGCAAAGCATCCAAACAGTACAATTCGCCAATTTTTTGTTCTTCAAATTTATGTGAACTACGATCCCCATTGTTAATCCTTTAACGGAAATTATTTGTAACTTTCTACAAGTAGAACAATGTATAGAACAGTTAGACCGTTGAAATCATTGTATATATTGCATCTATATAGTCTAAGAAACATATATGCAAAGCATCCAAACAGTACGATTCGCCAATTCCTTGTTCTTCAAGTTTAAGTGAACAATGAGCCCCATTGTTAATCCTTTATCGGAAATTATTTGCAACTTTCGACAAGTAGAACAATGAATGGAACAGGTAGACGGTTGAAATCTTTGTATATATTGCTTCTATATAGTCTAAGAAACATATATGCAAAGCATCCAAGCAGTACAATTCGCCAATTTATTGTTCTTCAAGTTTAAGTGAACAACGAGCCCCATTGTTAATCCTTTAAAGGAAATTATTTGTAAATTTCGACAAGTAGAACAATGAATGGAACAGGTAGACTTTTGAAATCATTGTATATATTGATTCCATATAGTCTAAGAAATATATATGCAAAGCATCCAAACAGTACCATTCGCTAATTTTTTGTTCTTGAGTTTAAGTGAACTATGAGCCCCATTGTTAATCCTTTAACGGAAATTATTTGTAACTTTCGACAAGTAGAACAATGAATGGAACAGGTAGACGGTTGAAATCATTGTATATATTGCTTTTATATAGTCTAAGAAACATATATGCAAAGCATCCAAACAGTACCATTCGCCAATTTTTTGTTCTTCAAGTTTAAGTGAACTATGAGCCCCATTGTTAATCCTTTAAAGGAAATTATTTGTAAATTTCGACAAGTAGAACAATGAATGGAACAGGTAGACGGTTGAGATCTTTGTATATATTGCTTCTATATAGTCTAAGAAACATATATGCAAAGCATCCAAACAGTTCAAGTCGCCAATATTTTGTTCTTCATGTTTAAGTGAACTACGAGCCCCATTGTTAATCCTTTAACGGAAATTATTTGTAACTTTCGATAAGTAGAACAATGAATGGAACAGGTAGACGGTTGAAATCTTTGTATATGTTGCTTCTATATAGTCTAGTAAACCTATATGCAAAGCATCCAAACAGTAACATTCGCCAATTTTTTGTTCTTCAAGTTTAAGTGAACTACGAGCCCAATTGTTAATCCTTTAACGGAAATTATTTGTAACTTTCGACAAGGAGAACAATGAATGGAAAAGGTAGACGGTTGAAATCATTGTATATATTGCTTTTATATAGTCTAAGAAACATATATGCAAAGCATCCAAACAGTACCATTCGCCAATTTTTTGTTCTTCAAGTTTAAGTGAACTATGAGCCCCATTGTTAATCCTTTAAAGGAAATTATTTGTAAATTTCGACAAGTAGAACAATGAATGGAACAGGTAGACGGTTGAGATCTTTGTATATATTGCTTCTATATAGTCTAAGAAACATATATGCAAAGCATCCAAACAGTTCAATTCGCCAATATTTTGTTCTTCATGTTTAAGTGAACTACGAGCCCCATTGTTAATCCTTTAAAGGAAATTATTTGTAAATTTCGGCAAGTAGAACAATGAATAGAACCGTTAGACTGTTGAAATCTTTGTATATATTGCTTCAGTATAGCCTAAGAAGCATATATGCAAAGCATCCAAACAGTACAAGTCGCCAATTCATTGTTCTTCAAGTTTATGTGAACTACGATCCCCATTGTTAATCCTTTAACGGAAATTATTTGTAACTTTCTACAGGTAGAACAATGTATAGAACAGTTAGACCGTTGAAATCATTATATATATTGCATCTATATAGTCTAAGAAACATATATGCAAAGCATCCAAACAGTACGATTCGCCAATTCCTTGTTCTTCAAGTTTAAGTGAACAATGAGCCCCATTGTTAATCCTTTATCGGAAATTATTTGTAACTTTCGACAAGTAGAACAATGAATGGAACAGGTAGACGGTTGAAATCTTTGTATATATTGCTTCCATATAGTCTAAGAATCATGTACGCAAAGCATCCAAACAGTACCATTCGCCAATTTTTTGTTCTTCAAGTTTAAGTGAACAACGAGCCCCATTGATAATCATGAAAGGGAAATTATTTGTAACTTTCTACAAGTAGAACAATGAATAGAACGTTTAGACTGTTGAAATCTTTGTATATATTGCTTCTATATATTCTAAGAAACATATATGCAAAGCATCCAAACAGTACAATTCGCCAATTTTTTGTTCTTCAAGTTTATGTGAACTACGATCCCCATTGTTAATCCTTTAACGGAAATTATTTGTAACTTTCTACATGTAGAACAATGTATAGAACAGTTAGACCGTTGAAATCATTGTATATATTGCATCTATATAGTCTAAGAAACATATATGCAAAGCATCCAAACAGTACGATTCGCCAATTCCTTGTTCTTCAAGTTTAAGTGAACAATGAGCCCCATTGTTAATACTTTAACGGAAATTATTTGTAACTTGCGACAAGTAGAACAATGAATGGAACAAGTAGCCGGTTGAAATCAACGTATATATTGCTTCTATATAGTCTAAGAAACATATATGCAAAGCATCCAAACAGTACCATTCGCCAATTTATTGTTCTTCAAGTTTAAGTGAACAACGAGCCCCATTGTTAATCCTTTAAAGGAAATTATTTGTAACTTTCGACAAGTAGAAAAATGAATGGAACAGGTAGACGGTTGAAATCATTGTATATATTGCTTCTATATAGTCTAAGAAACATATATGCAAAGCATCCAAACAGTACAATTCGCCAATTTATTGTTCTTCAAGTTTAAGTGAACAACGAGCCCCATTGTTAATCCTTTATCGGAAATTATTTGTAATTTTCGACAAGTAGAACAATGAATGGAACAGGTAGACGGTTGAAATCATTGTATATATTGCTTCTATATAGTCTAAGAAACATATATGCAAAGCATCCAAACAGTACCATACGCCAATTTTTTGTTCTTCAAGTTTAAGTGAACTACGATCCCCATTGTTAATCCCTTAACGGAAATTATTTGTAACTTTCGACAAGTAGAACAGTGAATGGAACAGGTAGACGGTTGAAATCTTTGTATATATTGCTTCTATATAGTATAAGAAACATATATGCAAAGCATCCAAACAGTACAATTCGCCAATTATTTCATCTTCAAGTTTAGGTGAACTACGAGCCCCATTGTTAATACTTTAACGGAAATTATTTGTAACTTGCGACAAGTAGAACAATGAGTGGAACAGGTAGACGGTTGAAATCAATGTATATATTGCTTCTATATAGTCTAAGAAACATATATGCAAAGCATCCAAACAGTACCATTCGCCAATTTTTTGTTCTTCAAGTTTAAGTGAACAATGAGCCCCATTGTTAATCCTTTATCGGAAATTATTTGTAAATTTCGACAAGTAGATCAATGAATGGAACAGGTAGACGGTTGAAATCTTTGTATACATTGCTTCTATATAGTCTAAGAAACATATATGCAAAGCATCCAAACAGTACCATACGCAAATTTTTTGTTCTTCAAGTTTAAGTCAACAACGAGCCCCATTGATAATCATGAAACGGAAATTATTTCTAACTTTCTACAAGTAGAACAATGAACAGAACAGGTAGACGGTTGAAATCTTTCTATATGTTGCTTCTATATAGTCTAAGAAACCTATATGCAAAGCATCTAAACAGTAACAATCGTCAATTTTTTGATCTTTAAGTTTAAGTGAACAGCGAGCCCCATTGATAATCATGAAATGGAAATTATTTGTAACTTTCTACAAGTAGAACAATAAATAGTACAGGTAGACGGGTGAAATCTTTCTATATATTGCATCTAAATAGTCTAAGAAACATATATGCAAAGCATCCAAACAGTACCATTCGCCAATTTTTTGTTCTTCAAGTTTAAGTGAACTACGAGCCCCATTGTTAATCCTTTAAAGGAAATTATTTGTAAATTTCGACAAGTAGAACAATGAATAGAACAGGTAGACGGTTGAAATCTTTGTATATGTTGCTTCTATATAGTCTAAGAAACTTATATGCAAAGCATCTAAACAGTAACATTCGCCAATTTTTTTATCTTCAAGTTTAAGTGAACAATGAGCCCCAATGATTAATCCGTTGTCGGAAATTATTTGTAACTTGCGACAAGTAGAACAATGAGTGGAACAGGTAGACGGTTGAAATCAATGTATATATTGCTTCTATATAGTCTAAGAAACATATATGCAAAGCGTCCAAACAGTACAATTCGCCAATTATTTGATCTTCAAGTTTAAGTGAACTACGAGCCCCATTGTTAATACTTTAACGGAAATTATTTGTAACTTGCGACAAGTAGAACAATGAATGGAACAGGTAGCCGGTTGAAATCAATGTATATATTGCTTCTATATAGTCTAAGAAACATATATGCAAAGCATCCAAACAGTACCATTCGGCAATTTTTTGTTCTTCAAGTTTAAGTGAACTACGAGCCCCATTGTTAATCCTTTATAGGAAATTATTTGTAAATTTCGACAAGTAGAACAATGAATGGAACAGGTAGACGGTTGAAATCAATGTATATATTGCTTCTATAAAGTCTAAGAAACATATAAGCAAAGCATCCAAACAGTACCATTCGCCAATTTTTTGTTTTTCAAGTTTAAGTGAACAATGTGCCCCAATGGTTAATCCTTTATCGGAAATTATTTGTAACTTTCGACAAGTAGAACAATGAATGGAACAGGTAGACGGTTGAATTCTCTTTATATATTGCTTCTATATAGTCTAAGAAACATATATGCAAAGCATCCAAACAGTACAATTCGCCAATTTATTGTTCTCCAAGTTTAAGTGAACAACGAGCCCCATTGTTAATCCTTTAAAGGAAATTATTTGTAACTTTCGACAAGTAGAAAAATGAATGGAACAGGTAGACGGTTGAAATCATTGTATATATTGCTTCTATATAGTCTAAGAAACATATATGCAAAGCATCCAAACAGTACAATTCGCCAATTTATTGTTCTTCAAGTTTAAGTGAACAACGAGCCCCATTGTTAATCCTTTATCGGAAATTATTTGTAATTTTCGACAAGTAGAACAATGAATGGAACAGGTAGACGGTTGAAATCATTGTATATATTGCTTCTATATAGTCTAAGAAACATATATGCAAAGCATCCAAACAGTACCATACGCCAATTTTTTGTTCTTCAAGTTTAAGTGAACTACGATCCCCATTGTTAATCCCTTAACGGAAATTATTTGTAACTTTCGACAAGTAGAACAGTGAATGGAACAGGTAGACGGTTGAAATCTTTGTATATATTGCTTCTATATAGTATAAGAAACATATATGCAAAGCATCCAAACAGTACAATTCGCCAATTATTTCATCTTCAAGTTTAGGTGAACTACGAGCCCCATTGTTAATACTTTAACGGAAATTATTTGTAACTTGCGACAAGTAGAACAATGAGTGGAACAGGTAGACGGTTGAAATCAATGTATATATTGCTTCTATATAGTCTAAGAAACATATATGCAAAGCATCCAAACAGTACCATTCGCCAATTTTTTGTTCTTCAAGTTTAAGTGAACAATGAGCCCCATTGTTAATCCTTTATCGGAAATTATTTGTAAATTTCGACAAGTAGATCAATGAATGGAACAGGTAGACGGTTGAAATCTTTGTATACATTGCTTCTATATAGTCTAAGAAACATATATGCAAAGCATCCAAACAGTACCATACGCAAATTTTTTGTTCTTCAAGTTTAAGTCAACAACGAGCCCCATTGATAATCATGAAACGGAAATTATTTCTAACTTTCTACAAGTAGAACAATGAACAGAACAGGTAGACGGTTGAAATCTTTCTATATGTTGCTTCTATATAGTCTAAGAAACCTATATGCAAAGCATCTAAACAGTAACAATCGTCAATTTTTTGATCTTTAAGTTTAAGTGAACAGCGAGCCCCATTGATAATCATGAAATGGAAATTATTTGTAACTTTCTACAAGTAGAACAATAAATAGTACAGGTAGACGGGTGAAATCTTTCTATATATTGCATCTAAATAGTCTAAGAAACATATATGCAAAGCATCCAAACAGTACCATTCGCCAATTTTTTGTTCTTCAAGTTTAAGTGAACTACGAGCCCCATTGTTAATCCTTTAAAGGAAATTATTTGTAAATTTCGACAAGTAGAACAATGAATAGAACAGGTAGACGGTTGAAATCTTTGTATATGTTGCTTCTATATAGTCTAAGAAACTTATATGCAAAGCATCTAAACAGTAACATTCGCCAATTTTTTTATCTTCAAGTTTAAGTGAACAATGAGCCCCAATGATTAATCCGTTGTCGGAAATTATTTGTAACTTGCGACAAGTAGAACAATGAGTGGAACAGGTAGACGGTTGAAATCAATGTATATATTGCTTCTATATAGTCTAAGAAACATATATGCAAAGCGTCCAAACAGTACAATTCGCCAATTATTTGATCTTCAAGTTTAAGTGAACTACGAGCCCCATTGTTAATACTTTAACGGAAATTATTTGTAACTTGCGACAAGTAGAACAATGAATGGAACAGGTAGCCGGTTGAAATCAATGTATATATTGCTTCTATATAGTCTAAGAAACATATATGCAAAGCATCCAAACAGTACCATTCGGCAATTTTTTGTTCTTCAAGTTTAAGTGAACTACGAGCCCCATTGTTAATCCTTTATAGGAAATTATTTGTAAATTTCGACAAGTAGAACAATGAATGGAACAGGTAGACGGTTGAAATCAATGTATATATTGCTTCTATAAAGTCTAAGAAACATATAAGCAAAGCATCCAAACAGTACCATTCGCCAATTTTTTGTTTTTCAAGTTTAAGTGAACAATGTGCCCCAATGGTTAATCCTTTATCGGAAATTATTTGTAACTTTCGACAAGTAGAACAATGAATGGAACAGGTAGACGGTTGAATTCTCTTTATATATTGCTTCTATATAGTCTAAGAAACATATATGCAAAGCATCCAAACAGTACAATTCGCCAATTTATTGTTCTCCAAGTTTAAGTGAACAACGAGCCCCATTTTTAATCCTTTAAAGGAAATTATTTGTAAAGGGTCTAGCAGGATAAGGGGGTCAAAAGTGCCCTTGAAGGTATTTTATTGCACGATGCGTCATTCGATAGGTAACCATAAGAAACCATTGTACACAAATTTTTAATCCGATAGCTTGACCGGGAGGGTAGTTATGGGGTAAATTCGAAAAACCAGTTTTTGCCTCATTTTCGCCACTTAATGATGTGTAAAAATGTCGAAAAAATTCTGACACATTCTAAACATGATTGCACATGTTAGGTATGATTTTCAGATTCTTCCGTTGCAAGTGCCGTGCGCAAAAAATCAAAAACGACAAAAAAATGGGAAAAATGTAGATTTTGCACTGAAATCTTAGAGACACAATTTTTAAATAATTCCTGTAAGTACCTGATGTAACCATTAATATGCTCAATTTTTTTCATATTTTTTTGATATGGTGCAACACTGTCGGAAAAATCAAAAACCGATTTCTGGGACGCATTTCGGGCTGAAACGCGATCAGTACTTGCTATTTTTGCATTATTTTAATACAGTATGTTCATTTTGTGATTCTCAATGTTTCTGCACACAAAGCAATTGCGAGTGAGTGCGAAGGATTGAATTGATTCAATTATTCGTAAGCTACATACTTCCTTATGAGCTAAAAATACGAACGTTCTTTCAATAGCAGCGATGGCGCAGTCGGTAGAGTTCTTGGCTGCGGAACCTCTCGAAACTTTTTGTCGCCGGTTCGAGTCCCACGAGGTAAAATAATTTTTTTTTTTTTTTTTTTAATCATTCACTGCATAACAACAAATAATAATCATTTTTCTATTTTTCAGTGTTTTTCAAACATTTTTAAATACTTATTCAATATGAAATATATGTAAAAATAATTATGGAGCATATTGTTTTTTTCATTGATTCGTCCTAGCCATATCTCGTTATTCTTTTGTACATTGAACGAATATTAGTTTACTGTAACGAATGCAATTATGTATTCAATATTAAAAGGATCTAATTTTATATTCTGATGAATTGTAATGAAGGTGATGTCTAACGGAAAGAAGGGTTTATTTCTTTTTAAACATTCTTATTTTTGTATTTACCGCTTCTCCATTTATGCAGAGGTCATCCAAAATAGACAATGAATTGAAAGAAAGAAGGTATATTGGGATTTCGTCCGTTATAATTCCTTTACTGTTTTATGCAAATCAACTCCTTCAGCTTTAGGTTTTTGCCTCATTGCAATCGTGTTTTCCAACCACTTTAAGTACATGAAAACATTCAATTTAGTTCAGAAGGCTTTATTGTTTTATTACACTTACTCCAGTATTATGTGCTCCCTTCAGTTATCTAGTCCGCAATTACCTGCGCAGCGTGTAGGTAGCGGGCAGGTACCGAGTTGAACCTTTAGATGAATTAAATAAGGAAATATGCCATCGACCAATAGAAATTCTAAACTTCCTCATATTTTTCAAGTTTTAAGCGCATCCCCACCACTGTACAGATCTTTTCGCGTATATAAGTAACTGCAATATGCGAGTAAAGCCATCGTTACTCGCATTATACTGTGTTAGTGCAAGTGTCGTTATTTCACAATGTCCACAAATCCGCAAGTCGATAGAGAATCTGTGCGTGCACGGTGTACCGGATGCAGGGTTTACATTTGTAAATTATCCGGGTATATAAAAAAGATAAACTCGATGAGGGATGTTAGAAAGTTTTCGCGCATATTAGGAAGAAGGATAGCTCTTGGAGGCATGCTGTGTAATAAGTGTCGCATGACTCTGTATAGAAGGGAACACATAGTTCATTTACAATCTTCCGAATCTTCAGACAGAGAATCCCCGATGGAGTCTGTGTCTCTATCTTCACGAATTTCATCTTCGGTAACATCTACCCTTGAAACACCAGAGCCTTCCGCTTCCCAGGTCTTAACATCTCCGTCTACAATTTCCGTGCCCATAGAATATTCCGAATTATCTATGCCCGGAACATCGACAGGAACATTTTCAGTTACGTTACAAACTTTTCACTCGCCTTTATCCGATTCTACAGTAGATGCATTACGACCGAGTGACATGTCTTCTTATTCCGAACCGTCATCAGTAACGGGAGACCCATCAATTAATTTTAATCTCAGTTCGTCCGAACAATTCGATGTACCCGGCATCGAAATGCCATTTGCTAGAGTTGTAGCCACACATGGGTATTGTTTCGTATGTGGATCCAAAAAAAGCATTATCAACGTACCATTCGAAGCGCGAAAACAAGTATTTATCATGCGCCGATTATACGTTCCTAAAGGAAATCGGTGTTGTCATAATCATTTGCTCAAACACCGTTTTTTTCACGATATTGTTGCAAAACTAGAAGCCCATTCAAACAATAGTTTCGTTAATACAGATGAACTTCGGAGTTATTTAGAATTTCTTTCAATAAGTAGCGATTGCAGCATAAAAGATAAAGTAGGTGATTTCGCATTATCAGAGGAACGACTCAAAGTATTTACTGGTTTAACTTGGGAAAATGTTATTTGTCTTCGGGATATGATGACATCAATGCGTAGTTCCCAAAAGCGTAATATAACACAAGCAATTGTTGTTTTTTTATTTAAATTGCGTACTGGTAATTCAAATAAGATGATAGCAGCAATTCTTGGCTTAGAACATGAACAGCAAGTTTCGAATTATTTTAAATCAGTTTTAAAGTCGTTCGAAAATGATATATTGCCATTTCATTTCGGATTCAGGGCATTTACTCGCGAATATCTTATAGAACATGAAACCTCTGATATTGCGAAACAATTATTTAATATTAATAAAAAATTGGCACTTATTTTCGATGGTACGTATATTCGACATCAGAAAAGTGCCAATAATGAATATCAGCGTAAATCATATTCAGGGCAAAAGAAACTTCCGTTATGTAAACCGTTCACAATTTGTACGACGAATGGATTCATAGTTGACGTGCTTGGACCTTTTTATGCAACTCAGAATGATGCTGAAATTACCAAAATCATTTTGCAAGACCCAAATGGCTTAAAAACTCTGGTACAACGTCGTGATATTTGTTTCGTAGATCGAGGATTTCGGGATGCTCGATCAGATCTAAAGCAATGTGGTTTTCAAGTGTTAATGCCAGCGTTAAAAGGAAAACGAAAACAATTAACAACAGCAGAAGCAAATGCTTCACGGCGAGTAACTAAAGTTCGTTGGGTGGTTGAAGCAATTCATGGTATTTTAGGCCAGAAATATAAATTGCTTCACCACCAAATGGACAACAAGTTCTTGCCTGAAGTTGCATTATTTTGCAAAATAGCGTGCTTTTTAAATAACAAATTCGGGAAACGCCTTAATTCGGATTTAGAACTATCAAAAGAAATAGTCCATAGAATGAAAGTACAACAGAATATACAAAATTCACTCGCTAAAGAAGTAGAATCTAAACACTGGCATAGACGGAAAACCCCATTCAAGCAATGTTCATCTTCCGATCTCTTAGACTTTCCGGAAATGACGGAAAGTGATTTAAAAATTCTTTTTACTGGGTCGTACCAGTTAACTCAGGCAATTTCATATTTGGCAGAAATGATGGACAACGAAAATAACATTAATCTCCAATATTCGAGGGAAAAAAATAATATTCTTAAATGCCTCGTCCGATCACGCCACATTAATCAAAGAAGTTATCGTTGCTTCATTGATTATACCCCTAATACAATTGGAATTTCGGGCATCAAACGTTATTGCTGTGAATGTGCGAATGGTAACCGTACCATAGGTTGTTGTTCGCACATTGCTGCAATAATATACTACCTGTCGCACGCACGGTATCTATCGACAATTGTTAGGCCCTCAGAGATATTGACAAAAATATTTAATAAAAATGAAGTGGTGCCCATCATTAATGAACATAGTGACGAGGATTAAAGCCACACGAAACGTGCTTCAACTTTTAATTATCAAAAGGTAATCTATCGTATGTCATTTATATTTTCACACTAATATTAATGTCCGTATTAACAACTGTTATCCAGTTAATACTTAAAAACATTTTTTTTCTAATTATATTTCATGGGAGGTGAATTGGCGAGAGAAAAGTGTCAAGTATTCCGCAGCTACATACTGTAGCCTAATCATTAAATGGTAATCTATCATTCGTATTTTTACAATAATATTAATTTCCGCATTAACAATTGTTATCCAGTTAATACTTAAAAACATTTTTTTTCTAATTATATTTCATGGGAGGTGAATTGGCGAGAGAAAAGTGTCAAGTATTCCGCAGTTAGATACTGTAGCCTAATCATCAAATGGTAATCTACCATTCATATTTTTACATTAATATTCATTTACGTATTAATAATATTTATGCAGTCAATAATTTAAAAAAAATGATTATCAGTTCTAAAGGTTCAACTCGGTACCTGCCCGCTACCTACACGCTGCGCAGGTAATTGCGGACTAGATAACTGAAGGGAGCACATAATACTGGAGTAAGTGTAATAAAACAATAAAGCCTTCTGAACTAAATTGAATGTTTTCATGTACTTAAAGTGGTTGGAAAACACGATTGCAATGAGGCAAAAACCTAAAGCTGAAGGAGTTGATTTGCATAAAACAGTAAAGGAATTATAACGGACGAAATCCCAATATACCTTCTTTCTTTCAATTCATTGTCTATTTTGGATGACCTCTGCATAAATGGAGAAGCGGTAAATACAAAAATAAGAATGTTTAAAAAGAAATAAACCCTTCTTTCCGTTAGACATCACCTTCATTACAATTCATCAGAATATAAAATTAGATCCTTTTAATATTGAATACATAATTGCATTCGTTACAGTAAACTAATATTCGTTCAATGTACAAAAGAATAACGAGATATGGCTAGGACGAATCAATGAAAAAAACAATATGCTCCATAATTATTTTTACATATATTTCATATTGAATAAGTATTTAAAAATGTTTGAAAAACACTGAAAAATAGAAAAATGATTATTATTTGTTGTTATGCAGTGAATGATTAAAAAAAAAAAAAAAAAAATTATTTTACCTCGTGGGACTCGAACCGGCGACAAAAAGTTTCGAGAGGTTCCGCAGCCAAGAACTCTACCGACTGCGCCATCGCTGCTATTGAAAGAACGTTCGTATTTTTAGCTCATAAGGAAGTATGTAGCTTACGAATAATTGAATCAATTCAATCCTTCGCACTCACTCGCAATTGCTTTGTGTGCAGAAACATTGAGAATCACAAAATGAACATACTGTATTAAAATAATGCAAAAATAGCAAGTACTGATCGCGTTTCAGCCCGAAATGCGTCCCAGAAATCGGTTTTTGATTTTTCCGACAGTGTTGCACCATATCAAAAAAATATGAAAAAAATTGAGCATATTAATGGTTACATCAGGTACTTACAGGAATTATTTAAAAATTGTGTCTCTAAGATTTCAGTGCAAAATCTACATTTTTCCCATTTTTTTGTCGTTTTTGATTTTTTGCGCACGGCACTTGCAACGGAAGAATCTGAAAATCATACCTAACATGTGCAATCATGTTTAGAATGTGTCAGAATTTTTTCGACATTTTTACACATCATTAAGTGGCGAAAATGAGGCAAAAACTGGTTTTTCGAATTTACCCCATAACTACCCTCCCGGTCAAGCTATCGGATTAAAATTTGTGTACAATGGTTTCTTATGGTTACCTATCGAATGACGCATCGTGCAATAAAATACCTTCAAGGGCACTTTTGACCCCCTTATCCTGCTAGACCCTTTCGACAAGTAGAACAATGATTGGAACACGTAGATGGTTGAAATCTTTGTATATATTGCTTCTATATAGTGTAAGAAACATATATGCAAAGCATCCAAACAGTACCATTCGCCAATTTTTTGTTCTTCAAGTTTAAGTGAACAATGAGCCCCATTGTTAATCCTTTATCGGAATTTATTTCTAACTTTCGACAAGTAGAACAATCAATGGAACTGGTAGACGGTTGAAATCTTTGTATATGTTGCTTCTATATAGTCTAAGAAACCTATATGCAAAGCATCTAAACAGTAACATTCGCCAATTTTTTGATCTTCAAGTTTAAGTGAACATTGAGCCCCATTGTTAATCCTTTATCGGAAATTATTTGTAACTTTCGACAAGTAGAACAATGAATGGAACAGGTAGACGGTTGAAATCTTTGTATATATTGCTTCTATATAGTCTAAGAAAAATATATGCAAAGCATCCAAACAGTACCATTCGCCAATTATTTCATCTTCATGTTTAAGTGAACTACGAGCCCCATTGTTAATACTTTAAAGGAAATTATTTGTAAATTTCGACAAGTAGAACAATGAATGGATCAGGTAGACGGTTGAAATCTTTGTATATATTGCTTCCATATAGTCTAAGAAACATATATGCAAAGCATCCAAACAGTACCATTCGCCAATTTTTTGTTCTTCAAGTTTAAGTGAACAATGAGCCCCAATGGTTAATCCGTTATCGGAAATTATTTGTAACTTTCGACAAGTAGAACAATGAATGGAACAGGTAGACGGTTGAAATCTTTGTATATATTGCTTCTATATAGTCTAAGAAACATATATGCATAGCATCCAAACAGTACAATTCGCCAATTTTTTGTTCTTCAAGTTTAAGTGAACTACGAGCCCCATTGTCAATCCTTTAAAGGAAATTATTTGTAAATTTCGACAAGTAGAACAATGAATAGTACAGGTAGACGGGTGAAATCTTTCTATATATTGTTTCTAAATAGTCTAAGAAACATATATGCAAAGCATCCAAACAGTACAATTCGCCAATTTTTTGTTCTTCAAGTTTAAGTGAACTACGAGCCCAATTGTTAATCCTTTAAAGGAAATTATTTGTAAATTTCGACAAGTAGAACAATGAATGGATCATGTAGACGGTTGTGATCTTTGTATATATTGCTTCTATAAGGTCTAAGAAACATATATGCAAATCATCCAAACAGTACAATTCGCCAATTTTATGTTCTTCAAGTTTAAATGAACTACGAACCCCATTGTTAATCCTTTAAAGGAAATTATTTGTAAATTTCGACAAGTTGAAAAATGAATGGAACAGGTAGACTGTTGAAATCATTGTATATATTGCTTCTATATAGTCTAAGAAACATATATGCAAATCATCAAAACAGTACAATTCGCCAATTTTTTTTCTTCAAGTTTAAGTGAACTACGAGCCCCATTGTTAATCCTTTAAAGGAAATTATTTGTAAATTTCGACAAGTAGAACAATGAATGGAACAGGTAGACGGTTGAAATCATTGTATATATTGCTTCTATATAGTCTAAGAAACATATATGCAAAGGATCCAAACTGTACAATTCGCCAATTTATTGTTCTTCAAGTTTAAGTGAACAACGAGCCCCATTGTTAATCCTTTAAAGGAAATTATTTGTAAATTTCGACAAGTTGAAAAATGAATGGAACAGGTAGACGGTTGTGATCTTTGTATATATTGCTTCTATATAGTCTAAGAAACATATATGCAAAGGATCCAAACTGTACCATTCGCCAATTTTTTGTTCTTCAAGTTTAAGTGAACAACGAGCCCCATTGACAATCTTGAAACGGAAATTATTTGTAATTTTCGACAAGTAGAACAATGAATGGAACTGGTATACGGTTGAAATCATTGTATATATTGCTTCTATATAGTCTAAGAAACATATATGCAAAGCCTCCAAACAGTACAATTCGCCAATTTTTTGTTCTTCAAGTTTAAGTGAACTACGAGCCCCATTGTTAATCCTTTAACGGAAATTATTTGTAACTTTCGACAAGTAGAACAATGAATGGAACAGGTAGACGGTTGAAATCATTGTATATTTTGCTTCTATATAGTCTAAGAAACATATATGCAAAGGATCCAAACTGTACCATTCGCCAATTTTTTGTTCTTCAAGTTTAAGTGAACAACGAGCCCCATTGACAATCTTGAAACGGAAATTATTTGTAATTTTCGACAAGTAGAACCATGAATGGAACTGTTAGACGGTTGAAATCATTGTATATATTGCTTCTATATAGTCTAAAAAACATATATGCAAAGGATCCAAACTGTACCACTCGCCAATTTTTTGTTCTTCAAGTTTAAGTGAACAACGAGCCCCATTGACAATCTTGAAACGGAAATTATTTGTAATTTTCGACAAGTAGAACAATGAATGGAACTGGTATACGGTTGAAATCATTGTATATATTGCTTCTATATAGTCTAAGAAACATATATGCAAAGCCTCCAAACAGTACAATTCGCCAATTTTTTGTTCTTCAAGTTTAAGTGAACTACGAGCCCCATTGTTAATCCTTTAACGGAAATTATTTGTAACTTTCGACAAGTAGAACAATGAATGGAACAGGTAGACGGTTGAAATCATTGTATATTTTGCTTCTATATAGTCTAAGAAACATATATGCAAAGGATCCAAACTGTACCATTCGCCAATTTTTTGATTTTCAAGTTTAAGTGAACAACGAGCTCCATTGATAATCATGAAATGGAAATTATTTGTAACCTTCTACAAGTAGAACAATGAATAGTACAGGTAGACGGGTGAAATCTTTCTATATATTGCTTCTATATAGTCTAAGAAACATATATGCAAAGAATCCAAACAATACAATTCGCCAATTTTTTGTTCTTCAAGTTTAAGTGAACTACGAGCCCCATTGTTAATCCTTTAAAGGAAATTATTTGTAAATTTCGACAAGTAGAACAATGAATGGAACAGGTAGACGGTGGAAATCAATGTATATGTTGCTACTATATAGTCTAAGAAACATATATGCAAAGCATCGAAACAGTACAATTCGCCAATTTTTTGTTCTTCAAGTTTAAGTGAACAATGAGCCCCAATCGTTAATCCTTTATCGGAAATTATTTGTATCTTTCGTCAAGTAGAACAATGAATGGAACAGGTAGACGGTTGAGATCTTTGTATATATTGCTTCTATATAGTCTAAGAAACATATATGCAAAGCATCCAAACAGTTCAATTCGCCAATATTTTGTTCTTCAAGTTTAAGTGAACTACGAGCCCCATTGTTAATCCTTTAAAGGAAATTATTTGTAACTTTCTACAGGTAGAACAATGTATAGAACAGTTAGACCGTTGAAATCATTATATATATTGCATCTATATAGTCTAAGAAACAAATATGCAAAGCATCCAAACATTACGATTCGCCAATTCCTTGTTCTTCAAGTTTAAGTGAACAATGAGCCCCATTGTTAATCCTTTATCGGAAATTATTTGTAACTTTCGACAAGTAGAACAATGAATGGAACAGGTAGACGGTTGAAATCTTTGTATATATTGCTTCCATATAGTCTAAGAAACATGTACGCAAAGCATCCAAACAGTACCATTCGCCAATTTTTTGTTCTTCAAGTTTAAGTGAACTACGAGCCCCATTGTTAATCCTTTAACGGAAATTATTTGTAACTTTCGATAAGTAGAACAATGAATGGAACAGGTAGACGGTTGAAATCTTTGTATATGTTGCTTCTATATAGTCTAGTAAACCTATATGCAAAGCATCCAAACAGTAACATTCGCCAATTTTTTGTTCTTCAAGTTTAAGTGAACTACGAGCCCAATTGTTAATCCTTTAACGGAAATTATTTGTAACTTTCGACAAGGAGAACAATGAATGGAAAAGGTAGACGGTTGAAATCATTGTATATATTGCTTTTATATAGTCTAAGAAACATATATGCAAAGCATCCAAACAGTACCATTCGCCAATTTTTTGTTCTTCAAGTTTAAGTGAACTATGAGCCCCATTGTTAATCCTTTAAAGGAAATTATTTGTAAATTTCGACAAGTAGAACAATGAATGGAACAGGTAGACGGTTGAGATCTTTGTATATATTGCTTCTATATAGTCTAAGAAACATATATGCAAAGCATCCAAACAGTTCAATTCGCCAATATTTTGTTCTTCATGTTTAAGTGAACTACGAGCCCCATTGTTAATCCTTTAAAGGAAATTATTTGTAAATTTCGGCAAGTAGAACAATGAATAGAACCGTTAGACTGTTGAAATCTTTGTATATATTGCTTCAGTATAGCCTAAGAAGCATATATGCAAAGCATCCAAACAGTACAAGTCGCCAATTCATTGTTCTTCAAGTTTATGTGAACTACGATCCCCATTGTTAATCCTTTAACGGAAATTATTTGTAACTTTCTACAGGTAGAACAATGTATAGAACAGTTAGACCGTTGAAATCATTATATATATTGCATCTATATAGTCTAAGAAACATATATGCAAAGCATCCAAACAGTACGATTCGCCAATTCCTTGTTCTTCAAGTTTAAGTGAACAATGAGCCCCATTGTTAATCCTTTATCGGAAATTATTTGTAACTTTCGACAAGTAGAACAATGAATGGAACAGGTAGACGGTTGAAATCTTTGTATATATTGCTTCCATATAGTCTAAGAATCATGTACGCAAAGCATCCAAACAGTACCATTCGCCAATTTTTTGTTCTTCAAGTTTAACTGAACAACGAGCCCCATTGATAATCATGAAAGGGAAATTATTTGTAACTTTCTACAAGTAGAACAATGAATAGAACGTTTAGACTGTTGAAATCTTTGTATATATTGCTTCTATATATTCTAAGAAACATATATGCAAAGCATCCAAACAGTACAATTCGCCAATTTTTTGTTCTTCAAATTTATGTGAACTACGATCCCCATTGTTAATCCTTTAACGGAAATTATTTGTAACTTTCTACAAGTAGAACAATGTATAGAACAGTTAGACCGTTGAAATCATTGTATATATTGCATCTATATAGTCTAAGAAACATATATGCAAAGCATCCAAACAGTACGATTCGCCAATTCCTTGTTCTTCAAGTTTAAGTGAACAATGAGCCCCATTGTTAATCCTTTATCGGAAATTATTTGCAACTTTCGACAAGTAGAACAATGAATGGAACAGGTAGACGGTTGAAATCTTTGTATATATTGCTTCTATATAGTCTAAGAAACATATATGCAAAGCATCCAAGCAGTACAATTCGCCAATTTATTGTTCTTCAAGTTTAAGTGAACAACGAGCCCCATTGTTAATCCTTTAAAGGAAATTATTTGTAAATTTCGACAAGTAGAACAATGAATGGAACAGGTAGACTTTTGAAATCATTGTATATATTGATTCCATATAGTCTAAGAAATATATATGCAAAGCATCCAAACAGTACCATTCGCTAATTTTTTGTTCTTGAGTTTAAGTGAACTATGAGCCCCATTGTTAATCCTTTAACGGAAATTATTTGTAACTTTCGACAAGTAGAACAATGAATGGAACAGGTAGACGGTTGAAATCATTGTATATATTGCTTTTATATAGTCTAAGAAACATATATGCAAAGCATCCAAACAGTACCATTCGCCAATTTTTTGTTCTTCAAGTTTAAGTGAACTATGAGCCCCATTGTTAATCCTTTAAAGGAAATTATTTGTAAATTTCGACAAGTAGAACAATGAATGGAACAGGTAGACGGTTGAGATCTTTGTATATATTGCTTCTATATAGTCTAAGAAACATATATGCAAAGCATCCAAACAGTTCAATTCGCCAATATTTTGTTCTTCATGTTTAAGTGAACTACGAGCCCCATTGTTAATCCTTTAACGGAAATTATTTGTAACTTTCGATAAGTAGAACAATGAATGGAACAGGTAGACGGTTGAAATCTTTGTATATGTTGCTTCTATATAGTCTAGTAAACCTATATGCAAAGCATCCAAACAGTAACATTCGCCAATTTTTTGTTCTTCAAGTTTAAGTGAACTACGAGCCCAATTGTTAATCCTTTAACGGAAATTATTTGTAACTTTCGACAAGGAGAACAATGAATGGAAAAGGTAGACGGTTGAAATCATTGTATATATTGCTTTTATATAGTCTAAGAAACATATATGCAAAGCATCCAAACAGTACCATTCGCCAATTTTTTGTTCTTCAAGTTTAAGTGAACTATGAGCCCCATTGTTAATCCTTTAAAGGAAATTATTTGTAAATTTCGACAAGTAGAACAATGAATGGAACAGGTAGACGGTTGAGATCTTTGTATATATTGCTTCTATATAGTCTAAGAAACATATATGCAAAGCATCCAAACAGTTCAATTCGCCAATATTTTGTTCTTCATGTTTAAGTGAACTACGAGCCCCATTGTTAATCCTTTAAAGGAAATTATTTGTAAATTTCGGCAAGTAGAACAATGAATAGAACCGTTAGACTGTTGAAATCTTTGTATATATTGCTTCAGTATAGCCTAAGAAGCATATATGCAAAGCATCCAAACAGTACAAGTCGCCAATTCATTGTTCTTCAAGTTTATGTGAACTACGATCCCCATTGTTAATCCTTTAACGGAAATTATTTGTAACTTTCTACAGGTAGAACAATGTATAGAACAGTTAGACCGTTGAAATCATTATATATATTGCATCTATATAGTCTAAGAAACATATATGCAAAGCATCCAAACAGTACGATTCGCCAATTCCTTGTTCTTCAAGTTTAAGTGAACAATGAGCCCCATTGTTAATCCTTTATCGGAAATTATTTGTAACTTTCGACAAGTAGAACAATGAATGGAACAGGTAGACGGTTGAAATCTTTGTATATATTGCTTCCATATAGTCTAAGAATCATGTACGCAAAGCATCCAAACAGTACCATTCGCCAATTTTTTGTTCTTCAAGTTTAAGTGAACAACGAGCCCCATTGATAATCATGAAAGGGAAATTATTTGTAACTTTCTACAAGTAGAACAATGAATAGAACGTTTAGACTGTTGAAATCTTTGTATATATTGCTTCTATATATTCTAAGAAACATATATGCAAAGCATCCAAACAGTACAATTCGCCAATTTTTTGTTCTTCAAGTTTATGTGAACTACGATCCCCATTGTTAATCCTTTAACGGAAATTATTTGTAACTTTCTACAAGTAGAACAATGTATAGAACAGTTAGACCGTTGAAATCATTGTATATATTGCATCTATATAGTCTAAGAAACATATATGCAAAGCATCCAAACAGTACGATTCGCCAATTCCTTGTTCTTCAAGTTTAAGTGAACAATGAGCCCCATTGTTAATCCTTTATCGGAAATTATTTGCAACTTTCGACAAGTAGAACAATGAATGGAACAGGTAGACGGTTGAAATCTTTGTATATATTGCTTCTATATAGTCTAAGAAACATATATGCAAAGCATCCAAGCAGTACAATTCGCCAATTTATTGTTCTTCAAGTTTAAGTGAACAACGAGTCCCATTGTTAATCCTTTAAAGGAAATTATTTGTAAATTTCGACAAGTAGAACAATGAATGGAACAGGTAGACTTTTGAAATCATTGTATATATTGCTTCCATATAGTCTAAGAAATATATATGCAAAGCATCCAAACAGTACCATTCGCTAATTTTTTGTTCTTGAGTTTAAGTGAACTATGAGCCCCATTGTTAATCCTTTAACGGAAATTATTTGTAACTTTCGACAAGTAGAACAATGAATGGAACAGGTAGACGGTTGAAATCATTGCATATATTGCTTCTATATTGTCTAGGAAACCTATATGCAAAGCATCCAAACAGTAACATTCGCCAATTTTTTGTTCTTCAAGTTTAAATGAACTACGAGCCCCATTGTAAATCCTTTAACGGAAATTATTTGTAACTTTCGATAAGTAGAACAATGAATGGAACAGGTAGACGGTTGAAATCTTTGTATATGTTGCTTCTATATAGTCTAGTAAACCTATATGCAAAGCATCCAAACAGTAACATTCGCCAATTTTTTGTTCTTCAAGTTTAAGTGAACTACGAGCCCAATTGTTAATCCTTTAACGGAAATTATTTGTAACTTTCGACAAGGAGAACAATGAATGGAAAAGGTAGACGGTTGAAATCATTGTATATATTGCTTTTATATAGTCTAAGAAACATATATGCAAAGCATCCAAACAGTACCATTCGCCAATTTTTTGTTCTTCAAGTTTAAGTGAACTATGAGCCCCATTGTTAATCCTTTAAAGGAAATTATTTGTAAATTTCGACAAGTAGAACAATGAATGGAACAGGTAGACGGTTGAGATCTTTGTATATATTGCTTCTATATAGTCTAAGAAACATATATGCAAAGCATCCAAACAGTTCAATTCGCCAATATTTTGTTCTTCAAGTTTAAGTGAACTACGAGCCCCATTGTTAATCCTTTAAAGGAAATTATTTGTAAATTTCGGCAAGTAGAACAATGAATGGAACTGGTAGACGGTTGAAATCTTTGTATATATTGTTTCTGTATAATCTAAGAAACATATATGCAAAGCATCTAAATAGTAACAATCGCCAATCTTTTGATCTTCAAGTTTAAGTGAACAGCGAGCCCCATTGATAATCATGAAATGGAAATTATTTGTAACGTTCTACAAGTAGAACAATGAATAGTACAGGTAGACGGGTGAAATCTTTCTATATACTGCTTCTAAATAGTCTAAGAAACATCTATGCAAAGCATCAAACAGTACAATTCGCCAATTTTTTGTTCTTCAAGTTTAAGTAAACTACGATCCCCATTGTTAATCCCTTAACGGAAATTATTTGTAACTTTCGACATGTAGAACAATGAATGGAGCAGGTAGACGGTTGAAATCATTATATATATTGCTTCTATATAGTCTAAGAAACATATATGCAAAGCATCCAAACAGTACAATTCGCCAATTTTTTGTTCTTCAAGTTTAAGTAAACTACGATCCCCATTGTTAATCCCTTAACGGAAATTATTTGTAACATTCGACAAGTAGAACAATGAATGGAACAGGTAGACGGTTGAAATCTTTGTATATATTGCTTCCATATAGTGTAAGAAAGATGTACGCAAGGCATCCAAACAGTACCATTCGCCAATTTTTTGTTCTTGAAGTTTAAGTGAACAATGAGCCCCAATGGTTAATCTTTTATCGGATATTATTTGTAATTTTCGACAAGTAGAACAATGAATGGAACAGGTAGACGGTTGAAATCATTGTATATATTGCTTCTATATAATCTAAGAAACAAATATGCAAAGCATCCAAACAGTACCATTCGCCAATTTTTTGATCTTCAAGTTTAAGTGAACAGCGAGCCCCATTGATAATCATGAAATGGAAATTATTTGTAACTTTCTACAAGTAGAACAATGAATAGTACAGGTAGACGGGTGTAATCTTTCTATATATTGCTTCTAAATAGTCTAAGAAACATATATGCAAAGCATCCAAACAGTACAATTCGCCAATTTTTTGTTCTTCAAGTTTAAGTGAACTACGAGCCACATTGTTAATTCTTTAAAGGAAATTATTTGTAATTTTCGACAAATCGAACAATGAATGGAACAGGTAGACGGTTGAAATATTTGTATATATTGCTTCTATATAATATAAGAAACATATATTCAAAGCATCCAAACAGTACCATTCGCCAATTTTTTGTTCTTCAAGTTTAAGTGAACTACGAGCCCCATTGTTAATCCTTTAACGGAAATTATTTGTAACTTGCGACAAGTAGAACAATGAGTGGATCAGGCAGACGGTTGAGATCATTGTATATATTGCTTCCATATAGCCTAAGAAACATATATGCAAAGCAACCAAACAGTACCATTCGCCAATTTTTTGATCTTCAGGTTTTAGTAAACTACGATCCCCATTGTTAATCCCTTAACGGAAATTAATTGTAACTTTCTACAAGTAGAACAATGATTGGAACGCGTAGACGGTTGAAATCTTTGTATATATTGCTTCCATATAGTCTAAGAAACATATATGCAAAGCAACCAAACAGTACCATTCGCCAATTTTTTGATCTTCAGGTTTAAGTGAACAGCGAGCCCCATTGATAATCATGAAATGGAAATTATTTGTAACTTTCTACAAGTAGAACAATGAATAGTACAGGTAGACGGGTGAAATCTTTCTATATATTGCTTCTAATTAGTCTAAGAAACATCTATGCAAAGCATCCAAACAGTACAATTCGCCAATTTTTTGTTCTTCAAGTTTAAGTGAACTACGAGCCCCATTGTTAATCCTTTAAAGGAAATTATTTGTAAATTTCGACAAGTAGAACAATGAATGGAACTGGTAGACGGTTGAAATCTTTGTATATATTGCTTCTATATAGTCTAAGAAACATATATGCAAAGCATCCAAACAGTACCATTCGCCAATTTTTTGTTCTTCAAGTTTAAGTGAACAACGAGCCCCATTGATAATCATGAAACGGAAATTATTTGTAAATTTCTACAAGTAGAACAATGAATGGAACAGGTAGACTGTTGAAATCATTGTATATATTGCTTCTATATAGTCTAAGAAACATATATGCAAAGCGTCCAAACAGTACAATTCGCCAATTATTTGATCTTCAAGTTTAAGTAAAATACGATCCCCATTGTTAATCCTTTAAAGGAAATTATTTGTAAATTTCGACAAGTAGAACAATGAATGGAACAGGTAGACTGTTGAAATCATTGTATATATTGCTTCTATATAGTCTAAGAAACATATATGCAAAGCGTCCAAACAGTACAATTCGCCAATTATTTGATCTTCAAGTTTAAGTGAACTACGAGCCCCATTGTTAATACTTTAACGGAAATTATTTGTAAATTTCGACAAGTAGAACAATGATTGGAACACGTAGACGGTTGAAATCTTTGTATATATTGATTCCATATAGTCTAAGAAACATGTACGCAAAGCATCCAAACAGTACCATTCGCCAATTTTTTGTTCTTCAAGTTTAAGTGAACAATGAGCCTCATTGTTAATCCTTTATCGGAAATTATTTGTAAATTTCTACAAGTAGAACAATGAATGGAACAGGTAGACTGTTGAAATCATTGTATATATTGCTTCTATATAGTCTAAGAAACATATATGCAAAGCGTCCAAACAGTACAATTCGCCAATTTATTGTTCTTCAAGTTTAAGTGAACAACGAGCCCCATTGTTAATCCTTTAAAGGAAATTATTTGTAAATTTCGACAAGTAGAACAATGAATGGATCATGTAGACGGTTGAAATCTTTGTATATATTGCTTCCATATAGTCTAAGAAACATATATGCAAAGCATCCAATCAGTACAATTCGCCAATTTTTTGTTCTTCAAGTTTAAGTGAACTACGAGTCCCATTGTTAATCCTTTAACGGAAATTAATTGTAACTTTCTACAAGTAGAATAATGATTGGAACTGGTAGACGGTTGAAATCATTGTATATATTGCTTCCATATAGTCTAAGATACATATATGCAAAGCATCCAAACAGTACAATTCGCCTATTTTATGTTTTTCAAGTTTAAGTGAACAATGAGCCCCAATGGTTAATCCTTTATCGGTAATTATTTGTAACTTTCGACAAGTAGAACAATGAATGGAACAGGTAGACGGTTGAAATCTTTGTATATATTGCTTCTATATAGTCTAAGAAACATATATGCAAAGCATCCAAACAGTACAATTCGCCAATTTTTTGTTCTTCAAGCTTAAGTGAACAATGAGCCTCATTGTTAATCCCTTATCGGAAATTATTTGTAACTTTCGACAAGTAGAACAATGAATGGAACAGGTAGACGGTTGAAATCTTTGTATATATTGCTTCTATATAGTCTAAGAAACATCTATGCAAAGCATCAAACAGTACAATTCGCCAATTTTTTGTTCTTCAAGTTTAAGTAAACTACGATCCCCATTGTTAATCCCTTAACGGAAATTATTTGTAACATTCGACAAGTAGAACAATGAATGGAACAGGTAGACGGTTGAAATCTTTGTATATATTGCTTCCATATAGTGTAAGAAAGATGTACGCAAAGCATCCAAACAGTACCATTCGCCAATTTTTTGTTCTTCAAGTTTAAGTGAACAATGAGCCCCAATGGTTAATCCTTTATCGGAAATTATTTGTAATTTTCGACAAGTAGAACAATGAATGGAACAGGTAGAAGGTTGAAATCTTTGTATATATTGCTTCTATATAATCTAAGAAACATATATGCAAAGCATCCAAAAAGTACTATTCGCCAATTTTTTGTTCTTCAAGTTAAGTGAACAATGAGCCTCATTGTTAATCCTTTATCGGAAATTATTTGTAACTTTCGACAAGTAGAACAATGAATGGAACAGGTAGACGGTTGAAATCTTTGTATATATTGCTTCTATATAGTCTAAGAAACATATATGCAAAGCATCCAAACAGTACAATTCGACAATTTATTGTTCTTCAAGTTTAAGTGAACAACGAGACCCATTGTTAATCCTTTAAAGGAAATTATTTGTAAATTTCGACAAGTAGAACAATGAATGGAACAGGTAGACTGTTGAAATCATTTGTATATATTGCTTCTATATAGTCTAAGAAACATATCTGCATATCATCCAAACAGTACAATTCGCCAATTATTTGATCTTCAAGTTTAAGTGAACTACGAGGCCCATTGTTAATACTTTAACAGAAATTATTTGTAACTTGCGACAAGTAGAACAATGAATGGAACAGGTAGCCGGTTGAAATCAATGTATATATTGCTTCTATATAGTCTATGAAACATATTTGCAAAGCATCCAAACAGTACCATTCGCAATTTTTTTGTTCTTCAAGTTTAAGTGAACAACGAGCCACATTGTTAATCCTTTAAAGGAAATTATTTGTAAATTTCGACAAGTAGAACAATGAATGAAACAGGTAGACGGTCGAAATCTTTGTATATATTGCTTCTATATAATCTAAGAAACATATATGCAAAGCATCCAAACAGTACCATTCGCCAATTTTTTGTTCTTCAAGTTTAAGTGAACAACGAGCCCCATTGATAATCATGAAACGGAAATTATTTGTAAATTTCTACAAGTAGAACAATGAATGGAACAGGTAGACTGTTGAAATCATTGTATATATTGCTTCTATATAGTCTAAGAAACATATATGCAAAGGGTCCAAACAGTACAATTCGCCAATTATTTGATCTTCAAGTTTAAGTAAAATACGATCCCCATTGTTAATCCTTTAAAGGAAATTATTTGTAAATTTCGACAAGTAGAACAATGAATGAAACAGGTAGACGGTCGAAATCTTTGTATATATTGCTTCTATATAATCTAAGAAACATATATGCAAAGGATCCAAACTGTACCATTCGCCAATTTTTTGTTCTTCAAGTTTAAGTGAACAACGAGCCCCATTGACAATCTTGAAACGGAAATTATTTGTAATTTTCGACAAGTAGAACAATGAATGGAACAGGTAGACGGGTGAAATCTTTGTATATATTGCTTCTATATAATCTAAGAAACAAATATGCAAAGCATCCAAACAGTACCATTCGCCAATTTTTTGATCTTCAAGTTTAAGTGAACAGCGAGCCCCATTGATAATCATGAAATGGAAATTATTTGTAACTTTCTACAAGTAGAACAATGAATAGTACAGGTAGACGGGTGTAATCTTTCTATATATTGCTTCTAAATAGTCTAAGAAACATATATGCAAAGCATCCAAACAGTACAATTCGCCAATTTTTTGTTCTTCAAGTTTAAGTGAACTACGAGCCACATTGTTAATTCTTTAAAGGAAATTATTTGTAATTTTCGACAAATCGAACAATGAATGGAACAGGTAGACGGTTGAAATATTTGTATATATTGCTTCTATATAATATAAGAAACATATATTCAAAGCATCCAAACAGTACCATTCGCCAATTTTTTGTTCTTCAAGTTTAAGTGAACTACGAGCCCCATTGTTAATCCTTTATCGGAAATTATTTGTAACTTGCGACAAGTAGAACAATGAGTGGATCAGGCAGACGGTTGAGATCATTGTATATATTGCTTCCATATAGCCTAAGAAACATATATGCAAAGCAACCAAACAGTACCATTCGACAATTTTTTGATCTTCAGGTTTTAGTAAACTACGATCCCCATTGTTAATCCCTTAACGGAAATTAATTGTAACTTTCTACAAGTAGAACAATGATTGGAACACGTAGACGGTTGAAATCTTTGTATATATTGCTTCCATATAGTCTAAGAAACATATATGCAAAGCAACCAAACAGTACCATTCGCCAATTTTTTGATGTTCAGGTTTAAGTGAACAGCGAGCCCCATTGATAATCATGAAATGGAAATTATTTGTAACTTTCTACAAGTAGAACAATGAATAGTACAGGTAGACGGGTGAAATCTTTCTATATATTGCTTCTAAATAGTCTAAGAAACATCTATGCAAAGCATCAAACAGTTCAATTCGCCAATTTTTTGTTCTTCAAGTTTAAGTAAACTACGATCCCCATTGTTAATCCCTTAACGGAAATTATTTGTAACTTTCGACATGCAGAACAATGAATGGAACAGGTAGACGGTTGAAATCATCATATATATTGCTTCTATATAGTCTAAGAAACATATATGCAAAGCATCCAAACAGTACAATTCGCCAATTTTTTGTTCTTCAAGTTTAAGTAAACTACGATCCCCATTGTTAATCCCTTAACGGAAATTATTTGTAACATTCGACAAGTAGAACAATGAATGGAACAGGTAGACGGTTGAAATCTTTGTATATATTGCTTCCATATAGTGTAAGAAAGATGTACGCAAAGCATCCAGACAGTACCATTCGCCAATTTTTTGTTCTTCAAGTTTAAGTGAACAATGAGCCCCAATGGTTAATCCTTTATCGGAAATTATTTGTAACTTTCGGCAAGTAGAACAATGAATGGAACTGGTAGAAGGTTGAAATCTTTGTATATATTGCTTCTATATAATCTAAGAAACATATATGCAAAGCATCCAAACAGTACCATCCGCCAATTTTTTGTTCTTCAAGTTTAAGTGAACAATGAGCCTCATTGTTAATCCTTTATCGGAAATTATTTGTATCTTTCGACAAGTAGAACAATGAATGGAACAGGTAGACGGTTGAAATCTTTGTATATATTGCTTCTATATAGTCTAAGAAACATATATGCAAAGCATCCAAACAGTACAATTCGCCAATTTTTTGTTCTTCAAGTTTAAGTGAACAATGAGCCTCATTGTTAATCCCTTATCGGAAATTATTTGTAACTTTCGACAAGTAGAACAATGAATGGAACAGGTAGACGGTTGAAATCTTTGTATATATTGCTTCTATATAGTCTAAGAAACATCTATGCAAAGCATCAAACAGTACAATTCGCCAATTTTTTGTTCTTCAAGTTTAAGTAAAATACGATCCCCATTGTTAATCCCTTAACGGAAATTATTTGTAACATTCGACAAGTAGAACAATGAATGGAACAGGTAGACGGTTGAAATCTTTGTATATATTGCTTCCATATAGTGTAAGAAAGATGTACGCAAAGCATCCAAACAGTACCATTCGCCAATTTTTTGTTCTTCAAGTTTAAGTGAACAATGAGCCCCAATGGTTAATCCTTTATCGGAAATTATTTGTAATTTTCGACAAGTAGAACAATGAATGGAACAGGTAGAAGGTTGAAATCTTTGTATATATTGCTTCTATATAATCTAAGAAACATATATGCAAAGCATCCAAAAAGTACTATTCGCCAATTTTTTGTTCTTCAAGTTAAGTGAACAATGAGCCTCATTGTTAATCCTTTATCGGAAATTATTTGTAACTTTCGACAAGTAGAACAATGAATGGAACAGGTAGACGGTTGAAATCTTTGTATATATTGCTTCTATATAGTCTAAGAAACATATATGCAAAGCATCCAAACAGTACAATTCGACAATTTATTGTTCTTCAAGTTTAAGTGAACAACGAGCCCCATTGTTAATCCTTTAAAGGAAATTATTTGTAAATTTCGACAAGTAGAACAATGAATGGAACAGGTAGACTGTTGAAATCATTTGTATATATTGCTTCTATATAGTCTAAGAAACATATCTGCATATCATCCAAACAGTACAATTCGCCAATTATTTGATCTTCAAGTTTAAGTGAACTACGAGGCCCATTGTTAATACTTTAACAGAAATTATTTGTAACTTGCGACAAGTAGAACAATGAATGGAACAGGTAGCCGGTTGAAATCAATGTATATATTGCTTCTATATAGTCTATGAAACATATTTGCAAAGCATCCAAACAGTACCATTCGCAATTTTTTTGTGCTTCAAGTTTAAGTGAACAACGAGCCCCATTGTTAATCCTTTAAAGGAAATTATTTGTAAATTTCGACAAGTAGAACAATGAATGAAACAGGTAGACGGTCGAAATCTTTGTATATATTGCTTCTATATAATCTAAGAAACATATATGCAAAGCATCCAAACAGTACCATTCGCCAATTTTTTGTTCTTCAAGTTTAAGTGAACAACGAGCCCCATTGATAATCATGAAACGGAAATTATTTGTAAATTTCTACAAGTAGAACAATGAATGGAACAGGTAGACTGTTGAAATCATTGTATATATTGCTTCTATATAGTCTAAGAAACATATATGCAAAGCGTCCAAACAGTACAATTCGCCAATTATTTGATCTTCAAGTTTAAGTAAAATACGATCCCCATTGTTAATCCTTTAAAGGAAATTATTTGTAAATTTCGACAAGTAGAACAATGAATGGAACAGGTAGACTGTTGAAATCATTGTATATATTGCTTCTATATAATCTAAGAAACATATATGCAAAGGATCCAAACTGTACCATTCGCCAATTTTTTGTTCTTCAAGTTTAAGTGAACAACGAGCCCCATTGACAATCTTGAAACGGAAATTATTTGTAAATTTCGACAAGTAGAACAATGAATGGAACAGGTAGACGGGTGAAATCATTCTATATATTGCTTCTAAATAGTCTAAGAAACATATATGCAAAGCATCCAAACAGTACAATTCGCCAATTTTTTGTTCTTCAAGTTTAAGTGAACCATGAGCCCCAATGGTTAATCCTTTATCGGAAATTATTTGTAACTTTCGACAAGTAGAACAATGAATGGAACAGGTAGACGGTTGAAATCTTTGTATATATTGCTTCCATATAGTCTAAGAAACATGTACGCAAAGCATCCAAACAGTACCATTCGCCAATTTTTTGTTCTTCAAGTTTAAGTGAACAATGAGCCCCAATGGTTAATCTTTTATCGGATATTATTTGTAATTTTCGACAAGTAGAACAATGAATGGAACAGGTAGACGGTTGAAATCTTTGTATATATTGCTTCTATATAATCTAAGAAACAAATATGCAAAGCATCCAAACAGTACCATTCGCCAATTTTTTGATCTTCAAGTTTAAGTGAACAGCGAGCCCCATTGATAATCATGAAATGGAAATTATTTGTAACTTTCTACAAGTAGAACAATGAATAGTACAGGTAGACGGGTGTAATCTTTCTATATATTGCTTCTAAATAGTCTAAGAAACATATATGCAAAGCATCAAACAGTTCAATTCGCCAATTTTTTGTTCTTCAAGTTTAAGTAAACTACGATCCCCATTGTTAATCCTTTAAAGGAAATTATTTGTAAATTTCGACAAGTAGAACAATGAATGAAACAGGTAGACGGTCGAAATCTTTGTATATATTGCTTCTATATAATCTAAGAAACATATATGCAAAGGATCCAAACTGTACCATTCGCCAATTTTTTGTTCTTCAAGTTTAAGTGAACAACGAGCCCCATTGACAATCTTGAAACGGAAATTATTTGTAATTTTCGACAAGTAGAACAATGAATGGAACAGGTAGACGGGTGAAATCTTTGTATATATTGCTTCTATATAATCTAAGAAACAAATATGCAAAGCATCCAAACAGTACCATTCGCCAATTTTTTGATCTTCAAGTTTAAGTGAACAGCGAGCCCCATTGATAATCATGAAATGGAAATTATTTGTAACTTTCTACAAGTAGAACAATGAATAGTACAGGTAGACGGGTGTAATCTTTCTATATATTGCTTCTAAATAGTCTAAGAAACATATATGCAAAGCATCCAAACAGTACAATTCGCCAATTTTTTGTTCTTCAAGTTTAAGTGAACTACGAGCCACATTGTTAATTCTTTAAAGGAAATTATTTGTAATTTTCGACAAATCGAACAATGAATGGAACAGGTAGACGGTTGAAATATTTGTATATATTGCTTCTATATAATATAAGAAACATATATTCAAAGCATCCAAACAGTACCATTCGCCAATTTTTTGTTCTTCAAGTTTAAGTGAACTACGAGCCCCATTGTTAATCCTTTATCGGAAATTATTTGTAACTTGCGACAAGTAGAACAATGAGTGGATCAGGCAGACGGTTGAGATCATTGTATATATTGCTTCCATATAGCCTAAGAAACATATATGCAAAGCAACCAAACAGTACCATTCGACAATTTTTTGATCTTCAGGTTTTAGTAAACTACGATCCCCATTGTTAATCCCTTAACGGAAATTAATTGTAACTTTCTACAAGTAGAACAATGATTGGAACACGTAGACGGTTGAAATCTTTGTATATATTGCTTCCATATAGTCTAAGAAACATATATGCAAAGCAACCAAACAGTACCATTCGCCAATTTTTTGATGTTCAGGTTTAAGTGAACAGCGAGCCCCATTGATAATCATGAAATGGAAATTATTTGTAACTTTCTACAAGTAGAACAATGAATAGTACAGGTAGACGGGTGAAATCTTTCTATATATTGCTTCTAAATAGTCTAAGAAACATCTATGCAAAGCATCAAACAGTTCAATTCGCCAATTTTTTGTTCTTCAAGTTTAAGTAAACTACGATCCCCATTGTTAATCCCTTAACGGAAATTATTTGTAACTTTCGACATGCAGAACAATGAATGGAACAGGTAGACGGTTGAAATCATCATATATATTGCTTCTATATAGTCTAAGAAACATATATGCAAAGCATCCAAACAGTACAATTCGCCAATTTTTTGTTCTTCAAGTTTAAGTAAACTACGATCCCCATTGTTAATCCCTTAACGGAAATTATTTGTAACATTCGACAAGTAGAACAATGAATGGAACAGGTAGACGGTTGAAATCTTTGTATATATTGCTTCCATATAGTGTAAGAAAGATGTACGCAAAGCATCCAGACAGTACCATTCGCCAATTTTTTGTTCTTCAAGTTTAAGTGAACAATGAGCCCCAATGGTTAATCCTTTATCGGAAATTATTTGTAATTTTCGGCAAGTAGAACAATGAATGGAACTGGTAGAAGGTTGAAATCTTTGTATATATTGCTTCTATATAATCTAAGAAACATATATGCAAAGCATCCAAACAGTACCATTCGCCAATTTTTTGTTCTTCAAGTTTAAGTGAACAATGAGCCTCATTGTTAATCCTTTATCGGAAATTATTTGTATCTTTCGACAAGTAGAACAATGAATGGAACAGGTAGACGGTTGAAATCTTTGTATATATTGCTTCTATATAGTCTAAGAAACATATATGCAAAGCATCCAAACAGTACAATTCGCCAATTTTTTGTTCTTCAAGTTTAAGTGAACAATGAGCCTCATTGTTAATCCCTTATCGGAAATTATTTGTAACTTTCGACAAGTAGAACAATGAATGGAACAGGTAGACGGTTGAAATCTTTGTATATATTGCTTCTATATAGTCTAAGAAACATCTATGCAAAGCATCAAACAGTACAATTCGCCAATTTTTTGTTCTTCAAGTTTAAGTAAACTACGATCCCCATTGTTAATCCCTTAACGGAAATTATTTGTAACATTCGACAAGTAGAACAATGAATGGAACAGGTAGACGGTTGAAATCTTTGTATATATTGCTTCCATATAGTGTAAGAAAGATGTACGCAAAGCATCCAAACAGTACCATTCGACAATTTATTGTTCTTCAAGTTTAAGTGAACAACGAGCCCCATTGTTAATCCTTTAAAGGAAATTATTTGTAAATTTCGACAAGTAGAACAATGAATGGAACAGGTAGACGGTTGAAATCTTTGTATATATTGCTTCTATATAATCTAAGAAACATATATGCAAAGCATCCAAAAAGTACTATTCGCCAATTTTTTGTTCTTCAAGTTAAGTGAACAATGAGCCTCATTGTTAATCCTTTATCGGAAATTATTTGTAACTTTCGACAAGTAGAACAATGAATGGAACAGGTAGACGGTTGAAATCTTTGTATATATTGCTTCTATATAGTCTAAGAAACATATATGCAAAGCATCCAAACAGTACAATTCGACAATTTATTGTTCTTCAAGTTTAAGTGAACAACGAGCCCCATTGTTAATCCTTTAAAGGAAATTATTTGTAAATTTCGACAAGTAGAACAATGAATGGAACAGGTAGACTGTTGAAATCATTTGTATATATTGCTTCTATATAGTCTAAGAAACATATCTGCATATCATCCAAACAGTACAATTCGCCAATTATTTGATCTTCAAGTTTAAGTGAACTACGAGGCCCATTGTTAATACTTTAACAGAAATTATTTGTAACTTGCGACAAGTAGAACAATGAATGGAACAGGTAGCCGGTTGAAATCAATGTATATATTGCTTCTATATAGTCTATGAAACATATTTGCAAAGCATCCAAACAGTACCATTCGCAATTTTTTTGTGCTTCAAGTTTAAGTGAACAACGAGCCCCATTGTTAATCCTTTAAAGGAAATTATTTGTAAATTTCGACAAGTAGAACAATGAATGAAACAGGTAGACGGTCGAAATCTTTGTATATATTGCTTCTATATAATCTAAGAAACATATATGCAAAGCATCCAAACAGTACCATTCGCCAATTTTTTGTTCTTCAAGTTTAAGTGAACAACGAGCCCCATTGATAATCATGAAACGGAAATTATTTGTAAATTTCTACAAGTAGAACAATGAATGGAACAGGTAGACTGTTGAAATCATTGTATATATTGCTTCTATATAGTCTAAGAAACATATATGCAAAGCGTCCAAACAGTACAATTCGCCAATTATTTGATCTTCAAGTTTAAGTAAAATACGATCCCCATTGTTAATCCTTTAAAGGAAATTATTTGTAAATTTCGACAAGTAGAACAATGAATGAAACAGGTAGACGGTCGAAATCTTTGTATATATTGCTTCTATATAATCTAAGAAACATATATGCAAAGGATCCAAACTGTACCATTCGCCAATTTTTTGTTCTTCAAGTTTAAGTGAACAACGAGCCCCATTGACAATCTTGAAACGGAAATTATTTGTAAATTTCGACAAGTAGAACAATGAATGGAACAGGTAGACGGGTGAAATCATTCTATATATTGCTTCTAAATAGTCTAAGAAACATATATGCAAAGCATCCAAACAGTACAATTCGCCAATTTTTTGTTCTTCAAGTTTAAGTGAACCATGAGCCCCAATGGTTAATCCTTTATCGGAAATTATTTGTAACTTTCGACAAGTAGAACAATGAATGGAACAGGTAGACGGTTGAAATCTTTGTATATATTGCTTCCATATAGTCTAAGAAACATGTACGCAAAGCATCCAAACAGTACCATTCGCCAATTTTTTGTTCTTCAAGTTTAAGTGAACAATGAGCCCCAATGGTTAATCTTTTATCGGATATTATTTGTAATTTTCGACAAGTAGAACAATGAATGGAACAGGTAGACGGTTGAAATCTTTGTATATATTGCTTCTATATAATCTAAGAAACAAATATGCAAAGCATCCAAACAGTACCATTCGCCAATTTTTTGATCTTCAAGTTTAAGTGAACAGCGAGCCCCATTGATAATCATGAAATGGAAATTATTTGTAACTTTCTACAAGTAGAACAATGAATAGTACAGGTAGACGGGTGTAATCTTTCTATATATTGCTTCTAAATAGTCTAAGAAACATATATGCAAAGCATCCAAACAGTACAATTCGCCAATTTTTTGTTCTTCAAGTTTAAGTGAACTACGAGCCACATTGTTAATTCTTTAAAGGAAATTATTTGTAATTTTCGACAAATCGAACAATGAATGGAACAGGTAGACGGTTGAAATATTTGTATATATTGCTTCTATATAATATAAGAAACATATATTCAAAGCATCCAAACAGTACCATTCGCCAATTTTTTGTTCTTCAAGTTTAAGTGAACTACGAGCCCCATTGTTAATCCTTTAACGGAAATTATTTGTAACTTGCGACAAGTAGAACAATGAGTGGATCAGGCAGACGGTTGAGATCATTGTATATATTGCTTCCATATAGCCTAAGAAACATATATGCAAAGCAACCAAACAGTACCATTCGCCAATTTTTTGATCTTCAGGTTTTAGTAAACTACGATCCCCATTGTTAATCCCTTAACGGAAATTAATTGTAACTTTCTACAAGTAGAACAATGATTGGAACACGTAGACGGTTGAAATCTTTGTATATATTGCTTCCATATAGTCTAAGAAACATATATGCAAAGCAACCAAACAGTACCATTCGCCAATTTTTTGATGTTCAGGTTTAAGTGAACAGCGAGCCCCATTGATAATCATGAAATGGAAATTATTTGTAACTTTCTACAAGTAGAACAATGAATAGTACAGGTAGACGGGTGAAATCTTTCTATATATTGCTTCTAATTAGTCTAAGAAACATCTATGCAAAGCATCCAAACAGTACAATTCGCCAATTTTTTGTTCTTCAAGTTTAAGTGAACTACGAGCCCCATTGTTAATCCTTTAAAGGAAATTATTTGTAAATTTCGACAAGTAGAACAATGAATGGAACTGGTAGACGGTTGAAATCTTTGTATATATTGCTTCTATATAGTCTAAGAAACATATATGCAAAGCATCCAAACAGTACCATTCGCCAATTTTTTGTTCTTCAAGTTTAAGTGAACAACGAGCCCCATTGATAATCATGAAACGGAAATTATTTGTAAATTTCTACAAGTAGAACAATGAATGGAACAGGTAGACTGTTGAAATCATTGTATATATTGCTTCTATATAGTCTAAGAAACATATATGCAAAGCGTCCAAACAGTACAATTCGCCAATTATTTGATCTTCAAGTTTAAGTAAAATACGATCCCCATTGTTAATCCTTTAAAGGAAATTATTTGTAAATTTCGACAAGTAGAACAATGAATGGAACAGGTAGACTGTTGAAATCATTGTATATATTGCTTCTATATAGTCTAAGAAACATATATGCAAAGCGTCCAAACAGTACAATTCGCCAATTATTTGATCTTCAAGTTTAAGTAAAATACGATCCCCATTGTTAATCCTTTAAAGGAAATTATTTGTAAATTTCGACAAGTAGAACAATGAATGGAACAGGTAGAAGGTTGAAATCTTTGTATATATTGCTTCTATATAATCTAAGAAACATATATGCAGAGCATCCAAACAGTACCATTCGCCAATTTTTTGTTCTTCAAGTTTAAGTGAACAACGAGCCCCATTGATAATCATGAAACGGAAATTATTTGTAAATTTCTACAAGTAGAACAATGAATGGAACAGGTAGACTGTTGAAATCATTGTATATATTGCTTCTATATAGTCTAAGAAACATATATGCAAAGCGTCCAAACAGTACAATTCGCCAATTATTTGATCTTCAAGTTTAAGTAAAATACGATCCCCATTGTTAATCCTTTAAAGGAAATTATTTGTAAATTTCGACAAGTAGAACAATGAATGAAACAGGTAGACGGTCGAAATCTTTGTATATATTGCTTCTATATAATCTAAGAAACATATATGCAAAGGATCCAAACTGTACCATTCGCCAATTTTTTGTTCTTCAAGTTTAAGTGAACAACGAGCCCCATTGACAATCTTGAAACGGAAATTATTTGTAAATTTCGACAAGTAGAACAATGAATGGAACAGGTAGACGGGTGAAATCATTCTATATATTGCTTCTAAATAGTCTAAGAAACATATATGCAAAGCATCCAAACAGTACAATTCGCCAATTTTTTGTTCTTCAAGTTTAAGTGAACCATGAGCCCCAATGGTTAATCCTTTATCGGAAATTATTTGTAACTTTCGACAAGTAGAACAATGAATGGAACAGGTAGACGGTTGAAATCTTTGTATATATTGCTTCCATATAGTCTAAGAAACATGTACGCAAAGCATCCAAACAGTACCATTCGCCAATTTTTTGTTCTTCAAGTTTAAGTGAACAATGAGCCCCAATGGTTAATCTTTTATCGGATATTATTTGTAATTTTCGACAAGTAGAACAATGAATGGAACAGGTAGACGGTTGAAATCTTTGTATATATTGCTTCTATATAATCTAAGAAACAAATATGCAAAGCATCCAAACAGTACCATTCGCCAATTTTTTGATCTTCAAGTTTAAGTGAACAGCGAGCCCCATTGATAATCATGAAATGGAAATTATTTGTAACTTTCTACAAGTAGAACAATGAATAGTACAGGTAGACGGGTGTAATCTTTCTATATATTGCTTCTAAATAGTCTAAGAAACATATATGCAAAGCATCCAAACAGTACAATTCGCCAATTTTTTGTTCTTCAAGTTTAAGTGAACTACGAGCCACATTGTTAATTCTTTAAAGGAAATTATTTGTAATTTTCGACAAATCGAACAATGAATGGAACAGGTAGACGGTTGAAATATTTGTATATATTGCTTCTATATAATATAAGAAACATATATTCAAAGCATCCAAACAGTACCATTCGCCAATTTTTTGTTCTTCAAGTTTAAGTGAACTACGAGCCCCATTGTTAATCCTTTAACGGAAATTATTTGTAAATTTCGACAAGTAGAACAATGAGTGGATCAGGCAGACGGTTGAGATCATTGTATATATTGCTTCCATATAGCCTAAGAAACATATATGCAAAGCAACCAAACAGTACCATTCGCCAATTTTTTGATCTTCAGGTTTTAGTAAACTACGATCCCCATTGTTAATCCCTTAACGGAAATTAATTGTAACTTTCTACAAGTAGAACAATGATTGGAACACGTAGACGGTTGAAATCTTTGTATATATTGCTTCCATATAGTCTAAGAAACATATATGCAAAGCAACCAAACAGTACCATTCGCCAATTTTTTGATGTTCAGGTTTAAGTGAACAGCGAGCCCCATTGATAATCATGAAATGGAAATTATTTGTAACTTTCTACAAGTAGAACAATGAATAGTACAGGTAGACGGGTGAAATCTTTCTATATATTGCTTCTAATTAGTCTAAGAAACATCTATGCAAAGCATCCAAACAGTACAATTCGCCAATTTTTTGTTCTTCAAGTTTAAGTGAACTACGAGCCCCATTGTTAATCCTTTAAAGGAAATTATTTGTAAATTTCGACAAGTAGAACAATGAATGGAACTGGTAGACGGTTGAAATCTTTGTATATATTGCTTCTATATAGTCTAAGAAACATATATGCAAAGCATCCAAACAGTACCATTCGCCAATTTTTTGTTCTTCAAGTTTAAGTGAACAACGAGCCCCATTGATAATCATGAAACGGAAATTATTTGTAAATTTCTACAAGTAGAACAATGAATGGAACAGGTAGACTGTTGAAATCATTGTATATATTGCTTCTATATAGTCTAAGAAACATATAT
This sequence comes from Cerceris ruficornis, assembly GCA_963989415.1. NCBI lineage: Eukaryota > Metazoa > Arthropoda > Insecta > Hymenoptera > Crabronidae > Cerceris > Cerceris ruficornis. Next base: position 2,125,541 of record CAXDIW010000301.1, on the reverse strand, counting down.
GCAAAGCGTCCAAACAGTACAATTCGCCAATTATTTGATCTTCAAGTTTAAGTAAAATACGATCCCCATTGTTAATCCTTTAAAGGAAATTATTTGTAAATTTCGACAAGTAGAACAATGAATGGAACAGGTAGACTGTTGAAATCATTGTATATATTGCTTCTATATAGTCTAAGAAACATATATGCAAAGCGTCCAAACAGTACAATTCGCCAATTATTTGATCTTCAAGTTTAAGTAAAATACGATCCCCATTGTTAATCCTTTAAAGGAAATTATTTGTAAATTTCGACAAGTAGAACAATGAATGGAACAGGTAGAAGGTTGAAATCTTTGTATATATTGCTTCTATATAATCTAAGAAACATATATGCAAAGCATCCAAACAGTACTATTCGCCAATTTTTTGTTCTTCAAGTTTAAGTGAACAACGAGCCCCATTGATAATCATGAAACGGAAATTATTTGTAAATTTCTACAAGTAGAACAATGAATGGAACAGGTAGACTGTTGAAATCATTGTATATATTGCTTCTATATAGTCTAAGAAACATATATGCAAAGCGTCCAAACAGTACAATTCGCCAATTATTTGATCTTCAAGTTTAAGTAAAATACGATCCCCATTGTTAATCCTTTAAAGGAAATTATTTGTAAATTTCGACAAGTAGAACAATGAATGAAACAGGTAGACGGTCGAAATCTTTGTATATATTGCTTCTATATAATCTAAGAAACATATATGCAAAGGATCCAAACTGTACCATTCGCCAATTTTTTGTTCTTCAAGTTTAAGTGAACAACGAGCCCCATTGACAATCTTGAAACGGAAATTATTTGTAAATTTCGACAAGTAGAACAATGAATGGAACAGGTAGACGGGTGAAATCATTCTATATATTGCTTCTAAATAGTCTAAGAAACATATATGCAAAGCATCCAAACAGTACAATTCGCCAATTTTTTGTTCTTCAAGTTTAAGTGAACCATGAGCCCCAATGGTTAATCCTTTATCGGAAATTATTTGTAACTTTCGACAAGTAGAACAATGAATGGAACAGGTAGACGGTTGAAATCTTTGTATATATTGCTTCCATATAGTCTAAGAAACATGTACGCAAAGCATCCAAACAGTACCATTCGCCAATTTTTTGTTCTTCCAGTTTAAGTGAACAATGAGCCCCAATGGTTAATCTTTTATCGGATATTATTTGTAATTTTCGACAAGTAGAACAATGAATGGAACAGGTAGACGGTTGAAATCTTTGTATATATTGCTTCTATATAATCTAAGAAACAAATATGCAAAGCATCCAAACAGTACCATTCGCCAATTTTTTGATCTTCAAGTTTAAGTGAACAGCGAGCCCCATTGATAATCATGAAATGGAAATTATTTGTAACTTTCTACAAGTAGAACAATGAATAGTACAGGTAGACGGGTGTAATCTTTCTATATATTGCTTCTAAATAGTCTAAGAAACATATATGCAAAGCATCCAAACAGTACAATTCGCCAATTTTTTGTTCTTCAAGTTTAAGTGAACTACGAGCCACATTGTTAATTCTTTAAAGGAAATTATTTGTAATTTTCGACAAATCGAACAATGAATGGAACAGGTAGACGGTTGAAATATTTGTATATATTGCTTCTATATAATATAAGAAACATATATTCAAAGCATCCAAACAGTACCATTCGCCAATTTTTTGTTCTTCAAGTTTAAGTGAACTACGAGCCCCATTGTTAATCCTTTAACGGAAATTATTTGTAACTTGCGACAAGTAGAACAATGAGTGGATCAGGCAGACGGTTGAGATCATTGTATATATTGCTTCCATATAGCCTAAGAAACATATATGCAAAGCAACCAAACAGTACCATTCGCCAATTTTTTGATCTTCAGGTTTTAGTAAACTACGATCCCCATTGTTAATCCCTTAACGGAAATTAATTGTAACTTTCTACAAGTAGAACAAAGATTGGAACACGTAGACGGTTGAAATCTTTGTATATATTGCTTCCATATAGTCTAAGAAACATATATGCAAAGCAACCAAACAGTACCATTCGCCAATTTTTTGATGTTCAGGTTTAAGTGAACAGCGAGCCCCATTGATAATCATGAAATGGAAATTATTTGTAACTTTCTACAAGTAGAACAATGAATAGTACAGGTAGACGGGTGAAATCTTTCTATATATTGCTTCTAATTAGTCTAAGAAACATCTATGCAAAGCATCCAAACAGTACAATTCGCCAATTTTTTGTTCTTCAAGTTTAAGTGAACTACGAGCCCCATTGTTAATCCTTTAAAGGAAATTATTTGTAAATTTCGACAAGTAGAACAATGAATGGAACTGGTAGACGGTTGAAATCTTTGTATATATTGCTTCTATATAGTCTAAGAAACATATATGCAAAGCATCCAAACAGTACCATTCGCCAATTTTTTGTTCTTCAAGTTTAAGTGAACAACGAGCCCCATTGATAATCATGAAACGGAAATTATTTGTAAATTTCTACAAGTAGAACAATGAATGGAACAGGTAGACTGTTGAAATCATTGTATATATTGCTTCTATATAGTCTAAGAAACATATATGCAAAGCGTCCAAACAGTACAATTCGCCAATTATTTGATCTTCAAGTTTAAGTAAAATACGATCCCCATTGTTAATCCTTTAAAGGAAATTATTTGTAAATTTCGACAAGTAGAACAATGAATGGAACAGGTAGACTGTTGAAATCATTGTATATATTGCTTCTATATAGTCTAAGAAACATATATGCAAAGCGTCCAAACAGTACAATTCGCCAATTATTTGATCTTCAAGTTTAAGTAAAATACGATCCCCATTGTTAATCCTTTAAAGGAAATTATTTGTAAATTTCGACAAGTAGAACAATGAATGGAACAGGTAGAAGGTTGAAATCTTTGTATATATTGCTTCTATATAATCTAAGAAACATATATGCAAAGCATCCAAACAGTACCATTCGCCAATTTTTTGTTCTTCAAGTTTAAGTGAACTATGAGCCCCATTGTTAATCCTTTAAAGGAAATTATTTGTAAATTTCGACAAGTAGAACAATGAATGGAACAGGTAGACGGTTGAGATCTTTGTATATATTGCTTCTATATAGTCTAAGAAACATATATGCAAAGCATCCAAACAGTTCAATTCGCCAATATTTTGTTCTTCATGTTTAAGTGAACTACGAGCCCCATTGTTAATCCTTTAACGGAAATTATTTGTAACTTTCGATAAGTAGAACAATGAATGGAACAGGTAGACGGTTGAAATCTTTGTATATGTTGCTTCTATATAGTCTAGTAAACCTATATGCAAAGCATCCAAACAGTAACATTCGCCAATTTTTTGTTCTTCAAGTTTAAGTGAACTACGAGCCCAATTGTTAATCCTTTAACGGAAATTATTTGTAACTTTCGACAAGGAGAACAATGAATGGAAAAGGTAGACGGTTGAAATCATTGTATATATTGCTTTTATATAGTCTAAGAAACATATATGCAAAGCATCCAAACAGTACCATTCGCCAATTTTTTGTTCTTCAAGTTTAAGTGAACTATGAGCCCCATTGTTAATCCTTTAAAGGAAATTATTTGTAAATTTCGACAAGTAGAACAATGAATGGAACAGGTAGACGGTTGAGATCTTTGTATATATTGCTTCTATATAGTCTAAGAAACATATATGCAAAGCATCCAAACAGTTCAATTCGCCAATATTTTGTTCTTCATGTTTAAGTGAACTACGAGCCCCATTGTTAATCCTTTAAAGGAAATTATTTGTAAATTTCGGCAAGTAGAACAATGAATAGAACCGTTAGACTGTTGAAATCTTTGTATATATTGCTTCAGTATAGCCTAAGAAGCATATATGCAAAGCATCCAAACAGTACAAGTCGCCAATTCATTGTTCTTCAAGTTTATGTGAACTACGATCCCCATTGTTAATCCTTTAACGGAAATTATTTGTAACTTTCTACAGGTAGAACAATGTATAGAACAGTTAGACCGTTGAAATCATTATATATATTGCATCTATATAGTCTAAGAAACATATATGCAAAGCATCCAAACAGTACGATTCGCCAATTCCTTGTTCTTCAAGTTTAAGTGAACAATGAGCCCCATTGTTAATCCTTTATCGGAAATTATTTGTAACTTTCGACAAGTAGAACAATGAATGGAACAGGTAGACGGTTGAAATCTTTGTATATATTGCTTCCATATAGTCTAAGAATCATGTACGCAAAGCATCCAAACAGTACCATTCGCCAATTTTTTGTTCTTCAAGTTTAAGTGAACAACGAGCCCCATTGATAATCATGAAAGGGAAATTATTTGTAACTTTCTACAAGTAGAACAATGAATAGAACGTTTAGACTGTTGAAATCTTTGTATATATTGCTTCTATATATTCTAAGAAACATATATGCAAAGCATCCAAACAGTACAATTCGCCAATTTTTTGTTCTTCAAGTTTATGTGAACTACGATCCCCATTGTTAATCCTTTAACGGAAATTATTTGTAACTTTCTACAAGTAGAACAATGTATAGAACAGTTAGACCGTTGAAATCATTGTATATATTGCATCTATATAGTCTAAGAAACATATATGCAAAGCATCCAAACAGTACGATTCGCCAATTCCTTGTTCTTCAAGTTTAAGTGAACAATGAGCCCCATTGTTAATCCTTTATCGGAAATTATTTGCAACTTTCGACAAGTAGAACAATGAATGGAACAGGTAGACGGTTGAAATCTTTGTATATATTGCTTCTATATAGTCTAAGAAACATATATGCAAAGCATCCAAGCAGTACAATTCGCCAATTTATTGTTCTTCAAGTTTAAGTGAACAACGAGTCCCATTGTTAATCCTTTAAAGGAAATTATTTGTAAATTTCGACAAGTAGAACAATGAATGGAACAGGTAGACTTTTGAAATCATTGTATATATTGCTTCCATATAGTCTAAGAAATATATATGCAAAGCATCCAAACAGTACCATTCGCTAATTTTTTGTTCTTGAGTTTAAGTGAACTATGAGCCCCATTGTTAATCCTTTAACGGAAATTATTTGTAACTTTCGACAAGTAGAACAATGAATGGAACAGGTAGACGGTTGAAATCATTGCATATATTGCTTCTATATTGTCTAGGAAACCTATATGCAAAGCATCCAAACAGTAACATTCGCCAATTTTTTGTTCTTCAAGTTTAAATGAACTACGAGCCCCATTGTAAATCCTTTAACGGAAATTATTTGTAACTTTCGATAAGTAGAACAATGAATGGAACAGGTAGACGGTTGAAATCTTTGTATATGTTGCTTCTATATAGTCTAGTAAACCTATATGCAAAGCATCCAAACAGTAACATTCGCCAATTTTTTGTTCTTCAAGTTTAAGTGAACTACGAGCCCAATTGTTAATCCTTTAACGGAAATTATTTGTAACTTTCGACAAGGAGAACAATGAATGGAAAAGGTAGACGGTTGAAATCATTGTATATATTGCTTTTATATAGTCTAAGAAACATATATGCAAAGCATCCAAACAGTACCATTCGCCAATTTTTTGTTCTTCAAGTTTAAGTGAACTATGAGCCCCATTGTTAATCCTTTAAAGGAAATTATTTGTAAATTTCGACAAGTAGAACAATGAATGGAACAGGTAGACGGTTGAGATCTTTGTATATATTGCTTCTATATAGTCTAAGAAACATATATGCAAAGCATCCAAACAGTTCAATTCGCCAATATTTTGTTCTTCAAGTTTAAGTGAACTACGAGCCCCATTGTTAATCCTTTAAAGGAAATTATTTGTAAATTTCGGCAAGTAGAACAATGAATGGAACTGGTAGACGGTTGAAATCTTTGTATATATTGTTTCTGTATAATCTAAGAAACATATATGCAAAGCATCTAAATAGTAACAATCGCCAATCTTTTGATCTTCAAGTTTAAGTGAACAGCGAGCCCCATTGATAATCATGAAATGGAAATTATTTGTAACGTTCTACAAGTAGAACAATGAATAGTACAGGTAGACGGGTGAAATCTTTCTATATACTGCTTCTAAATAGTCTAAGAAACATCTATGCAAAGCATCAAACAGTACAATTCGCCAATTTTTTGTTCTTCAAGTTTAAGTAAACTACGATCCCCATTGTTAATCCCTTAACGGAAATTATTTGTAACTTTCGACATGTAGAACAATGAATGCAGCAGGTAGACGGTTGAAATCATTATATATATTGCTTCTATATAGTCTAAGAAACATATATGCAAAGCATCCAAACAGTACAATTCGCCAATTTTTTGTTCTTCAAGTTTAAGTAAACTACGATCCCCATTGTTAATCCCTTAACGGAAATTATTTGTAACATTCGACAAGTAGAACAATGAATGGAACAGGTAGACGGTTGAAATCTTTGTATATATTGCTTCCATATAGTGTAAGAAAGATGTACGCAAGGCATCCAAACAGTACCATTCGCCAATTTTTTGTTCTTGAAGTTTAAGTGAACAATGAGCCCCAATGGTTAATCTTTTATCGGATATTATTTGTAATTTTCGACAAGTAGAACAATGAATGGAACAGGTAGACGGTTGAAATCTTTGTATATATTGCTTCTATATAATCTAAGAAACAAATATGCAAAGCATCCAAACAGTACCATTCGCCAATTTTTTGATCTTCAAGTTTAAGTGAACAGCGAGCCCCATTGATAATCATGAAATGGAAATTATTTGTAACTTTCTACAAGTAGAACAATGAATAGTACAGGTAGACGGGTGTAATCTTTCTATATATTGCTTCTAAATAGTCTAAGAAACATATATGCAAAGCATCCAAACAGTACAATTCGCCAATTTTTTGTTCTTCAAGTTTAAGTGAACTACGAGCCACATTGTTAATTCTTTAAAGGAAATTATTTGTAATTTTCGACAAATCGAACAATGAATGGAACAGGTAGACGGTTGAAATATTTGTATATATTGCTTCTATATAGTCTAAGAAACATATCTGCATATCATCCAAACAGTACAATTCGCCAATTATTTGATCTTCAAGTTTAAGTGAACTACGAGGCCCATTGTTAATACTTTAACAGAAATTATTTGTAACTTGCGACAAGTAGAACAATGAATGGAACAGGTAGCCGGTTGAAATCAATGTATATATTGCTTCTATATAGTCTATGAAACATATTTGCAAAGCATCCAAACAGTACCATTCGCAACTTTTTTGTGCTTCAAGTTTAAGTGAACAACGAGCCCCATTGTTAATCCTTTAAAGGAAATTATTTGTAAATTTCGACAAGTAGAACAATGAATGAAACAGATAGACGGTCGAAATCTTTGTATATATTGCTTCTATATAATCTAAGAAACATATATGCAAAGCATCCAAACAGTACCATTCGCCAATTTTTTGTTCTTCAAGTTTAAGTGAACAACGAGCCCCATTGATAATCATGAAACGGAAATTATTTGTAAATTTCTACAAGTAGAACAATGAATGGAACAGGTAGACTGTTGAAATCATTGTATATATTGCTTCTATATAGTCTAAGAAACATATATGCAAAGCGTCCAAACAGTACAATTCGCCAATTATTTGATCTTCAAGTTTAAGTAAAATACGATCCCCATTGTTAATCCTTTAAAGGAAATTATTTGTAAATTTCGACATGTAGAACAATGAATGAAACAGGTAGACGGTCGAAATCTTTGTATATATTGCTTCTATATAATCTAAGAAACATATATGCAAAGGATCCAAACTGTACCATTCGCCAATTTTTTGTTCTTCAAGTTTAAGTGAACAACGAGCCCCATTGACAATCTTGAAACGGAAATTATTTGTAAATTTCGACAAGTAGAACAATGAATGGAACAGGTAGACGGGTGAAATCATTCTATATATTGCTTCTAAATAGTCTAAGAAACATATATGCAAAGCATCCAAACAGTACAATTCGCCAATTTTTTGTTCTTCAAGTTTAAGTGAACCATGAGCCCCAATGGTTAATCCTTTATCGGAAATTATTTGTAACTTTCGACAAGTAGAACAATGAATGGAACAGGTAGACGGTTGAAATCTTTGTATATATTGCTTCCATATAGTCTAAGAAACATGTACGCAAAGCATCCAAACAGTACCATTCGCCAATTTTTTGTTCTTCAAGTTTAAGTGAACAATGAGCCCCAATGGTTAATCTTTTATCGGATATTATTTGTAATTTTCGACAAGTAGAACAATGAATGGAACAGGTAGACGGTTGAAATCTTTGTATATATTGCTTCTATATAATCTAAGAAACAAATATGCAAAGCATCCAAACAGTACCATTCGCCAATTTTTTGATCTTCAAGTTTAAGTGAACAGCGAGCCCCATTGATAATCATGAAATGGAAATTATTTGTAACTTTCTACAAGTAGAACAATGAATAGTACAGGTAGACGGGTGTAATCTTTCTATATATTGCTTCTAAATAGTCTAAGAAACATATATGCAAAGCATCCAAACAGTACAATTCGCCAATTTTTTGTTCTTCAAGTTTAAGTGAACTACGAGCCACATTGTTAATTCTTTAAAGGAAATGATTTGTAATTTCCGACAAATCGAACAATGAATGGAACAGGTAGACGGTTGAAATATTTGTATATATTGCTTCTATATAATATAAGAAACATATATTCAAAGCATCCAAACAGTACCATTCGCCAATTTTTTGTTCTTCAAGTTTAAGTGAACTACGAGCCCCATTGTTAATCCTTTAACGGAAATTATTTGTAACTTGCGACAAGTAGAACAATGAGTGGATCAGGCAGACGGTTGAGATCATTGTATATATTGCTTCCATATAGCCTAAGAAACATATATGCAAAGCAACCAAACAGTACCATTCGCCAATTTTTTGATCTTCAGGTTTTAGTAAACTACGATCCCCATTGTTAATCCCTTAACGGAAATTAATTGTAACTTTCTACAAGTAGAACAATGATTGGAACACGTAGACGGTTGAAATCTTTGTATATATTGCTTCCATATAGTCTAAGAAACATATATGCAAAGCAACCAAACAGTACCATTCGCCAATTTTTTGATGTTCAGGTTTAAGTGAACAGCGAGCCCCATTGATAATCATGAAATGGAAATTATTTGTAACTTTCTACAAGTAGAACAATGAATAGTACAGGTAGACGGGTGAAATCTTTCTATATATTGCTTCTAATTAGTCTAAGAAACATCTATGCAAAGCATCCAAACAGTACAATTCGCCAATTTTTTGTTCTTCAAGTTTAAGTGAACTACGAGCCCCATTGTTAATCCTTTAAAGGAAATTATTTGTAAATTTCGACAAGTAGAACAATGAATGGAACTGGTAGACGGTTGAAATCTTTGTATATATTGCTTCTATATAGTCTAAGAAACATATATGCAAAGCATCCAAACAGTACCATTCGCCAATTTTTTGTTCTTCAAGTTTAAGTGAACAACGAGCCCCATTGATAATCATGAAACGGATATTATTTGTAAATTTCTACAAGTAGAACAATGAATGGAACAGATAGACTGTTGAAATCATTGTATATATTGCTTCTATATAGTCTAAGAAACATATATGCAAAGCGTCCAAACAGTACAATTCGCCAATTATTTGATCTTCAAGTTTAAGTAAAATACGATCCCCATTGTTAATCCTTTAAAGGAAATTATTTGTAAATTTCGACAAGTAGAACAATGAATGGAACAGGTAGACTGTTGAAATCATTGTATATATTGCTTCTATATAGTCTAAGAAACATATATGCAAAGCGTCCAAACAGTACAATTCGCCAATTATTTGATCTTCAATTTTAAGTAAAATACGATCCCCATTGTTAATCCTTTAAAGGAAATTATTTGTAAATTTCGACAAGTAGAACAATGAATGGAACAGGTAGAAGGTTGAAATCTTTGTATATATTGCTTCTATATAATCTAAGAAACATATATGCAAAGCATCCAAACAGTACCATTCGCCAATTTTTTGTTCTTCAAGTTTAAGTGAACAATGAGCCTCATTGTTAATCCTTTAACGGAAATTAATTGTAACTTTCTACAAGTAGAACAATGATTGGAACACGTAGACGGTTGAAATCTTTGTATATATTGCTTCCATATTGTCTAAGAAACATATATGCAAAGCATCCAAACAGTACCATTCGCCAATTTTTTGTTCTTCAGGTTTAAGTGAACAATGAGCCCCAATGGTTAATCCTTTATCGGAAATTATTTGTAATTTTCGACAAGTAGAACAATGATTGGAACACGTAGACGGTTGAAATCTTTGTATATATTGCTTCCATATAGTGTAACAAAGATGTACGCAAAGCATCCAAACAGTACCATTCGCCAATTTTTTGTTCTTCAAGTTTAAGTGAGCAATGAGCCCCAATGGTTAATCCTTTATCGGAAATTATTTGTAATTTTCGACAAGTAGAACAATGAATGGAACAGGTAGAAGGTTGAAATCTTTGTATATATTGCTTCTATATAATCTAAGAAACATATATACAAAGCATCCAAACAGTACCATTCGCCAATTTTTTGTTCTTCAAGTTTAAGTGAACAATGAGCCTCATTGTTAATCCTTTATCGGAAATTATTTGTAACTTTCGACAAGTAGAACAATGAATGGAACAGGTAGACGGTTGAAATCTTTGTATATATTGCTTCCATATAGTCTCAGAAACATGTACGCAAAGCATCCAAACAGTACCATTCGCCAATTTTTTGTTCTTCAAGTTTAAGTGAACTACGAGCCCCATTGTTAATCCTTTAACGGAAATTAATTGTAACTTTCTACAAGTAGAACAATGATTGGAACACGTAGACGGTTGAAATCTTTGTATATATTGCTTCCATATAGTCTAAGAAACATATATGCAAAGCAACCAAACAGTACCATTCGCCAATTTTTTGTTCTTCAAGTTTAAGTGAACAATGAGACCCATTGTTAATCCTTTATCGGAAATTATTTGTAACTTTCGACAAGTAGAACAATGAATGGAACAGGTAGACGGTTGAAATCTTTGTATATATTGCTTCTATATAGTCTATGAAACATATTTGCAAAGCATCCAAACAGTACCATTCGCAATTTTTTTGTTCTTCAAGTTTAAGTGAACAACGAGCCCCATTGTTAATGCCTTAACGGAAATTATTTGTAACTTTCGACAAGTAGAACAATGAATGGAACAGGTAGACGGTTGAAATCTTTGTATATATTGCTTCTATATTGTCTAAGAAACATATATGCAAAGCATCCAAACAGTACAATTCGCCAATTTTTTGTTCTTCAAGTTTAAGTGAACAATGAGCCCCAATGGTTAATCCTTTATCGGTAATTATTTGTAATTTTCGACAAGTAGAACAATGAATGGAACAGGTAGAAGGTTGAAATCTTAGTATATATTGCTTCTATATAATCTAAGAAACATATATGCAAAGCATCCAAACAGTACCATTCGCCAATTTTTTGTTCTTCAAGTTTAAGTGAACAATGAGCCTCATTGTTAATCCTTTATCGGAAATTATTTCTAACTTTCGACAAGTAGAACAATGAATGGAACAGGTAGACGGTTGAAATCTTTGTATATATTGCTTCCATATAGTCTCAGAAACATGTACGCAAAGCATCCAAACAGTACCATTCGCCAATTTTTTGTTCTTCAAGTTTAAGTGAACTACGAGCCCCATTGTTAATCCTTTAACGGAAATTAATTGTAACTTTCTACAAGTAGAACAATGATTGGAACACGTAGACGGTTGAAATCTTTGTATATATTGCTTCCATATAGTCTAAGAAACATATATGCAAAGCAACCAAACAGTACCATTCGCCAATTTTTTGTTCTTCAAGTTTAAGTGAACAATGAGACCCATTGTTAATCCTTTATCGGAAATTATTTGTAACTTTCGACAAGTAGAACAATGAATGGAACAGGTAGACGGTTGAAATCTTTGTATATATTGCTTCTATATAGTCTATGAAACATATTTGCAAAGCATCCAAACAGTACCATTCGCAATTTTTTTGTTCTTCAAGTTTAAGTGAACAACGAGCCCCATTGTTAATGCCTTAACGGAAATTATTTGTAACTTTCGACAAGTAGAACAATGAATGGAACAGGTAGACGGTTGAAATCTTTCTATATATTGCTTCTATATTGTCTAAGAAACATATATGCAAAGCATCCTAACAGTACAATTCGCCAATTTTTTGTTCTTCAAGTTTAAGTGAACAATGAGCCCCAATGGTTAATCCTTTATCGGTAATTATTTGTAATTTTCGACAAGTAGAACAATGAATGGAACAGGTAGACGGTTGAAATCTTTGTATATATTGCTTCCATATAGTGTAAGAAAGATGTACGCAAAGCATCCAAACAGTACCATTCGCCAATTTTTTGTTCTTCAAGTTTAAGTGAACAATGAGCCCCAATGGTTAATCCTTTATCGGAAATTATTTGTAATTTTCGACAAGTAGAACAATGAATGGAACAGGTAGAAGGTTGAAATCTTTGTATATATTGCTTCTATATAATCTAAGAAACATATATGCAAAGCATCCAAACAGTACCATTCGCCAATTTTTTGTTCTTCAAGTTTAAGTGAACAATGAGCCCCAATGGTTAATCTTTTATCGGATATTATTTGTAATTTTCGACAAGTAGAACAATGAATGGAACAGGTAGACGGTTGAAATCTTTGTATATATTGCTTCTATATAATCTAAGAAACAAATATGCAAAGCATCCAAACAGTACCATTCGCCAATTTTTTGATCTTCAAGTTTAAGTGAACAGCGAGCCCCATTGATAATCATGAAATGGAAATTATTTGTAACTTTCTACAAGTAGAACAATGAATAGTACAGGTAGACGGGTGTAATCTTTCTATATATTGCTTCTAAATAGTCTAAGAAACATATATGCAAAGCATCCAAACAGTACAATTCGCCAATTTTTTGTTCTTCAAGTTTAAGTGAACTACGAGCCACATTGTTAATTCTTTAAAGGAAATTATTTGTAATTTTCGACAAATCGAACAATGAATGGAACAGGTAGACGGTTGAAATATTTGTATATATTGCTTCTATATAATATAAGAAACATATATTCAAAGCATCCAAACAGTACCATTCGCCAATTTTTTGTTCTTCAAGTTTAAGTGAACTACGAGCCCCATTGTTAATCCTTTAACGGAAATTATTTGTAACTTGCGACAAGTAGAACAATGAGTGGATCAGGCAGACGGTTGAGATCATTGTATATATTGCTTCCATATAGCCTAAGAAACATATATGCAAAGCAACCAAACAGTACCATTCGCCAATTTTTTGATCTTCAGGTTTTAGTAAACTACGATCCCCATTGTTAATCCCTTAACGGAAATTAATTGTAACTTTCTACAAGTAGAACAATGATTGGAACACGTAGACGGTTGAAATCTTTGTATATATTGCTTCCATATAGTCTAAGAAACATATATGCAAAGCAACCAAACAGTACCATTCGCCAATTTTTTGATGTTCAGGTTTAAGTGAACAGCGAGCCCCATTGATAATCATGAAATGGAAATTATTTGTAACTTTCTACAAGTAGAACAATGAATAGTACAGGTAGACGGGTGAAATCTTTCTATATATTGCTTCTAATTAGTCTAAGAAACATCTATGCAAAGCATCCAAACAGTACAATTCGCCAATTTTTTGTTCTTCAAGTTTAAGTGAACTACGAGCCCCATTGTTAATCCTTTAAAGGAAATTATTTGTAAATTTCGACAAGTAGAACAATGAATGGAACTGGTAGACGGTTGAAATCTTTGTATATATTGCTTCTATATAGTCTAAGAAACATATATGCAAAGCATCCAAACAGTACCATTCGCCAATTTTTTGTTCTTCAAGTTTAAGTGAACAACGAGCCCCATTGATAATCATGAAACGGAAATTATTTGTAAATTTCTACAAGTAGAACAATGAATGGAACAGGTAGACTGTTGAAATCATTGTATATATTGCTTCTATATAGTCTAAGAAACATATATGCAAAGCGTCCAAACAGTACAATTCGCCAATTATTTGATCTTCAAGTTTAAGTAAAATACGATCCCCATTGTTAATCCTTTAAAGGAAATTATTTGTAAATTTCGACAAGTAGAACAATGAATGGAACAGGTAGACTGTTGAAATCATTGTATATATTGCTTCTATATAGTCTAAGAAACATATATGCAAAGCGTCCAAACAGTACAATTCGCCAATTATTTGATCTTCAAGTTTAAGTAAAATACGATCCCCATTGTTAATCCTTTAAAGGAAATTATTTGTAAATTTCGACAAGTAGAACAATGAATGGAACAGGTAGAAGGTTGAAATCTTTGTATATATTGCTTCTATATAATCTAAGAAACATATATGCAAAGCATCCAAACAGTACCATTCGCCAATTTTTTGTTCTTCAAGTTTAAGTGAACAATGAGCCTCATTGTTAATCCTTTAACGGAAATTAATTGTAACTTTCTACAAGTAGAACAATGATTGGAACACGTAGACGGTTGAAATCTTTGTATATATTGCTTCCATATTGTCTAAGAAACATATATGCAAAGCATCCAAACAGTACCATTCGCCAATTTTTTGTTCTTCAGGTTTAAGTGAACAATGAGCCCCAATGGTTAATCCTTTATCGGAAATTATTTGTAATTTTCGACAAGTAGAACAATGATTGGAACACGTAGACGGTTGAAATCTTTGTATATATTGCTTCCATATAGTGTAACAAAGATGTACGCAAAGCATCCAAACAGTACCATTCGCCAATTTTTTGTTCTTCAAGTTTAAGTGAACAATGAGCCCCAATGGTTAATCCTTTATCGGAAATTATTTGTAATTTTCGACAAGTAGAACAATGAATGGAACAGGTAGAAGGTTGAAATCTTTGTATATATTGCTTCTATATAATCTAAGAAACATATATGCAAAGCATCCAAACAGTACCATTCGCCAATTTTTTGTTCTTCAAGTTTAAGTGAACAATGAGCCTCATTGTTAATCCTTTATCGGAAATTATTTGTAACTTTCGACAAGTAGAACAATGAATGGAACAGGTAGACGGTTGAAATCTTTGTATATATTGCTTCCATATAGTCTCAGAAACATGTACGCAAAGCATCCAAACAGTACCATTCGCCAATTTTTTGTTCTTCAAGTTTAAGTGAACTACGAGCCCCATTGTTAATCCTTTAACGGAAATTAATTGTAACTTTCTACAAGTAGAACAATGATTGGAACACGTAGACGGTTGAAATCTTTGTATATATTGCTTCCATATAGTCTAAGAAACATATATGCAAAGCAACCAAACAGTACCATTCGCCAATTTTTTGTTCTTCAAGTTTAAGTGAACAATGAGACCCATTGTTAATCCTTTATCGGAAATTATTTGTAACTTTCGACAAGTAGAACAATGAATGGAACAGGTAGACGGTTGAAATCTTTGTATATATTGCTTCTATATAGTCTATGAAACATATTTGCAAAGCATCCAAACAGTACCATTCGCAATTTTTTTGTTCTTCAAGTTTAAGTGAACAACGAGCCCCATTGTTAATGCCTTAACGGAAATTATTTGTAACTTTCGACAAGTAGAACAATGAATGGAACAGGTAGACGGTTGAAATCTTTGTATATATTGCTTCTATATTGTCTAAGAAACATATATGCAAAGCATCCAAACAGTACAATTCGCCAATTTTTTGTTCTTCAAGTTTAAGTGAACAATGAGCCCCAATGGTTAATCCTTTATCGGTAATTATTTGTAATTTTCGACAAGTAGAACAATGAATGGAACAGGTAGAAGGTTGAAATCTTAGTATATATTGCTTCTATATAATCTAAGAAACATATATGCAAAGCATCCAAACAGTACCATTCGCCAATTTTTTGTTCTTCAAGTTTAAGTGAACAATGAGCCTCATTGTTAATCCTTTATCGGAAATTATTTCTAACTTTCGACAAGTAGAACAATGAATGGAACAGGTAGACGGTTGAAATCTTTGTATATATTGCTTCCATATAGTCTCAGAAACATGTACGCAAAGCATCCAAACAGTACCATTCGCCAATTTTTTGTTCTTCAAGTTTAAGTGAACTACGAGCCCCATTGTTAATCCTTTAACGGAAATTAATTGTAACTTTCTACAAGTAGAACAATGATTGGAACACGTAGACGGTTGAAATCTTTGTATATATTGCTTCCATATAGTCTAAGAAACATATATGCAAAGCAACCAAACAGTACCATTCGCCAATTTTTTGTTCTTCAAGTTTAAGTGAACAATGAGACCCATTGTTAATCCTTTATCGGAAATTATTTGTAACTTTCGACAAGTAGAACAATGAATGGAACAGGTAGACGGTTGAAATCTTTGTATATATTGCTTCTATATAGTCTATGAAACATATTTGCAAAGCATCCAAACAGTACCATTCGCAATTTTTTTGTTCTTCAAGTTTAAGTGAACAACGAGCCCCATTGTTAATGCCTTAACGGAAATTATTTGTAACTTTCGACAAGTAGAACAATGAATGGAACAGGTAGACGGTTGAAATCTTTGTATATATTGCTTCTATATTGTCTAAGAAACATATATGCAAAGCATCCTAACAGTACAATTCGCCAATTTTTTGTTCTTCAAGTTTAAGTGAACAATGAGCCCCAATGGTTAATCCTTTATCGGTAATTATTTGTAATTTTCGACAAGTAGAACAATGAATGGAACAGGTAGACGGTTGAAATCTTTGTATATATTGCTTCCATATAGTGTAAGAAAGATGTACGCAAAGCATCCAAACAGTACCATTCGCCAATTTTTTGTTCTTCAAGTTTAAGTGAACAATGAGCCCCAATGGTTAATCCTTTATCGGAAATTATTTGTAATTTTCGACAAGTAGAACAATGAATGGAACAGGTAGAAGGTTGAAATCTTTGTATATATTGCTTCTATATAATCTAAGAAACATATATGCAAAGCATCCAAACAGTACCATTCGCCAATTTTTTGTTCTTCAAGTTTAAGTGAACAATGAGCCTCATTGTTAATCCTTTATCGGAAATTAATTGTAACTTTCGACAAGTAGGACAATGAATGGAACAGGTAGACGGTTGAAATCTTTGTATATATTGCTTCTATATAGTCTAAGAAACATATATGCAAAGCATCCAAACAGTACAATTCGACAATTTTTTGTTCTTCAAGTTTAAGTGAACAACGAGCCCCATTGTTAATCCTTTAAAGGAAATTATTTGTAAATTTCGACAAGTAGAACAATGAATGGAACAGGTAGACGGTTGAAATCTTTGTATATATTGCTTCTATATAGTCTAAGAAACATATATGCAAAGCATCCAAACAGTACAATTCGCCAATTTTTTGTTCTTCAAGTTTAAGTGAACAATGAGCCCCAATGGTTAATCCTTTATCGGAAATTATTTGTAACTTTCGACAAGTAGAACAATGAATGGAACAGGTAGACTGTTGAAATCATTTGTATATATTGCTTCTATATAGTCTAAGAAACATATATGCAAAGCATCCAAACAGTACCATTCGCCAATTTTTTGTTCTTTAAGTTTAAGTGAACTACGAGCCCCATTGTTAATCCTTTAAAGGAAATTATTTGTAAATTTCGACAAGTAGAACAATGAATGGAACAGGTAGACTGTTGAAATCATTGTATATATTGCTTCTATATAGTCTAAGAAACATACATGCAAAGCGTCCAAACAGTACAATTCGCCAATTATTTGATCTTCAAGTTTAAGTGAACTACGAGCCACATTCTTAATACTTTAACGGAAATTATTTGTAATTTGCGACAAGTAGAACAATGAATGGAACAGGTAGCCGGTTGAAATCAATGTATATATTGCATCTATATAGTCTAAGAAACATATATGCAAAGCATCCAAACAGTACCATTCGCAATTTTTTTGTTCTTCAAGTTTAAGTGAACAACGAGCCCCATTGATAATCATGAAACAGAAATTATTTGTAACTTTCTACAAGTAGAACAATGAATAGAACAGGTAGACGGTTGAAATCTTTTTATACGTTGCTTCTATATAGTCTAAGAAACCTATATGCAAAGCATCTAAACAGTAACAATCGCCAATTTTTTGATCTTCAAGTTTAAGTGAACAGCGAGCCCCATTGATAATCATGAAATGGAAATTATTTGTAACTTTCTACAAGTAGAACAATGAATAGTACAGGTAGACGGGTGTAATCTTTCTATATATTGCTTCTAAATAGTCTAAGAAACATATATGCAAAGCATCCAAACAGTACAATTCGCCAATTTTTTGTTCTTCAAGTTTAAGTGAACAATGAGCCCCAATGGTTAATCCTTTATCGGTAATTATTTGTAACTTTCGACCAGTAGAACAATGAATGGAACAGGTAGACGGTTGAAATCTTTGTATATATTGCTTCTATATAGTATAAGAAACATATATGCAAAGCATCCAAACAGCACCATTCGCCAATTTTTTGTTCTTCAAGTTTAAGTGAACAATGAGCCCCATTGTTAATCCTTTATCGGAAATTATTTGTAACTTTCGACAAGTAGAACAATGAATGGAACAGGTAGACGGTTGAAATCTTTGTATATATTGCTTCTATATAGTCTAAGAAACATATATGCAAAGCATCCAAACAGTACAATTCGCCAATTTATTGTTCTTCAAGTTTAAGTGAACAACGAGCCCCATTGTTAATCCTTTAAAGGAAATTATTTGTAAATTTCGACAAGTAGAACAATGATTGGAACACGTAGACGGTTGAAATCTTTGTATATATTGCTTCCATATAGTCTAAGAAACATGTACGGAAAGCATCCAAACAGTACCGTTCGCCATTTTTTTGTTCTTCAAGTTTAAGTGAACTACGAGCCCCATTGATAATCATGAAATGGAAATTATTTGTAACTTTCTACAAGTAGAACAATGAATAGTACAGGTAGACGGGTGAAATCTTTCTATATATTGCATCTAAATAGTCTAAGAAACATATATGCAAAGCATCCAAACAGTACCATTCGCCAATTTTTTGTTCTTCAAGTTTAAGTGAACTACGAGCCCAATTGTTAATCCTTTATCGGAAATTATTTGTAACTTTCGACAAGTAGAACAAGGAATGGAACAGGTAGACGGATGAAATCTTTGTATATATTGCATCTATATAGTCTAAGAAACATATATGCAAAGCATCCAAACAGTACAAGTCGCCAATTCTTTGTTCTTCAAGTTTAAGTGAACAACGAGCCCCATTGTTAAACCTTTAAAGGAAATTATTTGTAACTTTCGACAAGTAGAACAAGGAATGGAACAGGTAGACGGTTGAAATCATTGTATATATTGCTTCTATATAGTCTAAGAAACATATATGCAAAGCATTCAAACAGTACAAGTCGCCAATTCATTGTTCTTCAAGTTTAAGTGAACAACGAGCCCCATTGTTAATCCTTTAAAGGAAATTATTTGTAACTTTCGACAAGTAGAACAATGAATGGAACAGGTAGACGGTTGAAATCTTTGTATATATTGCTTCCATATAGTCTAAGAAACATGTACGCAAAGCATCCAAACAGTACCATTCGCCAATTTTTTGTTCTTCAAGTTTAAGTGAACTACGAGCCCAATTGTTAATCCTTTATCGGAAATTATTTGTAACTTTCGACAAGTAGAACAATGAATGAAACAGGTAGACGGTCGAAATCTTTGTATATATTGCTTCTATATAATCTAAGAAACATATATGCAAAGGATCCAAACTGTACCATTCGCCAATTTTTTGTTCTTCAAGTTTAAGTGAACAACGAGCCCCATTGACAATCTTGAAACGGAAATTATTTGTAAATTTCGACAAGTAGAACAATGAATGGAACAGGTAGACGGGTGAAATCATTCTATATATTGCTTCTAAATAGTCTAAGAAACATATATGCAAAGCATCCAAACAGTACAATTCGCCAATTTTTTGTTCTTCAAGTTTAAGTGAACCATGAGCCCCAATGGTTAATCCTTTATCGGAAATTATTTGTAACTTTCGACAAGTAGAACAATGAATGGAACAGGTAGACGGTTGAAATCTTTGTATATATTGCTTCCATATAGTCTAAGAAACATGTACGCAAAGCATCCAAACAGTACCATTCGCCAATTTTTTGTTCTTCAAGTTTAAGTGAACAATGAGCCCCAATGGTTAATCTTTTATCGGATATTATTTGTAATTTTCGACAAGTAGAACAATGAATGGAACAGGTAGACGGTTGAAATCTTTGTATATATTGCTTCTATATAATCTAAGAAACAAATATGCAAAGCATCCAAACAGTACCATTCGCCAATTTTTTGATCTTCAAGTTTAAGTGAACAGCGAGCCCCATTGATAATCATGAAATGGAAATTATTTGTAACTTTCTACAAGTAGAACAATGAATAGTACAGGTAGACGGGTGTAATCTTTCTATATATTGCTTCTAAATAGTCTAAGAAACATATATGCAAAGCATCCAAACAGTACAATTCGCCAATTTTTTGTTCTTCAAGTTTAAGTGAACTACGAGCCACATTGTTAATTCTTTAAAGGAAATTATTTGTAATTTTCGACAAATCGAACAATGAATGGAACAGGTAGACGGTTGAAATATTTGTATATATTGCTTCTATATAATATAAGAAACATATATTCAAAGCATCCAAACAGTACCATTCGCCAATTTTTTGTTCTTCAAGTTTAAGTGAACTACGAGCCCCATTGTTAATCCTTTAACGGAAATTATTTGTAACTTGCGACAAGTAGAACAATGAGTGGATCAGGCAGACGGTTGAGATCATTGTATATATTGCTTCCATATAGCCTAAGAAACATATATGCAAAGCAACCAAACAGTACCATTCGCCAATTTTTTTATCTTCAGGTTTTAGTAAACTACGATCCCCATTGTTAATCCCTTAACGGAAATTAATTGTAACTTTCTACAAGTAGAACAATGATTGGAACACGTAGACGGTTGAAATCTTTGTATATATTGCTTCCATATAGTCTAAGAAACATATATGCAAAGCAACCAAACAGTACCATTCGCCAATTTTTTGATGTTCAGGTTTAAGTGAACAGCGAGCCCCATTGATAATCATGAAATGGAAATTATTTGTAACTTTCTACAAGTAGAACAATGAATAGTACAGGTAGACGGGTGAAATCTTTCTATATATTGCTTCTAATTAGTCTAAGAAACATCTATGCAAAGCATCCAAACAGTACAATTCGCCAATTTTTTGTTCTTCAAGTTTAAGTGAACTACGAGCCCCATTGTTAATCCTTTAAAGGAAATTATTTGTAAATTTCGACAAGTAGAACAATGAATGGAACTGGTAGACGGTTGAAATCTTTGTATATATTGCTTCTATATAGTCTAAGAAACATATATGCAAAGCATCCAAACAGTACCATTCGCCAATTTTTTGTTCTTCAAGTTTAAGTGAACAACGAGCCCCATTGATAATCATGAAAC
Source organism: Cerceris ruficornis (assembly GCA_963989415.1). Lineage (NCBI taxonomy): Eukaryota > Metazoa > Arthropoda > Insecta > Hymenoptera > Crabronidae > Cerceris > Cerceris ruficornis. The sequence goes on along the minus strand of CAXDIW010000301.1, from coordinate 2,103,862 downwards.
GGAAATTATTTGTAAATTTCTACAAGTAGAACAATGAATGGAACAGGTAGACTGTTGAAATCATTGTATATATTGCTTCTATATAGTCTAAGAAACATATATGCAAAGCGTCCAAACAGTACAATTCGCCAATTATTTGATCTTCAAGTTTAAGTAAAATACGATCCCCATTGTTAATCCTTTAAAGGAAATTATTTGTAAATTTCGACAAGTAGAACAATGAATGGAACAGGTAGACTGTTGAAATCATTGTATATATTGCTTCTATATAGTCTAAGAAACATATATGCAAAGCGTCCAAACAGTACAATTCGCCAATTATTTGATCTTCAAGTTTAAGTAAAATACGATCCCCATTGTTAATCCTTTAAAGGAAATTATTTGTAAATTTCGACAAGTAGAACAATGAATGGAACAGGTAGAAGGTTGAAATCTTTGTATATATTGCTTCTATATAATCTAAGAAACATATATGCAAAGCATCCAAACAGTACCATTCGCCAATTTTTTGTTCTTCAAGTTTAAGTGAACAATGAGCCTCATTGTTAATCCTTTAACGGAAATTAATTGTAACTTTCTACAAGTAGAACAATGATTGGAACACGTAGACGGTTGAAATCTTTGTATATATTGCTTCCATATTGTCTAAGAAACATATATGCAAAGCATCCAAACAGTACCATTCGCCAATTTTTTGTTCTTCAGGTTTAAGTGAACAATGAGCCCCAATGGTTAATCCTTTATCGGAAATTATTTGTAATTTTCGACAAGTAGAACAATGATTGGAACACGTAGACGGTTGAAATCTTTGTATATATTGCTTCCATATAGTGTAACAAAGATGTACGCAAAGCATCCAAACAGTACCATTCGCCAATTTTTTGTTCTTCAAGTTTAAGTGAACAATGAGCCCCAATGGTTAATCCTTTATCGGAAATTATTTGTAATTTTCGACAAGTAGAACAATGAATGGAACAGGTAGAAGGTTGAAATCTTTGTATATATTGCTTCTATATAATCTAAGAAACATATATGCAAAGCATCCAAACAGTACCATTCGCCAATTTTTTGTTCTTCAAGTTTAAGTGAACAATGAGCCTCATTGTTAATCCTTTATCGGAAATTATTTGTAACTTTCGACAAGTAGAACAATGAATGGAACAGGTAGACGGTTGAAATCTTTGTATATATTGCTTCCATATAGTCTCAGAAACATGTACGCAAAGCATCCAAACAGTACCATTCGCCAATTTTTTGTTCTTCAAGTTTAAGTGAACTACGAGCCCCATTGTTAATCCTTTAACGGAAATTAATTGTAACTTTCTACAAGTAGAACAATGATTGGAACACGTAGACGGTTGAAATCTTTGTATATATTGCTTCCATATAGTCTAAGAAACATATATGCAAAGCAACCAAACAGTACCATTCGCCAATTTTTTGTTCTTCAAGTTTAAGTGAACAATGAGACCCATTGTTAATCCTTTATCGGAAATTATTTGTAACTTTCGACAAGTAGAACAATGAATGGAACAGGTAGACGGTTGAAATCTTTGTATATATTGCTTCTATATAGTCTATGAAACATATTTGCAAAGCATCCAAACAGTACCATTCGCAATTTTTTTGTTCTTCAAGTTTAAGTGAACAACGAGCCCCATTGTTAATGCCTTAACGGAAATTATTTGTAACTTTCGACAAGTAGAACAATGAATGGAACAGGTAGACGGTTGAAATCTTTGTATATATTGCTTCTATATTGTCTAAGAAACATATATGCAAAGCATCCAAACAGTACAATTCGCCAATTTTTTGTTCTTCAAGTTTAAGTGAACAATGAGCCCCAATGGTTAATCCTTTATCGGTAATTATTTGTAATTTTCGACAAGTAGAACAATGAATGGAACAGGTAGAAGGTTGAAATCTTAGTATATATTGCTTCTATATAATCTAAGAAACATATATGCAAAGCATCCAAACAGTACCATTCGCCAATTTTTTGTTCTTCAAGTTTAAGTGAACAATGAGCCTCATTGTTAATCCTTTATCGGAAATTATTTCTAACTTTCGACAAGTAGAACAATGAATGGAACAGGTAGACGGTTGAAATCTTTGTATATATTGCTTCCATATAGTCTCAGAAACATGTACGCAAAGCATCCAAACAGTACCATTCGCCAATTTTTTGTTCTTCAAGTTTAAGTGAACTACGAGCCCCATTGTTAATCCTTTAACGGAAATTAATTGTAACTTTCTACAAGTAGAACAATGATTGGAACACGTAGACGGTTGAAATCTTTGTATATATTGCTTCCATATAGTCTAAGAAACATATATGCAAAGCAACCAAACAGTACCATTCGCCAATTTTTTGTTCTTCAAGTTTAAGTGAACAATGAGACCCATTGTTAATCCTTTATCGGAAATTATTTGTAACTTTCGACAAGTAGAACAATGAATGGAACAGGTAGACGGTTGAAATCTTTGTATATATTGCTTCTATATAGTCTATGAAACATATTTGCAAAGCATCCAAACAGTACCATTCGCAATTTTTTTGTTCTTCAAGTTTAAGTGAACAACGAGCCCCATTGTTAATGCCTTAACGGAAATTATTTGTAACTTTCGACAAGTAGAACAATGAATGGAACAGGTAGACGGTTGAAATCTTTGTATATATTGCTTCTATATTGTCTAAGAAACATATATGCAAAGCATCCTAACAGTACAATTCGCCAATTTTTTGTTCTTCAAGTTTAAGTGAACAATGAGCCCCAATGGTTAATCCTTTATCGGTAATTATTTGTAATTTTCGACAAGTAGAACAATGAATGGAACAGGTAGACGGTTGAAATCTTTGTATATATTGCTTCCATATAGTGTAAGAAAGATGTACGCAAAGCATCCAAACAGTACCATTCGCCAATTTTTTGTTCTTCAAGTTTAAGTGAACAATGAGCCCCAATGGTTAATCCTTTATCGGAAATTATTTGTAATTTTCGACAAGTAGAACAATGAATGGAACAGGTAGAAGGTTGAAATCTTTGTATATATTGCTTCTATATAATCTAAGAAACATATATGCAAAGCATCCAAACAGTACCATTCGCCAATTTTTTGTTCTTCAAGTTTAAGTGAACAATGAGCCTCATTGTTAATCTTTTATCGGAAATTAATTGTAACTTTCGACAAGTAGAACAATGAATGGAACAGGTAGACGGTTGAAATCTTTGTATATATTGCTTCTATATAGTCTAAGAAACATATATGCAAAGCATCCAAACAGTACAATTCGACAATTTTTTGTTCTTCAAGTTTAAGTGAACAACGAGCCCCATTGTTAATCCTTTAAAGGAAATTATTTGTAAATTTCGACAAGTAGAACAATGAATGGAACAGGTAGACGGTTGAAATCTTTGTATATATTGCTTCTATATAGTCTAAGAAACATATATGCAAAGCATCCAAACAGTACAATTCGCCAATTTTTTGTTCTTCAAGTTTAAGTGAACAATGAGCCCCAATGGTTAATCCTTTATCGGAAATTATTTGTAACTTTCGACAAGTAGAACAATGAATGGAACAGGTAGACTGTTGAAATCATTTGTATATATTGCTTCTATATAGTCTAAGAAACATATATGCAAAGCATCCAAACAGTACCATTCGCCAATTTTTTGTTCTTTAAGTTTAAGTGAACTACGAGCCCCATTGTTAATCCTTTAAAGGAAATTATTTGTAAATTTCGACAAGTAGAACAATGAATGGAACAGGTAGACTGTTGAAATCATTGTATATATTGCTTCTATATAGTCTAAGAAACATACATGCAAAGCGTCCAAACTGTACAATTCGCCAATTATTTGATCTTCAAGTTTAAGTGAACTACGAGCCCCATTCTTAATACTTTAACGGAAATTATTTGTAATTTGCGACAAGTAGAACAATGAATGGAACAGGTAGCCGGTTGAAATCAATGTATATATTGCATCTATATAGTCTAAGAAACATATATGCAAAGCATCCAAACAGTACCATTCGCAATTTTTTTGTTCTTCAAGTTTAAGTGAACAACGAGCCCCATTGATAATCCTTTAAAGGAAATTATTTGAAAATTTCGACAAGTAGAACAATGATTGGAACACGTAGACGGTTGAAATCTTGTATATATTGCTTCCATATAGTCTAAGAAACATGTACGCAAAGCATCCAAACAGTACCATTCGCCAATTTTTTGTCCTTCAAGTTTAAGTGAACAATGAGCCCCAATGGTTAATCCTTTATCGGAAATTATTTGTAATTTTCGACAAGTAGAACAATGAATGGAACAGGTAGACGGTTGAAATCTTTGTATATATTGCTTCTATATAATCTAAGAAACATATATGCAAAGCATCCAAACAGTACCATTCGCCAATTTTTTGTTCTTCAAGTTTAAGTGAACAACGAGCCCCATTGATAATCATGAAACAGAAATTATTTGTAACTTTCTACAAGTAGAACAATGAATAGAACAGGTAGACGGTTGAAATCTTTTTATACGTTGCTTCTATATAGTCTAAGAAACCTATATGCAAAGCATCTAAACAGTAACAATCGCCAATTTTTTGATCTTCAAGTTTAAGTGAACAGCGAGCCCCATTGATAATCATGAAATGGAAATTATTTGTAACTTTCTACAAGTAGAACAATGAATAGTACAGGTAGACGGGTGTAATCTTTCTATATATTGCTTCTAAATAGTCTAAGAAACATATATGCAAAGCATCCAAACAGTACAATTCGCCAATTTTTTGTTCTTCAAGTTTAAGTGAACAATGAGCCCCAATGGTTAATCCTTTATCGGTAATTATTTGTAACTTTCGACCAGTAGAACAATGAATGGAACAGGTAGACGGTTGAAATCTTTTTATATATTGCTTCTATATAGTATAAGAAACATATATGCAAAGCATCCAAACAGCACCATTCGCCAATTTTTTGTTCTTCAAGTTTAAGTGAACAATGAGCCCCATTGTTAATCCTTTATCGGAAATTATTTGTAACTTTCGACAAGTAGAACAATGAATGGAACAGGTAGACGGTTGAAATCTTTGTATATATTGCTTCTATATAGTCTAAGAAACATATATGCAAAGCATCCAAACAGTACAATTCGCCAATTTATTGTTCTTCAAGTTTAAGTGAACAACGAGCCCCATTGTTAATCCTTTAAAGGAAATTATTTGTAAATTTCGACAAGTAGAACAATGATTGGAACACGTAGACGGTTGAAATCTTTGTATATATTGCTTCCATATAGTCTAAGAAACATGTACGGAAAGCATCCAAACAGTACCGTTCGCCAATTTTTTGTTCTTCAAGTTTAAGTGAACTACGAGCCCCATTGATAATCATGAAATGGAAATTATTTGTAACTTTCTACAAGTAGAACAATGAATAGTACAGGTAGACGGGTGAAATCTTTCTATATATTGCATCTAAATAGTCTAAGAAACATATATGCAAAGCATCCAAACAGTACCATTCGCCAATTTTTTGTTCTTCAAGTTTAAGTGAACTACGAGCCCAATTGTTAATCCTTTATCGGAAATTATTTGTAACTTTCGACAAGTAGAACAAGGAATGGAACAGGTAGACGGATGAAATCTTTGTATATATTGCATCTATATAGTCTAAGAAACATATATGCAAAGCATCCAAACAGTACAAGTCGCCAATTCTTTGTTCTTCAAGTTTAAGTGAACAACGAGCCCCATTGTTAAACCTTTAAAGGAAATTATTTGTAACTTTCGACAAGTAGAACAAGGAATGGAACAGGTAGACGGTTGAAATCATTGTATATATTGCTTCTATATAGTCTAAGAAACATATATGCAAAGCATTCAAACAGTACAAGTCGCCAATTCATTGTTCTTCAAGTTTAAGTGAACAACGAGCCCCATTGTTAATCCTTTAAAGGAAATTATTTGTAACTTTCGACAAGTAGAACAATGAATGGAACAGGTAGACTGGTGAAATCATTGTATATATTGCTTCTATATAGTCTAAGGAACATATATGCAAAGCATCCAAACAGTACAATTCGCCAATTTTTTGTTCTTCAAGTTTAAGTAAACTACGATCCCCATTGTTAATCCCTTAACGGAAATTATTTGTAACTGTCGACAAGTAGAACAATGAATGGAACAGGTAGACGGTTCAAATCATTGTATATATTGCTTCTATATAGTCTAAGAAACATATATGCAATGCATCCAAATAGTACAATTCGACAATTTTTTGTTCTTCAAGTTTAAGTGAACAATGAGCCCCATTGTTAATCCTTTATCGGAAATTATTTGTAACTTTCGACAAGTAGAACAGTGAATGGAACAGGTAGACGGTTGAAATCTTTGTATATATTGCTTCTATATAGTATAAGAAACATATATGCAAAGCATCCAAAAAGTACAATTCGCTAATTTTTTGTTCTTCAAGTTTAAGTGAACAATGACACCCAATGGTTAATCCGTTATCAGAAATTATTTGTAACTTTCGACAAGTAGAACAATGAATGGAACAGGTAAACGGTGGAACTCATTGTATATATTGCTTCTATATAGTCTAAGAAACATATATGCAAAGCATCCAAATAGTACAATTCGACAATTTTTTGTTCTTCAAGTTTAAGTGAACAATGAGCCCCAATGGTTAATCCTTTATCGGAAATTATTTGTAATTTTCGACAAGTAGAACAATGAATGGAACAGGTACACGGTTGATATCTTTGTATATATTGCTTCTATATAATCTAAGAAACATATATGCAAAGCATCCAAACAGTACAATTCGCCAATTATTTCATCTTCATGTTTAAGTGAACTACGAGCCCCATTGTTAATACTTTAACGGAAATTATTTGTAACTTCCGACAAGTAGAACAATGAATGGAACAAGTAGACGGTTGAAATCAATGTATATATTGCTTCTATATAGTCTAAGAAACATATATGCAAAGCATCCAAACAGTACCATTCGCCAATTTCTTGTTCTTCAAGTTTAAGTGAACAATGAGCCCCATTGTTAATACTTTATCGGAAATTATTTGTAATTTTCGACAAGTAGAACAATGAATGGAACAGGTAGACGGTTGAAATGTTTGTATATATTGCTTCTATATAATCTAAGAAACATATATGCAAAGCATCTAAACAGTAACAATCGCCAATTTTTTGATCTTTAAGTTTAAGTGAACTACGAGCCCCATTGTTAATCCTATAACGGAAATTAATTGTAACTTTCTACAAGTAGAACAATGATTGGAACACGTAGACGGTTGAAATCTTTGTATATATTGCTACCATATAGTCTAAGAAACATGTACGCAAAGCATCCAAACAGTACCATTCGCCAATTTCTTGTTCTTCAAGTTTAAGTGAACAATGAGCCCCAATGGTTAATCCTTTATCGGAAATTACTTGTAATTTTCGACAAGTAGAACAATGAATGGAACAGGTAGACGGTTGAAATCTTTGTATATATTGTTTCTATATAGTCCAAGAAACATATATGCAAAGCGTCCAAACAGTACAATTCGCCAATTTTTTGTTCCTCCAGTTTAAGTGAACAATGAGCCCCAATGGTTAATCCTTTATCGGCAATTATTTGTAACTTTCGACAAGTAGAACAATGAATGGAACAGGTAGACAGTTGAAATCTTTGTATATATTGCTTCTATATAGTCTAAGAAACATATGTGCAAAGCATCCAAACAGTACAATTCGCCAATTATTTCATCTTCATGTTTAAGTGAACTACGAGCCCCATTGTTAATCCTTTATCGGAAATTATTTGTAACTTTCGACAAGTAGAACAATGAATGGAACAGGTAGACGGTTGAAATCTTTGTATATATTGCTTCTAAATAGTCTAAGAAACATATCTGCAAATCATCCAAACAGTACAATTCGCCAATTATTTGATCTTCAAGTTTAAGTGAACAATGAGCCCGATTGTTAATCCTTTAAAGGAAATTATTTGTAAATTTCGACAAGTAGAACAATGAATAGAACAGGTAGACGGTTGAAATCTTTGTATATGTTGCTTCTATATAGTCTAAGAAACCTATATGCAAAGCATCTAAACAGTAACAATCGCCAATTTTTTGATCTTCAAGTTTAAGTGAACAGCGAGCCCCATTGATAATCATGAAATGGAAATTATTTGTAACTTTCTACAAGTAGAACAATGAATAGTACAGGTAGACGGGTGAAATCTTTCTATATATTGCTTCTATATAATCTAAGAAACATATATGCAAAGCATCCAAACAGTACCATTCGCCAATTTTTTGTTCTTCAAGTTTAAGTGAACTACGATCCCCATTGTTAATCCCTTAACGGAAATTATTTGTAACTTTCGACAAGTAGAACAATGAATGGAACAGGTAGACGGTTGAAATATTTGTATATATTGCTTCTATATAATATAAGAAACATATATTCAAAGCATCCAAACAGTACCATCCGCCAATTTTTTGTTCTTCAAGTTTAAGTGAACTACGAGCCCCATTGTTAATCCTTTATCGGAAATTATTTGTAACTTTCGACAAGTAGAACAATGAATGGAACAGGTAGACGGTTGAAATCTTTGTATATATTGCTTCTATATAGTCTAAGAAACATATATGCAAAGCATCCAAACAGTACAATTCGCCAATTATTTCATCTTCATGTTTAAGTGAACTACGAGCCCCATTGTTAATCCTTTAACGGAAATTATTTGTAACTTTCGACAAGTAGAACAATGAATGGAACAGGTAGACGGTTGAAATCCTTGTATATATTGCGTCTATATAGTCTAAGAAACATATATGCAAAGCATCCAAACAGTACAGTTCGCCAATTTATAGTTATTCAAGTTTAAGTGAACAACGAGCCCCATTGTTAATCCTTTAAAGGAAATTATTTGTAAATTTCGACAAGTAGAACAATGAATAGAACAGGTAGACGGTTGAAATCTTTGTATATGTTGCTTCTATATAGTCTAAGAAACCTATATGCAAAGCATCTAAACAGTAACAATCGCCAATTTTTTGATCTTCAAGTTTAAGTGAACAGCGAGCCCCATTGATAATCATGAAATGGAAATTATTTGTAACTTTCTACAAGTAGAACAATGAATAGTACAGGTAGACGGGTGAAATCTTTCTATATATTGCTTCTAAATAGTCTAAGAAATATATATGCAAAGCATCCAAACAGTACCATTCGCCAATTTTTTGTTCTTCAAGTTTAAGTGAACAATGAGACCCATTGTTAATCCTTTATCGGAAATTATTTGTAACTTTCGACAAGTAGAACAATGAATGGAACAGGTAGACGGTTGAAATCTTTGTATATATTGCTTCTATATAGTCTAAGAAACATATATGCAAAGCATCCAAACAGTACAATTCGCCAATTTTTTGTTCCTCCAGTTTAAGTGAACAATGAGCCCCAATGGTTAATCCTTTATCGGAAATTATTTGTAACTTTCGACAAGTAGAACAATGAATGGAACAGGTAGACAGTTGAAATCTTTGTATATATTGCTTCTATATAGTCTAAGAAACATATGTGCAAAGCATCCAAACAGTACAATTCGCCAATTATTTCATCTTCATGTTTAAGTGAACTACGAGCCCCATTGTTAATCCTTTATCGGAAATTATTTGTAACTTTCGACAAGTAGAACAATGAATGGAACAGGTAGACGGTTGAAATCTTTGTATATATTGCTTCTATATAGTCTAAGAAACCTATATGCAAAGCATCTAAACAGTAACAATCGCCAATTTTTTGATCTTCAAGTTTAAGTGAACAGCGAGCCCCATTGATAATCATGAAATGGAAATTATTTGTAACTTTCTACAAGTAGAACAATGAATAGTACAGGTAGACGGGTGTAATCTTTCTATATATTGCTTCTAAATAGTCTAAGAAACATATATGCAAAGCATCCAAACAGTACCATTCGCCAATTTTTTGTTCTTCAAGTTTAAGCGAACAGTGAGCCCCAATGGTTAATCCTTTATCGGAAATTATTTGTAACTTTCGACAAGTAGAACAATGAATGGAACAGGTAGACGGTTGAAATCTTTGTATATATTGCTTCTATATAATCTAAGAAACATATATGCAAAGCATCCAAACAGTACCATTCGCCAATTTTTTGTTCTTCAAGTTTAAGTGAACAACGAGCCCCATTGGTTAATCCTTTATCGGAAATTATTTGTAACTTTCGACAAGTAGAACAATGAATGGAACATGTAGACGGTTGCATTCTTTGTATATATTGCTTCTATATAGTCTAAGAAACATATATGCAAAGCGTCCAAACAGTACAATTCGCCAATTTTTTGCTCTTCAAGATTAAGTGAACTACGAGCCCCATTGTTAATCCTTTAAAGGATATTATTTGTAACTTTCGACAAGTAGAACAATGAATGGAACAGGTAGACGGTTGAAATCTTTGTATATATTGCTTCTACATAGTCTAAGAAACATATATGCAAAGCATCCAAACAGTACCATTCGCCAATTTTTTGTCCTTCAAGTTTAAGTGAACAATGAGCCCCATTGTTAATCCTTTATCGGAAATTATTTGTAACTTTCGACAAGTAGAACAATGAATGGAACAGGTAGACGGTTGAAATCTTTGTATATATTGCTTCTATATAGTCTACGAAACATATATGCAAAGAATCCAAACAGTACAATTCGCCAATTATTTGATCTTCAAGTTTAAGTGAACTACGAGCCCCATTTTTAATACTTTAACGGAAATTATTTGTAACTTTCTACAAGTAGAACAATGAATTGAACAGGTAGACGGTTGAAATCTTTGTATATGTTGCTTCTATATAGTCTAAGAAACTTATATGCAAAGCATCTAAACAGTAACAATCGCCAATTTTTTGATCTTCAAGTTTAAGTGAACAGCGAGCCCCATTGATAATCATGAAATGGAAATTATTTGTAACTTTCTACAAGTAGAACAATGAATAGTACAGGTAGACGGGTGAAATCTTTCTATATATTGCTTCTAAATAGTCTAAGAAACATATATGCAAAGCATCCAAACAGTACCATTCGCCAATTTTTTGTTCTTGAAGTTTAAGTGAACAACGAGCCCCATTGTTAATCCTTTAAAGGAAATTATTTGTAAATTTCGACAAGTAGAACAATGATTGGAACACGTAGACGGTTGAAATGTTTGTATATATTGCTTCCATATAGTCTAAGAAACTTATATGCAAAGCATCTAAACAGTAACAATCGCCAATTTTTTGATCTTCAAGTTTAAGTGAACAGCGAGCCCCATTGGTTAATCCTTTATCGGAAATTATTTGTAACTTTCGACAAGTAGAACAATGAATGGAACATGTAGACGGTTGCATTCTTTGTATATATTGCTTCTATATAGTCTAAGAAACATATATGCAAAGCGTCCAAACAGTACAATTCGCCAATTTTTTGCTCTTCAAGTTTAAGTGAACTACGCGCCCCGTTGTTAATCCTTTAAAGGAAATTATTTGTAATTTTCGACAAGTAGAACAATGAATGGAACAGGTAGACGGTTGAAATCTTTGTATATATTGCTTCTATATAATCTAAGAAACATATATGCAAAGCATCCAAACAGTACAATTCGCCAATTTTTTGTTCTTCAAGTTTAAGTGAACTACGAGCCCCATTGTTAATCCTTTAACGGAAATTATTTGTAACTTTCGACAAGTAGAACAATGAATGGAACAGGTAGACGGTTGAAATCTTTGTATATATTGCTTCTATATAGTCTAAGAAACATATATGCAAAGCATCCAAACAGTACAATTCGCCAATTTTTTGTTCCTCCAGTTTAAGTGAACAATGAGCCCCAATGGTTAATCCTTTATCGGAAATTATTTGTAACTTTCGACAAGTAGAACAATGAATGGAACAGGTAGACAGTTGAAATCTTTGTATATATTGCTTCTATATAGTCTAAGAAACATATGTGCAAAGCATCCAAACAGTACAATTCGCCAATTATTTCATCTTCATGTTTAAGTGAACTACGAGCCCCATTGTTAATCCTTTATCGGAAATTATTTGTAACTTTCGACAAGTAGAACAATGAATGGAACAGGTAGACAGTTGAAATCTTTGTATATATTGCTTCTATATAGTCTAAGAAACATATGTGCAAAGCATCCAAACAGTACAATTCGCCAATTATTTCATCTTCATGTTTAAGTGAACTACGAGCCCCATTGTTAATCCTTTATCGGAAATTATTTGTAACTTTCGACAAGTAGAACAATGAATGGAACAGGTAGACGGTTGAAATCTTTGTATATATTGCTTCTATATAGTCTAAGAAACCTATATGCAAAGCATCTAAACAGTAACAATCGCCAATTTTTTGATCTTCAAGTTTAAGTGAACAGCGAGCCCCATTGATAATCATGAAATGGAAATTATTTGTAACTTTCTACAAGTAGAACAATGAATAGTACAGGTAGACGGGTGAAATCTTTCTATATATTGCTTCTAAATAGTCTAAGAAACTTATATGCAAAGCATCCAAACAGTACCATTCGCCAATTTTTTGTTCTTCAAGTTTAAGCGAACAGTGAGCCCCAATGGTTAATCCTTTATCGGAAATTATTTGTAACTTTCGACAAGTAGAACAATGAATGGAACAGGTAGACGGTTGAAATCTTTGTATATATTGCTTCTATATAATCTAAGAAACATATATGCAAAGCATCCAAACAGTACCATTCGCCAATTTTTTGTTCTTCAAGTTTAAGTGAACAACGAGCCCCATTGGTTAATCCTTTATCGGAAATTATTTGTAACTTTCGACAAGTAGAACAATGAATGGAACATGTAGACGGTTGCATTCTTTGTATATATTGCTTCTATATAGTCTAAGAAACATATATGCAAAGCGTCCAAACAGTACAATTCGCCAATTTTTTGCTCTTCAAGATTAAGTGAACTACGAGCCCCATTGTTAATCCTTTAAAGGATATTATTTGTAACTTTCGACAAGTAGAACAATGAATGGAACAGGTAGACGGTTGAAATCTTTGTATATATTGCTTCTACATAGTCTAAGAAACATATATGCAAAGCATCCAAACAGTACCATTCGCCAATTTTTTGTCCTTCAAGTTTAAGTGAACAATGAGCCCCATTGTTAATCCTTTATCGGAAATTATTTGTAACTTTCGACAAGTAGAACAATGAATGGAACAGGTAGACGGTTGAAATCTTTGTATATATTGCTTCTATATAGTCTACGAAACATATATGCAAAGAATCCAAACAGTACAATTCGCCAATTATTTGATCTTCAAGTTTAAGTGAACTACGAGCCCCATTTTTAATACTTTAACGGAAATTATTTGTAACTTTCTACAAGTAGAACAATGAATTGAACAGGTAGACGGTTGAAATCTTTGTATATGTTGCTTCTATATAGTCTAAGAAACTTATATGCAAAGCATCTAAACAGTAACAATCGCCAATTTTTTGATCTTCAAGTTTAAGTGAACAGCGAGCCCCATTGATAATCATGAAATGGAAATTATTTGTAACTTTCTACAAGTAGAACAATGAATAGTACAGGTAGACGGGTGAAATCTTTCTATATATTGCTTCTAAATAGTCTAAGAAACATATATGCAAAGCATCCAAACAGTACCATTCGCCAATTTTTTGTTCTTGAAGTTTAAGTGAACAACGAGCCCCATTGTTAATCCTTTAAAGGAAATTATTTGTAAATTTCGTCAAGTAGAACAATGATTGGAACACGTAGACGTTTGAAATGTTTGTATATATTGCTTCCATATAGTCTAAGAAACATGTACGCAAAGCATCCAAACAGTACCATTCGCCAATTTTTTGTTCTTCAAGTGTATGTGAACAATGAGCCCCAATGGTTAATCCTTTATCGGAAATTATTTGTAAATTTCGGCAAGTAGGACAATGAATGGAATAGGTAGACGGTTGAAATCATTGTATATATTGCTTCTATATAGTCTAAGAAACATATATTTAAAGCATCCAAACAGTACAATTCGCCAATTTTTTGTTCTTCAAGTTTAAGTGAACTACGCGCCCCGTTGTTAATCCTTTAAAGGAAATTATTTGTAATTTTCGACAAGTAGAACAATGAATGGAACAGGTAGACGGTTGAAATCTTTGTATATATTGCTTCTATATAATCTAAGAAACATATATGCAAAGCATCCATACAGTACAATTCGCCAATTATTTCATATTCGTGTTTAAGTGAACTACGAGCCCCATTGTTAATACTTTAACGGAAATTATTTGTAACTTCCGACAAGTAGAACAATGAATGGAACAAGTAGACGGTTGAAATCAATGTATATATTGCTTCTATATAGTCTAAGAAACATATATGTAAAGCATCCAAACAGTACAATTCGCCAATTTTTTGTTCTTCAAGTTTAAGTGAACAATGAGCCCCAATGGTTAATCCTTTATCGGTAATTATTTGTAACTTTCGACAAGTAGAACAATGAATGGAACAGGTAGACGGTTGAAATCCTTGTATATATTGCGTCTATATAGTCTAAGAAACATATATGCAAAGCATCCAAACAGTACAATTCGCCAATTTATTGTTCTTCAAGTTTAAGTGAACAACGAGCCCCATTGTTAATCCTTTAAAGGAAATTATTTGTTAATTTCGACAAGTAGAACAATGAATGGAACAGGTAGACGGTTGAAATCTTTGTATACATTGCTTCTATATAATCAAAGAAACATATATGCAAAGCATCTAAACGGTAACAATCGTCAATTTTTTGATCTTCAAGTTTAAGTGAACAGCGAGCCCCATTGATAATCATGAAATGGAAATTATTTGTAACTTTCTACAAGTAGAACAATGAATAGTACAGGTAGACGGGTGAAATCTTTCTATATATTGCTTCTAAATAGTCTATGAAACATATATGAAAAGCATCCAAACAGTACAATTCGCCAATTTTTTGTTCTTCAAGTTTAAGTGAACTACGAGCCCCATTGTTAATCCTTTAAAGGAAATTATTTCTAAATTTCGACAAGTAGAACAATGAATGGATCATGTAGACGGTTGAAATCATTGTATATATTGCTTCTATATAGTCTACGAAACATATATGCAAAGCATCCAAACAGTACCATTCGCCAATTTTTTGTTCTTCAAGTTTAAGTGAACTACGAGCCCCATTGTTAATCCCTTAACGGAAATTATTTGTATCTTTCGACAAGTAGAACAATGAATGGAACAGGTAGACTGTTGAAATCATTGTATATATTGCTTCTATATGGTCTAAGAAACATATATGCAAAGCATCCAAATAGTACAATTCGACAATTTTTTGTTCTTCAAGTTTAAGTGAACAATTAGCCCCAATGGTTAATCCTTTATCGGAAATTATTTGTAATTTTCGACAAGTAGAACAATGAATGGAACAGGTAGACAGTTGAAATCTTTGTATATATTGCTTCTATATAATCTAAGAAACATATATGCAAAGCATCCAAACAGTACAAATCGCCAATTATTTCATCTTCATGTTTAAGTGAACTACGAGCCCCATTGTTAAAACTTTAACGGAAATTATTTGTAACTTTCGACAAGTAGAACAATGAATGGAACTGGTAGACGGTTGAAATCTTTTTATATATTGCCTCTATATAGTCTAAGAAACATATATGCAAAGCATCCAAACAGTACCATTCGCCAATTTTTTGTTGTTCAAGTTTAAGTGAACAATGAGCCCCAATGGTTAATCCTTTATCGGAAATTACTTGTAATTTTCGACAAGTAGAACAATCGATGGAACAGGTAGACGGTTGAAATCATTGTATATATTGCTTCTATATAATCTAAGAAACATATCTTCAAAGCATCCAAACAGTACCATTCGCCAATTTTTTGTTCTTCAAGTTTAAGTGATCTACGAGCCCCATTGTTAATCCTTTATCGGAAATTATTTGTAATTTTCGACAAGTAGAACAATGAATGGAACAGGTAGACGGTTGAAATCTTTGTATACATTGCTTCTATATAATCTAAGAAACATATATGCAAAGCATCTAAACGATAACAATCGTCAATTTTTTGTTCTTCAAGTTTAAGTGAACTACGAGCCCCATTGTTAATCCTTTAAAGGAAATTATTTGTAATTTTCGACAAGTAGAACAATGAATGGAACAGGTAGACGGTTGAAATCTTTGTATATATTGCTTCTATATAGTCTAAGAAACATATATGCAAAGCATCCAAACAGTACAATTCGCCAATTTTTTGTTCTTCAAGTTTAAGTGAACAATGAGCCCCAATGGTTAATCCTTTATCGGAAATTATTTGTAACTTTCGACAAGTAGAACAATGAATGGAACAGGTAGACGCTCGAAATCTTTGTATATATTCCTTCTATATAGTCTAAGAAACATATATGCAAAGCATCCAAACAGTACCATTCGCCAATTTATTGTTCTTCAAGTGTATGTGAACAATGAGCCCCAATGGTTAATCCTTTATCGGAAATTATTTGTAACTTTCGACAAGTAGAACAATGAATGGAACAGGTAGACAGTTGAAATCTTTGTATATATTGCTTCTATATAGTCTAAGAAACATATGTGCAAAGCATCCAAACAGTACAATTCGCCAATTATTTCATCTTCATGTTTAAGTGAACTACGAGCCCCATTGTTAATCCTTTATCGGAAATTATTTGTAACTTTCGACAAGTAGAACAATGAATGGAACAGGTAGACAGTTGAAATCTTTGTATATATTGCTTCTATATAGTCTAAGAAACATATGTGCAAAGCATCCAAACAGTACAATTCGCCAATTATTTCATCTTCATGTTTAAGTGAACTACGAGCCCCATTGTTAATCCTTTATCGGAAATTATTTGTAACTTTCGACAAGTAGAACAATGAATGGAACAGGTAGACGGTTGAAATCTTTGTATATATTGCTTCTATATAGTCTAAGAAACCTATATGCAAAGCATCTAAACAGTAACAATCGCCAATTTTTTGATCTTCAAGTTTAAGTGAACAGCGAGCCCCATTGATAATCATGAAATGGAAATTATTTGTAACTTTCTACAAGTAGAACAATGAATAGTACAGGTAGACGGGTGAAATCTTTCTATATATTGCTTCTAAATAGTCTAAGAAACTTATATGCAAAGCATCCAAACAGTACCATTCGCCAATTTTTTGTTCTTCAAGTTTAAGCGAACAGTGAGCCCCAATGGTTAATCCTTTATCGGAAATTATTTGTAACTTTCGACAAGTAGAACAATGAATGGAACAGGTAGACGGTTGAAATCTTTGTATATATTGCTTCTATATAATCTAAGAAACATATATGCAAAGCATCCAAACAGTACCATTCGCCAATTTTTTGTTCTTCAAGTTTAAGTGAACAACGAGCCCCATTGGTTAATCCTTTATCGGAAATTATTTGTAACTTTCGACAAGTAGAACAATGAATGGAACATGTAGACGGTTGCATTCTTTGTATATATTGCTTCTATATAGTCTAAGAAACATATATGCAAAGCGTCCAAACAGTACAATTCGCCAATTTTTTGCTCTTCAAGATTAAGTGAACTACGAGCCCCATTGTTAATCCTTTAAAGGATATTATTTGTAACTTTCGACAAGTAGAACAATGAATGGAACAGGTAGACGGTTGAAATCTTTGTATATATTGCTTCTACATAGTCTAAGAAACATATATGCAAAGCATCCAAACAGTACCATTCGCCAATTTTTTGTCCTTCAAGTTTAAGTGAACAATGAGCCCCATTGTTAATCCTTTATCGGAAATTATTTGTAACTTTCGACAAGTAGAACAATGAAGTGAACAGGTAGACGGTTGAAATCTTTGTATATGTTGCTTCTATATAGTCTAAGAAACTTATATGCAAAGCATCTAAACAGTAACAATCGCCAATTTTTTGATCTTCAAGTTTAAGTGAACAGCGAGCCCCATTGATAATCATGAAATGGAAATTATTTGTAACTTTCTACAAGTAGAACAATGAATAGTACAGGTAGACGGGTGAAATCTTTCTATATATTGCTTCTAAATAGTCTAAGAAACATATATGCAAAGCATCCAAACAGTACCATTCGCCAATTTTTTGTTCTTGAAGTTTAAGTGAACAACGAGCCCCATTGTTAATCCTTTAAAGGAAATTATTTGTAAATTTCGTCAAGTAGAACAATGATTGGAACACGTAGACGTTTGAAATGTTTGTATATATTGCTTCCATATAGTCTAAGAAACATGTACGCAAAGCATCCAAACAGTACCATTCGCCAATTTTTTGTTCTTCAAGTGTATGTGAACAATGAGCCCCAATGGTTAATCCTTTATCGGAAATTATTTGTAAATTTCGGCAAGTAGGACAATGAATGGAATAGGTAGACGGTTGAAATCATTGTATATATTGCTTCTATATAGTCTAAGAAACATATATGTAAAGCATCCAAACAGTACAATTCGCCAATTTTTTGTTCTTCAAGTTTAAGTGAACTACGCGCCCCGTTGTTAATCCTTTAAAGGAAATTATTTGTAATTTTCGACAAGTAGAACAATGAATGGAACAGGTAGACGGTTGAAATCTTTGTATATATTGCTTCTATATAATCTAAGAAACATATATGCAAAGCATCCATACAGTACAATTCGCCAATTATTTCATATTCGTGTTTAAGTGAACTACGAGCCCCATTGTTAATACTTTAACGGAAATTATTTGTAACTTCCGACAAGTAGAACAATGAATGGAACAAGTAGACGGTTGAAATCAATGTATATATTACTTCTATATAGTCTAAGAAACATATATGTAAAGCATCCAAACAGTACAATTCGCCAATTTTTTGTTCTTCAAGTTTAAGTGAACAATGAGCCCCAATGGTTAATCCTTTATCGGTAATTATTTGTAACTTTCGACAAGTAGAACAATGAATGGAACAGGTAGACGGTTGAAATCCTTGTATATATTGCGTCTATATAGTCTAAGAAACATATATGCAAAGCATCCAAACAGTACAATTCGCCAATTTATTGTTCTTCAAGTTTAAGTGAACAACGAGCCCCATTGTTAATCCTTTAAAGGAAATTATTTGTTAATTTCGACAAGTAGAACAATGAATGGAACAGGTAGACGGTTGAAATCTTTGTATACATTGCTTCTATATAATCTAAGAAACATATATGCAAAGCATCTAAACGGTAACAATCGTCAATTTTTTGATCTTCAAGTTTAAGTGAACAGCGAGCCCCATTGATAATCATGAAATGGAAATTATTTGTAACTTTCTACAAGTAGAACAATGAATAGTACAGGTAGACGGGTGAAATCTTTCTATATATTGCTTCTAAATAGTCTATGAAACATATATGAAAAGCATCCAAACAGTACAATTCGCCAATTTTTTGTTCTTCAAGTTTAAGTGAACTACGAGCCCCATTGTTAATCCTTTAAAGGAAATTATTTCTAAATTTCGACAAGTAGAACAATGAATGGATCATGTAGACGGTTGAAATCATTGTATATATTGCTTCTATATAGTCTACGAAACATATATGCAAAGCATCCAAACAGTACCATTCGCCAATTTTTTGTTCTTCAAGTTTAAGTGAACTACGAGCCCCATTGTTAATCCCTTAACGGAAATTATTTGTATCTTTCGACAAGTAGAACAATGAATGGAACAGGTAGACTGTTGAAATCATTGTATATATTGCTTCTATATGGTCTAAGAAACATATATGCAAAGCATCCAAATAGTACAATTCGACAATTTTTTGTTCTTCAAGTTTAAGTGAACAATTAGCCCCAATGGTTAATCCTTTATCGGAAATTATTTGTAATTTTCGACAAGTAGAACAATGAATGGAACAGGTAGACAGTTGAAATCTTTGTATATATTGCTTCTATATAATCTAAGAAACATATATGCAAAGCATCCAAACAGTACAAATCGCCAATTATTTCATCTTCATGTTTAAGTGAACTACGAGCCCCATTGTTAAAACTTTAACGGAAATTATTTGTAACTTTCGACAAGTAGAACAATGAATGGAACTGGTAGACGGTTGAAATCTTTTTATATATTGCCTCTATATAGTCTAAGAAACATATATGCAAAGCATCCAAACAGTACCATTCGCCAATTTTTTGTTGTTCAAGTTTAAGTGAACAATGAGCCCCAATGGTTAATCCTTTATCGGAAATTACTTGTAATTTTCGACAAGTAGAACAATCGATGGAACAGGTAGACGGTTGAAATCATTGTATATATTGCTTCTATATAATCTAAGAAACATATCTTCAAAGCATCCAAACAGTACCATTCGCCAATTTTTTGTTCTTCAAGTTTAAGTGATCTACGAGCCCCATTGTTAATCCTTTATCGGAAATTATTTGTAATTTTCGACAAGTAGAACAATGAATGGAACAGGTAGACGGTTGAAATCTTTGTATACATTGCTTCTATATAATCTAAGAAACATATATGCAAAGCATCTAAACGATAACAATCGTCAATTTTTTGTTCTTCAAGTTTAAGTGAACTACGAGCCCCATTGTTAATCCTTTAAAGGAAATTATTTGTAAATTTCGACAAGTAGAACAATGAATGGAACAGGTAGACGGTTGAAATCTTTGTATATATTGCTTCTATATAGTCTAAGAAACATATATGCAAAGCATCCAAACAGTACAATTCGCCAATTTTTTGTTCTTCAAGTTTAAGTGAACAATGAGCCCCAATGGTTAATCCTTTATCGGAAATTATTTGTAACTTTCGACAAGTAGAACAATGAATGGAACAGGTAGACGCTCGAAATCTTTGTATATATTCCTTCTATATAGTCTAAGAAACATATATGCAAAGCATCCAAACAGTACCATTCGCCAATTTATTGTTCTTCAAGTTTAAGTGAACAACGAACCCCACTGATAATCATTAAAGGGAAATTATTTGTAACTTTCGACAAGTAGAACAAGGAATGGAACAGGTAGACGGTTGAAATCTTTGTATATATTGCTTCTATATAGTCTAAGAAACATATATGCAAAGAATCCAAACAGTACAATTCGCCAATTTTTTGTTCTTCAAGATTAAGTGAACTACGAGCCCCATTGTTAATCCTTTAAAGGAAATTATTTGTAAATTTCGACAAGTAGAACAATGAATGGAACAGGTAGACTGTTGAAATCATTGTATATATTGCTTCTATATAGTCTAAGAAACATATATGCATAGCGTCAAAACAGTACAATTCGCCAATTTTTTGCTCTTCAAGTTTAAGTGAACTACGAGCCCCATTGTTAATCCTTTAAAGGAAATTATTTGTAAATTTCGGCAAGTAGAACAATGAATGGAATAGGTAGACGGTTGAAATCATTGTATATATTGCTTCTATATAGTCTAAGAAGCATATCTGCAAATCATCCAAACAGTACAATTCGCCAATTTTTTGTTCTTCAAGTTTAAGTAAACTACGATCCCCATTGTTAATCCCTTAACGGAAATTATTTGTAACTTTCGACAAGTAGAACAATGAATGGAACTGGTAGACGGTTGAAATCATTGTATATATTGCTTCTATATAGTCTAAGAAACATATATGCAAAGCATCCAAATAGTACAATTCGACAATTTCTTGTTCTTCAAGTTTAAGTGAACAATTAGCCCCAATGGTTAATCCTTTATCGGAAATTATTTGTAATTTTCGACAAGTAGAACAATGAATGGAACAGGTAGACAGTTGAAATCTTTGTATATATTGCTTCTATATAATCTAAGAAACATATATGCAAAGCATCCAAACAGTACAAATCGCCAATTATTTCATCTTCATGTTTAAGTGAACTACGAGCCCCATTGTTAAAACTTTAACGGAAATTATTTGTAACTTTCGACAAGTAGAACAATGAATGGAACTGGTAGACGGTTGAAATCTTTTTATATATTGCCTCTATATAGTCTAAGAAACATATATGCAAAGCATCCAAACAGTACCATTCGCCAATTTTTTGTTGTTCAAGTTTAAGTGAACAATGAGCCCCAATGGTTAATCCTTTATCGGAAATTACTTGTAATTTTCGACAAGTAGAACAATCGATGGAACAGGTAGACGGTTGAAATCATTGTATATATTGCTTCTATATAATCTAAGAAACATATCTTCAAAGCATCCAAACAGTACCATTCGCCAATTTTTTGTTCTTCAAGTTTAAGTGATCTACGAGCCCCATTGTTAATCCTTTATCGGAAATTATTTGTAATTTTCGACAAGTAGAACAATGAATGGAACAGGTAGACGGTTGAAATCTTTGTATACATTGCTTCTATATAATCTAAGAAACATATATGCAAAGCATCTAAACGGTAACAATCGTCAATTTTTTGTTCTTCAAGTTTAAGTGAACAGCGAGCCCCATTGATAATCATGAAATGGAAATTATTTGTAACTTTCTACAAGTAGAACAATGAATAGTACAGGTAGACGGGTGAAATCTTTCTATATATTGCTTCTAAATAGTCTATGAAACATATATGAAAAGCATCCAAACAGTACAATTCGCCAATTTTTTGTTCTTCAAGTTTAAGTGAACTACGAGCCCCATTGTTAATCCTTTAAAGGAAATTATTTCTAAATTTCTACAAGTAGAACAATGAATGGATCATGTAGACGGTTGAAATCATTGTATATATTGCTTCTATATAGTCTACGAAACATATATGCAAAGCATCCAAACAGTACCATTCGCCAATTTTTTGTTCTTCAAGTTTAAGTGAACTACGAGCCCCATTGTTAATCCCTTAACGGAAATTATTTGTATCTTTCGACAAGTAGAACAATGAATGGAACAGGTAGACTGTTGAAATCATTGTATATATTGCTTCTATATGGTCTAAGAAACATATATGCAAAGCATCCAAACAGTACAATTCGCCAATTTTTTGTTCTTCAAGTTTAAGTAAACTACGATCCCCATTGTTAATCCCTTAACGGAAATTATTTGAAACTGTCGACAAGTAGAACAATGAATGGAACAGGTAGACGGTTGAAATCATTGTATATATTGCTTCTATATAGTCTAAGAAACATATATGTAAAGCATCCAAACAGTACCATTCGCCAATTTTTTGTTCTTCAAGTTTAAGTGAACTACGAGCCCCATTGTTAATCCTTTAAAGGAAATTATTTGTAAATTTCGACAAGTAGAACAATGAATGGAACAGGTAGACGGTTGAAATCTTTGTATATATTGCTTCTATATAGTCTAAGAAACATATATGCAAAGCATCCAAACAGTACAATTCGCCAATTTTTTGTTCTTCAAGTTTAAGTGAACAATGAGCCCCAATGGTTAATCCTTTATCGGAAATTATTTGTAACTTTCGACAAGTAGAACAATGAATGGAACAGGTAGACGCTCGAAATCTTTGTATATATTGCTTCTATATAGTCTAAGAAACATATATGCAAAGCATCCAAACAGTACAATTCGCCAATTTTTTGTTCTTCAAGTTTAAGTGAACTACGAGCCCCATTGTTAATCCTTTATCGGAAATTATTTGTAATTTTCGACAAGTAGAACAATGAATGGAACAGGTAGACGGTTGAAATCTTTGTATATATTGCTTCTATATAATCTAAGAAACATATATGCAAAGCATCTAAACGGTAACAATCGTCAATTTTTTGATCTTCAAGTTTAAGTGAACAGCGAGCCCCATTGATAATCATGAAATGGAAATTATTTGTAACTTTCTACAAGTAGAACAATGAATAGTACAGGTAGACGGGTGAAATCTTTCTATATATTGCTTCTAAATAGTCTATGAAACATATATGAAAAGCATCCAAACAGTACAATTCGCCAATTTTTTGTTCTTCAAGTTTAAGTGAACTACGAGCCCCATTGTTAATCCTTTAAAGGAAATTATTTCTAAATTTCGACAAGTAGAACAATGAATGGATCATGTAGACGGTTGAAATCATTGTATATATTGCTTCTATATAGTCTACGAAACATATATGCAAAGCATCCAAACAGTACCATTCGCCAATTTTTTGTTCTTCAAGTTTAAGTGAACGTACGAGCCCCATTGTTAATCCTTTATCGGAAATTATTTGTAATTTTCGACAAGTAGAACAATGAATGGAACAGGTAGACTGTTGAAATCATTGTATATATTGCTTCTATATGGTCTAAGAAACATATATGCAAAGCATCCAAATAGTACAATTCGACAATTTTTTGTTCTTCAAGTTTAAGTGAACAATTAGCCCCAATGGTTAATCCTTTATCGGAAATTATTTGTAATTTTCGACAAGTAGAACAATGAATGGAACAGGTAGACAGTTGAAATCTTTGTATATATTGCTTCTATATAATCTAAGAAACATATATGCAAAGCATCCAAACAGTACAAATCGCCAATTATTTCATCTTCATGTTTAAGTGAACTACGAGCCCCATTGTTAAAACTTTAACGGAAATTATTTGTAACTTTCGACAAGTAGAACAATGAATGGAACTGGTAGACGGTTGAAATCTTTTTATATATTGCCTCTATATAGTCTAAGAAACATATATGCAAAGCATCCAAACAGTACCATTCGCCAATTTTTTGTTGTTCAAGTTTAAGTGAACAATGAGCCCCAATGGTTAATCCTTTATCGGAAATTACTTGTAATTTTCGACAAGTAGAACAATCGATGGAACAGGTAGACGGTTGAAATCATTGTATATATTGCTTCTATATAATCTAAGAAACATATCTTCAAAGCATCCAAACAGTACCATTCGCCAATTTTTTGTTCTTCAAGTTTAAGTGATCTACGAGCCCCATTGTTAATCCTTTATCGGAAATTATTTGTAATTTTCGACAAGTAGAACAATGAATGGAACAGGTAGACGGTTGAAATCTTTGTATACATTGCTTCTATATAATCTAAGAAACATATATGCAAAGCATCTAAACGATAACAATCGTCAATTTTTTGTTCTTCAAGTTTAAGTGAACTACGAGCCCCATTGTTAATCCTTTAAAGGAAATTATTTGTAAATTTCGACAAGTAGAACAATGAATGGAACAGGTAGACGGTTGAAATCTTTGTATATATTGCTTCTATATAGTCTAAGAAACATATATGCAAAGCATCCAAACAGTACAATTCGCCAATTTTTTGTTCTTCAAGTTTAAGTGAACAATGAGCCCCAATGGTTAATCCTTTATCGGAAATTATTTGTAACTTTCGACAAGTAGAACAATGAATGGAACAGGTAGACGCTCGAAATCTTTGTATATATTCCTTCTATATAGTCTAAGAAACATATATGCAAAGCATCCAAACAGTACCATTCGCCAATTTATTGTTCTTCAAGTTTAAGTGAACAACGAACCCCACTGATAATCATTAAAGGGAAATTATTTGTAACTTTCGACAAGTAGAACAAGGAATGGAACAGGTAGACGGTTGAAATCTTTGTATATATTGCTTCTATATAGTCTAAGAAACATATATGCAAAGAATCCAAACAGTACAATTCGCCAATTTTTTGTTCTTCAAGATTAAGTGAACTACGAGCCCCATTGTTAATCCTTTAAAGGAAATTATTTGTAAATTTCGACAAGTAGAACAATGAATGGAACAGGTAGACTGTTGAAATCATTGTATATATTGCTTCTATATAGTCTAAGAAACATATATGCATAGCGTCAAAACAGTACAATTCGCCAATTTTTTGCTCTTCAAGTTTAAGTGAACTACGAGCCCCATTGTTAATCCTTTAAAGGAAATTATTTGTAAATTTCGGCAAGTAGAACAATGAATGGAATAGGTAGACGGTTGAAATCATTGTATATATTGCTTCTATATAGTCTAAGAAGCATATCTGCAAATCATCCAAACAGTACAATTCGCCAATTTTTTGTTCTTCAAGTTTAAGTAAACTACGATCCCCATTGTTAATCCCTTAACGGAAATTATTTGTAACTTTCGACAAGTAGAACAATGAATGGAACTGGTAGACGGTTGAAATCATTGTATATATTGCTTCTATATAGTCTAAGAAACATATATGCAAAGCATCCAAATAGTACAATTCGACAATTTCTTGTTCTTCAAGTTTAAGTGAACAATTAGCCCCAATGGTTAATCCTTTATCGGAAATTATTTGTAATTTTCGACAAGTAGAACAATGAATGGAACAGGTAGACAGTTGAAATCTTTGTATATATTGCTTCTATATAATCTAAGAAACATATATGCAAAGCATCCAAACAGTACAAATCGCCAATTATTTCATCTTCATGTTTAAGTGAACTACGAGCCCCATTGTTAAAACTTTAACGGAAATTATTTGTAACTTTCGACAAGTAGAACAATGAATGGAACTGGTAGACGGTTGAAATCTTTTTATATATTGCCTCTATATAGTCTAAGAAACATATATGCAAAGCATCCAAACAGTACCATTCGCCAATTTTTTGTTGTTCAAGTTTAAGTGAACAATGAGCCCCAATGGTTAATCCTTTATCGGAAATTACTTGTAATTTTCGACAAGTAGAACAATCGATGGAACAGGTAGACGGTTGAAATCATTGTATATATTGCTTCTATATAATCTAAGAAACATATCTTCAAAGCATCCAAACAGTACCATTCGCCAATTTTTTGTTCTTCAAGTTTAAGTGATCTACGAGCCCCATTGTTAATCCTTTATCGGAAATTATTTGTAATTTTCGACAAGTAGAACAATGAATGGAACAGGTAGACGGTTGAAATCTTTGTATACATTGCTTCTATATAATCTAAGAAACATATATGCAAAGCATCTAAACGGTAACAATCGTCAATTTTTTGTTCTTCAAGTTTAAGTGAACAGCGAGCCCCATTGATAATCATGAAATGGAAATTATTTGTAACTTTCTACAAGTAGAACAATGAATAGTACAGGTAGACGGGTGAAATCTTTCTATATATTGCTTCTAAATAGTCTATGAAACATATATGAAAAGCATCCAAACAGTACAATTCGCCAATTTTTTGTTCTTCAAGTTTAAGTGAACTACGAGCCCCATTGTTAATCCTTTAAAGGAAATTATTTCTAAATTTCTACAAGTAGAACAATGAATGGATCATGTAGACCGTTGAAATCATTGTATATATTGCTTCTATATAGTCTACGAAACATATATGCAAAGCATCCAAACAGTACCATTCGCCAATTTTTTGTTCTTCAAGTTTAAGTGAACTACGAGCCCCATTGTTAATCCCTTAACGGAAATTATTTGTATCTTTCGACAAGTAGAACAATGAATGGAACAGGTAGACTGTTGAAATCATTGTATATATTGCTTCTATATGGTCTAAGAAACATATATGCAAAGCATCCAAACAGTACAATTCGCCAATTTTTTGTTCTTCAAGTTTAAGTAAACTACGATCCCCATTGTTAATCCCTTAACGGAAATTATTTGAAACTGTCGACAAGTAGAACAATGAATGGAACAGGTAGACGGTTGAAATCATTGTATATATTGCTTCTATATAGTCTAAGAAACATATATGTAAAGCATCCAAACAGTACCATTCGCCAATTTTTTGTTCTTCAAGTTTAAGTGAACTACGAGCCCCATTGTTAATCCTTTAAAGGAAATTATTTGTAAATTTCGACAAGTAGAACAATGAATGGAACAGGTAGACGGTTGAAATCTTTGTATATATTGCTTCTATATAGTCTAAGAAACATATATGCAAAGCATCCAAACAGTACAATTCGCCAATTTTTTGTTCTTCAAGTTTAAGTGAACAATGAGCCCCAATGGTTAATCCTTTATCGGAAATTATTTGTAACTTTCGACAAGTAGAACAATGAATGGAACAGGTAGACGCTCGAAATCTTTGTATATATTGCTTCTATATAGTCTAAGAAACATATATGCAAAGCATCCAAACAGTACAATTCGCCAATTTTTTGTTCTTCAAGTTTAAGTGAACTACGAGCCCCATTGTTAATCCTTTATCGGAAATTATTTGTAATTTTCGACAAGTAGAACAATGAATGGAACAGGTAGACGGTTGAAATCTTTGTATATATTGCTTCTATATAATCTAAGAAACATATATGCAAAGCATCTAAACGGTAACAATCGTCAATTTTTTGATCTTCAAGTTTAAGTGAACAGCGAGCCCCATTGATAATCATGAAATGGAAATTATTTGTAACTTTCTACAAGTAGAACAATGAATAGTACAGGTAGACGGGTGAAATCTTTCTATATATTGCTTCTAAATAGTCTATGAAACATATATGAAAAGCATCCAAACAGTACAATTCGCCAATTTTTTGTTCTTCAAGTTTAAGTGAACTACGAGCCCCATTGTTAATCCTTTAAAGGAAATTATTTCTAAATTTCGACAAGTAGAACAATGAATGGATCATGTAGACGGTTGAAATCATTGTATATATTGCTTCTATATAGTCTACGAAACATATATGCAAAGCATCCAAACAGTACCATTCGCCAATTTTTTGTTCTTCAAGTTTAAGTGAACGTACGAGCCCCATTGTTAATCCCTTAACGGAAATTATTTGTATCTTTCGACAAGTAGAACAATGAATGGAACAGGTAGACTGTTGAAATCATTGTATATATTGCTTCTATATGGTCTAAGAAACATATATGCAAAGCATCCAAACAGTACAATTCGCCAATTTTTTGTTCTTCAAGTTTAAGTAAACTACGATCCCCATTGTTAATGCCTTAACGGAAATTATTTGAAACTGTCGACAAGTAGAACAATGAATGGAACAGGTAGACGGTTGAAATCATTGTATATATTGCTTCTATATAGTCTAAGAAACATATATGTAAAGCATCCAAACAGTACCATTCGCCAATTTTTTGTTCTTCAAGTTTAAGTGAACTACGAGCCCCATTGTTAATCCTTTAAAGGAAATTATTTGTAAATTTCGACAAGTAGAACAATGAATGGAACAGGTAGACGGTTGAAATCTTTGTATATATTGCTTCTATATAGTCTAAGAAACATATATGCAAAGCATCCAAACAGTACAATTCGCCAATTTTTTGTTCTTCAAGTTTAAGTGAACAATGAGCCCCAATGGTTAATCCTTTATCGGAAATTATTTGTAACTTTCGACAAGTAGAACAATGAATGGAACAGGTAGACGCTCGAAATCTTTGTATATATTGCTTCTATATAGTCTAAGAAACATATATGCAAAGCATCCAAACAGTACAATTCGCCAATTTTTTGTTCTTCAAGTTTAAGTAAACTACGATCCCCATTGTTAATCCCTTAACCGAAATTATTTGTGACTTTCGACAAGTAGAACAATGAATGGAACAGGAGGACTGTTGAAATCTTTGTATATATTGCTTCTATATAGTCCAAGAAACATATATGCAAAGCGTCCAAAAAGTACAATTCGCCAATTTATTGCTCTTCGAGTTTAAGTGAACTACGAGCCCCATTGTTAATCCTTTATCGGAAATTATTTGTAAATTTCGACAAGTAGAACAATGAATGGAACAGGTAGACGGATGAAATCTTTGTATATATTGCATCTATATAGTCCAAGAAACATATATGCAAAGCATCCAAACAGTACAATTCGACAATTCATTGTTCTTCAAGTTTAAGTGAACAACGAGCCCCATTGTTCAACCTTTAAAGGAAATTATTTGTAACTTTCGACAAGTAGAACAAGGAATGGAACAGGTAGACGGTTGAAATCATTGTATATATTGCTTCTATATAATCTAAGAAACATATATGCAAAGCATCCAAACGGTACAAATCGCCAATTATTTCATCTTCATGTTTAAGTGAACTACGAGCCCCATTGTTAAAACTTTAACGGAAATTATTTGTAACTTTCGACAATTAGAACAATGAATGGAACTGGTAGACGGTTGAAATCTTTTTATATATTGCCTCTATATAGTCTAAGAAACATATATGCAAAGCATCCAAACAGTACCATTCGCCAATTTTTTGTTGTTCAAGTTTAAGTGAACAATGAGCCCCAATGGTTAATCCTTTACCGGAAATTACTTGTAACTTTCGACAAGTAGAACAATCGATGGAACAGGTAGACGGTTGAAATCATTGTATATATTGCTTCTATATAATCTAAGAAACATATCTTCAAAGCATCCAAACAGTACCATTCGCCAATTTTTTGTTCTTCAAGTTTAAGTGATCTACGAGCCCCATTGTTAATCCTTTATCGGAAATTATTTGTAATTTTCGACAAGTAGAACAATGAATGGAACAGGTAGGCGGTTGAAATCTTTGTATATATTGCTTCTATATAATCTAAGAAACATATATGCAAAGCATCTAAACGGTAACAATCGTCAATTTTTTGATCTTCAAGTTTAAGTGAACAGCGAGCCCCACTGATAATCATGAAATGGAAATTATTTGTAACTTTCTACAAGTAGAACAATGAATAGTACAGGTAGACGGGTGAAATCTTTCTATATATTGCTACTAAATAGTCTATGAAACATATATGAAAAGCATCCAAACAGTACAATTCGCCAATTTTTTGTTCTTCAAGTTTAAGTGAACTACGAGCCCCATTGTTAATCCTTTAAAGGAAATTATTTCTAAATTTCGACAAGTAGAACAATGAATGGATCATGTAGACGGTTGAAATCATTGTATATGTTACTTCTATATAGTCTACGAAACATATATGCAAAGCATCCAAACAGTACCATTCGCCAATTTTTTGTTCTTCAAGTTTAAGTGAACTACGAGCCCCATTGTTAATCCCTTAACGGAAATTATTTGTATCTTTCGACAAGTAGAACAATGAATGGAACAGGTAGACTGTTGAAATCATTGTATATATTGCTTCTATATGGTCTAAGAAACATATATGCAAAGCATCCAAACAGTACAATTCGCCAATTTTTTGTTCTTCAAGTTTAAGTAAACTACGATCCCCATTGTTAATCCCTTAACGGAAATTATTTGAAACTGTCGGCAAGTAGAACAATGAATGGAACAGGTAGACGGTTGAAATCATTGTATATATTGCTTCTATATAGTCTAAGAAACATATATGTAAAGCATCCAAACAGTACCATTCGCCAATTTTTTGTTCTTCAAGTTTAAGTGAACAATGAGCCCCAATGGTTAATCCTTTATCGGAAATTATTTGTAAATTTCGACAAGTAGAACAATGAATGGGACAGGTAGACGGATGAAATCTTTGTATATATTGCATCTATATAGTCTAAGAAACATATATGTAAAGCATCCAAACAGTACCATTCGCCAATTTTTTGTTCTTCAAGTTTAAGTGAACAATGAGCCCCAATGGTTAATCCTTTATCGGAAATTATTTGTAAATTTCGACAAGTAGAACAATGAATGGAACAGGTAGACGGATGAAATCTTTGTATATATTGCATCTATATAGTCTAAGAAACATATATGCAAAGCATCCAAACTGTAACATTCGCCAATTTTTTGTTCTTCAAGTTTAAGTGAACTACGAGCCCAATTGTTAATCCTTTATCGGAAATTATTTGTAACTTTCGACAAGTAGAACAAGGAATGGAACAGGTAGACGGTTCAAATCATTGTATATATTGCTTCTATATAGTCTAAGAAACATATATGCAATGCATCCAAATAGTACAATTCGACAATTTTTTGTTCTTCAAGTTTAAGTGAACAATGAGCCCCATTGTTAATCCTTTATCGGAAATTATTTGTAACTTTCGACAAGTAGAACAGTGAATGGAACAGGTAGACGGTTGAAATCTTTGTATATATTGCTTCTATATAGTATAAGAAACATATATGCAAAGCATCCAAAAAGTACAATTCGCCAATTTTTTGTTCTTCAAGTTTAAGTGAACAATGACACCCAATGGTTAATCCGTTATCGGAAATTATTTGTAACTTTCGACAAGTAGAACAATGAATGGAACAGGTAAACGGTGGAAATCATTGTATATATTGCTTCTATATAGTCTAAGAAACATATATGCAAAGCATCCAAATAGTACAATTCGACAATTTTTTGTTCTTCAAGTTTAAGTGAACAATGAGCCCCAATGGTTAATCCTTTATCGGAAATTATTTGTAAATTTCGACAAGTAGAACAATGAATGGAACAGGTACACGGTTGATATCTTTGTATATATTGCTTCTATATAATCTAAGAAACATATATGCAAAGCATCCAAACAGTACAATTCGCCAATTATTTCATCTTCATGTTTAAGTGAACTACGAGCCCCATTGTTAATACTTTAACGGAAATTATTTGTAACTTCCGACAAGTAGAACAATGAATGGAACAAGTAGACGGTTGAAATCAATGTATATATTGCTTCTATATAGTCTAAGAAACATATATGCAAAGCATCCAAACAGTACCATTCGCCAATTTCTTGTTCTTCAAGTTTAAGTGAACAATGAGCCCCATTGTTAATACTTTATCGGAAATTATTTGTAATTTTCGACAAGTAGAACAATGAATGGAACAGGTAGACGGTTGAAATGTTTGTATATAATGCTTCTATATAATCTAAGAAACATATATGCAAAGCATCCAAACAGTACCATTCGCCAATTTTTTGTTCCTCCAGTTTAAGTGAACAATGAGCCCCAATGGTTAATCCTTTATCGGAAATTATTTGTAACTTTCGACAAGTAGAACAATGAATGGAACAGGTAGACTGTTGAAATCATTGTATATATTGCTTCTATATGGTCTAAGAAACATATATGCAAAGCATCCAAACAGTACAATTCGCCAATTTTTTGTTCTTCAAGTTTAAGTAAACTACGATCCCCATTGTTAATCCCTTAACGGAAATTATTTGAAACTGTCGGCAAGTAGAACAATGAATGGAACAGGTAGACGGTTGAAATCATTGTATATATTGCTTCTATATAGTCTAAGAAACATATATGTAAAGCATCCAAACAGTACCATTCGCCAATTTTTTGTTCTTCAAGTTTAAGTGAACAATGAGCCCCAATGGTTAATCCTTTATCGGAAATTATTTGTAAATTTCGACAAGTAGAACAATGAATGGAACAGGTAGACGGATGAAATCTTTGTATATATTGCTTCTATATAATCTAAGAAACATATATGCAAAGCATCCAAACAGTACAATTCGCCAATTATTTCATCTTCATGTTTAAGTGAACTACGAGCCCCATTGTTAATACTTTAACGGAAATTATTTGTAACTTCCGACAAGTAGAACAATGAATGGAACAAGTAGACGGTTGAAATCAATGTATATATTGCTTCTATATAGTCTAAGAAACATATATGCAAAGCATCCAAACAGTACCATTCGCCAATTTCTTGTTCTTCAAGTTTAAGTGAACAATGAGCCCCATTGTTAATACTTTATCGGAAATTATTTGTAATTTTCGACAAGTAGAACAATGAATGGAACAGGTAGACGGTTGAAATGTTTGTATATATTGCTTCTATATAATCTAAGAAACATATATGCAAAGCATCTAAACAGTAACAATCGCCAATTTTTTGATCTTTAAGTTTAAGTGAACTACGAGCCCCATTGTTAATCCTTTATCGGAAATTATTTGTAACTTTCGACAAGTAGAACAATGAATGGAACAGGTAGACGGTTGAAATCTTTGTATATATTGCTTCTATATAGTCTAAGAAACATATATGCAAAGCATCCAAACAGTACAATTCGCCAATTATTTCATCTTCATGTTTAAGTGAACTGCGAGCCCCATTGATAATCATGAAATGGAAATTATTTGTAACTTTCTACAATTAGAACAATGAATAGTACAGGTAGACGGTTGAAATCTTTGTATATGTTGCTTCTATATAGTCTAAGAAACATATATGCAAAGCATCCAAACAGTACAACTCGCCAATTTTTTGTTCTTCAAGTTTAAGTGAACTACGAGCCCCATTGTTAATCCTTTAACGGAAATGATTTCTAACTTTCGACAAGTAGAACAATGAATGGAACAGGTAGACGGTTGAAATCCTTGTATATATTGCGTCTATATAGTCTAAGAAACATATATGCAAAGCATCCAAACAGTACAATTCGCCAATTTATTGTTCTTCAAGTTTAAGTGAACAACGAGCCCCATTGTTAATCCTTTAAATGAAATTATTTGTAAATTTCGACAAGTAGAACAATGAATAGAACAGGTAGACGGTTGAAATCTTTGTATATGTTGCTTCTATATAGTCTAAGAAACCTATATGCAAAGCATCTAAACAGTAACAATCGCCAATTTTTTGATCGTCAAGTTTAAGTGAACAGCGAGCCCCATTGATAATCATGAAATGGAAATTATTTGTAACTTTCTACAAGTAGAACAATGAATAGTACAGGTAGACGGGTGAAATCTTTCTATATATTGCTTCTAAATAGTCTAAGAAATATATATGCAAAGCATCCAAACAGTACCATTCGCCAATTTTTTGTTCTTCAAGTTTAAGTGAACAATGAGACCCATTGTTAATCCTTTATCGGAAATTATTTGTAACTTTCGACAAGTAGAACAATGAATGGAACAGGTAGACGGTTGAAATCTTTGTATATATTGCTTCTATATAGTCTAAGAAACATATATGCAAAGCATCCAAACAGTACAATTCGCCAATTTTTTGTTCCTCCAGTTTAAGTGAACAATGAGCCCCAATGGTTAATCCTTTATCGGAAATTATTTGTAACTTTCGACAAGTAGAACAATGAATGGAACAGGTAGACAGTTGAAATCTTTGTATATATTGCTTCTATATAGTCTAAGAAACACATATGCAAAGCATCCAAAGAGTACAATTCGCCAATTTATTGTTCTTCAAGTTTAAGTGAACAACGAGCCCCATTGTTAATCCTTTAAAGGAAATTATTTGTAACTTTCGACAAGTAGAACAATGAATGGAACAGGTAGACTGTTGAAATCATTGTATATATTGCTTCTATATAGTCTAAGGAACATATATGCAAAGCATCCAAACAGTACAATTCGCCAATTTTTTGTTCTTCAAGTTTAAGTGAACTACGAGCTCCATTGTTAATCCTTTAAAGGAAATTATTTGTAAATTTCGACAAGTAGAACAATAAATGGAACAGGTAGACGGTTGAAATCTTTGTATATATTGCTTCTATATAGTCTAAGAAACATATATGCAAAGCATCCAAACAGTACAATTCGACAATTTTTTGTTCTTCAAGTTTAGTGAACAATGAGCCCCAATGCTTAATCCGTTATCGGAAATTATTAGTAACTTTCGACAAGTAGAACAATGAATGGAACAGGTAGACGGTTGAAATCATTGTATATATTGCTTCAATATAGTCTAAGAAACATATATGCAAAGCATCCAAACAGTATAATTCGCCAATTTTTTGTTCTTCAAGTTTAAGTGAACTACGAGCCCCATTGTTAATCCTTTAACGGAAATTATTTGTAACTTTCGACAAGTAGAACAATGAATGGAACAGGTAGACGGTTGAAATCTTTGTATATATTGCTTCTATATAGTCTAAGAAACATATGTGCAAAGCATCCAAACAGTACAATTCGCCAATTATTTCATCTTCATGTTTAAGTGAACTACGAGCCCCATTGCTAATCCTTTATCGGAAATTATTTGTAACTTTCGACAAGTAGAACAATGAATGGAACAGGTAGACGGTTGAAATCTTTGTATGTATTGCTTCTATATAGTCTAAGAAACATATATGCAAAGCATCCAAACAGTACAATTCGCCAATTATTTCATCTTCATGTTTAAGTGAACTGCGAGCCCCATTGTTAACCCTTTACCGTAAATTATTTGTAATTTTCGACAAGTAGAACAGTGAATGGAACAGGTAGACGGTTGAAATCTTTGTATATATTGCTTCTATATAGTATAAGAAACATATATGCAAAGCATCCAAACAGTACAATTCGCCAATTGTTTGTTCTTCAAGTTTAAGTGAACAATGAGCCCCAATGGTTAATCCGTTATCGGAAATTATTTGTAACTTTCGACAAGTAGAACAATGAATGGAACAGGAGGACTGTTGAAATCTTTGTATATATTGCTTCTATATAGACTAAGAAACATATATGCAAAGCATCCAAACAGTACCATTCGCCAATTTTTTGTTCTTCAAGTTTAAGTGAACTACGAGCCCCATTGTTAATCCTTTAAAGGAAATTATTTGTAAATTTCGACAAGTAGAACAATGAATGGAACAGGTAGACGGATGAAATCTTTGTATATATTGCATCTATATAGTCTAAGAAACATATATGCAAAGCAACCAAACAGTACAATTCGCCAATTTTTTGTTCTTCAAGTTTAAGTGAACTACGAGCCCAATTGTTAATCCTTTATCCGAAATTATTTGTAACTTTCGACAAGTAGAACAAGGAATGGAACAGGTAGACGGTTCAAATCATTGTATATATTGCTTCTATATAGTCTAAGAAACATATATGCAATGCATCCAAATAGTACAATTCGACAATTTTTTGTTCTTCAAGTTTAAGTGAACAATGAGCCCCATTGTTAATCCTTTATCGGAAATTATTTGTAACTTTCGACAAGTAGAACAGTGAATGGAACAGGTAGACGGTTGAAATCTTTGTATATATTGCTTCTATATAGTATAAGAAACATATATGCAAAGCATCCAAAAAGTACAATTCGCCAATTTTTTGTTCTTCAAGTTTAAGTGAACAATGACACCCAATGGTTAATCCGTTATCGGAAATTATTTGTAACTTTCGACAAGTAGAACAATGAATGGAACAGGTAAACGGTGGAAATCATTGTATATATTGCTTCTATATAGTCTAAGAAACATATATGCAAAGCATCCAAATAGTACAATTCGACAATTTTTTGTTCTTCAAGTTTAAGTGAACAATGAGCCCCAATGGTTAATCCTTTATCGGAAATTATTTGTAAATTTCGACAAGTAGAACAATGAATGGAACAGGTACACGGTTGATATCTTTGTATATATTGCTTCTATATAATCTAAGAAACATATATGCAAAGCATCCAAACAGTACAATTCGCCAATTATTTCATCTTCATGTTTAAGTGAACTACGAGCCCCATTGTTAATACTTTAACGGAAATTATTTGTAACTTCCGACAAGTAGAACAATGAATGGAACAAGTAGACGGTTGAAATCAATGTATATATTGCTTCTATATAGTCTAAGAAACATATATGCAAAGCATCCAAACAGTACCATTCGCCAATTTCTTGTTCTTCAAGTTTAAGTGAACAATGAGCCCCATTGTTAATACTTTATCGGAAATTATTTGTAATTTTCGACAAGTAGAACAATGAATGGAACAGGTAGACGGTTGAAATGTTTGTATATATTGCTTCTATATAATCTAAGAAACATATATGCAAAGCATCTAAACAGTAACAATCGCCAATTTTTTGATCTTTAAGTTTAAGTGAACTACGAGCCCCATTGTTAATCCTTTATCGGAAATTATTTGTAACTTTCGACAAGTAGAACAATGAATGGAACAGGTAGACGGTTGAAATCTTTGTATATATTGCTTCTATATAGTCTAAGAAACATATATGCAAAGCATCCAAACAGTACAATTCGCCAATTATTTCATCTTCATGTTTAAGTGAACTGCGAGCCCCATTGATAATCATGAAATGGAAAT
This sequence comes from Cerceris ruficornis, assembly GCA_963989415.1. Lineage (NCBI taxonomy): Eukaryota > Metazoa > Arthropoda > Insecta > Hymenoptera > Crabronidae > Cerceris > Cerceris ruficornis. The sequence goes on along the minus strand of CAXDIW010000301.1, from coordinate 2,066,043 downwards.
TATTTGTAACTTTCTACAATTAGAACAATGAATAGTACAGGTAGACGGTTGAAATCTTTGTATATGTTGCTTCTATATAGTCTAAGAAACATATATGCAAAGCATCCAAACAGTACAACTCGCCAATTTTTTGTTCTTCAAGTTTAAGTGAACTACGAGCCCCATTGTTAATCCTTTAACGGAAATTATTTGTAACTTTCGACAAGTAGAACAATGAATGGAACAGGTAGACGGTTGAAATCCTTGTATATATTGCGTCTATATAGTCTAAGAAACATATATGCAAAGCATCCAAACAGTACAATTCGCCAATTTATTGTTCTTCAAGTTTAAGTGAACAACGAGCCCCATTGTTAATCCTTTAAATGAAATTATTTGTAAATTTCGACAAGTAGAACAATGAATAGAACAGGTAGACGGTTGAAATCTTTGTATATGTTGCTTCTATATAGTCTAAGAAACCTATATGCAAACCATCTAAACAGTAACAATCGCCAATTTTTTGATCGTCAAGTTTAAGTGAACAGCGAGCCCCATTGATAATCATGAAATGGAAATTATTTGTAACTTTCTACAAGTAGAACAATGAATAGTACAGGTAGACGGGTGAAATCTTTCTATATATTGCTTCTAAATAGTCTAAGAAATATATATGCAAAGCATCCAAACAGTACCATTCGCCAATTTTTTGTTCTTCAAGTTTAAGTGAACAATGAGACCCATTGTTAATCCTTTATCGGAAATTATTTGTAACTTTCGACAAGTAGAACAATGAATGGAACAGGTAGACGGTTGAAATCTTTGTATATATTGCTTCTATATAGTCTAAGAAACATATATGCAAAGCATCCAAACAGTACAATTCGCCAATTTTTTGTTCCTCCAGTTTAAGTGAACAATGAGCCCCAATGGTTAATCCTTTATCGGAAATTATTTGTAACTTTCGACAAGTAGAACAATGAATGGAACAGGTAGACAGTTGAAATCTTTGTATATATTGCTTCTATATAGTCTAAGAAACACATATGCAAAGCATCCAAAGAGTACAATTCGCCAATTTATTGTTCTTCAAGTTTAAGTGAACAACGAGCCCCATTGTTAATCCTTTAAAGGAAATTATTTGTAACTTTCGACAAGTAGAACAATGAATGGAACAGGTAGACTGTTGAAATCATTGTATATATTGCTTCTATATAGTCTAAGGAACATATATGCAAAGCATCCAAACAGTACAATTCGCCAATTTTTTGTTCTTCAAGATAAGTGAACTACGAGCTCCATTGTTAATCCTTTAAAGGAAATTATTTGTAAATTTCGACAAGTAGAACAATAAATGGAACAGGTAGACGGTTGAAATCTTTGTATATATTGCTTCTATATAGTCTAAGAAACATATATGCAAAGCATCCAAACAGTACAATTCGCCAATTTCTTGTTCTTCAAGTTTAAGTAAACTACGATCCCCATTGTTAATCCCTTAACGGAAATTATTTGTAACTTTCGACAAGTAGAACAATGAATGGAACAGGTAGACGGTTGAAATCATTGTATATATTGCTTCAATATAGTCTAAGAAACATATATGCAAAGCATCCAAACAGTATAATTCGCCAATTTTTTGTTCTTCAAGTTTAAGTGAACTACGAGCCCCATTGTTAATCCTTTAACGGAAATTATTTGTAACTTTCGACAAGTAGAACAATGAATGGAACAGGTAGACGGTTGAAATCTTTGTATATATTGCTTCTATATAGTCTAAGAAACATATGTGCAAAGCATCCAAACAGTACAATTCGCCAATTATTTCATCTTCATGTTTAAGTCAACTACGAGCCCCATTGCTAATCCTTTATCGGAAATTATTTGTAACTTTCGACAAGTAGAACAATGAATGGAACAGGTAGACGGTTGAAATCTTTGTATATATTGCTTCTATATAGTCTAAGAAACATATATGCAAAGCATCCAAACAGTACAATTCGCCAATTATTTCATCTTCATGTTTAAGTGAACTGCGAGCCCCATTGTTAACCCTTTATCGTAAATTATTTGTAATTTTCGACAAGTAGAACAGTGAATGGAACAGGTAGACGGTTGAAATCTTTGTATATATTGCTTCTATATAGTATAAGAAACATATATGCAAAGCATCCAAACAGTACAATTCGCCAATTTTTTGTTCTTCAAGTTTAAGTGAACAATGAGCCCCAATGGTTAATCCGTTATCGGAAATTATTTGTAACTTTCGACAAGTAGAACAATGAATGGAACAGGAGGACTGTTGAAATCTTTGTATATATTGCTTCTATATAGACTAAGAAACATATATGCAAAGCATCCAAAGAGTACAATTCGCCAATTTATTGTTCTTCAAGTTTAAGTGAACAACGAGCCCCATTGTTAATCCTTTAAAGGAAATTATTTGTAACTTTCGACAAGTAGAACAATGAGTGGAACAGGTAGACTGTTGAAATCATTGTATATATTGCTTCTATATAGTCTAAGGAACATATATGCAAAGCATCCAAACAGTACAATTCGCCAATTTTTTGTTCTTCAAGTTTAAGTGAACTACGAGCTCCATTGTTAATCCTTTAAAGGAAATTATTTGTAAATTTCGACAAGTAGAACAATAAATGGAACAGGTAGACGGTTGAAATCTTTGTATATATTGCTTCTATATAGTCTAAGAAACATATATGCAAAGCATCCAAACAGTACAATTCGCCAATTTTTTGTTCTTCAAGTTTAAGTGAACAATGAGCCCCAATGGTTAATCCTTTATCGGAAATTATTAGTAACTTTCGACAAGTAGAACAATGAATGGAACAGGTAGACGGTTGAAATCATTGTATATATTGCTTCAATATAGTCTAAGAAACATATATGCAAAGCATCCAAACAGTATAATTCGCCAATTTTTTGTTCTTCAAGTTTAAGTGAACTACGAGCCCCATTGTTAATCCTTTAACGGAAATTATTTGTAACTTTCGACAAGTAGAACAATGAATGGAACAGGTAGACGGTTGAAATCTTTGTATATATTGCTTCTATATAGTCTAAGAAACATATGTGCAAAGCATCCAAACAGTACAATTCGCCAATTATTTCATCTTCATGTTTAAGTGAACTACGAGCCCCATTGCTAATCCTTTATCGGAAATTATTTGTAACTTTCGACAAGTAGAACAATGAATGGAACAGGTAGACGGTTGAAATCTTTGTATGTATTGCTTCTATATAGTCTAAGAAACATATATGCAAAGCATCCAAACAGTACAATTCGCCAATTATTTCATCTTCATGTTTAAGTGAACTGCGAGCCCCATTGTTAACCCTTTATCGTAAATTATTTGTAATTTTCGACAAGTAGAACAGTGAATGGAACAGGTAGACGGTTGAAATCTTTGTATATATTGCTTCTATATAGTATAAGAAACATATATGCAAAGCATCCAAACAGTACAATTCGCCAATTGTTTGTTCTTCAAGTTTAAGTGAACAATGAGCCCCAATGGTTAATCCGTTATCGGAAATTATTTGTAACTTTCGACAAGTAGAACAATGAATGGAACAGGAGGACTGTTGAAATCTTTGTATATATTGCTTCTATATAGACTAAGAAACATATATGCAAAGCATCCAAACAGTACCATTCGCCAATTTTTTGTTCTTCAAGTTTAAGTTAACTACGAGCCCCATTGTTAATCCTTTAAAGGAAATTATTTGTAAATTTCGACAAGTAGAACAATGAATGGAACAGGTAGACGGATGAAATCTTTGTATATATTGCATCTATATAGTCTAAGAAACATATATGCAAAGCATCCAAACAGTACAATTCGCCAATTTTTTGTTCTTCAAGTTTAAGTGAACTACGAGCCCAATTGTTAATCCTTTATCGGAAATTATTTGTAACTTTCGACAAGTAGAACAAGGAATGGAACAGGTAGACGGTTCAAATCATTGTATATATTGCTTCTATATAGTCTAAGAAACATATATGCAATGCATCCAAATAGTACAATTCGACAATTTTTTGTTCTTCAAGTTTAAGTGAACAATGAGCCCCATTGTTAATCCTTTATCGGAAATTATTTGTAACTTTCGACAAGTAGAACAGTGAATGGAACAGGTAGACGGTTGAAATCTTTGTATATATTGCTTCTATATAGTATAAGAAACATATATGCAAAGCATCCAAAAAGTACAATTCGCCAATTTTTTGTTCTTCAAGTTTAAGTGAACAATGACACCCAATGGTTAATCCGTTATCGGAAATTATTTGTAACTTTCGACAAGTAGAACAATGAATGGAACAGGTAAACGGTGGAAATCATTGTATATATTGCTTCTATATAGTCTAAGAAACATATATGCAAAGCATCCAAATAGTACAATTCGACAATTTTTTGTTCTTCAAGTTTAAGTGAACAATGAGCCCCAATGGTTAATCCTTTATCGGAAATTATTTGTAAATTTCGACAAGTAGAACAATGAATGGAACAGGTACACGGTTGATATCTTTGTATATATTGCTTCTATATAATCTAAGAAACATATATGCAAAGCATTCAAACAGTACAATTCGCCAATTATTTCATCTTCATGTTTAAGTGAACTACGAGCCCCATTGTTAATACTTTAACGGAAATTATTTGTAACTTCCGACAAGTAGAACAATGAATGGAACAAGTAGACGGTTGAAATCAATGTATATATTGCTTCTATATAGTCTAAGAAACATATATGCAAAGCATCCAAACAGTACCATTCGCCAATTTCTTGTTCTTCAAGTTTAAGTGAACAATGAGCCCCATTGTTAATACTTTATCGGAAATTATTTGTAATTTTCGACAAGTAGAACAATGAATGGAACAGGTAGACGGTTGAAATGTTTGTATATATTGCTTCTATATAATCTAAGAAACATATATGCAAAGCATCTAAACAGTAACAATCGCCAATTTTTTGATCTTTAAGTTTAAGTGAACTACGAGCCCCATTGTTAATCCTTTATCGGAAATTATTTCTAACTTTCGACAAGTAGAACAATGAATGGAACAGGTAGACGGTTGAAATCTTTGTATATATTGCTTCTATATAGTCTAAGAAACATATATGCAAAGCATCCAAACAGTACAATTCGCCAATTATTTCATCTTCATGTTTAAGTGAACTGCGAGCCCCATTGATAATCATGAAATGGAAATTATTTGTAACTTTCTACAATTAGAACAATGAATAGTACAGGTAGACGGTTGAAATCTTTGTATATGTTGCTTCTATATAGTCTAAGAAACATATATGCAAAGCATCCAAACAGTACAACTCGCCAATTTTTTGTTCTTCAAGTTTAAGTGAACTACGAGCCCCATTGTTAATCCTTTAACGGAAATTATTTGTAACTTTCGACAAGTAGAACAATGAATGGAACAGGTAGACGGTTGAAATCCTTGTATATATTGCGTCTATATAGTCTAAGAAACATATATGCAAAGCATCCAAACAGTACAATTCGCCAATTTATTGTTCTTCAAGTTTAAGTGAACAACGAGCCCCATTGTTAATCCTTTAAATGAAATTATTTGTAAATTTCGACAAGTAGAACAATGAATAGAACAGGTAGACGGTTGAAATCTTTGTATATGTTGCTTCTATATAGTCTAAGAAACCTATATGCAAACCATCTAAACAGTAACAATCGCCAATTTTTTGATCGTCAAGTTTAAGTGAACAGCGAGCCCCATTGATAATCATGAAATGGAAATTATTTGTAACTTTCTACAAGTAGAACAATGAATAGTACAGGTAGACGGGTGAAATCTTTCTATATATTGCTTCTAAATAGTCTAAGAAATATATATGCAAAGCATCCAAACAGTACCATTCGCCAATTTTTTGTTCTTCAAGTTTAAGTGAACAATGAGACCCATTGTTAATCCTTTATCGGAAATTATTTGTAACTTTCGACAAGTAGAACAATGAATGGAACAGGTAGACGGTTGAAATCTTTGTATATATTGCTTCTATATAGTCTAAGAAACACATATGCAAAGCATCCAAAGAGTACAATTCGCCAATTTATTGTTCTTCAAGTTTAAGTGAACAACGAGCCCCATTGTTAATCCTTTAAAGGAAATTATTTGTAACTTTCGACAAGTAGAACAATGAATGGAACAGGTAGACTGTTGAAATCATTGTATATATTGCTTCTATATAGTCTAAGGAACATATATGCAAAGCATCCAAACAGTACAATTCGCCAATTTTTTGTTCTTCAAGTTTAAGTGAACTACGAGCTCCATTGTTAATCCTTTAAAGGAAATTATTTGTAAATTTCGACAAGTAGAACAATAAATGGAACAGGTAGACGGTTGAAATCTTTGTATATATTGCTTCTATATAGTCTAAGAAACATATATGCAAAGCATCCAAACAGTACAATTCGCCAATTTCTTGTTCTTCAAGTTTAAGTGAACTACGAGCTCCATTGTTAATCCTTTAACGGAAATTATTTGTAACTTTCGACAAGTAGAACAATGAATGGAACAGGTAGACGGTTGAAATCCTTGTATATATTGCGTCTATATAGTCTAAGAGACATATATGCAAAGCATCCAAACAGTACAATTCGCCAATTTATTGTTCTTCAAGTTTAAGTGAACAACGAGCCCCATTGTTAATCCTTTAAAGGAAATTATTTGTAAATTTCGACAAGTAGAACAATGAATAGAACAGGTAGACGGTTGAAATCTTTGTATATGTTGCTTCTATATAGTCTAAGAAACCTATATGCAAAGCATCTAAACAGTAACAATCGCAAATTTTTTGATCTTCAAGTTTAAGTGAACAGCGAGCCCCATTGATAGTCATGAAATGGAAATTATTTGTAACTTTCTACAAGTAGAACAATGAATAGTACAGGTAGACGGGTGAAATCTTTCTATATATTGCTTCTAAATAGTCTAAGAAACATATATGCAAAGCATCCAAACAGTACCATTCGCCAATTTTTTGTTCTTCAAGTTTAAGTGAACAACGAGCCCCATTGTTAATCCTTTAAAGTAAATTATTTGTAAATTTCGACAAGTAGAACAATGAATAGAACAGGTAGACGGTTGAAATCTTTGTATATGTTGCTTCTATATAGTCTAAGAAACCTATATGCAAAGCATCTAAACAGTAACAATCGCCAATTTTTTGATCTTCAAGTTTAAGTGAACAGCGAGCCCCATTGATAATCATGAAATGGAAATTATTTGTAACTTTCTACAAGTAGAACAATGAATAGTACAGGTAGACGGGTGAAATCTTTCTATATATTGCTTCTATATAATCTAAGAAACATATATGCAAAGCATCCAAACAGTACCATTCGCCAATTTTTTGTTCTTCAAGTTTAAGTGAACTACGAGCCCCATTGTTAATCCTTTAAAGGAAATTATTTGTAAATTTCGACAAGTAGAACAATAAATGGAACAGGTAGACGGTTGAAATCTTTGTATATATTGCTTCTATATAGTCTAAGAAACATATATGCAAAGCATCCAAACAGTACAATTCGCCAATTTTTTGTTCTTCAAGTTTAAGTGAACAATGAGCCCCAATGGTTAATCCTTTATCGGAAATTATTTGTAACTTTCGACAAGTAGAACAATGAATGGAACAGGTAGACGGTTGAAATCTTTGTATATATTGCTTCTATATAGTCTAAGAAACATATATGCAAAGCATCCAAACAGTACAATTAGCCAATTTTTTGTTCCTCCAGTTTAAGTGAACAATGAGCCCCATTGGTTAATCCTTTATCGGAAATTATTTGTAACTTTCGACAAGTAGATCAATGAATGGAACAGGTAGACAGTTGAAATCTTTGTATATATTGCTTCTATATAGTCTAAGAAACATATGTGCAAAGCATCCAAACAGTACAATTCGCCAATTATTTCATCTTCATGTTTAAGTGAACTACGAGCCCCATTGATAATCCTTTATCGGAAATTATTTGTAACTTTCGACAAGTAGAACAATGAATGGAACAGGTAGACGGTTGAAATCTTTGTATATATTGCTTCTATATAGTCTAAGAAACATATATGCAAAGCATCCAAACAGTACAATTCGCCAATTATTTCATCTTCATGTTTAAGTGAACTGCGAGCCCCATTGATAATCATGAAATGGAAATTATTTGTAACTTTCTACAATTAGAACAATGAATAGTACAGGTAGACGGTTGAAATCTTTGTATATATTGCTTCTATATAGTCTAAGGAACATATATGCAAAGCATCCAAACAGTACAATTCGCCAATTCCTTGTTCTTCAAGTTTAAGTAAACTACGATCCCCATTGTTAATCCCTTAACGGAAATTATTTGTAATTTTCGACAAGTAGAACAATGAATGGAACAGGTAGACGGTTGAAATCTTTGTATATATTGCTTCTATATAGTCTAAGAAACATATATGCAAAGCATCCAAACAGTACAATTCGCCAATTTTTTGTTCCTCCTGTTTAAGTGAACAATGAGCCCCAATGGTTAATCCTTTATCGGAAATTATTTGTAACTTTCGACAAGTAGAACAATGTATGGAACAGGTAGACAGTTGAAATCTTTGTATATATTGCTTCTATATAGTCTATGAAACATATGTGCAAAGCATCCAAACAGTACAATTCGCCAATTATTTCATCTTCATGTTTAAGTGAACTACGAGCCCCATTGTTAATCCTTTATCGGAAATTATTTGTAACTTTCGACAAGTAGAACAATGAATGGAACAGGTAGACGGTTGAAATCTTTGTATATATTGCTTCTATATAGTCTAAGAAACATATATGCAAAGCATCCAAACAGTACAATTCGCCAATTATTTCATCTTCATGTTTAAGTGAACTGCGAGCCCCATTGATAATCATGAAATGGAAATTATTTGTAACTTTCTACAATTAGAACAATGAATAGTACAGGTAGACGGGTGAAATCTTTCTATATATTGCTTCTAAATAGTCTAAGAAACACATATGCAAAGCATCCAAAGAGTACAATTCGCCAATTTATTGTTCTTCAAGTTTAAGTGAACAACGAGCCCCATTGTTAATCCTTTAAAGGAAATTATTTGTAACTTTCGACAAGTAGAACAATGAATGGAACAGGTAGACTGTTGAAATCATTGTATATATTGCTTCTATATAGTCTAAGAAACATATATGCAAAGCATCCAAACAGTACCATTCGCCAATTTTTTGTCCTTCAAGTTTAAGTGAACAATGAGCCCCATTGTTAATCCTTTATCGGAAATTATTTGGAACTTTCGACAAGTAGAACAATGAATGGAACAGGTAGACTGTTGAAATCATTGTATATATTGCTTCTATATAGTCTAAGAAACATATATGCAAAGCATCCAAACAGTACAATTCGCCAATTTCTTGTTCTTGAAGTTTAAGTGAACTACGAGCCCCATTGTTAATCCTTTAACTGAAATTATTTGTAATTTTCGACAAGTAGAACAATGAATGGAACAGGTAGACGTTTGAAATCCTTGTATATATTGCTTCCATATAGTCTAAGATACATATATGCAAAGCATCCAAACAGTACAATTCGCCAATTATTTGATCTTCAAGTTTAAGTGAACTACGAGCCCCATTTTTAATACTTTAACGGAAATTATTTGTAACTTTCTACAAGTAGAACAATGAATAGAACAGGTAGACGGTTGAAATCTTTGTATATGTTGCTTCTATATAGTCTAAGAAACTTATATGCAAAGCATCTAAACAGTAACAATCGCCAATTTTTTGATCTTCAAGTTTAAGTGAACAGCGAGCCCCATTGATAATCATGAAATGGAAATTATTTGTAACTTTCTACAAGTAGAACAATGAATAGTACAGGTAGACGGGTGAAATCTTTCTATATATTGCTTCTAAATAGTCTAAGAAACATATATGCAAAGCATCCAAACAGTACCATTTGCCAATTTTTTGTTCTTGAAGTTTAAGTGAACAACGAGCCCCATTGTTAATCCTTTAAAGGAAATTATTTGTAAATTTCGACAAGTAGAACAATGATTGGAACACGTAGACGGTTGAAATGTTTGTATATATTGCTTCCATATAGTCTAAGAAACATGTACGCAAAGCATCCAAACAGTACAATTCGCCAATTTTTTGTTCTTCAAGTGTATGTGAACAATGAGCCCCAATGGTTAATCCTTTATCGGAAATTATTTGTAAATTTCGGCAAGTAGGACAATGAATGGAATAGGTAGACGGTTGAAATCATTGTATATATTGCTTCTATATAGTCTAAGAAACATATATGTAAAGCATCCAAACAGTACAATTCGCCAATTCTTTGTTCTTCAAGTTTAAGTGAACTACGCGCCCCGTTGTTAATCCTTTAAAGGAAATTATTTGTAATTTTCGACAAGTAGAACAATGAATGGAACAGGTAGACGGTTGAAATCTTTGTATATATTGCTTCTATATAATCTAAGAAACATATATGCAAAGCATCCATACAGTACAATTCGCCAATTATTTCATATTCATGTTTAAGTGAACTACGAGCCCCATTGTTAATACTTTAACGGAAATTATTTGTAACTTCCGACAAGTAGAACAATGAATGGAACAAGTAGACGGTTGAAATCAATGTATATATTGCTTCTATATAGTCTAAGAAACATATATGTAAAGCATCCAAACAGTACAATTCGCCAATTTTTTGTTCTTCAAGTTTAAGTGAACAATGAGCCCCAATGGTTAATCCTTTATCGGTAATTATTTGTAACTTTCGACAAGTAGAACAATGAATGGAACAGGTAGACGGTTGAAATCCTTGTATATATTACGTCTATATAGTCTAAGAAACATATATGCAAAGCTTCCAAACAGTACAATTCGCCAATTTTTTGCTCTTCAAGTTTAAGTGAACAATGAGCCCCAATGGTTAATCGTTTATCGGTAATTATTTGTAAATTTCGACAAGTAGAACAATGAATGGAACAGGTAGACGGTTGAAATCCTTGTATATATTGCGTCTATATAGTCTAAGAAACATATATGCAAAGCATCCAAACAGTACAATTCGCCAATTTATTGTTCTTCAAGTTTAAGTGAACAACGAGCCCCATTGTTAATCCTTTAAAGGAAATTATTTGTTAATTTCGACAAGTAGAACAATGAATGGAACAGGTAGACGGTTGAAATCTTTGTATATATTGCTTCTATATAATCTAAGAAACATATATGCAAAGCATCCAAACAGTACCATTCGCCAATTTTTTGTTCTTCATGTTTAAGTGAACTACGAGCCCCATTGTTAATCCTTTAAAGGAAATTATTTGTAATTTTCGACAAGCAGAACAATGAATGGAACAGGTAGACGGGTGAAATCTTTCTATATATTGCTTCTAAATAGTCTAAGACACATATATGCAAAGCATCCAAACAGTACAATTCGCCAATTTCCTGTTCTCCAAAGTTTAAGTGAACAACGAGCCCCATTGTTAATCCTTTAAAGGAAATTATTTGTAAATTTCGACAAGTAGAACAATGATTGGAACACGTAGACGGTTGAAATCTTTGTATATATTGCTTCTTTATAATATAAGAAACATATATTCAAAGCATCCAAACAGTACCATCCGCCAATTTTTTGTTCTTCAAGTTTAAGTGAACTACGAGCCACATTGTTAATCCTTTAAAGGATATTATTTGTAAATTTCGACAAGTAGAACAATGAATGGATCAGGTAGACGGTTGAAATAATTGTATATATTGCTTCTATATAATCTACGAAACATATATGCAAAGCATCCAAACAGTACAATTCGCCAATTTTTTGTTCTTCAAGTTTAAGTGAACAATGAGCCCCAATGGTTAATCCTTTATCGGAAATTATTTGTAACTTTCGACAAGTAGAACAATGAATGGAACAGGTAGACGGTTGAAATCATTCTATATATTGCTTCTATATAGTCTAAGGAACATATATGCAAAGCATCCAAACAGTACAATTCGCCAATTTTTTGTTCTTCAAGTTTAAGTAAACTACGATCCCCATTGTTAATCCCTTAACGGAAATTATTTGTAACTTTCGACAAGTAGAACAATGAATGGAACAGGTAGACGGTTGAAATCATTGTATATATTGCTTCTATATAATCTACGAAACATATATGCAAAGCATCGAAACAGTACCATTCATAATTTTTTGTTCTTCAAGTTTAAGTGAACTACGAGCCCCATTGTTAATCCATAAAGGTAATTATTTGTAAATTTCGACAAGTAGAACAATGAATGGAACAGGTTGACTGTTGAAATCATTGTATATATTGCTTCTATATAGTCTAAGAAACATATATGCTAAGCATCCAAACAGTACAATTCGCCAATTTTTTGTTCTTCAAGTTTAAGTAAACTACGATCCCCATTGTTAATCCCTTAACGGAAATTATTTGTAACTGTCGACAAGTAGAACAATGAATGGAACAGGTAGACGGTTGAAATCATTGTATATATTGCTTCTATATAATCTAAGAGACACATATGCAAAGCATCTAAACAGTAACAATCGCCAATTTTTTGATCTTCAAGTTTAAGTGAACAGCGAGCCCCATTGATAATCATGAAATGGAAATTATTTGTAACTTTCTACAAGTAGAACAATGAATAGTACATGTAGACGGGTGAAATCATTGTATATATTGCTTCTATATAATCTACGAAACATATATGCAAAGCATCCAAACAGTACAATTCGCCAATTACTTCATCTTCATGTTTAAGTGAACTACGAGCCCCATTGTTAATCCTTTAAAGGAAATTATTTGTAACTTTCTACAAGTTGAACAATGAATAGTACAGGTAGACGGGTGAAATCTTTCTATATATTGCTTCTAAATAGTCTAAGAAACATATATGCAAAGCATCCAAACAGTACAATTCGCCAATTTTTTGTTCTTCAAGTTTAAGTGAACTACGAGCCCCATTTTTAATACTTTAACGGAAATTATTTGTAACTTTCTACAAGTAGAACAATGAATAGAACAGGTAGACGGTTGAAATCTTTGTATATGTTGCTTCTATATAGTCTAAGAAACTTATATGCAAAGCATCTAAACAGTAACAATCGCCAATTTTTTGATCTTCAAGTTTAAGTGAACAGCGAGCCCCATTGATAATCATGAAATGGAAATTATTTGTAACTTTCTACAGGTAGAACAATGAATAGTACAGGTAGACGGTTGAAATCTTTGTATATGTTGCTTCTATGTAGTCTACGAAACCTATATGCAAAGCATCTAAACAGTAACAATCGCCAATTTTTTGAACTTCAAGTTTAAGTGAACAGCGAGCCCCATTGATAATCATGAAATGGAAATTATTTGTAACTTTCTACAAGTAGAACGATGAATAGTACAGGTAGACGGGTGAAATCTTTCTATATATTGATTCTAGATAGTCAAAGAAACATATATGCAAAGCATCCAAACAGTACCATTCGCCAATTTTTTGTTATACAAGTTTAAGTGAACTACGAGCCCCATTGTTAATCCTTTAAAGGAAATTATTTGTAAATTTCGACAAGTAGAACAATGATTGGAACACGTAGACGGTTGAAATCTTTGTATATATTGCTTCTATATAGTCTAAGAAACATATATGCAAATCATCCAAACAGTACAATTCGCCAATTTCTTGTTCTTCAAGTTTAAGTAAACTACAATCCCCATTGTTAATCCCTTAACGGAAATTATTTGTAACTTTCGACAAGTAGAACAATGAATAGAACAGGTAGACGGTTGAAATCTTTGTATATGTTGCTTCTATATAGTCTAAGAAACTTATATGCAAAGCATCTAAACAGTAACAATCGCCAATTTTTTGATCTTCAAGTTTAAGTGAACAGCGAGCCCCATTGATAATCATGAAATGGAAATTATTTGTAACTTTCTACAGGTAGAACAATGAATAGTACAGGTAGACGGTTGAAATCTTTGTATATGTTGCTTCTATGTAGTCTACGAAACCTATATGCAAAGCATCTAAACAGTAACAATCGCCAATTTTTTGAACTTCAAGTTTAAGTGAACAGCGAGCCCCATTGATAATCATGAAATGGAAATTATTTGTAACTTTCTACAAGTAGAACGATGAATAGTACAGGTAGACGGGTGAAATCTTTCTATATATTGATTCTAGATAGTCAAAGAAACATATATGCAAAGCATCCAAACAGTACCATTCGCCAATTTTTTGTTATACAAGTTTAAGTGAACTACGAGCCCCATTGTTAATCCTTTAAAGGAAATTATTTGTAAATTTCGACAAGTAGAACAATGATTGGAACACGTAGACGGTTGAAATCTTTGTATATATTGCTTCTATATAGTCTAAGAAACATATATGCAAATCATCCAAACAGTACAATTCGCCAATTTCTTGTTCTTCAAGTTTAAGTAAACTACAATCCCCATTGTTAATCCCTTAACGGAAATTATTTGTAACTTTCGACAAGTAGAACAATGAATGGAACAGGTAGACGGTTGAAATCTTTGTATATATTGCTTCTATATAGTCTAAGAAACATATATGCAAATCATCCAAACAGTACCATTCGCCACTTTTTTGTTCTTCAAGTTTAAGTGAACAACGAGCCACATTGTTAATCCTTTAAAGGAAATTATTTCTAAATTTCGACAAGTAGAACAGTGATTGAAACACGTAGACGGTAGAAATCTTTGTATATATTGCTTCCATATAGTCTAAGAAACATATATGCAAAGCATCCAAACAGTACAATTCGCCAATTATTTCATCTTCATGTTTAAGTGAACTACGAGCCCCATTGTTAATCCTTTATCGGAAATTATTTGTAACTTTCGACAAGTAGAACAATGAATGGAACAGGTAGACGGTTGAAATCTTTGTATATATTGCTTCTATATAGTCTAAGAAACCTATATGCAAAGCATCTAAACAGTAACAATCGCCAATTTTTTGATCTTCAAGTTTAAGTGAACAGCGAGCCCCATTGATAATCATGAAATGGAAATTATTTGTAACTTTCTACAAGTAGAACAATGAATAGTACAGGTAGACGGGTGAAATCTTTCTATATATTGCTTCTAAATAGTCTAAGAAACATATATGCAAAGCATCCAAACAGTACCATTCGCCAATTTTTTGTTCTTCAAGTTTAAGTGAACAATGAGACCCATTGTTAATCCTTTATCGGAAATTATTTGTAACTTTCGATAAGTAGAACAATGATTGGAACACGTAGACGTGTGAAATCTTTCTATATATTGCTTCTAAATAGTCAAAGAAACATATATGCAAAGCATCCAAACAGTACAATTCGCCAATTTTTTGTTCCTCCAGTTTAAGTGAACAATGAGCCCCAATGGTTAATCCTTTAAAGGAAATTATTTGTAAATTTCGACAAGTAGAACAATGATTGGAACACGTAGACGGTTGAAATCTTTGTATATATTGCTTCCATATAGTCTAAGAAACATGTACGCAAAGCATCCAAACAGTACCATTCGCCAATTTTTTGTTCTTCAAGTGTAAGTGAACAATGAGCCCCATTGTTAATCCTTTATCGGAAATTATTTGTAACTTTCGACAAGTAGAACAATGAATGGAACAGGTAGACGGTTGAAATCTTTGTATATATTGCTTCTATATAGTCTACGAAACATATATGCAAAGCATCCAAACAGTACAATTCGCCAATTTTTTGTTCTTCAAGTTTAAGTGAACAATGAGCCCCAATGGTTAATCGTTTATCGGTAATTATTTGTAACTTTCGACAAGTAGAACAATGAATGGAACAGGTAGACGGTTGAAATCCTTGTATATATTGCGTCTATATAGTCTAAGAAACATATATGCAAAGCATCCAAACAGTACAATTCGCCAATTTATTGTTCTTCAAGTTTAAGTGAACAACGAGCCCCATTGTTAATCCTTTAAAGCAAATTATTTGTTAATTTCGACAAGTAGAACAATGAATGGAACAGGTAGACGGTTGAAATCTATGTATATATTGCTTCTATATAATCTAAGAAACATATATGCAAAGCATCCAAACAGTACCATTCGCCAATTTTTTGTTCTTCATGTTTAAGTGAACTACGAGCCCCATTGTTAATCCTTTAAAGGAAATTATTTGTAATTTTCGTCAAGCAGAACAATGAATGGAACAGGTAGACGGTTGAAATCTTTGTATATATTGCTTCTATATAATCTAAGAAACATATATGCAAAGCATCCAAACAGTACCATTCGCCAATTTTTTGTTCTTCAAGTTTAAGTGAACAACGAGCCCCATTGATAATCATGAAACGGAAATTATTTGTAACTTGCGACAAGTAGAACAATGAATGGAACAGGTAGACGATTGAAATCAATGTATATATTGATTCTATATAGTCTAAGAAACATATATGCAAAGCATCCAAACAGTACCATTCATCAATTTTTTGTTCTTCAAGTTTAAGTGAACAACGAGCCCCATTGTTAATCATTTATAGGAAATTATTTGTAAATTTCGACAAGTAGAACAATGATTGGAACACGTAGACGGTTGAAATCTTTGTATATATTGCTTCCATATAGTCTAAGAAACATATATGCAAAGCATCCAAACAGTACAATTCGCCAATTTCTTGTTCTTGAAGTTTAAGTGAACTACGAGCCCCATTGTTAATCCTTTAACTGAAATTATTTGTAATTTTCGACAAGTAGAACAATGAATGGAGCAGGTAGACGTTTGAAATCCTTGTATATATTGCGTCTATATAGTCTAAGAAACTTATATGCAAAGCATCTAAACAGTAACAATCGCCAATTTTTTGATCTTCAAGTTTAAGTGAACAGCGAGCCCCATTGATAATCATGAAATGGAAATTATTTGTAACTTTCTACAAGTAGAACAATGAATAGTACAGGTAGACGGGTGAAATCTTTCTATATATTGCTTCTAAATAGTCTAAGAAACATATATGCAAAGCATCCAAACAGTACCATTCGCCAATTTTTTGTTCTTGAAGTTTAAGTGAACAACGAGCCCCATTGTTAATCCTTTAAAGGAAATTATTTGTAAATTTCGACAAGTAGAACAATGATTGGAACACGTAGACGGTTGAAATGTTTGTATATATTGCTTCCATATAGTCTAAGAAACATGTACGCAAAGCATCCAAACAGTACAATTCGCCAATTTTTTGTTCTTCAAGTGTATGTGAACAACGAGCCCCATTGTTAATCCTTTAAAGGAAATTATTTGTAAATTTCGACAAGTAGAACAATGAATGGAACAGGTAGACGGTTGAAATCTTTGTATATATTGCTTCTATATAATCTAAGAAACATATATGCAAAGCATCCATACAGTACAATTCGCCAATTATTTCATATTCATGTTTAAGTGAACTACGAGCCCCATTGTTAATACTTTAACGGAAATTATTTGTAACTTCCGACAAGTAGAACAATGAATGGAACAAGTAGACGGTTGAAATCAATGTATATATTGCTTCTATATAGTCTAAGAAACATATATGTAAAGCATCCAAACAGTACAATTCGCCAATTTTTTGCTCTTCAAGTTTAAGTGAACAATGAGCCCCAATGGTTAATCCTTTATCGGTAATTATTTGTAACTTTCGACAAGTAGAACAATGAAGGGAACAGGTAGACGGTTGAAATCCTTGTATATATTGCGTCTATATAGTCTAAGAAACATATATGCAAAGCGTCCAAACAGTACAATTCGCCAATTTTTTGCTCTTCAAGTTTAAGTGAACAATGAGCCCCAATGGTTAATCGTTTATCGGTAATTATTTGTAAATTTCGACAAGTAGAACAATGAATGGAACAGGTAGACGGTTGAAATCCTTGTATATATTGCGTCTATATAGTCTAAGAAACATATATGCAAAGCATCCAAACAGTACAATTCGCCAATTTCCTGTTCTCCAAAGTTTAAGTGAACAACGAGCCCCATTGTTAATCCTTTAAAGGAAATTATTTGTAAATTTCGACAAGTAGAACAATGATTGGAACACGTAGACGGTTGAAATCTTTGTATATATTGCTTCCATATAGTCTAAGAAACATGTACGCAAAGCATCCAAACAGTACAATTCGCCTATTTTTTGTTTTTCAAGTTTAAGTGAACAATGAGCCCCAATGGTTAATCCTTTATCGGTAATTATTTGTAACTTTCGACAAGTAGAACAATGAATGGAACAGGTAGACGGTTGAAATCCTTGTATATATTGCGTCTATATAGTCCAAGAAACATATATGCAAAGCATCCAAACAGTACAATTCGCCAATTTATTGTTCTTCAAGTTTAAGTGAACAACGAGCCCCATTGTTAATCCTTTAAAGGAAATTATTTGTAAATTTCGACAAGCAGAACAATGAATGGTACAGGTAGACGGTTGAAATCTTTGTATATATTGCTTCTAAATAGTCTAAGAAACATATATGTAAAGCATCCAAACAGTACAATTCGCCAATTTTTTGCTCTTCAAGTTTAAGTGAACAATGAGCCCCAATGGTTAATCCTTTATCGGAAATTATTTGTAACTTTCGACAAGTAGAACAATGAATGGAACAGGTAGACGGTTGAAATCTTTGTATATATTGCTTCCATATAGTCTAAAAAACATGTACGCAAAGCACCCAAACAGTACCATTCGCCAATTTTTTGTTCTTCAAGTTTAAGTGAACAATGAGCCCCAATGGTTAATCCTTTATCGGAAATTATTTGTAATATTCGACAAGTAGAACAATGAATCGAACAGTTAGACGGTTGAAATCTTTGTATATATTGCTTCTATATTATCTAAGAAACATAAATGCAAAGCATCCAAACAGTACCATTCGCCAATTTTTTGTTCTTCAAGTTTAAGTGAACAACGAGACCCATTGATAATCATGAAACGGAAATTATTTGTAACTTTCAACAAGTAGAACAATGAATGGAACAGGTAGACGGTTGAAATCATTGTATATATTGCTTCCATATAGTCTAAGAAACATATATGCAAAGCATCCAAACAGTACAATTCGCCTATTTTTTGTTTTTCAAGTTTAAGTGAACAATGAGCCCCAATGGTTAATCCTTTATCGGTAATTATTTGTAACTTTCTACAAGTAGAACAATGAATGGAACTGGTAGACGGTTGAAATCATTGTATATATTGCTTCCATATAGTCTAAGATACATATATGCAAAGCATCCAAACAGTACAATTCGCCTATTTTATGTTTTTCAAGTTTAAGTGAACAATGAGCCCCAATGGTTAATCCTTTATCGGTAATTATTTGTAACTTTCGACAAGTAGAACAATGAATGGAACAGGTAGACGGTTGAAATCCTTGTATATATTGCGTCTATATAGTCTAAGAAACATATATGCAAAGCATCCAAACAGTACAATTCGCCAATTTATTGTTCTTCAAGTTTAAGTGAACAACGAGCCCCATTGTTAATCCTTTAAAGGAAATTATTTGTAAATTTCGACAAGTAGAACAATGAATGGAACTGGTAGACGGTTGAAATCATTGTATATATTGCTTCCATATAGTCTAAGATACATATATGCAAAGCATCCAAACAGTACAATTCGCCAATTATTTGATCTTCAAGTTTAAGTGAACTACGAGCCCCATTGTTAATACTTTAACGGTAATTATTTGTAACTTGCGACAAGTAGAACAATGAATGGAACAGGTAGACGATTGAAATCGTTGTATATATTGCTTCTATATAATCTAAGAAACATATATTCAAAGCATCCAAACAGTAATATTCGCCAATTTTATGTTCTTCAAGTTAAGTGAACTACGAGCCCCATTGTTAATCCTTTAAAGGAAATTATTTGTAAATTTCGACAAGTAGAACAATGAATGGAACAGGTAGACTGTTGAAATCATTGTATATATTGCTTCTATATAGTCTAAGAAACATATATGCATAGCGTCCAAACAGTACAATTCGCCAATTTTTTGCTCTTCAAGTTTAAGTGAACTACGAGCCCCATTGTTAATCCTTTAAAGGAAATTATTTGTAAATTTCGGCAAGTAGAACAATGAATGGAACAGTTAGACGGTTGAAATCATTGTATATATTGCTTCTATATAATCTAAGAAACATATATGCAAAGCATCCAAACAGTACAATTCGCCAATTATTTCATCTTCATGTTTAAGTGAACTACGAGCCCCATTGTTAATACTTTAACGGAAATTATTTGTAACTTGCGACAAGTAGAACAATGAGTGGAACAGGTAGACGGTTGAAATCAATGTATATATTGCTTCTATATAGTCTAAGAAACATATATGCAAAGCATCCAAACAGTACCATTCGCCAATTTTTTGTTCTTCATGTTTAAGTGAACAATGAGCCCCAATGGTTAATCCTTTATCGGAAATTATTTGTAATTTTCGACAAGTAGAACAATGAATGGAACAGGTAGACGGTTGAAATCATTGTATATATTGCTTCTATATAGTCTAAGAAACATATATGCAAAGCATCCAAACAGTACAATTCGACAATTTTTTGTTCTTCAAGTTTAAGTGAACAATGAGCCCCAATGGTTAATCCGTTATCGGAAATGATTTGTAACTTTCGACAAGTAGAACAATGAATGGAACAGGTAGACGGTTGAAATCTTTGTATATATTGCTTCTATGTAGTCTAAGAAACATATATGCAAAGCATCCAAACAGTACCATTCGCCAATTTTTTGTTCTTCAAGTCTAAGTGAACTACGAGCCCCATTGTTAATACTTTAAAGGAAATTATTTGTAAATTTCGACAAGTAGAACAATGAATGGAACAGGTAGACTGTTGAAATCATTGTATATATTGCTTCTATATAGTCTAAGAAACATATATGCAAAGCATCCAAACAGCACAATTCGCCAATTTTTTGTTCTTCAAGTTTAAGTAAACTACGATCCCCATTGTTAATCCCTTAACGGAAATTATTTGTAACTTTCGACAAGTAGAACAATGAATGGAACAGGTAGACGGTTGAGATCTTTGTATATATTGCTTCTATATAATTTAAGAAACATATATGCAAAGCATCCAAACAGTACAATTCGCCAATTATTTCATCTTCAAGTTTAAGTGAACTACGAGACCCATTGTTAATACTTTAACGCAAATTATTTGTAACTTGCGACAAGTAGAACAATGAGTGGAACAGGTAGACGGTTAAAATCAATGTATATATTGCTTCTATATAGTCTAAGAAACATATATGCAAAGCATCCAAACAGTACAATTCGCCAATTATTTCATCTTCATGTTTAAGTGAACAACGAGCCCCATTGATAATCATGAAACGGAAATTATTTGTAACTTTCGACATGTAGAACAATGAATGGAACAGGTAGACGGTTGAAATCATTATATATATATATTGCTTCTATATAGTCTAAGAAACATATATGCATAGCATCCAAACAGTACAATTCGCCAATTTATTGTTCTTCGAGTTTAAGTGAACAACGAGCCCCATTGTTAATCCTTTAAAGGAAATTATTTGTAAATTTCGACAGGTAGAACAATGATTGGCAAACGTAGACGGTTGAAATATTTGTATATATTGCTTCTATATAGTCTAAGAAACATATATGCAAAGCATCCAAACAGTACCATTCGCCAATTTTTTGTTCTTCAAGTTTAAGTGAACTACGATCCCCATTGTTAATCCTTTAACGGAAATTATTTATAACTTGCGACAAGTAGAACAATGAATGGAACAGGTAAACGGTTGAAATCTTTGTATATATTGCTTCTATATAGTCTGAAAAACATATATGCAAAGCATCCAAACAGTACAATTCGCCAATTTTTTGTTCTTCAATTTTAAGTGAACAATGAGCCCCATTGTTAATCCTTTAAAGGAAATTATTTGTAAATATCGACGAGTAGAACACTGATTGGCACACGTAGACGGTTGAAATATTTGTATATATTGCTTTCATATAGTCTAAGAAACATACATGCAAAGCATCCAAACAGTACCATTCGCCAATTTTTTGTTCTTCAAGGTTAAGTGAACAATGAGCCCCATTGTTAATCCTTTATCGGAAATTATTTGTAACTTTCGACAAGTAGAACAATGAATGGAACAGGTAGACGGTTGAAATCTTTGTATATATTGCTTCTATATTGTCTAAGAAACATATATGCAAAGCATCCAAACAGTACAATTCGCCAATTTTTTGTTCTTCAAGTTTAAGTAAACTACGATCCCCATTGTTAATCCCTTAACGGAAATTATTTGTAACTTTCGACAAGTAGAACAATGAATGGAACAGGTAGACGGTTGAAATCATTGTATATATAGCTTCTATATAGTCTAAGAAACATATATGCAAAGCATCCAAACAGTACAATTCGACAATCTTTGTTCTTCAAGTTTAGTGAACAATGAGCCCCAATGGTTAATCCTTTATCGGAAATTATTTGTAATTTTCGACAAGTAGAACAATGAATGAGACAGGTAGACGGTTGAAATCTTTGTATATATTGCTTCTATATAATCTAAGAAACATATATGCAAGGCATCCAAACAGTACAATTCGCCAATTATTTCATCTTCAAGTTTAAGTGAACTACGAGACCCATTGTTAATACTTTAACGCAAATTATTTGTAACTTGCGACAAGTAGAACAATGAGTGGAACAGGTAGACGGTTGAAATCTTTGTATATATTGCTTCCATATAGTCTATGAAACATGAACGCAAACATCCAAACAGTACCATTCGCAAATTTCTTGTTCTTCAAGTTTATGTGAACAACGAGCCCCATAGATAATCATGAAACGGAAATTATTTGTAACTTTCGACAAGTAGAACAATGAATGGAACAGGTAGACAGTTGAAATCATTGTATATATTGCTTCTATATAGTCCAAGAAACATATATGCAAAGCGTCCAAACAGTACATTTCGCCAATTTGTTGCTCTTCAAGTTTAAGTGAACTACGAGCCTCATTGTTAAACCTTTAAAAGAAATTATTTGTAAATTTCGGCAAGTAGAACAATGAATGGAACAGGTAGACGGTTGAAATCTTTGTATATATTGCTTCTATATAATCTAAGAAACATATATGCAAAGCATCTAAACAGTAACAATCGCCAATTTTTTTATCTTCAAGTTTAAGTGAACAGCGAGCCCCATTGATAATCATGAAATGGAAATTATTTGTAACTTTTTACAAGTTAAACAATGAATAGTACTGGTAGACGGGTGAAATCTTTCTATATATTGCTTCTAAATAGTCTAAGAAACATATATGCAAAGCGTCCAAACAGTACATTTCGCCAATTTGTTGCTCTTCAAGTTTAAGTGAACTACGAGCCCCATTGTTAATCCTTTAAAGGAAATTATTTGTAAATTTCGGCAAGTAGAACAATGAATGGAACAGGTAGACGATTGAAATCATTGTATATATTGCTTCTATATAGACTAAGAAACATATATGCAAATCATCCAAACAGTACAATTCGCCAATTATTTGTTCTTCAAGTTTAAGTGAACTACGAGCCCCATTGTTAATACTTTAACGGTAATTATTTGTAACTTGCGACAAGTAGAACAATGAATGGAACAGGTAGCCGGTTGAAATCAATGTATATATTGCTTCTATATAGTCTAAGAAACATTTATGCAAAGTATCCAAACAGTACCATTCGCCAATTTTTTGTTCTTCAAGTTTAAGTGAACTACGAGCCCCATTGTTAATCCTTTAAAGGAAATTATTTGTAAATTTCTGCAAGTAGAACAATGAATGGAATAGGTAGACGGTTGAAATCATTGTATATATTGCTTCTATATAGTCTAAGAATCATATATGCAAATCATCCAAACAGTACAATTCGCCAATTTCTTGTTCTTCAAGTTTAAGTAAACTACAATCCCCATTGTTAATCCCTTAACGGAAATTATTTGTAACTTTCGACAAGTAGAACAATGAATGGAACAGGTAGACGGTTGAAATCTTTGTATATATTGCTTCTATATAGTCTAAGAAACATATATGCAAATCATCCAAACAGTACAATTCGCCAATTATTTGATCTTCAAGTTTAAGTGAACTACGAGCCCCATTGTTAATACTTTAACGGAACTTATTTGTAACATTCGACAAGTAGAACAATGAATGGAACAGGTAGACGGTTGAAATCAATGTATATATTGCTTCTATATAGTCTAAGAAACATATATGCAAAGCATCCAAACAGTACCATTCGCCACTTTTTTGTTCTTCAAGTTTAAGTGAACAACCAGCCCCATTGTTAATCCTTTAAATGAAATTATTTGTAAATTTCGACAAGTAGAACAATGATTGGAACACGTAGACGGTTGAAATCTTTGTATATATTGCTTCCATATAGTCTAAGAAACATATATGCAAAGCATCCTAACAGTACCATTCGCCAATTTTTTGTTCTTCAAGTTTAAGTGAACAATGAGACCCATTGTTAATCCTTTATCGGAAATTATTTGTAACTTTCGACAAGTAGAACAATGAATGGAACAGGTAGCCGGTTGAAATCAATGTATATATTGCTTCTATATAGTCTAAGAAACATTTATGCAAAGTATCCAAACAGTACCATTCGCCAATTTTTTGTTCTTCAAGTTTAAGTGAACTACGAGCCCCATTGTTAATCCTTTAAAGGAAATTATTTGTAAATTTCTGCAAGTAGAACAATGAATGGAATAGGTAGACGGTTGAAATCATTGTATATATTGCTTCTATATAGTCTAAGAAACATATATGCAAATCATCCAAACAGTACAATTCGCCAATTTCTTGTTCTTCAAGTTTAAGTAAACTACAATCCCCATTGTTAATCCCTTAACGGAAATTATTTGTAAATTTCGACAAGTAGAACAATGAATGGAACAGGTAGACGGTTGAAATCTTTGTATATATTGCTTCTATATAGTCTAAGAAACATATATGCAAATCATCCAAACAGTACAATTCGCCAATTATTTGATCTTCAAGTTTAAGTGAACTACGAGCCCCATTGTTAATACTATAACGGAAATTATTTGTAAATTTCGACAAGTAGAACAATGAATGGAACAGGTAGCCGGTTGAAATCAATGTATATATTGCTTCTATATAGTCTAAGCAACATTTATGCAAAGTATCCAAACAGTACCATTCGCCAATTTTTTGTTCTTCAAGTTTAAGTGAACTACGAGCCCCATTGTTAATCCTTTAAAGGAAATTATTTGTAAATTTCTGCAAGTAGGACAATGAATGGAATAGGTAGACGGTTGAAATCATTGTATATATTGCTTCTATATAGTCTAAGAAACATATATGCAAATCATCCAAACAGTACAATTCGCCAATTTCTTGTTCTTCAAGATTAAGTAAACTACAATCCCCATTGTTAATCCCTTAACGGAAATTATTTGTAACTTTCGACAAGTAGAACAATGAATGGAACAGGTAGACGGTTGAAATCTTTGTATATATTGCTTCTATAAAGTCTAAGAAACGTATATGCAAATCATCCAAACAGTACAATTCGCCAATTATTTGATCTTCAAGTTTAAGTGAACTACGAGCCCCATTGTTAATACTTTAACGGAACTTATTTGTAACATTCGACAAGTAGAACAATGAATGGAACAGGTAGACGGTTGAAATCAATGTATATATTGCTTCTATATAGTCTAAGAAACATATATGCAAAGCATCCAAACAGTACCATTCGCCACTTTTTTGTTCTTCAAGTTTAAGTGAACAACCAGCCCCATTGTTAATCCTTTAAATGAAATTATTTGTAAATTTCGACAAGTAGAACAATGATTGGAACACGTAGACGGTTGAAATCTTTGTATATATTGCTTCCATATAGTCTAAGAAACATATATGCAAAGCATCCTAACAGTACCATTCGCCAATTTTTTGTTCTTCAAGTTTAAGTGAACAATGAGACCCATTGTTAATCCTTTATCGGAAATTATTTGTAACTTTCGACAAGTAGATCAATGAATGGAACAGGTAGACGGTTGAAATCTTTGTACATATTGCTTCTATATAGTCTAAGAAACATATATGCAAATCATCCAAACAGTACAATTCGCCAATTATTTGTTCTTCAAGTTTAAGTGAACTACGATCCCCATTGTTAATCCCTTAACGGAAATTATTTGTAACTTTCGACAAGTAGAACAGTGAATGGAACAGGTAGACGGTTGAAATCTTTGTATATATTGCTTCTATATAATATAAGAAACATATATGCAAAGCATCCAAACAGTACCATTCGCCACTTTTTTGTTCTTCAAGTTTAAGTGAACAACGAGCCCCATTGATAATCATGAAACGGAAATTATTTGTAACTTGCGACAAGTAGAACAATGAATGGAACAGGTAGCCGGTTGAAATCTATGTATATATTGCTTCTATATAATCTAAGAAACATATATGCAAAGCATCCAAACAGTACCATTCGCCAATTTTTTGTTCTTCATGTTTAAGTGAACTACGAGCCCCATTGTTAATCCTTTAAAGGAAATTATTTGTAATTTTCGTCAAGCAGAACAATGAATGGAACAGGTAGACGGTTGAAATCTTTGTATATATTGCTTCTATATAATCTAAGAAACATATATGCAAAGCATCCAAACAGTACCATTCGCCAATTTTTTGTTCTTCAAGTTTAAGTGAACAACGAGCCCCATTGATAATCATGAAACGGAAATTATTTGTAACTTGCGACAAGTAGAACAATGAATGGAACAGGTAGACGATTGAAATCAATGTATATATTGATTCTATATAGTCTAAGAAACATATATGCAAAGCATCTAAACAGTACCATTCATCAATTTTTTGTTCTTCAAGTTTAAGTGAACAACGAGCCCCATTGTTAATCATTTATAGGAAATTATTTGTAAATTTCGACAAGTAGAACAATGATTGGAACACGTAGACGGTTGAAATCTTTGTATATATTGCTTCCATATAGTCTAAGAAACATATATGCAAAGCATCCAAACAGTACAATTCGCCAATTTCTTGTTCTTGAAGTTTAAGTGAACTACGAGCCCCATTGTTAATCCTTTAACTGAAATTATTTGTAATTTTCGACAAGTAGAACAATGAATGGAGCAGGTAGACGTTTGAAATCCTTGTATATATTGCGTCTATATAGTCTAAGAAACTTATATGCAAAGCATCTAAACAGTAACAATCGCCAATTTTTTGATCTTCAAGTTTAAGTGAACAGCGAGCCCCATTGATAATCATGAAATGGAAATTATTTGTAACTTTCTACAAGTAGAACAATGAATAGTACAGGTAGACGGGTGAAATCTTTCTATATATTGCTTCTAAATAGTCTAAGAAACATATATGCAAAGCATCCAAACAGTACCATTCGCCAATTTTTTGTTCTTGAAGTTTAAGTGAACAACGAGCCCCATTGTTAATCCTTTAAAGGAAATTATTTGTAAATTTCGACAAGTAGAACAATGATTGGAACACGTAGACGGTTGAAATGTTTGTATATATTGCTTCCATATAGTCTAAGAAACATGTACGCAAAGCATCCAAACAGTACAATTCGCCAATTTTTTGTTCTTCAAGTGTATGTGAACAACGAGCCCCATTGTTAATCCTTTAAAGGAAATTATTTGTAAATTTCGACAAGTAGAACAATGAATGGAACAGGTAGACGGTTGAAATCTTTGTATATATTGCTTCTATATAATCTAAGAAACATATATGCAAAGCATCCATACAGTACAATTCGCCAATTATTTCATATTCATGTTTAAGTGAACTACGAGCCCCATTGTTAATACTTTAACGGAAATTATTTGTAACTTCCGACAAGTAGAACAATGAATGGAACAAGTAGACGGTTGAAATCAATGTTTATATTGCTTCTATATAGTCTAAGAAACATATATGTAAAGCATCCAAACAGTACAATTCGCCAATTTTTTGCTCTTCAAGTTTAAGTGAACAATGAGCCCCAATGGTTAATCCTTTATCGGTAATTATTTGTAACTTTCGACAAGTAGAACAATGAAGGGAACAGGTAGACGGTTGAAATCCTTGTATATATTGCGTCTATATAGTCTAAGAAACATATATGCAAAGCGTCCAAACAGTACAATTCGCCAATTTTTTGCTCTTCAAGTTTAAGTGAACAATGAGCCCCAATGGTTAATCGTTTATCGGTAATTATTTGTAAATTTCGACAAGTAGAACAATGAATGGAACAGGTAGACGGTTGAAATCCTTGTATATATTGCGTCTATATAGTCTAAGAAACATATATGCAAAGCATCCAAACAGTACAATTCGCCAATTTCCTGTTCTCCAAAGTTTAAGTGAACAACGAGCCCCATTGTTAATCCTTTAAAGGAAATTATTTGTAAATTTCGACAAGTAGAACAATGATTGGAACACGTAGACGGTTGAAATCTTTGTATATATTGCTTCCATATAGTCTAAGAAACATGTACGCAAAGCATCCAAACAGTACAATTCGCCTATTTTTTGTTTTTCAAGTTTAAGTGAACAATGAGCCCCAATGGTTAATCCTTTATCGGTAATTATTTGTAACTTTCGACAAGTAGAACAATGAATGGAACAGGTAGACGGTTGAAATCCTTGTATATATTGCGTCTATATAGTCCAAGAAACATATATGCAAAGCATCCAAACAGTACAATTCGCCAATTTATTGTTCTTCAAGTTTAAGTGAACAACGAGCCCCATTGTTAATCCTTTAAAGGAAATTATTTGTAAATTTCGGCAAGTAGAACAATGAATGGAACAGGTAGACGATTGAAATCATTGTATATATTGCTTCTATATAGACTAAGAAACATATATGCAAATCATCCAAACAGTACAATTCGCCAATTATTTGTTCTTCAAGTTTAAGTGAACTACGAGCCCCATTGTTAATACTTTAACGGTAATTATTTGTAACTTGCGACAAGTAGAACAATGAATGGAACAGGTAGCCGGTTGAAATCAATGTATATATTGCTTCTATATAGTCTAAGAAACATTTATGCAAAGTATCCAAACAGTACCATTCGCCAATTTTTTGTTCTTCAAGTTTAAGTGAACTACGAGCCCCATTGTTAATCCTTTAAAGGAAATTATTTGTAAATTTCTGCAAGTAGAACAATGAATGGAATAGGTAGACGGTTGAAATCATTGTATATATTGCTTCTATATAGTCTAAGAATCATATATGCAAATCATCCAAACAGTACAAATCGCCAATTTCTTGTTCTTCAAGTTTAAGTAAACTACAATCCCCATTGTTAATCCCTTAACGGAAATTATTTGTAACTTTCGACAAGTAGAACAATGAATGGAACAGGTAGACGGTTGAAATCTTTGTATATATTGCTTCTATATAGTCTAAGAAACATATATGCAAATCATCCAAACAGTACAATTCGCCAATTATTTGATCTTCAAGTTTAAGTGAACTACGAGCCCCATTGTTAATACTTTAACGGAACTTATTTGTAACATTCGACAAGTAGAACAATGAATGGAACAGGTAGACGGTTGAAATCAATGTATATATTGCTTCTATATAGTCTAAGAAACATATATGCAAAGCATCCAAACAGTACCATTCGCCACTTTTTTGTTCTTCAAGTTTAAGTGAACAACCAGCCCCATTGTTAATCCTTTAAATGAAATTATTTGTAAATTTCGACAAGTAGAACAATGATTGGAACACGTAGACGGTTGAAATCTTTGTATATATTGCTTCCATATAGTCTAAGAAACATATATGCAAAGCATCCTAACAGTACCATTCGCCAATTTTTTGTTCTTCAAGTTTAAGTGAACAATGAGACCCATTGTTAATCCTTTATCGGAAATTATTTGTAACTTTCGACAAGTAGAACAATGAATGGAACAGGTAGCCGGTTGAAATCAATGTATATAT
Organism: Cerceris ruficornis; assembly: GCA_963989415.1. Taxonomy (NCBI): domain Eukaryota; kingdom Metazoa; phylum Arthropoda; class Insecta; order Hymenoptera; family Crabronidae; genus Cerceris; species Cerceris ruficornis. Next base: position 2,036,002 of record CAXDIW010000301.1, on the reverse strand, counting down.
TGCTTCTATATAGTCTAAGAAACATTTATGCAAAGTATCCAAACAGTACCATTCGCCAATTTTTTGTTCTTCAAGTTTAAGTGAACTACGAGCCCCATTGTTAATCCTTTAAAGGAAATTATTTGTAAATTTCTGCAAGTAGAACAATGAATGGAATAGGTAGACGGTTGAAATCATTGTATATATTGCTTCTATATAGTCTAAGAAACATATATGCAAATCATCCAAACAGTACAATTCGCCAATTTCTTGTTCTTCAAGTTTAAGTAAACTACAATCCCCATTGTTAATCCCTTAACGGAAATTATTTGTAAATTTCGACAAGTAGAACAATGAATGGAACAGGTAGACGGTTGAAATCTTTGTATATATTGCTTCTATATAGTCTAAGAAACATATATGCAAATCATCCAAACAGTACAATTCGCCAATTATTTGATCTTCAAGTTTAAGTGAACTACGAGCCCCATTGTTAATACTATAACGGAAATTATTTGTTAATTTCGACAAGTAGAACAATGAATGGAACAGGTAGCCGGTTGAAATCAATGTATATATTGCTTCTATATAGTCTAAGCAACATTTATGCAAAGTATCCAAACAGTACCATTCGCCAATTTTTTGTTCTTCAAGTTTAAGTGAACTACGAGCCCCATTGTTAATCCTTTAAAGGAAATTATTTGTAAATTTCTGCAAGTAGAACAATGAATGGAATAGGTAGACGGTTGAAATCATTGTATATATTGCTTCTATATAGTCTAAGAAACATATATGCAAATCATCCAAACAGTACAATTCGCCAATTTCTTGTTCTTCAAGATTAAGTAAACTACAATCCCCATTGTTAATCCCTTAACGGAAATTATTTGTAACTTTCGACAAGTAGAACAATGAATGGAACAGGTAGACGGTTGAAATCTTTGTATATATTGCTTCTATAAAGTCTAAGAAACGTATATGCAAATCATCCAAACAGTACAATTCGCCAATTATTTGATCTTCAAGTTTAAGTGAACTACGAGCCCCATTGTTAATACTTTAAAGGAAATTATTTGTAACTTTCGACAAGTAGAACAATGAATGGAACAGGTAGACGGTTGAAATCAATATATATATTGCTTCTATATAGTCTAAGATACATATATGGAAAGCATCCAAACCGTACCATTCGCCACTTTTTTGTTCTTCAAGTTTAAGTGAACAACGAGCCCCATTGTTAATCCTTTAAAGGAAATTATTTGTAAATTTCGGCAAGTAGAACAATGAATGGAATAGGTAGACGGTTGAAATCAATCTATATATTCCTTCTATATAGTCTAAAAAACATATATGCAAATCATCCAAACAGTACAATTCGCCAATTTCTTGTTCTTCAAGTTTAAGTAAACTAGAATCCCCATTGTTAATCCCTTAACGGAAATTATTTGTAACTTTCGACAAGTAGAACAATGAATGGAACAGGTAGACGGTTGAAATCTTTGTATATATTGCTTCTATATAGTCTAAGAAACATATATGCAAATCATCCAAACAGTACAATTCGCCAATTATTTGATCTTCTAGTTTAAGTGAACTACGAGCCCCATTGTTAATACTTTAAAGGAAATTATTTGTAACTTTCGACAAGTAGATCAATGAATGGATCAGGTAGACGGTTGAAATCAATGTATATATTGCTTCTATATAGTCTAAGAAACATATATGCAAAGCATCCAAACAGTACAATTCGACAATTTTTTGTTCTTCAAGTTTAGTGAACTACGAGCCCCATTGTTAATACTTTAACGGAAATCATTTGTAACTTCCGACAAGTAGAACAATGAATGGAACAGGTAGACGGTTGAAATCAATGTATATATTGCTTCTATATAGTCTAAGAAACATATATGCCAAGCATCCAAACAGTACCATTCGCCAATTTTTTGTTCTTCAAGTTTAAGTGAACAATGAGCCCCATTGTTAATCCTTTATCGGAAATTATTTGTAAATTTCGACAAGTAGAACAATGAATGGAACAGTTAGACTGTTGAAATCATTGTAGATATTGCTTCTATATAGTCCAAGAAACCTATATGCAAAGCGTCCAAACAGTACAATTCGCCAATTTGTTGCTCTTCAAGTTTAAGTGAACTACGAGCCCCATTGTTAATCCTTTAAAGGAAATTATTTGTAAATTTCGGCAAGTAGAACAATGAATGGAACAGGTAGACGATTGAAATCATTGTATATATTGCTTCTATATAGACTAAGAAACATATATGCAAATCATCCAAACAGTACAATTCGCCAATTATTTGTTCTTCAAGTTTAAGTGAACTACGAGCCCCATTGTTAATACTTTAACGGTAATTATTTGTAACTTGCGACAAGTAGAACAATGAATGGAACAGGTAGCCGGTTGAAATCAATGTATATATTGCTTCTATATAGTCTAAGAAACATTTATGCAAAGTATCCAAACAGTACGATTCGCCAATTTTTTGTTCTTCAAGTTTAAGTGAACTACGAGCCCCATTGTTAATCCTTTAAAGGAAATTATTTGTAAATTTCTGCAAGTAGAACAATGAATGGAATAGGTAGACGGTTGAAATCATTGTATATATTGCTTCTATATAGTCTAAGAATCATATATGCAAATCATCCAAACAGTACAATTCGCCAATTTCTTGTTCTTCAAGTTTAAGTAAACTACAATCCCCATTGTTAATCCCTTAACGGAAATTATTTGTAACTTTCGACAAGTAGAACAATGAATGGAACAGGTAGACGGTTGAAATCTTTGTATATATTGCTTCTATATAGTCTAAGAAACATATATGCAAATCATCCAAACAGTACAATTCGCCAATTATTTGATCTTCAAGTTTAAGTGAACTACGAGCCCCATTGTTAATACTTTAACGGAACTTATTTGTAACATTCGACAAGTAGAACAATGAATGGAACAGGTAGACGGTTGAAATCAATGTATATATTGCTTCTATATAGTCTAAGAAACATATATGCAAAGCATCCAAACAGTACCATTCGCCACTTTTTTGTTCTTCAAGTTTAAGTGAACAACCAGCCCCATTGTTAATCCTTTAAATGAAATTATTTGTAAATTTCGACAAGTAGAACAATGATTGGAACACGTAGACGGTTGAAATCTTTGTATATATTGCTTCCATATAGTCTAAGAAACATATATGCAAAGCATCCTAACAGTACCATTCGCCAATTTTTTGTTCTTCAAGTTTAAGTGAACAATGAGACCCATTGTTAATCCTTTATCGGAAATTATTTGTAACTTTCGACAAGTAGATCAATGAATGGAACAGGTAGACGGTTGAAATCTTTGTACATATTGCTTCTATATAGTCTAAGAAACATATATGCAAATCATCCAAACAGTACAATTCGCCAATTATTTGTTCTTCAAGTTTAAGTGAACTACGATCCCCATTGTTAATCCCTTAACGGAAATTATTTGTATCTTTCGACAAGTAGAACAGTGAATGGAACAGGTAGACGGTTGAAATCTTTGTATATATTGCTTCTATATAATATAAGAAACATATATGCAAAGCATCCAAACAGTACCATTCGCCACTTTTTTGTTCTTCAAGTTTAAGTGAACAACGAGCCCCATTGTTAATCCTTTATCGGAAATTATTTGTAACTTTCGACAAGTAGAACAATGAATGGAACAGGTAGACGGTTGAAATCAATGTATATATTGCTTCTATGTAGTCTAAGAAACATATATGCAAAGTATCCAAACAGTACCATTCGCCAATTTTTTGTTCTTCAAGTTTAAGTGAACAACGAGCCCCATTGTTAAACCTTTAAAGGAAATTATTTGTAAATTTCGACAAGTAGAACTATGATTGGAACACGTAGACGGTTGAAATCTTTGTATATATTGCTTCCATATAGTCTAAGAAACATGTACGCAAAGCATCCAAACAGTACCATTCGCCACTTTTTTGTTCTTCAAGATTAAGTGAACAACGAGCCCCATTTTTAATCCTTTAAAGGAAATTATTTGTAAATTTCGACAAGTAGAACAATGATTGGAACACGTATACGGTTGAAATCTTTGTATATATTGCTTCCATATAGTCTAAGAAACATATATGCAAAGCATCCAAACAGTACCATTCGCCAATTTTTTGTTCTTCAAATTTAAGTGAACAATGAGACCCATTGTTAATCCTTTATCGGAAATTATTTGTAACTTTCGACAAGTAGAACAATGAATGGAACAGGTAGACGGTTGAAATCTTTGTATATATTGCTTCTATAAAGTCTAAGAAACGTATATGCAAATCATCCAAACAGTACAATTCGCCAATTATTTGATCTTCAAGTTTAAGTGAACTACGAGCCCCATTGTTAATACTTTAAAGGAAATTATTTGTAACTTTCGACAAGTAGAACAATGAATGGAACAGGTAGACGGTTGAAATCAATATATATATTGCTTCTATATAGTCTAAGATACATATATGGAAAGCATCCAAACCGTACCATTCGCCACTTTTTTGTTCTTCAAATTTAAGTGAACAATGAGACCCATTGTTAATCCTTTATCGGAAATTATTTGTAACTTTCGACAAGTAGAACAATGAATGGAACAGGTAGACGGTTGAAATCTTTGTATATATTGCTTCTATAAAGTCTAAGAAACGTATATGCAAATCATCCAAACAGTACAATTCGCCAATTATTTGATCTTCAAGTTTAAGTGAACAACGAGCCCCATTGTTAATCCTTTAAAGGAAATTATTTGTAAATTTCGGCAAGTAGAACAATGAATGGAATAGGTAGACGGTTGAAATCAATCTATATATTGCTTCTATATAGTCTAAAAAACATATATGCAAATCATCCAAACAGTACAATTCGCCAATTTCTTGTTCTTCAAGTTTAAGTAAACTAGAATCCCCATTGTTAATCCCTTAACGGAAATTATTTGTAACTTTCGACAAGTAGAACAATGAATGGAACAGGTAGACGGTTGAAATCTTTGTATATATTGCTTCTATATAGTCTAAGAAACATATATGCAAATCATCCAAACAGTACAATTCGCCAATTATTTGATCTTCTAGTTTAAGTGAACTACGAGCCCCATTGTTAATACTTTAAAGGAAATTATTTGTAACTTTCGACAAGTAGATCAATGAATGGATCAGGTAGACGGTTGAAATCAATGTATATATTGCTTCTATATAGTCTAAGAAACATATATGCAAAGCATCCAAACAGTACAATTCGACAATTTTTTGTTCTTCAAGTTTAGTGAACTACGAGCCCCATTGTTAATACTTTAACGGAAATCATTTGTAACTTCCGACAAGTAGAACAATGAATGGAACAGGTAGACGGTTGAAATCAATGTATATATTGCTTCTATATAGTCTAAGAAACATATATGCCAAGCATCCAAACAGTACCATTCGCCAATTTTTTGTTCTTCAAGTTTAAGTGAACAATGAGCCCCATTGTTAATCCTTTATCGGAAATTATTTGTAAATTTCGACAAGTAGAACAATGAATGGAACAGGTAGACTGTTGAAATCATTGTAGATATTGCTTCTATATAGTCCAAGAAACATATATGCAAAGCGTCCAAACAGTACAATTCGCCAATTTTTTGCTCTTCAAGTTTAAGTGAACTACGAGCCCCATTGTTAATCCTTTAAAGGAAATTATTTGTAAATTTCGGCAAGTAGAACAATGAATGGAATAGTAGACGGTTGAAATCATTGTATATATTGCTTCTATATAGTCTAAGAAACATTTATGCAAAGCATCCAAACAGTAAAATTCGCCAATTTTTTGTTCTTCAAGTTTAAGTAAACTACGATCCCCATTGTTAATACTTTAACGGAAATCATTTTTAACTTTCGACAAGTAGATCAATGAATGGAACAGGTAGACGGTTGAAATCTTTGTACATATTGCTTCTATATAGTCTAAGAAACATATATGCAAATCATCCAAACAGTACAATTCGCCAATTATTTGTTCTTCAAGTTTAAGTGAACTACGATCCCCATTGTTAATCCCTTAACGGAAATTATTTGTATCTTTCGACAAGTAGAACAGTGAATGGAACAGGTAGACGGTTGAAATCTTTGTATATATTGCTTCTATATAATATAAGAAACATATATGCAAAGCATCCAAACAGTACCATTCGCCACTTTTTTGTTCTTCAAGTTTAAGTGAACAACGAGCCCCATTGTTAATCCTTTATCGGAAATTATTTGTAACTTTCGACAAGTAGAACAATGAATGGAACAGGTAGACGGTTGAAATCAATGTATATATTGCTTCTATGTAGTCTAAGAAACATATATGCAAAGTATCCAAACAGTACCATTCGCCAATTTTTTGTTCTTCAAGTTTAAGTGAACAACGAGCCCCATTGTTAAACCTTTAAAGGAAATTATTTGTAAATTTCGACAAGTAGAACTATGATTGGAACACGTAGACGGTTGAAATCTTTGTATATATTGCTTCCATATAGTCTAAGAAACATGTACGCAAAGCATCCAAACAGTACCATTCGCCACTTTTTTGTTCTTCAAGATTAAGTGATCAACGAGCCCCATTTTTAATCCTTTAAAGGAAATTATTTGTAAATTTCGACAAGTAGAACAATGATTGGAACACGTATACGGTTGAAATCTTTGTATATATTGCTTCCATATAGTCTAAGAAACATATATGCAAAGCATCCAAACAGTACCATTCGCCAATTTTTTGTTCTTCAAATTTAAGTGAACAATGAGACCCATTGTTAATCCTTTATCGGAAATTATTTGTAACTTTCGACAAGTAGAACAATGAATGGAACAGGTAGACGGTTGAAATCTTTGTATATATTGCTTCTATAAAGTCTAAGAAACGTATATGCAAATCATCCAAACAGTACAATTCGCCAATTATTTGATCTTCAAGTTTAAGTGAACTACGAGCCCCATTGTTAATACTTTAAAGGAAATTATTTGTAACTTTCGACAAGTAGAACAATGAATGGAACAGGTAGACGGTTGAAATCAATATATATATTGCTTCTATATAGTCTAAGATACATATATGGAAAGCATCCAAACCGTACCATTCGCCACTTTTTTGTTCTTCAAATTTAAGTGAACAATGAGACCCATTGTTAATCCTTTATCGGAAATTGTTTGTAACTTTCGACAAGTAGAACAATGAATGGAACAGGTAGACGGTTGAAATCTTTGTATATATTGCTTCTATAAAGTCTAAGAAACGTATATGCAAATCATCCAAACAGTACAATTCGCCAATTATTTGATCTTCAAGTTTAAGTGAACAACGAGCCCCATTGTTAATCCTTTAAAGGAAATTATTTGTAAATTTCGGCAAGTAGAACAATGAATGGAATAGGTAGACGGTTGAAATCAATCTATATATTGCTTCTATATAGTCTAAAAAACATATATGCAAATCATCCAAACAGTACAATTCGCCAATTTCTTGTTCTTCAAGTTTAAGTAAACTAGAATCCCCATTGTTAATCCCTTAACGGAAATTATTTGTAACTTTCGACAAGTAGAACAATGAATGGAACAGGTAGACGGTTGAAATCTTTGTATATATTGCTTCTATATAGTCTAAGAAACATATATGCAAATCATCCAAACAGTACAATTCGCCAATTATTTGATCTTCTAGTTTAAGTGAACTACGAGCCCCATTGTTAATACTTTAAAGGAAATTATTTGTAACTTTCGACAAGTAGATCAATGAATGGATCAGGTAGACGGTTGAAATCAATGTATATATTGCTTCTATATAGTCTAAGAAACATATATGCAAAGCATCCAAACAGTACAATTCGACAATTTTTTGTTCTTCAAGTTTAGTGAACTACGAGCCCCATTGTTAATACTTTAACGGAAATCATTTGTAACTTCCGACAAGTAGAACAATGAATGGAACAGGTAGACGGTTGAAATCAATGTATATATTGCTTCTATATAGTCTAAGAAACATATATGCCAAGCATCCAAACAGTACCATTCGCCAATTTTTTGTTCTTCAAGTTTAAGTGAACAATGAGCCCCATTGTTAATCCTTTATCGGAAATTATTTGTAAATTTCGACAAGTAGAACAATGAATGGAACAGGTAGACTGTTGAAATCATTGTAGATATTGCTTCTATATAGTCCAAGAAACATATATGCAAAGCGTCCAAACAGTACAATTCGCCAATTTTTTGCTCTTCAAGTTTAAGTGAACTACGAGCCCCATTGTTAATCCTTTAAAGGAAATTATTTGTAAATTTCGGCAAGTAGAACAATGAATGGAATAGTAGACGGTTGAAATCATTGTATATATTGCTTCTATATAGTCTAAGAAACATTTATGCAAAGCATCCAAACAGTAAAATTCGCCAATTTTTTGTTCTTCAAGTTTAAGTAAACTACGATCCCCATTGTTAATACTTTAACGGAAATCATTTTTAACTTCCGACAAGTAGAACAATGAATGGAACAGGTAGACGGTTGAAATCTTTGTATATGTTGCTTCTATATAGTCTAAGAAACCTATATGCAAAGCATCTAAACAGTAACATTCGCCAATTTTTTGATCTTCAAGTTTAAGTGAACAGCGAGCCCCATTGATAATCATGAAATGGAAATTATTTGTAACTTTCTACAAGTAGAACAATAAATAGTACAGGTAGACTGGTGAAATCTTTCTATATATTGCTTCTAATTAGTCTAAGAAACATATATGTAAAGCATCCAAACAGTACAATTCGCCAATTTTTTGTTCTTCAAGTTTAAGTGAACTACGAGCCCCATTGTTAATCCTTTAAAAAAAATTATTTGTAAATTTCGACAAGTAGAACAATGAATGGATCAGGTAGACGGTTGAAATCAATGTATATATTGCTTCTATATAGTCTAAGAAACATATATGCAAAGCATCCAAACAGTACAATTCGACAATTTTTTGTTCTTCAAGTTTAGTGAACAATGAGCCCCAATGGTTAATCCTTTATCGGAAATTATTTGTAATTTTCGACAAGTAGAACAATGAATGGATCAGGTAGACGGTTGAAATCAATGTGTATATTGCTTCTATATAGTCTAAGAAACATATATGCCAAGCATCCAAACAGTACCATTCGCCAATTTTTTGTTCTTCAAGTTTAGTGAACAATGAGCCCCAATGGTTAATCCTTTATCGGAAATTATTTGTAACTTTCGACAAGTAGAACAATGAATGGAACAGGTAGACGGTTGAAATCTTTGTATATATTGCTTCTATATAATCTAAGAAACATATATGCAAAGCATCTAAACAGTAACAATCGCCAATTTTTTGATCGTCAAGTTTAAGTGAACAGCGAGCCCCATTGATAATCATGAAATGGAAATTATTTGTAACTTTCTACAAGTAGAACAATGAATAGTACAGGTAGACGGGTGAAATCTTTCTGTATATTGCTTCTAAATAGTCTAAGAAACACATATGCAAAGCATCCAAACAGTACAATTCGTCAATTTTTTGTTCTTCAAGTTTAAGTGAACTACGAGCCCCATTGTTAATCATTTAAAGGAAATTATTTGTAAATTTTGACAAGTAGAACAATGAATGGATCTTGTAGACGGTTGAATTCATTGTATATATTGCTTCTATATAGTCTACGAAACATATATGCAAAGCATCCAAACAGTACAATTAGCCAATTTTTTGTTCTTCAAGTTTAAGTGAACAATGAGCCCCAATGGTTAATACTTTATCGGAAATTATTTGTAATTTTCGACAAGTAGAACAATGAATGGAACAGGTAGACGGTGGAAATCCTTGTATATATTGCGTCTATATAGTCTAAGAAACATATCTGCAAATCATCCAAATAGTACAATTCGCCAATTATTTGATCTTCAAGTTTAAGTGAACTACGAGCCCCAATGGTTAATCCTTTATCAGAAATTATTTGTAATTTTCGACAAGTAGAAAAATGATTGGAACACACAGACGGTTGAAATCTTTGTATATATTGCTTCCATATAGTCTAAGAAACATATATGCAAAGCATCCAAACAGTACCATTCGCCAATTTTTTGTTCTTCAAGTTTAAGTGAACAATGAGCCCCATTGTTAATCCTTTATCGGAAATTATTTGTAACTTTCGACAAGTAGAACATTGAATGGAACAGGTAGACGGTTGAAATCTTTGTATATATTGCTTCTATATAGTCTAAGAAACATATATGCAAAGCATTCAAACAGTACCATTCATCAATTTTTGTTCTTCAAGTTTAAGTGAACAACGAGCCCCATTGTTAATCCTTTAAAGGAAATTATTTGTAAATTTCGACAAGTAGAACAATGATTGGAACACGTAGACGGTTGAAATCTTTGTATATATTGCTTCCATATAGTCTAAGAAACATGTACGCAAAGCATCCAAACAGTACCATTCGCCAATTTTTTGTTCTTCAAGTTTAAGTGAACAATGAGCCCCAATGGTTAATCCTTTATCGGAAATTATTTGTAATTTTCGACAAGTAGAACATTGAATGGAACAGGTAGACGGTTGAAATCTTTGTATATATTGCTTCTATATAGTCTAAGAAACATATATGCAAAGCATCCAAACAGTACCATTCGCCAATTTTTTGTTCTTCAAGTTTAAGTGAACAATGAGCCCCATTGTTAATCCTTTATCGGAAATTATTTGTAAATTTCGACAAGTAGAACAATGAATGGAATAGGTAGACGGTTGAAATCTTTGTATATATTGCTTCTATATAGTCTAAGAAACATATATGCAAAGCATCCAAACAGTACAATTCGCCAATTTATTGTTCTTCAAGTTTAAGTGAACAACGAGCCCCATTGTTAATCCTTTAACGGAAATTAATTGTAACTTTCTACAAGTAGAACAATGATTGGAACACGTAGACGGTTGAAATCTTTGTATATATTGCTTCCATATAGTCTAAGAAACATATATGCAAAGCATCCAAACAGTACCATTCGCCAATTTTTTGTTCTTCAAGTTTAAGTGAACAATGAGACCCATTGTTAATCCTTTATCGGAAATTATTTGTAACTTTCGACAAGTAGATCAATGAATGGAACAGGTAGACGGTTGAAATCTTTGTATATATTGCTTCTATATAGTCTAAGAAACATATATGCAAAGCATCCAAAAAGTACAATTCGCCAATTTTTTGTTCTTCAAGTTTAAGTGAACAATGAGCCCCAATGGTTAATCCGTTATCGGAAATTATTTGTAACTTGCGACAAGTAGAACAATGAGTGGAACAGGTAGACGGTTGAAATCTTTTTATATATTGCTTCTATATAATCTAAAAAACATATATGCAAAGCATCCAAACAGTACAATTCGCCAATTTTTTGTTCTTCAAGTTTAAGAGAACAATGAGCCCCAATGGTTAGTCCTTTAAAGGAAATTATTTGTAAATTTCGACAAGTAGAACAATGAATGGAACACGTAGACGGTTGAAATCTTTGTATATATTGCTTCCATATAGTCTAAAAAACATGTACGCAAAGCATCCAAACAGTACCATGCGCCAATTTTTTGTTCTTCAAGTTTAAGTGAACAATAAGCCCCAATGGTTAATCCTTTATCGGAAATTATTTGTAATTTTCGACAAGTAGAGCAATGAATGGAACTGGTAGACGGTTGAAATCTTTGTATATATTGCTTCTATATAATCTAAGAAACATATATGCAAAGCATCTAAACAGTAACAATCGCCAATTTTTTGATCTTCAAGTTTAAGTGAACAGCGAGCCCCATTGATAATCGTGGAATAGAAATTATTTGTAACTTTCTACAAGTAGAACAATGAATAGTACAGGTAGACGGGTGAAATCTTTCTATATATTGGTTCTAAATAGTCTAAGAACACATCTATGCAAAGCTTCCAAACAGTACAATTCGCCAATTTTTTGTTCTTCAAGTTTAAGTGAACTACGAGCCCCATTGTTAATCCTTTAAAGGAAATTATTTGTAAATTTCGACAAGTAGAACAATGATTGGAACACGTAGACGGTTGAAATCTTTGTATATATTGCTTCCATATAGTCTAAGAAACATATATGCAAAGCATCCAAACAGTACCATTCATCAATTTTTTGTTCTTCAAGTTTAAGTGAACAATGAGACCCATTGTTAATCCTTTATCGGAAATTATTTGTAACTTTCGACAAGTAGATCAATGAATGGAACAGGTAGACGGTTGAAATCATAGTATATATTGCGTCTATATAGTCTAAGAAACATATATGCAAAGCATCCAAACAGTACCATTCGCCAATTTTTTGTTCTTCAAGTTTAAGTGAACAATGAGCCCCATTGTTAATCCTTTATCGGAAATTATTTGTAACTTTCGACAAGTAGAACATTGAATGGAACTGGTAGACGGTTGAAATCTTTGTATATATTGCTTCTATATAGTCTAAGAAACATATATGCAAAGCATCCAAACAGTACCATTCGCCAATTTTTTGTTCTTCAAGTTTAAGTGAACAATGAGCCCCAATGGTTAATCCTTTATCGGAAATTATTTGTAATTTTCGACAAGTAGAACAATGAATGGAACAGGTAGACGGTTGAAATCTTTGTATATATTGCTTCTATATAGTCTAAGAAACATATATGCAAAGCATCCAAACAGTACCATTCGCCAATTTTTTGTTCTTCAAGTTTAAGTGAACAATGAGCCCCATTTTTAATCCTTTATCGGAAATTATTTGTAAGTTTCGACAAGTAGAACATTGAATGGAACAGGTAGACGGTTGAAATCTTTGTATATATTGCTTCTATATAGTCTAAGAAACATATATGCAAAGCATCCAAACAGTACCATTCATCAATTTTTTGTTCTTCAAGTTTAAGTGAACAACGAGCCCCATTGTTAATCCTTTAAAGGAAATTATTTGTAAATTTCGACAAGTAGAACAATGATTGGAACACGTAGACGGTTGAAATCTTTGTATATATTGCTTCCATATAGTCTAAGAAACATGTACGCAAAGCATCCAAACATTACCATTCGCCAATTTTTTGTTCTTCAAGTTTAAGTGAACAATGAGCCCCAATGGTTAATCCTTTATCGGAAATTATTTGTAATTTTCGACAAGTAGAACATTGAATGGAACAGGTAGACGGTTGAAATCTTTGTATATATTGCTTCTATATAGTCTAAGAAACATATATGCAAAGCATCCAAACAGTACCATTCGCCAATTTTTTGTTCTTCAAGTTTAAGTGAACAATGAGCCCCATTGTTAATCCTTTATCGGAAATTATTTGTAAATTTCGACTAGTAGAACAATGAATGGATCAGGTAGACGGTTGAAATCATGGTATATATTGCTTCTATATAATCTAAGAAACATGTATGCAAAGCATCCAAACAGTACAATTCGCCAATTTTTTGTTCTTCAAGTTTAAGTGAACTACGAGCCCCATTGTTAATCCTTTAACGGAAATTAATTGTAACTTTCTACAAGTAGAACAATGATTGGAACACGTAGACGGTTGAAATCTTTGTATATATTGCTTCCATATAGTCTAAGAAACATATATGCAAAGCATCCAAACAGTACCATTCGCCAATTTTTTGTTCTTCAAGTTTAAGTGAACAATGAGCCCCAATGGTTAATCCTTTATCGGAAATTAATTGTAACTTTCTACAAGTAGAACAATGATTGGAACACGTAGACGGTTGAAATCTTTGTATATATTGCTTCCATACAGTCTAAGAAACATATATGCAAAGCATTCAAACAGTACCATTCGCCAATTTTTTGTTCTTCAAGTTTAAGTGAACAATGAGCCCCATTGTTAATCCTTTATCGGAAATTATTTGTAACTTTCGACAAGTAGAACATTGAATGGAACAGGTAGACGGTTGAAATCTTTGTATATATTGCTTCTATATAGTATAAGAAACATATATGCAAAGCATCCAAACAGTACCATTCGCCAATTTTTTGTTCTTCAAGTTTAAGTGAACAATGAGACCCATTGTTAATCCTTTATCGGAAATTATTTGTAAATTTCGACAAGTAGAACAATGAATGGAACAGGTAGACGGTTGAAATCTTTGTATATATTGCTTCTATATAGTCTAAGAAACATATATGCAAAGCATCCAAAAAGTACAATTCGCCAATTTTTTGTTCTTCAAGTTTAAGTGAACAATGAGCCCCAATGGTTAATCCTTTATCGGAAATTATTTGTAATTTTCGACAAGTAGAACAATGAATGGAACAGGTAGACGGTTGAAATCATTTTATATATTGCTTCTATATAGTCTAAGAAACATATATGCAAAGCATCCAAACAGTACAATTCGCCAATTTTTTGTTCTTCAAGTTTAATTGAACAATGAGCCCCAATGCTTAATCCGTTATCGGATATTATTTGTAACTTTCGACAAGTAGAACAATGAATGGAACAGGTAGACGGTTGAAATCATTGTATATATTGCTTCTATATAGTCTAAGAAACATATATGCAAAGCATCCAGACAGTACAATTCGCCAATTTTTTGTTCTTCAAGTTTAAGTGAACAATGAGCCCCAATGGTTAATCCTTTATCGGTAATTATTTGTAACTTTCGACAAGTAGAACAATGAATGGAACAGGTAGACGGTTGAAATCATAGTATATATTGCGTCTATATAGTCTAAGAAACATATATGCAAAGCATCCAAACAGTTCAATTCGCCAATTTTTTGTTCTTCAAGTTTAAGTGAACAATGAGCCCCAATGGTTAATCCTTTATCGGAAATTATTTGTAAATTTCGACAAGTAGAACAATGAATGGAATAGGTAGGCGGTTGAAATCTTTGTATATATTGCTTCTATATAGTCTAAGAAACATATATGCAAAGCATCCAACCAGTACCATTCGCCAATTGTTTGTTCTTCAAGTTTAAGTGAACAATGAGCCCCAATGGTTAATCCTTTATCGGAAATTATTTGTAATTTTCAACAAGTAGAACAATGAATGGAACAGGTAGACGGTTGAAATCTTTGTATATATTGCTTCTATATAGTCTAAGAAACATATATGCAAAGCATCCAAACAGTACCATTCGCCAATTTTTTGTTCTTTAGGTTTAAGTGAACAACGAGCCCCATTGTTAATCCTTTAACGGAAATTATTTGTAAATCTCGACAAGAAGAACAATGATTGGAACACGTAGACGGTTGAAATCTTTGTATATATTGCTTCCATATAGTCTAAGAAACATATATGCAAAGCATCCAAATAGTACCATTCGTCTATTTTTTGTCGTTCAAGTTTAAGTGAACAATGAGCCCCATTGTTAATACTTTATCGGAAATTATTTGTAACTTTCGACAAGTAGAACAATGAATGGAACAGGTAGACGGTTGAAATCTTTGTATATATTGCTTCTATATAGTCTAAGAAACATATATGCAAAGCATCCAAACAGTACAATTCGCCAATTTTTTGTTCTTCAAGTTTAAGTGAACAATGAGCCCCATTGTTAATCCTTTATCGGAAATTATTTGTAAATTTCGACAAGTAGAACAATGAATGGAACAGGTAGACGGTTGAAATCTTTGTATATATTGCTTCTATATAGTCTAAGAAACATATATGCAAAGCATCCAAACAGTACAATTCGCCAATTTTTTGTTCTTCAAGTTTAAGTGAACAACGTGCCCCAATGGTTTATCCTTTATCGGTAATTATTTGTAACTTTCGACAAGTAGAACAATGAATGGAACAGGTAGACGGTTGAAATCATTGTATATATTGCGTCTATATAGTCTAAGAAAGATATATGCAAAGCATCCAAACAGTACCATTCGCCAATTTTTTGTTCTTCAAGTTTAAGTGAACAATGAGCCCCATTGTTAATCCTTTATCGGAAATTATTTGTAAATTTCGACAAGTAGAACAATGAATGGAATAGGTAGACGGTTGAAATCTTTGTATATATTGCTTCTATATAGTCTAAGAAACATATATGCAAAGCATCCAAACAGTACAATTCGCCAATTTATTGTTCTTCAAGTTTAAGTGAACAACGAGCCCCATTGTTAATCCTTTAAAGGAAATTATGTGTAAATTTCGACAAGTAGAACAATGATTGGAACACGTAGACGGTTGAAATCTTGGTATATATTGCTTCCATATAGTCTAAGAAACATGTACGCAAAGCATCCAAACAGTACCATTCGCCAATTTTTTGGTCTTCAAGTTTAAGTGAACAATGAGCCCCAATGGTTAATCCTTTATCGGAAATTATTTGTAATTTTCGACAAGTAGAACAATGAATGGAACAGGTAGACGGTGGAAATCCTTGTATATATTGCGTCTATATAGTCTAAGAAACATATCTGCAAATCATCCAAATAGTACAATTCGCCAATTATTTGATCTACAAGTTTAAGTGAACTACGAGCCCCAATGGTTAATCCTTTATCAGAAATTATTTGTAATTTTCGACAAGTAGAAAAATGATTGGAACACACAGACGGTTGAAATCTTTGTATATATTGCTTCCATATAGTCTAAGAAACATATATGCAAAGCATCCAAACAGTACCATTCGCCAATTTTTTGTTCTTCAAGTTTAAGTGAACAATGAGCCCCATTGTTAATCCTTTATCGGAAATTATTTGTAACTTTCGACAAGTAGAACATTGAATGGAACTGGTAGACGGTTGAAATCTTTGTATATATTGCTTCTATATAGTCTAAGAAACATATATGCAAAGCATCCAAACAGTACCATTCGCCAATTTTTTGTTCTTCAAGTTTAAGTGAACAATGAGCCCCAATGGTTAATCCTTTATCGGAAATTATTTGTAATTTTCGACAAGTAGAACAATGAATGGAACAGGTAGACGGTTGAAATCTTTGTATATATTGCTTCTATATAGTCTAAGAAACATATATGCAAAGCATCCAAACAGTACCATTCGCCAATTTTTTGTTCTTCAAGTTTAAGTGAACAATGAGCCCCATTTTTAATCCTTTATCGGAAATTATTTGTAAGTTTCGACAAGTAGAACATTGAATGGAACAGGTAGACGGTTGAAATCTTTGTATATATTGCTTCTATATAGTCTAAGAAACATATATGCAAAGCATCCAAACAGTACCATTCATCAATTTTTTGTTCTTCAAGTTTAAGTGAACAACGAGCCCCATTGTTAATCCTTTAAAGGAAATTATTTGTAAATTTCGACAAGTAGAACAATGATTGGAACACGTAGACGGTTGAAATCTTTGTATATATTGCTTCCATATAGTCTAAGAAACATGTACGCAAAGCATCCAAACATTACCATTCGCCAATTTTTTGTTCTTCAAGTTTAAGTGAACAACGTGCCCCAATGGTTTATCCTTTATCGGTAATTATTTGTAACTTTCGACAAGTAGAACAATGAATGGAACAGGTAGACGGTTGAAATCATTGTATATATTGCGTCTATATAGTCTAAGAAAGATATATGCAAAGCATCCAAACAGTACCATTCGCCAATTTTTTGTTCTTCAAGTTTAAGTGAACAATGAGCCCCATTGTTAATCCTTTATCGGAAATTATTTGTAAATTTCGACAAGTAGAACAATGAATGGAATAGGTAGACGGTTGAAATCTTTGTATATATTGCTTCTATATAGTCTAAGAAACATATATGCAAAGCATCCAAACAGTACAATTCGCCAATTTATTGTTCTTCAAGTTTAAGTGAACAACGAGCCCCATTGTTAATCCTTTAAAGGAAATTATGTGTAAATTTCGACAAGTAGAACAATGATTGGAACACGTAGACGGTTGAAATCTTTGTATATATTGCTTCCATATAGTCTAAGAAACATGTACGCAAAGCATCCAAACAGTACCATTCGCCAATTTTTTGGTCTTCAAGTTTAAGTGAACAATGAGCCCCAATGGTTAATCCTTTATCGGAAATTATTTGTAATTTTCGACAAGTAGAACAATGAATGGAACAGGTAGACGGTGGAAATCCTTGTATATATTGCGTCTATATAGTCTAAGAAACATATCTGCAAATCATCCAAATAGTACAATTCGCCAATTATTTGATCTTCAAGTTTAAGTGAACTACGAGCCCCAATGGTTAATCCTTTATCAGAAATTATTTGTAATTTTCGACAAGTAGAAAAATGATTGGAACACACAGACGGTTGAAATCTTTGTATATATTGCTTCCATATAGTCTAAGAAACATATATGCAAAGCATCCAAACAGTACCATTCGCCAATTTTTTGTTCTTCAAGTTTAAGTGAACAATGAGCCCCATTGTTAATCCTTTATCGGAAATTATTTGTAACTTTCGACAAGTAGAACATTGAATGGAACTGGTAGACGGTTGAAATCTTTGTATATATTGCTTCTATATAGTCTAAGAAACATATATGCAAAGCATCCAAACAGTACCATTCGCCAATTTTTTGTTCTTCAAGTTTAAGTGAACAATGAGCCCCAATGGTTAATCCTTTATCGGAAATTATTTGTAATTTTCGACAAGTAGAACAATGAATGGAACAGGTAGACGGTTGAAATCTTTGTATATATTGCTTCTATATAGTCTAAGAAACATATATGCAAAGCATCCAAACAGTACCATTCGCCAATTTTTTGTTCTTCAAGTTTAAGTGAACAATGAGCCCCATTTTTAATCCTTTATCGGAAATTATTTGTAAGTTTCGACAAGTAGAACATTGAATGGAACAGGTAGACGGTTGAAATCTTTGTATATATTGCTTCTATATAGTCTAAGAAACATATATGCAAAGCATCCAAACAGTACCATTCATCAATTTTTTGTTCTTCAAGTTTAAGTGAACAACGAGCCCCATTGTTAATCCTTTAAAGGAAATTATTTGTAAATTTCGACAAGTAGAACAATGATTGGAACACGTAGGCGGTTGAAATCTTTGTATATATTGCTTCCATATAGTCTAAGAAACATGTACGCAAAGCATCCAAACATTACCATTCGCCAATTTTTTGTTCTTCAAGTTTAAGTGAACAACGTGCCCCAATGGTTTATCCTTTATCGGTAATTATTTGTAACTTTCGACAAGTAGAACAATGAATGGAACAGGTAGACGGTTGAAATCATTGTATATATTGCGTCTATATAGTCTAAGAAAGATATATGCAAAGCATCCAAACAGTACCATTCGCCAATTTTTTGTTCTTCAAGTTTAAGTGAACAATGAGCCCCATTGTTAATCCTTTATCGGAAATTATTTGTAAATTTCGACAAGTAGAACAATGAATGGAATAGGTAGACGGTTGAAATCTTTGTATATATTGCTTCTATATAGTCTAAGAAACATATATGCAAAGCATCCAAACAGTACAATTCGCCAATTTATTGTTCTTCAAGTTTAAGTGAACAACGAGCCCCATTGTTAATCCTTTAAAGGAAATTATGTGTAAATTTCGACAAGTAGAACAATGATTGGAACACGTAGACGGTTGAAATCTTTGTATATATTGCTTCCATATAGTCTAAGAAACATGTACGCAAAGCATCCAAACAGTACCATTCGCCAATTTTTTGGTCTTCAAGTTTAAGTGAACAATGAGCCCCAATGGTTAATCCTTTATCGGAAATTATTTGTAATTTTCGACAAGTAGAACAATGAATGGAACAGGTAGACGGTGGAAATCCTTGTATATATTGCGTCTATATAGTCTAAGAAACATATCTGCAAATCATCCAAATAGTACAATTCGCCAATTATTTGATCTTCAAGTTTAAGTGAACTACGAGCCCCAATGGTTAATCCTTTATCAGAAATTATTTGTAATTTTCGACAAGTAGAAAAATGATTGGAACACACAGACGGTTGAAATCTTTGTATATATTGCTTCCATATAGTCTAAGAAACATATATGCAAAGCATCCAAACAGTACCATTCGCCAATTTTTTGTTCTTCAAGTTTAAGTGAACAATGAGCCCCATTGTTAATCCTTTATCGGAAATTATTTGTAACTTTCGACAAGTAGAACATTGAATGGAACTGGTAGACGGTTGAAATCTTTGTATATATTGCTTCTATATAGTCTAAGAAACATATATGCAAAGCATCCAAACAGTACCATTCGCCAATTTTTTGTTCTTCAAGTTTAAGTGAACAATGAGCCCCAATGGTTAATCCTTTATCGGAAATTATTTGTAATTTTCGACAAGTAGAACAATGAATGGAACAGGTAGACGGTTGAAATCTTTGTATATATTGCTTCTATATAGTCTAAGAAACATATATGCAAATCATCCAAACAGTACAATTCGCCAATTACTTGATCTTCAAGTTTAAGTGAACTACGAGCCCCATTGTTAATACTTTAACGGAAATTATTTGTAACTTGCGACAAGTAGAACAATGAATGGAACAGGTAGACGGTTGAAATCAATGTATATATTGCTTCTATATAGTCTAAGAAACATATATGCAAAGCATCCAAACAGTACCATTCGCCACTTGTTTGTTCTTCAAGTTTAAGTGAACAACGAGCCCCATTGTTAATCCTTTAAAGGAAATTATTTGTAAATTTCGACAAGTAGAACAGTGATTGAAACACGTAGACGGTTGAAATCTTTGTATATATTGCTTCCATATAGTCTAAGAAACATATATGCAAAGCATCCAAACAGTACCATTCGCCAATTTTTTGTTCTTCAAGTTTAAGTGAACAATGAGACCCATTGTTAATCCTTTATCGGAAATTATTTGTAACTTTCGACAAGTAGATCAATGAATGGAACAGGTAGACGGTTGAAATCTTTGTATATATTGCTTCTATAAAGTCTAAGAAACATATATGTAAATCATCCAAACAGTACAATTCGCCAATTATTTGATCTTCAAGTTTAAGTGAACTACGAGCCCCATTGTTAATACTTTAACGGAACTTATTTGTAACTTTCGACAAGTAGAACAATGAATGGAACAGGTAGACGGTTGAAATCAATGTATATATTGCTTCTATATAGTCTAAGAAACATATATGCAAAGCATCCAAACCGTACCATTCGCCACTTTTTTGTTCTTCAAGTTTAAGTGAACAACGAGCCCCATTGTTAATCCTTTAAAGGAAATTATTTGTAAATTTCGACAAGTAGAACAGTGATTGGAACACGTAGACGGTTGAAATCTTTGTATATATTGCTTCCATATAGTCTAAGAAACATATATGCAATGCATCCAAACAGTACCATTCGCCAATTTTTTGTTCTTCAAGTTTAAGTGAACAATGAGACCCATTGTTAATCCTTTATCGGAAATTATTTGTAACTTTCGACAAGTAGATCAATGAATGGAACAGGTAGACGGTTGAAATCTTTGTATATATTACTTCTATATAGTCTAAGAAACATATATGCAAATCATCCAAACAGTACAATTCGCCAATTATTTGATCTTCAAGTTTAAGTGAACTACGAGCCCCATTGTTAATCCTTTAAAGGAAATTATTTGTAAATTTCGGCAAGTAGAACAATGAATGGAATAGGTAGACAGTTGAAATCAATGTATATATTGCTTCTATATAGTCTAAGAAACATATATGCAAATCATCCAAACAGTACAATTCGCCAATTTCTTGTTCTTCAAGTTTAAGTAAACTACAATCCCCATTGTTAATCCCTTAAAGGAAATTATTTGTAACTTTCGACAAGTAGAACAATGAATGAAACAGGTAGACGGTTGAAATCTTTGTATATATTGCTTCTATATAGTCTAAGAAACATGTACGCAAATCATCCAAACAGTACATTTCGCCAATTTCTTGTTCTTCAAGTTTAAGTAAACTACAATCCCCATTGTTAATCCCTTAACGGAAATTATTTGTAACTTTCGACAAGTAGAACAATGAATGGAACAGGTAGACGGTTGAAATCTTTGTATATATTGCTTCTATATAGTCTAAGAAACATATATGCAAAGTATCCAAACAGTACAATTCGCCAATTTTTTGTTCTTCAAGTTTAAGTGAACTACGAGCCCCATTGTTAATACTTTAACGGAAATTATTTGTAACTTTCGACAAGTAGAACAGTGAATGGAACAGGTAGACGGTTGAAATCTTTTTATATATTGCTCCCATAAAGTCTAAGAAACATATATGCAAATCATCCAAACAGTACAATTCGCCAATTACTTGATCTTCAAGTTTAAGTGAATTACGAGCCCCATTGTTAATACTTTAACGGAAATTATTTGTAACTTGCGACAAGTAGAACAATGAATGGAACAGGTAGACGGTTGAAATCAATGTATATATTGCTTCTATATAGTCTAAGAAACATATATGCAAAGCATCCAAACAGTACCATTCGCCACTTTTTTGTTCTTCAAGTTTAAGTGAAC
Organism: Cerceris ruficornis; assembly: GCA_963989415.1. Taxonomy (NCBI): domain Eukaryota; kingdom Metazoa; phylum Arthropoda; class Insecta; order Hymenoptera; family Crabronidae; genus Cerceris; species Cerceris ruficornis. The sequence continues at coordinate 2,013,575 of CAXDIW010000301.1, read as the reverse complement.
AACGAGCCCCATTGTTAATCGTTTAAAGGAAATTATTTGTAAATTTCGACAAGTAGAACAATGATTGAAACACGTAGACGGTTGAAATCTTTGTATATATTGCTTCCATATAGTCTAAGAAACATATATGCAAAGCATCCAAACAGTACAATTCGCCAATTTTTTGTTCTTCAAGTTTAAGTAAACTACGATCCCCATTGTTAATCCCTTAACGGAAATTATTTGTAACTTTCGACAAGTAGAACAGTGAATGGAACAGGTAGAAGGTTGAAATCTTTGTATATATTGCTTCTATATAGTATAAGAAACATATATGCAAAGCATCCAAACAGTACAATTCGCCAATTTTTTGTTCTTCAAGTTTAAGTGAACAATGAGCCCCAATGGTTAATCCGTTATCGGAAATTATTTGTAACTTTCGACAAGTAGAACAATGAATGGAACAGGTAGAGGGTTGAAATCTTTGTATATATTGCTTCTATATAGTCTAAGAAACATATATGCAAAGCATCCAAACAGTACAATTCGCCAATTTTTTGATCTTCAAGTTTAAGTGAACTACGAGCCCCATTGTTAATACTTTAACGGAAATTATTTGTAACTTGCGACAAGTAGAACAATGAATGGAACAGGTAGACGGTTGAAATCTTTGTATATATTGCTTCTATAAAGTCTAAGAAACATATATGCAAATCATCCAAACAGTACAATTCGCCAATTATTTGATCTTCAAGTTTAAGTGAACTACGAGCCCCATTGTTAATACTTTAACGGAACTTATTTGTAACTTTCGACAAGTAGAACAATGAATGGAACAGGTAGACGGTTGAAATAAATGTATATATTGCTTCTATATAGTCTAAGAAACATATATGCAAAGCATCCAAACAGTACAATTCGACAATTTTTTGTTCTTCAAGTTTAAGTAAACTACGATCCCCATTGTTAATCCCTTAACGGAAATTATTTGTAACTTTCGACAAGTAGAACAGTGAATGGAACAGGTAGAAGGTTGAAATCTTTGTATATATTGTTTCTATATAGTATAAGAAACATATATGCAAAGCATCCAAACAGTACAATTCGCCAATTATTTGATCTTCAAGTTTAAGTGAACTACGAGCCCCATTGTTAATACTTTAACGGAACTTATTTGTAACTTTCGACAAGTAGAACAATGAATGGAACAGGTAGACGGTTGAAATCAATGTATATATTGCTTCTATATAGTCTAAGAAACATATATGCAAAGCATCCAAACCGTACCATTCGCCACTTTTTTGTTCTTCAAGTTTAAGTGAACAACGAGCCCCATTGTTAATCCTTTAAAGGAAATTATTTGTAAATTTCGACAAGTAGAACAATGATTGGAACACGTAGACGGTTGAAATCTTTGTATATATTGCTTCCATATAGTCTAAGAAACATATATGCAATGCATCCAAACAGTACCATTCGCCAATTTTTTGTTCTTCAAGTTTAAGTGAACAATGAGACCCATTGTTAATCCTTTATCGGAAATTATTTGTAACTTTCGACAAGTAGATCAATGAATGGAACAGGTAGACGGTTGAAATCTTTGTATATATTACTTCTATATAGTCTAAGAAACATATATGCAAATCATCCAAACAGTACAATTCGCCAATTATTTGATCTTCAAGTTTAAGTGAACTACGAGCCCCATTGTTAATCCTTTAAAGGAAATTATTTGTAAATTTCGGCAAGTAGAACAATGAATGGAATAGGTAGACGGTTGAAATCAATGTATATATTGCTTCTATATAGTCTAAGAAACATATATGCAAATCATCCAAACAGTACAATTCGCCAATTTCTTGTTCTTCAAGTTTAAGTAAACTACAATCCCCATTGTTAATCCCTTAACGGAAATTATTTGTAACTTTCGACAAGTAGAACAATGAATGGAACAGGTAGACGGTTGAAATCTTTGTATATATTGCTTCCATATAGTCTAAGAAACAAATATGCAAAGCATCCAAACAGTACCATTCGCCAATTTTTTGTTCTTCAAGTTTAAGTGAACAATGAGACCCATTGTTAATCCTTTATCGGGAATTATTTGTAACTTTCGACAAGTTGATCAATGAATGGAACAGGTAGACGGTTGAAATCTTTGTATATATTGCTTCTATATAGTCTAAGAAACATATATGCAAATCATCCAAACAGTACAATTCGCCAATTATTTGATCTTCAAGTTTAAGTGAACTACGAGCCCCATTGTTAATACTTTAACGGAAATTATTTGTAAATTTCGACAAGGAGAACAATGAATGGAACAGGTAGCCGGTTGAAATCAATATATATATTACTTCTATAAAGTCTAAGAAACATATATGCAAAGCATCCAAACAGTACCATTCGCCACTTTTTTGTTCTTCAAGTTTAAGTGAACAACGAGCCCGATTGTTAATCCTTTAAAGGAAATTATTTGTAAATTTCGACAAGTAGAACAATGATTGGAACACGTAGACGGTTGAAATCTTTGTATATATTGCTTCCATATAGTCTAAGAAACATAAATGCAAAGCATCCAAACAGTACCATTCGCCAATTTTTTGTTCTTCAAGTTTAAGTGAACTACGAGCCCCATTGTTAATACTTTAACGGAAATTATTTGTAAATTTCGTCAAGTAGAACAATGAATGGAACAGGTAGCCGGTTGAAATCAATGTATATATTGCTTCTATATAGTCTAAGAAACATATATGCAAAGTATCCAAACAGCACCATTCGCCAATTTTTTGTTCTTCAAGTTTAAGTGAACTACGAGCCCCATTGTTAATCCTTTATCGGAAATTATTTGTAACTTTCGACAAGTAGACCAATGAATGGAACAGGTAGACGGTTGAAATCTTTGTATATATTGCTTCTATAAAGTCTAAGAAACATATATGCAAATCATCCAAACAGTACAATTCGCCAATTACTTGATCTTCAAGTTTAAGTGAACTACGAGCCCCATTGTTAATACTTTAACGGAAATTATTTGTAACTTGCGACAAGTAGAACAATGAATGGAACAGGTAGACGGTTGAAATCAATGTATATATTGCTTCTATATAGTCTAAGAAACATATATGCAAAGCATCCAAACAGTACCATTCGCCACTTGTTTGTTCTTCAAGTTTAAGTGAACAACGAGCCCCATTGTTAATCCTTTAAAGGAAATTATTTGTAAATTTCGACAAGTAGAACAGTGATTGAAACACGTAGACGGTTGAAATCTTTGTATATATTGCTTCCATATAGTCTAAGAAACATATATGCAAAGCATCCAAACAGTACCATTCGCCAATTTTTTGTTCTTCAAGTTTAAGTGAACAATGAGACCCATTGTTAATCCTTTATCGGAAATTATTTGTAACTTTCGACAAGTAGATCAATGAATGGAACAGGTAGACGGTTGAAATCTTTGTATATATTGCTTCTATAAAGTCTAAGAAACATATATGTAAATCATCCAAACAGTACAATTCGCCAATTATTTGATCTTCAAGTTTAAGTGAACTACGAGCCCCATTGTTAATACTTTAACGGAACTTATTTGTAACTTTCGACAAGTAGAACAATGAATGGAACAGGTAGACGGTTGAAATCAATGTATATATTGCTTCTATATAGTCTAAGAAACATATATGCAAAGCATCCAAACCGTACCATTCGCCACTTTTTTGTTCTTCAAGTTTAAGTGAACTACGAGCCCCATTGTTAATACTTTAACGGAAATTATTTGTAACTTTCGACAAGTAGAACAGTGAATGGAACAGGTAGACGGTTGAAATCTTTTTATATATTGCTCCCATAAAGTCTAAGAAACATATATGCAAATCATCCAAACAGTACAATTCGCCAATTACTTGATCTTCAAGTTTAAGTGAATTACGAGCCCCATTGTTAATACTTTAACGGAAATTATTTGTAACTTGCGACAAGTAGAACAATGAATGGAACAGGTAGACGGTTGAAATCAATGTATATATTGCTTCTATATAGTCTAAGAAACATATATGCAAAGCATCCAAACAGTACCATTCGCCACTTTTTTGTTCTTCAAGTTTAAGTGAACAACGAGCCCCATTGTTAATCGTTTAAAGGAAATTATTTGTAAATTTCGACAAGTAGAACAATGATTGAAACACGTAGACGGTTGAAATCTTTGTATATATTGCTTCCATATAGTCTAAGAAACATATATGCAAAGCATCCAAACAGTACAATTCGCCAATTTTTTGTTCTTCAAGTTTAAGTAAACTACGATCCCCATTGTTAATCCCTTAACGGAAATTATTTGTAACTTTCGACAAGTAGAACAGTGAATGGAACAGGTAGAAGGTTGAAATCTTTGTATATATTGCTTCTATATAGTATAAGAAACATATATGCAAAGCATCCAAACAGTACAATTCGCCAATTTTTTGTTCTTCAAGTTTAAGTGAACAATGAGCCCCAATGGTTAATCCGTTATCGGAAATTATTTGTAACTTTCGACAAGTAGAACAATGAATGGAACAGGTAGAGGGTTGAAATCTTTGTATATATTGCTTCTATATAGTCTAAGAAACATATATGCAAAGCATCCAAACAGTACAATTCGCCAATTTTTTGATCTTCAAGTTTAAGTGAACTACGAGCCCCATTGTTAATACTTTAACGGAAATTATTTGTAACTTGCGACAAGTAGAACAATGAATGGAACAGGTAGACGGTTGAAATCTTTGTATATATTGCTTCTATAAAGTCTAAGAAACATATATGCAAATCATCCAAACAGTACAATTCGCCAATTATTTGATCTTCAAGTTTAAGTGAACTACGAGCCCCATTGTTAATACTTTAACGGAACTTATTTGTAACTTTCGACAAGTAGAACAATGAATGGAACAGGTAGACGGTTGAAATAAATGTATATATTGCTTCTATATAGTCTAAGAAACATATATGCAAAGCATCCAAACAGTACAATTCGACAATTTTTTGTTCTTCAAGTTTAAGTAAACTACGATCCCCATTGTTAATCCCTTAACGGAAATTATTTGTAACTTTCGACAAGTAGAACAGTGAATGGAACAGGTAGAAGGTTGAAATCTTTGTATATATTGTTTCTATATAGTATAAGAAACATATATGCAAAGCATCCAAACAGTACAATTCGCCAATTATTTGATCTTCAAGTTTAAGTGAACTACGAGCCCCATTGTTAATACTTTAACGGAACTTATTTGTAACTTTCGACAAGTAGAACAATGAATGGAACAGGTAGACGGTTGAAATCAATGTATATATTGCTTCTATATAGTCTAAGAAACATATATGCAAAGCATCCAAACCGTACCATTCGCCACTTTTTTGTTCTTCAAGTTTAAGTGAACAACGAGCCCCATTGTTAATCCTTTAAAGGAAATTATTTGTAAATTTCGACAAGTAGAACAATGATTGGAACACGTAGACGGTTGAAATCTTTGTATATATTGCTTCCATATAGTCTAAGAAACATATATGCAATGCATCCAAACAGTACCATTCGCCAATTTTTTGTTCTTCAAGTTTAAGTGAACAATGAGACCCATTGTTAATCCTTTATCGGAAATTATTTGTAACTTTCGACAAGTAGATCAATGAATGGAACAGGTAGACGGTTGAAATCTTTGTATATATTACTTCTATATAGTCTAAGAAACATATATGCAAATCATCCAAACAGTACAATTCGCCAATTATTTGATCTTCAAGTTTAAGTGAACTACGAGCCCCATTGTTAATCCTTTAAAGGAAATTATTTGTAAATTTCGGCAAGTAGAACAATGAATGGAATAGGTAGACGGTTGAAATCAATGTATATATTGCTTCTATATAGTCTAAGAAACATATATGCAAATCATCCAAACAGTACAATTCGCCAATTTCTTGTTCTTCAAGTTTAAGTAAACTACAATCCCCATTGTTAATCCCTTAACGGAAATTATTTGTAACTTTCGACAAGTAGAACAATGAATGGAACAGGTAGACGGTTGAAATCTTTGTATATATTGCTTCCATATAGTCTAAGAAACAAATATGCAAAGCATCCAAACAGTACCATTCGCCAATTTTTTGTTCTTCAAGTTTAAGTGAACAATGAGACCCATTGTTAATCCTTTATCGGGAATTATTTGTAACTTTCGACAAGTTGATCAATGAATGGAACAGGTAGACGGTTGAAATCTTTGTATATATTGCTTCTATATAGTCTAAGAAACATATATGCAAATCATCCAAACAGTACAATTCGCCAATTATTTGATCTTCAAGTTTAAGTGAACTACGAGCCCCATTGTTAATACTTTAACGGAAATTATTTGTAAATTTCGACAAGGAGAACAATGAATGGAACAGGTAGCCGGTTGAAATCAATATATATATTACTTCTATAAAGTCTAAGAAACATATATGCAAAGCATCCAAACAGTACCATTCGCCACTTTTTTGTTCTTCAAGTTTAAGTGAACAACGAGCCCGATTGTTAATCCTTTAAAGGAAATTATTTGTAAATTTCGACAAGTAGAACAATGATTGGAACACGTAGACGGTTGAAATCTTTGTATATATTGCTTCCATATAGTCTAAGAAACATAAATGCAAAGCATCCAAACAGTACCATTCGCCAATTTTTTGTTCTTCAAGTTTAAGTGAACTACGAGCCCCATTGTTAATACTTTAACGGAAATTATTTGTAAATTTCGTCAAGTAGAACAATGAATGGAACAGGTAGCCGGTTGAAATCAATGTATATATTGCTTCTATATAGTCTAAGAAACATATATGCAAAGTATCCAAACAGCACCATTCGCCAATTTTTTGTTCTTCAAGTTTAAGTGAACTACGAGCCCCATTGTTAATCCTTTATCGGAAATTATTTGTAACTTTCGACAAGTAGACCAATGAATGGAACAGGTAGACGGTTGAAATCTTTGTATATATTGCTTCTATAAAGTCTAAGAAACATATATGCAAATCATCCAAACAGTACAATTCGCCAATTACTTGATCTTCAAGTTTAAGTGAACTACGAGCCCCATTGTTAATACTTTAACGGAAATTATTTGTAACTTGCGACAAGTAGAACAATGAATGGAACAGGTAGACGGTTGAAATCAATGTATATATTGCTTCTATATAGTCTAAGAAACATATATGCAAAGCATCCAAACAGTACCATTCGCCACTTGTTTGTTCTTCAAGTTTAAGTGAACAACGAGCCCCATTGTTAATCCTTTAAAGGAAATTATTTGTAAATTTCGACAAGTAGAACAGTGATTGAAACACGTAGACGGTTGAAATCTTTGTATATATTGCTTCCATATAGTCTAAGAAACATATATGCAAAGCATCCAAACAGTACCATTCGCCAATTTTTTGTTCTTCAAGTTTAAGTGAACAATGAGACCCATTGTTAATCCTTTATCGGAAATTATTTGTAACTTTCGACAAGTAGATCAATGAATGGAACAGGTAGACGGTTGAAATCTTTGTATATATTGCTTCTATAAAGTCTAAGAAACATATATGTAAATCATCCAAACAGTACAATTCGCCAATTATTTGATCTTCAAGTTTAAGTGAACTACGAGCCCCATTGTTAATACTTTAACGGAACTTATTTGTAACTTTCGACAAGTAGAACAATGAATGGAACAGGTAGACGGTTGAAATCAATGTATATATTGCTTCTATATAGTCTAAGAAACATATATGCAAAGCATCCAAACCGTACCATTCGCCACTTTTTTGTTCTTCAAGTTTAAGTGAACTACGAGCCCCATTGTTAATACTTTAACGGAAATTATTTGTAACTTTCGACAAGTAGAACAGTGAATGGAACAGGTAGACGGTTGAAATCTTTTTATATATTGCTCCCATAAAGTCTAAGAAACATATATGCAAATCATCCAAACAGTACAATTCGCCAATTACTTGATCTTCAAGTTTAAGTGAATTACGAGCCCCATTGTTAATACTTTAACGGAAATTATTTGTAACTTGCGACAAGTAGAACAATGAATGGAACAGGTAGACGGTTGAAATCAATGTATATATTGCTTCTATATAGTCTAAGAAACATATATGCAAAGCATCCAAACAGTACCATTCGCCACTTTTTTGTTCTTCAAGTTTAAGTGAACAACGAGCCCCATTGTTAATCGTTTAAAGGAAATTATTTGTAAATTTCGACAAGTAGAACAATGATTGAAACACGTAGACGGTTGAAATCTTTGTATATATTGCTTCCATATAGTCTAAGAAACATATATGCAAAGCATCCAAACAGTACAATTCGCCAATTTTTTGTTCTTCAAGTTTAAGTAAACTACGATCCCCATTGTTAATCCCTTAACGGAAATTATTTGTAACTTTCGACAAGTAGAACAGTGAATGGAACAGGTAGAAGGTTGAAATCTTTGTATATATTGCTTCTATATAGTATAAGAAACATATATGCAAAGCATCCAAACAGTACAATTCGCCAATTTTTTGTTCTTCAAGTTTAAGTGAACAATGAGCCCCAATGGTTAATCCGTTATCGGAAATTATTTGTAACTTTCGACAAGTAGAACAATGAATGGAACAGGTAGAGGGTTGAAATCTTTGTATATATTGCTTCTATATAGTCTAAGAAACATATATGCAAAGCATCCAAACAGTACAATTCGCCAATTTTTTGATCTTCAAGTTTAAGTGAACTACGAGCCCCATTGTTAATACTTTAACGGAAATTATTTGTAACTTGCGACAAGTAGAACAATGAATGGAACAGGTAGACGGTTGAAATCTTTGTATATATTGCTTCTATAAAGTCTAAGAAACATATATGCAAATCATCCAAACAGTACAATTCGCCAATTATTTGATCTTCAAGTTTAAGTGAACTACGAGCCCCATTGTTAATACTTTAACGGAACTTATTTGTAACTTTCGACAAGTAGAACAATGAATGGAACAGGTAGACGGTTGAAATAAATGTATATATTGCTTCTATATAGTCTAAGAAACATATATGCAAAGCATCCAAACAGTACAATTCGACAATTTTTTGTTCTTCAAGTTTAAGTAAACTACGATCCCCATTGTTAATCCCTTAACGGAAATTATTTGTAACTTTCGACAAGTAGAACAGTGAATGGAACAGGTAGAAGGTTGAAATCTTTGTATATATTGTTTCTATATAGTATAAGAAACATATATGCAAAGCATCCAAACAGTACAATTCGCCAATTATTTGATCTTCAAGTTTAAGTGAACTACGAGCCCCATTGTTAATACTTTAACGGAACTTATTTGTAACTTTCGACAAGTAGAACAATGAATGGAACAGGTAGACGGTTGAAATCAATGTATATATTGCTTCTATATAGTCTAAGAAACATATATGCAAAGCATCCAAACCGTACCATTCGCCACTTTTTTGTTCTTCAAGTTTAAGTGAACAACGAGCCCCATTGTTAATCCTTTAAAGGAAATTATTTGTAAATTTCGACAAGTAGAACAATGATTGGAACACGTAGACGGTTGAAATCTTTGTATATATTGCTTCCATATAGTCTAAGAAACATATATGCAATGCATCCAAACAGTACCATTCGCCAATTTTTTGTTCTTCAAGTTTAAGTGAACAATGAGACCCATTGTTAATCCTTTATCGGAAATTATTTGTAACTTTCGACAAGTAGATCAATGAATGGAACAGGTAGACGGTTGAAATCTTTGTATATATTACTTCTATATAGTCTAAGAAACATATATGCAAATCATCCAAACAGTACAATTCGCCAATTATTTGATCTTCAAGTTTAAGTGAACTACGAGCCCCATTGTTAATCCTTTAAAGGAAATTATTTGTAAATTTCGGCAAGTAGAACAATGAATGGAATAGGTAGACGGTTGAAATCAATGTATATATTGCTTCTATATAGTCTAAGAAACATATATGCAAATCATCCAAACAGTACAATTCGCCAATTTCTTGTTCTTCAAGTTTAAGTAAACTACAATCCCCATTGTTAATCCCTTAACGGAAATTATTTGTAACTTTCGACAAGTAGAACAATGAATGGAACAGGTAGACGGTTGAAATCTTTGTATATATTGCTTCCATATAGTCTAAGAAACAAATATGCAAAGCATCCAAACAGTACCATTCGCCAATTTTTTGTTCTTCAAGTTTAAGTGAACAATGAGACCCATTGTTAATCCTTTATCGGGAATTATTTGTAACTTTCGACAAGTTGATCAATGAATGGAACAGGTAGACGGTTGAAATCTTTGTATATATTGCTTCTATATAGTCTAAGAAACATATATGCAAATCATCCAAACAGTACAATTCGCCAATTATTTGATCTTCAAGTTTAAGTGAACTACGAGCCCCATTGTTAATACTTTAACGGAAATTATTTGTAAATTTCGACAAGGAGAACAATGAATGGAACAGGTAGCCGGTTGAAATCAATATATATATTACTTCTATAAAGTCTAAGAAACATATATGCAAAGCATCCAAACAGTACCATTCGCCACTTTTTTGTTCTTCAAGTTTAAGTGAACAACGAGCCCGATTGTTAATCCTTTAAAGGAAATTATTTGTAAATTTCGACAAGTAGAACAATGATTGGAACACGTAGACGGTTGAAATCTTTGTATATATTGCTTCCATATAGTCTAAGAAACATAAATGCAAAGCATCCAAACAGTACCATTCGCCAATTTTTTGTTCTTCAAGTTTAAGTGAACTACGAGCCCCATTGTTAATACTTTAACGGAAATTATTTGTAAATTTCGTCAAGTAGAACAATGAATGGAACAGGTAGCCGGTTGAAATCAATGTATATATTGCTTCTATATAGTCTAAGAAACATATATGCAAAGTATCCAAACAGCACCATTCGCCAATTTTTTGTTCTTCAAGTTTAAGTGAACTACGAGCCCCATTGTTAATCCTTTATCGGAAATTATTTGTAACTTTCGACAAGTAGACCAAAGAATGGAACAGGTAGACGGTTGAAATCTTTGTATATATTGCTTCTATAAAGTCTAAGAAACATATATGCAAATCATCCAAACAGTACAATTCGCCAATTACTTGATCTTCAAGTTTAAGTGAACTACGAGCCCCATTGTTAATACTTTAACGGAAATTATTTGTAACTTGCGACAAGTAGAACAATGAATGGAACAGGTAGACGGTTGAAATCAATGTATATATTGCTTCTATATAGTCTAAGAAACATATATGCAAAGCATCCAAACAGTACCATTCGCCACTTGTTTGTTCTTCAAGTTTAAGTGAACAACGAGCCCCATTGTTAATCCTTTAAAGGAAATTATTTGTAAATTTCGACAAGTAGAACAGTGATTGAAACACGTAGACGGTTGAAATCTTTGTATATATTGCTTCCATATAGTCTAAGAAACATATATGCAAAGCATCCAAACAGTACCATTCGCCAATTTTTTGTTCTTCAAGTTTAAGTGAACAATGAGACCCATTGTTAATCCTTTATCGGAAATTATTTGTAACTTTCGACAAGTAGATCAATGAATGGAACAGGTAGACGGTTGAAATCTTTGTATATATTGCTTCTATAAAGTCTAAGAAACATATATGTAAATCATCCAAACAGTACAATTCGCCAATTATTTGATCTTCAAGTTTAAGTGAACTACGAGCCCCATTGTTAATACTTTAACGGAACTTATTTGTAACTTTCGACAAGTAGAACAATGAATGGAACAGGTAGACGGTTGAAATCAATGTATATATTGCTTCTATATAGTCTAAGAAACATATATGCAAAGCATCCAAACCCTACCATTCGCCACTTTTTTGTTCTTCAAGTTTAAGTGAACAACGAGCCCCATTGTTAATCCTTTAAAGGAAATTATTTGTAAATTTCGACAAGTAGAACAGTGATTGGAACACGTAGACGGTTGAAATCTTTGTATATATTGCTTCCATATAGTCTAAGAAACATATATGCAATGCATCCAAACAGTACCATTCGCCAATTTTTTGTTCTTCAAGTTTAAGTGAACAATGAGACCCATTGTTAATCCTTTATCGGAAATTATTTGTAACTTTCGACAAGTAGATCAATGAATGGAACAGGTAGACGGTTGAAATCTTTGTATATATTACTTCTATATAGTCTAAGAAACATATATGCAAATCATCCAAACAGTACAATTCGCCAATTATTTTATCTTCAAGTTTAAGTGAACTACGAGCCCCATTGTTAATACTTTAACGGAAATTATTTGTAAATTTCGACAAGGAGAACAATGAATGGAACAGGTAGCCGGTTGAAATCAATGTATATATTGCTTCTATATAGTCTAAGAAACATATATGCAAATCATCCAAACAGTACAATTCGCCAATTTCTTGTTCTTCAAGTTTAAGTAAACTACAATCCCCATTGTTAATCCCTTAACGGAAATTATTTGTAACTTTCGACAAGTAGAACAATGAATGGAACAGGTAGACGGTTGAAATCTTTGTATATATTGCTTCCATATAGTCTAAGAAACAAATATGCAAAGCATCCAAACAGTACCATTCGCCAATTTTTTGTTCTTCAAGTTTAAGTGAACAATGAGACCCATTGTTAATCCTTTATCGGGAATTATTTGTAACTTTCGACAAGTTGATCAATGAATGGAACAGGTAGACGGTTGAAATCTTTGTATATATTGCTTCTATATAGTCTAAGAAACATATATGCAAATCATCCAAACAGTACAATTCGCCAATTATTTGATCTTCAAGTTTAAGTGAACTACGAGCCCCATTGTTAATACTTTAACGGAAATTATTTGTAAATTTCGACAAGGAGAACAATGAATGGAACAGGTAGCCGGTTGAAATCAATATATATATTACTTCTATAAAGTCTAAGAAACATATATGCAAAGCATCCAAACAGTACCATTCGCCACTTTTTTGTTCTTCAAGTTTAAGTGAACAACGAGCCCCATTGTTAATCCTTTAAAGGAAATTATTTGTAAATTTCGACAAGTAGAACAATGATTGGAACACGTAGACGGTTGAAATCTTTGTATATATTGCTTCCATATAGTCTAAGAAACATAAATGCAAAGCATCCAAACAGTACCATTCGCCAATTTTTTGTTCTTCAAGTTTAAGTGAACTACGAGCCCCATTGTTAATACTTTAACGGAAATTATTTGTAAATTTCGTCAAGTAGAACAATGAATGGAACAGGTAGCCGGTTGAAATCAATGTATATATTGCTTCTATATAGTCTAAGAAACATATATGCAAAGTATCCAAACAGCACCATTCGCCAATTTTTTGTTCTTCAAGTTTAAGTGAACTACGAGCCCCATTGTTAATCCTTTATCGGAAATTATTTGTAACTTTCGACAAGTAGACCAATGAATGGAACAGGTAGACGGTTGAAATCTTTGTATATATTGCTTCTATAAAGTCTAAGAAACATATATGCAAATCATCCAAACAGTACAATTCGCCAATTACTTGATCTTCAAGTTTAAGTGAACTACGAGCCCCATTGTTAATATTTTAACGGAAATTATTTGTAACTTGCGACAAGTAGAACAATGAATGGAACAGGTAGACGGTTGAAATCAATGTATATATTGCTTCTATATAGTCTAAGAAACATATATGCAAAGCATCCAAACAGTACAATTCGCCAATTATTTGATCTTCAAGTTTAAGTGAACTACGAGCCCCATTGTTAATACTTTAACGGAAATTATTTGTAAATTTCGACAAGGAGAACAATGAATGGAACAGGTAGCCGGTTGAAATCAATATATATATTACTTCTATAAAGTCTAAGAAACATATATGCAAAGCATCCAAACAGTACCATTCGCCACTTTTTTGTTCTTCAAGTTTAAGTGAACAACGAGCCCCATTGTTAATCCTTTAAAGGAAATTATTTGTAAATTTCGACAAGTAGAACAATGATTGGAACACGTAGACGGTTGAAATCTTTGTATATATTGCTTCCATATAGTCTAAGAAACATAAATGCAAAGCATCCAAACAGTACCATTCGCCAATTTTTTGTTCTTCAAGTTTAAGTGAACTACGAGCCCCATTGTTAATACTTTAACGGAAATTATTTGTAAATTTCGTCAAGTAGAACAATGAATGGAACAGGTAGCCGGTTGAAATCAATGTATATATTGCTTCTATATAGTCTGAGAAACATATATGCAAAGTATCCAAACAGCACCATTCGCCAATTTTTTGTTCTTCAAGTTTAAGTGAACTACGAGCCCCATTGTTAATCCTTTAAAGGAAATTATTTGTAACTTTCGACAAGTAGAACAATGAATGGAACAGGTAGACGGTTGAAATCTTTGTATATATTGCTTCTATAAAGTCTAAGAAACATATATGCAAATCATCCAAACAGTACAATTCGCCAATTATTTGATCTTCAAGTTTAAGTGAACTACGAGCCCCATTGTTATTACTTTAACGGAAATTATTTGTAACTTTCGACAAGTAGATCAATGAATGGAACAGGTAGACGGTTGAAATCTTTGTATATATTGCTTCTATATAGTCTAAGAAACATATATGCAAAGCATCCAAACAGTACAATTCGCCAATTTATTGTTCTTCAAGTTTAAGTGAACAACGAGCCCCATTGTTAATGCTTTAAAGGAAATTATTTGTAACTTTCGACAAGTAGAACAATGAATGGAACAGGTAGACGGTTGAAATCTTTGTATATATTGCTTCTATATAGTCTAAGAAACATATATGCAAAGCATCCAAACAGTACAATTCGCCAATTTTTTGTTCTTCAGGTTTAAGTGAACAATGAGCCCCAATGGTTAATCCTTTATCGGAAATTATTTGTAAATTTCGACAAGTAGAACAATGAATGGAACAGGTAGCCGGTTGAAATCTTTGTATATATTGCTTCTATATAGTCTAAGAAACATATATGCAAAGCATCCAAACAGTACAATTCGCCAATTTTTTGTTCTTCAAGTTTAAGTGGACAATGAGCCCCAATGGTTAAACCTTTATCGGAAATTATTTGTAAATTTCGACAAGTAGAACAATGAATGGAACAGGTAGCCGGATGAAATCAATGTATATATTGCTTCTATATAGTCTAAGAAACATATATGCAAAGCATCCAAACAGTACCATTCGCCAATTTTTTGTTCTTCAAGTTTAAGTGAACTACGAGCCCCATTGTTAATCCCTTAACGGAAATTAATTGTAACTTTCTACAAGTCGAACAATGATTGGAACACGTAGACGGTTGAAATCTTTGTATATATTGCTTCTATAAAGTCTAAGAAACATATATGCAAATCATCCAAACAGTACAATTCGCCAATTATTTCATCTTCAAGTTTAAGTGAACTACGAGCCCCATTGTTAATACTTTAACGGAAATTATTTGTAAATTTCGACAAGTAGAACAATGAATGGAACAGGTAGCCGGTTGAAATCAATGTATATATTGCTTCTATATAGTCTAAGAAACATATATGCAAAGCATCCAAACAGTACCATTCGCCAATTATTTGATCTTCAAGTTTAAGTGAACAACGAGCCCCATTGTTAATCCTTTAAAGGAAATTATTTGTAAATTTCGACAAGTAGAACAATGAATGGAATAGGTAGACGGTTGAAATCATTGTATATATTGCTTCTATATAGTCTAAGAAACATATATGCAAATCATCCAAACAGTACAATTCGCCAATTTCTTGTTCTTCAAGTTTAAGTAAACAACAATCCCCATTGTTAATCCCTTAACGGAAATTATTTGTAACTTTCGACAAGTAGAACAATGAATGGAACAGGTAGACGGTTGAAATCTTTGTATATATTGCTTCTATATAGTCTAAGAAACATATATGCAAATCATCCAAACAGTACAATTCGCCAATTATTTGATCTTCAAGTTTAAGTGAACTACGAGCCCCATTGTTAATCCTTTAAAGTAAATTATTTGTAAATTTCGACAAGTAGAACAATGATTGGAACACGTAGACGGTTGAAATCTTTGTATATATTGCTTCCATATAGTCTAAGAAACATATATGCAAAGCATCCAAACAGTACCATTCGCCAATTTTTTGTTCTTCAAGTTTAAGTGAACAATGAGACCCATTGTTAATCCTTTATCGGGAATTATTTGTAACTTTCGACAAGTTGATCAATGAATGGAACAGGTAGACGGTTGAAATCTTTGTATATATTGCTTCTATATAGTCTAAGAAACATATATGCAAATCATCCAAACAGTACAATTCGCCAATTATTTGATCTTCAAGTTTAAGTGAACTACGAGCCCCATTGTTAATACTTTAACGGAAATTATTTGTAAATTTCGACAAGGAGAACAATGAATGGAACAGGTAGCCGGTTGAAATCAATATATATATTACTTCTATAGAGTCTAAGAAACATATATGCAAAGCATCCAAACAGTACCATTCGCCACTTTTTTGTTCTTCAAGTTTAAGTGAACAACGAGCCCCATTGTTAATCCTTTAAAGGAAATTATTTGTAAATTTCGACAAGTAGAACAATGATTGGAACACGTAGACGGTTGAAATCTTTGTATATATTGCTTCCATATAGTCTAAGAAACATAAATGCAAAGCATCCAAACAGTACCATTCGCCAATTTTTTGTTCTTCAAGTTTAAGTGAACTACGAGCCCCATTGTTAATACTTTAACGGAAATTATTTGTAAATTTCGACAAGTAGAACAATGAATGGAACAGGTAGCCGGTTGAAATCAAAGTATATATTGCTTCTATATAGTCTAAGAAACATATATGCAAAGTATCCAAACAGCACCATTCGCCAATTTTTTGTTCTTCAAGTTTAAGTGAACTACGAGCCCCATTGTTAATCCTTTAAAGGAAATTATTTGTAACTTTCGACAAGTAGAACAATGAATGGAACAGGTAGACGGTTGAAATCTTTGTATATATTGCTTCTATAAAGTCTAAGAAACATATATGCAAATCATCCAAACAGTACAATTCGCCAATTATTTGATCTTCAAGTTTAAGTGAACTACGAGCCCCATTGTTAATACTTTAACGGAAATTATTTGTAACTTGCGAAAAGTAGAACAATGAATGGAACAGGTAGACGGTTGAAATTAATGTATATATTGCTTCTATATAGTCTAAGAAACATATATGCAAAGCATCCAAACAGTACCATTCGCCACTTTTTTGTTCTTCAAGTTTAAGTGAACATCGAGCCCCATTGTTCATCCTTTAAAGGAAATTATTTGTAAATTTCGACAAGTAGAACAATGAATGGAACAGGTAGACGGTTGAAATCTTTGTATATATTGCTTCTATATAGTCTAAGAAACATATATGCAAAGCATCCAAACAGTACCATTCGCCACTTTTTTGTTCTTCAAGTTTAAGTGAACAACGAGCCCCATTGTTAATCCTTTAACGGAAATTAATTGTAACTTTCGACAAGTAGAACAATGAATGGAACAGGTAGACGGTTGAAATCTTTGTATATATTGCTTCTATATAGTCTAAGAAACATATATGCAAAGCATCCAAACAGTACAATTCGCCAATTTTTTGTTCTTCAGGTTTAAGTGAACAATGAGCCCCAATGGTTAATCCTTTATCGGAAATTATTTGTAAATTTCGACAAGTAGAACAATGAATGGAACAGGTAGCCGGTTGAAATCTTTGTATATATTGCTTCTATATAGTCTAAGAAACATATATGCAAAGCATCCAAACAGTACAATTCGCCAATTTTTTGTTCTTCAAGTTTAAGTGGACAATGAGCCCCAATGGTTAATCCTTTATCGGAAATTATTTGTAAATTTCGACAAGTAGAACAATGAATGGAACAGGTAGCCGGTTGAAATCAATGTATATATTGCTTCTATATAGTCTAAGAAACATATATGCAAAGCATCCAAACAGTACCATTCGCCAATTTTTTGTTCTTCAAGTTTAAGTGAACTACGAGCCCCATTATTAATCCCTTAACGGAAATTAATTGTAACTTTCTACAAGTCGAACAATGATTGGAACACGTAGACGGTTGAAATCTTTGTATATATTGCTTCTATAAAGTCTAAGAAACATATATGCAAATCATCCAAACAGTACAATTCGCCAATTATTTCATCTTCAATTTTAAGTGAACTACGAGCCCCATTGTTAATCCTTTAAAGGAAATTATTTGTAAATTTCGACAAGTAGAACAATGAATGGAACAGGTAGCCGGTTGAAATCAATGTATATATTGCTTCTATATAGTCTAAGAAACATATATGCAAAGCATCCAAACAGTACCATTCGCCAATTATTTGATCTTCAAGTTTAAGTGAACAACGAGCCCCATTGTTAATCCTTTAAAGGAAATTATTTGTAAATTTCGACAAGTAGAACAATGATTGGAACACGTAGACGGTTGAAATCTTTGTATATATTGCTTCCATATAGTCTAAGAAACATATATGCAAAGCATCCAAACAGTACCATTCGCCAATTTTTTGTTCTTCAAGTTTAAGTGAACTACGAGCCCCATTGTTAATCCTTTAAAGGAAATTATTTGTAAATTTCGACAAGTAGAACAATGAATGGAACAGGTAGACTGTTGAAATTATTGTATATATTTCTTCTATATAGTCTAAGAAATATATATGCAAAGCATCCAAACAGTACAATTCGCCGATTTTTTGTTCTTCAAGTTTAAGTGCACAATGCGCCCCATTGTTAATCCTTTAAAGGAAATTATTTGTAACTTTCGACAAGTAGAACAATGAATGGAACAGGTAGACGGTTGAAATCTTTGTATATATTGCTTCTATATAGTCTAAGAAAGATATATGCAAAGCATCCAAACAGTACAATTCGCCAATTTCTTGTTCTTCAAGTTTAAGTAAACTACGATCCCCATTGTTAATGCCTTAACGGAAATTATTTCTAACTTTCGACAAGTAGAACAATGAATGGAACAGGTAGACGGTTGAAATCTTTATATATATTGCTTCTATAAAGTCTAAGAAACATATATGCAAATCATCCAAACAGTACAATTCGCCAATTATTTGATCTTCAAGTTTAAGTGAACTACGAGCCCCATTGTTAATACTTTAACGGAAATTATTTGTAACTTGCGAAAAGTAGAACAATGAATGGAACAGGTAGACGGTTGAAATTAATGTATATATTGCTTCTATATAGTCTAAGAAACACATATGCAAAGCATCCAAACAGTACCATTCGCCACTTTTTTGTTCTTCAAGTTTAAGTGAACATCGAGCCCCATTGTTCATCCTTTAAAGGAAATTATTTGTAAATTTCGACAAGTAGAACATTGATTGGAACAGGTAGACGGTTGAAATCATTGTATATATTGCTTCTATATAGTCTAAGAAACATATATGCAAAGCATCCAAACAGTACAATTCGCCAATTTTTTGTTCTTCAAGTTTAAGTGAACAATGAGCCCCATTGTTAATCCTTTAAAGGAAATTATTTGTAACTTTCGACAAGTAGAACAATGAATGGAACAGGTAGACGGTTGAAATCTTTGTATATATTGCTTCTATATAGTCTAAGAAACATATATGCAAAGCATCCAAACAGTACCATTCGCCACTTTTTTGTTCTTCAAGTTTAAGTGAACAACGAGCCCCATTGTTAATCCTTTAACGGAAAATAATTGTATATTTCGACAAGTAGATCAATGAATGGAACAGGTAGACGGTTGAAATCTTTGTATATATTGCTTCTATATAGTCTAAGAAACATATATGCAAAGCATCCAAACAGTACCATTCGCCACTTTTTTGTTCTTCAAGTTTAAGTGAACAACGAGCCCCATTGTTAATCCTTTAACGGAAAATAATTGTAACTTTCGACAAGTAGATCAATGAATGGAACAGGTAGACGGTTGAAATCTTTGTATATATTGCTTCTATATAGTCTAAGAAACATATATGCAAAGCATCCAAACAGTACAATTCGCCAATTTATTGTTTTTCAAGTTTAAGTGAACAACGAGCCCCATTGTTAATCCTTTAAAGGAAATTATTTGTAACTTTCGACAAGTAGAACAATGAATGGAACAGGTAGACGGTTGAAATCTTTGTATATATTGCTTCTATATAGTCTAAGAAACATATATGCAAAGCATCCAAACAGTACAATTCGCCAATTTTTTGTTCTTCAGGTTTAAGTGAACAATGAGCCCCAATGGTTAATCCTTTATCGGAAATTATTTGTAAATTTCGACAAGTAGAACAATGAATGGAACAGGTAGCCGGTTGAAATCAATGTATATATTGCTTCTATATAGTCTAAGAAACATATATGCAAAGCATCCAAACAGTACCATTCGCCAATTTTTTGTTCTTCAAGTTTAAGTGAACTACGAGCCCCATTGTTAATCCCTTAACGGAAATTAATTGTAACTTTCTACAAGTCGAACAATGATTGGAACACGTAGACGGTTGAAATCTTTGTATATATTGCTTCCATATAGTCTAAGAAACATATATGCAAAGTATCCAAACAGTACAATTCGCCAATTTTTTGTTCTTCAAGTTTAAGTGAACAATGAGCCCCAATGGTTAATCCTTTATCGGAAATTATTTGTAAATTTCGACAAGTAGAACAATGAATGGAACAGGTAGCCGGTTGAAATCTTTGTATATATTGCTTCTATATAGTCTAAGAAACATATATGCAAATCATCCAAACAGTACAATTCGCCAATTTTATGTTCTTCAAGTTTAAATGAACTACGAACCCCATTGTTAATCCTTTAAAGGAAATTATTTGTAAATTTCGACAAGTTGAAAAATGAATGGAACATGTAGACTGTTGAAATCATAGTATATATTGCTTCTATATAGACTACGAAACACATATGCAAAGCATCCAAACAGTACAATTCGCCAATTTTATGTTCTTCAAGTTTAAATGCACTACGAACCACATTGTTAATCCTTTAAAGGAAATTATTTGTAAATTTCGACAATTTGAAAAATGAATGGAACAGGTAGACGGTTGAAATCATTGTATATATTGCTTCTATATAGTCTAAGAAACATATATGCAAATCATCAAAACAGTACAATTCGCCAATTTTTTTTCTTCAAGTTTTAGTGAACAATGAGCCCCAATGGTTAATCCTTTATCGGAAATTATTTGTAATTTTCGACAAGTAGAACAATGAATGGAACAGGTACCTAACCCAGGCGGTTGAAATCTTTGTATATATTGCTTCTATGTAGTCTAAGAAACATATATGCAAAGGATCCAAACTGTACCATTCGCCAATTTTTTGTTCTTCAAGTTTAAGTGAACAACGAGCCCCATTGACAATCATGAAACGGAAATTATTTGTAAGTTTCTACAAGTAGAACAATGAATAGAACAGGTAGACGGTTGAAATCTTTGTATATGCTGCTTCTATATAGTCTAAGAAACCTATATGCAAAGCATCTAAACAGTAACATTCGCCAATTTTTGTATCTTCGAGTATTAGTGAACAACGAGCCCCATTGATAATCATGAAATGGAAATTATTTGTAACTTTCTACAAGTAGAACAATGAATGGAACAGGTAGACGGTTGAAATCATTGTATATATTGCTTCTATATAGTCTAAGAAACATATATGCAAAGGATCCAAACTGTACCATTCGCCAATTTTTTGTTCTTCAAGTTTAAGTGAACAACGAGCCCCATTGACAATCTTGAAACGGAAATTATTTGTAATTTTCGACAAGTAGAACAATGAATGGAACTGGTATACGGTTGAAATCATTGCATATATTGCCTCTATATAGTCTAAGAAACATATATGCAAAGCCTCCAAACAGTACAGTTCGCCAATTTTTTGTTCTTCAAGTTTAAGTGAACTACGAGCCCCATTGTTAATCCTTTAACGGAAATTATTTGTATATTTCGACAAGTAGAACAATGAATGGAACAGGTAGACGGTTGAAATCTTTGTATATGCTGCTTCTATATAGTCTAAGAAACCTATATGCAAAGCATCTAAACAGTAACATTCGCCAATTTTTGTATCTTCGAGTATTAGTGAACAACGAGCCCCATTGATAATCATGAAATGGAAATTATTTGTAACTTTCTACAAGTAGAACAATGAATAGTACAGGTAGACGAGTGAAATCTTTCTATATATTGCTTCTATATAGTCTAAGAAACATATATGCAAATCATCCAAACAGTACAATTCGCCAATTTTATGTTCTTCAAGTTTAAATGAACTACGAACCCCATTGTTAATCCTTTAATGGAAATTATTTGTAAATTTCGACAAGTTGAAAAATGAATGGAACAGGTAGACTGTTGAAATCATTGTATATATTGCTTCTATATAGTCTAAGAAACATATGTGCAAAGGATCCAAACTGTACAATTCGCCAATTTTTTGTTCTTCAAGTTTAAGTGAACAACGAGCCCCATTGACAATCTTGAAACGGAAATTATTTGTAATTTTCGACAAGTAGAACAATGAATGGAACTGGTATACGGTTGAAATCTTTGTATATATTGCTGCTATAAGGTCTAAGAAACATATATGCAAATCATCCAAACAGTACAATTCGCCAATTTTATGTTCTTCAAGTTTAAATGAACTACGAACCCCATTGTTAATCCTTTAATGGAAATTATTTGTAAATTTCGACAAGTTGAAAAATGAATGGAACAGGTAGACTGTTGAAATCATTGTATATATTGCTTCTATATAGTCTAAGAAACATATATGCAAATCATCAAAACAGTACAATTCGCCAATTTTTTTTCTTCAAGTATAAGTGAACTACGAGCCCCATTGTTAATCCTTTAAAGGAAATTATTTGTAAATTTCGACAAGTTGAAATATGAATGGAACAGGTAGACGGTTGAAATCTTTGTATATATTGCTTCTATATAGTCTAAGAAACATATATGCAAAGCATCCAAACAGTACAATTCGCCAATTTATTGTTTTTCAAGTTTAAGTGAACAACGAGCCCCATTGTTAATCCTTTAAAGGAAATTATTTGTAACTTTCGACAAGTAGAACAATGAATGGAACAGGTAGACGGTTGAAATCTTTGTATATATTGCTTCTATATAGTCTAAGAAACATATATGCAAAGCATCCAAACAGTACAATTCGCCAATTTTTTGTTCTTCAGGTTTAAGTGAACAATGAGCCCCAATGGTTAATCCTTTATCGGAAATTATTTGTAAATTTCGACAAGTAGAACAATGAATGGAACAGGTAGCCGGTTGAAATCTTTGTATATATTGCTTCTATATAGTCTAAGAAACATATATGCAAAGCATCCAAACAGTACAATTCGCCAATTTTTTGTTCTTCAAGTTTAAGTGGACAATGAGCCCCAATGGTTAATCCTTTATCGGAAATTATTTGTAAATTTCGACAAGTAGAACAATGAATGGAACAGGTAGCCGGTTGAAATCAATGTATATATTGCTTCTATATAGTCTAAGAAACATATATGCAAAGCATCCAAACAGTACCATTCGCCAATTTTTTGTTCTTCAAGTTTAAGTGAACTACGAGCCCCATTGTTAATCCCTTAACGGAAATTAATTGTAACTTTCTACAAGTCGAACAATGATTTCAACACGTAGACGGTTGAAATCTTTGTATATATTGCTTCCATATAGTCTAAGAAACATATATGCAAAGTATCCAAACAGTACAATTCGCCAATTTTTTGTTCTTCAAGTTTAAGTGAACAATGAGCCCCAATGGTTAATCCTTTATCGGAAATTATTTGTAAATTTCGACAAGTAGAACAATGAATGGAACAGGTAGCCGGTTGAAATCTTTGTATATATTGCTTCTATATAGTCTAAGAAACATATATGCAAATCATCCAAACAGTACAATTCGCCAATTTTATGTTCTTCAAGTTTAAATGAACTACGAACCCCATTGTTAATCCTTTAAAGGAAATTATTTGTAAATTTCGACAAGTTGAAAAATGAATGGAACAGGTAGACTGTTGAAATCATAGTATATATTGCTTCTATATAGACTACGAAACACATATGCAAAGCATCCAAACAGTACAATTCGCCAATTTTATGTTCTTCAAGTTTAAATGCACTACGAACCACATTGTTAATCCTTTAAAGGAAATTATTTGTAAATTTCGACAATTTGAAAAATGAATGGAACAGGTAGACGGTTGAAATCATTGTATATATTGCTTCTATATAGTCTAAGAAACATATATGCAAATCATCAAAACAGTACAATTCGCCAATTTTTTTTCTTCAAGTTTTAGTGAACAATGAGCCCCAATGGTTAATCCTTTATCGGAAATTATTTGTAATTTTCGACAAGTAGAACAATGAATGGAACAGGTACCTAACCCAGGCGGTTGAAATCTTTGTATATATTGCTTCTATGTAGTCTAAGAAACATATATGCAAAGGATCCAAACTGTACCATTCGCCAATTTTTTGTTCTTCAAGTTTAAGTGAACAACGAGCCCCATTGACAATCATGAAACGGAAATTATTTGTAAGTTTCTACAAGTAGAACAATGAATAGAACAGGTAGACGGTTGAAATCTTTGTATATGCTGCTTCTATATAGTCTAAGAAACCTATATGCAAAGCATCTAAACAGTAACATTCGCCAATTTTTGTATCTTCGAGTATTAGTGAACAACGAGCCCCATTGATAATCATGAAATGGAAATTATTTGTAACTTTCTACAAGTAGAACAATGAATGGAACAGGTAGACGGTTGAAATCATTGTATATATTGCTTCTATATAGTCTAAGAAACATATATGCAAAGGATCCAAACTGTACCATTCGCCAATTTTTTGTTCTTCAAGTTTAAGTGAACAACGAGCCCCATTGACAATCTTGAAACGGAAATTATTTGTAATTTTCGACAAGTAGAACAATGAATGGAACTGGTATACGGTTGAAATCATTGCATATATTGCTTCTATATAGTCTAAGAAACATATATGCAAAGCCTCCAAACAGTACAGTTCGCCAATTTTTTGTTCTTCAAGTTTAAGTGAACTACGAGCCCCATTGTTAATCCTTTAACGGAAATTATTTGTATATTTCGACAAGTAGAACAATGAATGGAACAGGTAGACGGTTGAAATCATTGTATATATTGCTTCTATATAGTCTAAGAAACGTATATGCAAAGGATCCAAACTGTACCATTCGCCAATTTTTTGTTCTTCAAGTTTAAGTGAACAACGAGCCCCATTGACAATCTTGAAACGGAAATTATTTGTAAGTTTCTACAAGTAGAACAATGAATAGAACAGGTAGACGGTTGAAATCTTTGTATATGCTGCTTCTATATAGTCTAAGAAACCTATATGCAAAGCATCTAAACAGTAACATTCGCCAATTTTTGTATCTTCGAGTATCAGTGAACAACGAGCCCCATTGATAATCATGAAATGGAAATTATTTGTAACTTTCTACAAGTAGAACAATGAATAGTACAGGTAGACGAATGAAATCTTTCTATATATTGCTTCTATATAGTCTAAGATACATATATGCAAAGCATCCAAGCTGTACAATTCGCCAATTTATTGTTCTTCAAGTTTAAGTGAACAACGAGCCCCATTGTTAATCCTTTAAAGGAAATTATTTGTAAATTTCGACAAGTTGAAAAATGAATGGAACAGGTAGACGGTTGAGATCTTTGTATATATTGCTTCTATATAGTCTAAGAAACATATATGCAAAGCCTCCAAACAGTACAATTCGCCAATTTTTTGTTCTTCAAGTTTAAGTGAACTACGAGCCCCATTGTTAATACTTTAACGGAAATTATTTGTAACTTTCGACAAGTAGATCAATGAATGGAACAGGTAGACGGTTGAAATCAATGTATATATTGTTTCTATATAGTCTGAGAAACATATATGCAAAGCATCTAAACAGTACAATTCGCCAATTTTTTGTTCTTCAAGTTTAAGTGAACAACGAGCCCCATTGACAATCATGAAACGGAAATTATTTGTAAGTTTCTACAAGTAGAACAATGAATAGAACAGGTAGACGGTTGAAATCTTTGTATATGCTGCTTCTATATAGTCTAAGAAACCTATATGCAAAGCATCTAAACAGTAACATTCGCCAATTTTTGTATCTTCGAGTATTAGTGAACAACGAGCCCCATTGATAATCATGAAATGGAAATTATTTGTAACTTTCTACAAGTAGAACAATGAATAGTACAGGTAGACGAGTGAAATCTTTCTATATATTGCTTCTATATAGTCTAAGAAACATATATGCAAATCATCCAAACAGTACAATTCGCCAATTTTATGTTCTTCAAGTTTAAATGAACTACGAACCCCATTGTTAATCCTTTAATGGAAATTATTTGTAAATTTCGACAAGTTGAAAAATGAATGGAACAGGTAGACTGTTGAAATCATTGTATATATTGCTTCTATATAGTCTAAGAAACATATGTGCAAAGGATCCAAACTGTACAATTCGCCAATTTTTTGTTCTTCAAGTTTAAGTGAACAACGAGCCCCATTGACAATCTTGAAACGGAAATTATTTGTAATTTTCGACAAGTAGAACAATGAATGGAACTGGTATACGGTTGAAATCTTTGTATATATTGCTGCTATAAGGTCTAAGAAACATATATGCAAATCATCCAAACAGTACAATTCGCCAATTTTATGTTCTTCAAGTTTAAATGAACTACGAACCCCATTGTTAATCCTTTAATGGAAATTATTTGTAAATTTCGACAAGTTGAAAAATGAATGGAACAGGTAGACTGTTGAAATCATTGTATATATTGCTCCTATATAGTCTAAGAAACATATATGCAAATCATCAAAACAGTACAATTCGCCAATTTTTTTTCTTCAAGTATAAGTGAACTACGAGCCCCATTGTTAATCCTTTAAAGGAAATTATTTGTAAATTTCGACAAGTTGAAATATGAATGGAACAGGTAGACGGTTGAAATCATTGTATATATTGCTTCTATATAGTCTAAGAAACATATATGCAAATCATCCAAACAGTACAATTCGCCAATTTTTTGTTCTTCAAGTTTAAGTGAACAATGAGACCCATTGTTAATCCTTTATCGGAAATTATTTGTAACTTTCGACAAGTAGAACAATGAATGGAACAGGTAGACGGTTGAAATCTTTGTATATATTGCTTCTATATAGTCTATGAAACATATTTGCAAAGCATCCAAACAGTACCATTCGCAATTTTTTTGTTCTTCAAGTTTAAGTGAACAACGAGCCCCATTGTTAATGCCTTAACGGAAATTATTTGTAACTTTCGACAAGTAGAACAATGAATGGAACAGGTAGACGGTTGAAATCTTTGTATATATTGCTTCTATATTGTCTAAGAAACATATATGCACAGCATCCAAACAGTACAATTCGCCAATTTTTTGTTCTTCAAGTTTAAGTGAACAATGAGCCCCAATGGTTAATCCTTTATCGGTAATTATTTGTAATTTTCGACAAGTAGAACAATGAATGGAACAGGTAGACGGTTGAAATCTTTGTATATATTGCTTCTATATAGTCTAAGAAACATATATGCAAAGCATCCAAACAGTACCATTCGCCAATTTTTTGTTCTTCAAGTTTAAGTGAACTACGAGCCCCATTGTTAATCCTTTAAAGGAAATTATTTGTAAATTTCGACAAGTAGAACAATGAATGGAACAGGTAGACTGTTGTAATTATTGTATATATTGCTTCTATATAGTCTAAGAAACATATATGCAAAGCATCCAAACAGTACAATTCGCCAATTTTTTGTTCTTCAAGTTTAAGTGAACAATGAGCCCCATTGTTAATCCTTTAAAGGAAATTATTTGTAACTTTCGACAAGTAGAACAATGAATGGAACAGGTAGACGGTTGAAATCTTTGTATATATTGCTTCTATATAGTCTAAGAAACATATATGCAAAGCATCCAAACAGTACAATTCGCCAATTTCTTGTTCTTCAAGTTTAAGTAAACTACGATCCCCATTGTTAATGCCTTAACGGTAATTATTTGTAAATTTCGACAAGTAGAACAATGAATGGAACAGGTAGACGGTTGAAATCTTTGTATATATTGCTTCTATATAGTCTAAGAAACATATATGCAAAGCATCCAAACAGTACAATTCGCCAATTTTTTGTTCTTCAAGTTTAAGTGAACAATGAGCCCCAATGGTTAATCCTTTATCGGAAATTATTTGTAACTTTCGACAAGTAGAACAATGAATGGAACAGGTAGACTGTTGAAATCATTTGTATATATTGCTTCTATATAGTCTAAGAAACATATATGCAAAGCATCCAAACAGTACCATTCGCCAATTTTTTGTTCTTTAAGTTTAAGTGAACTACGAGCCCCATTGTTAATCCTTTAAAGGAAATTATTTGTAAATCTCGACAAGTAGAACAATGAATGGAACAGGTAGACTGTTGAAATCATTGTATATATTGCTTCTATATAGTCTAAGAAACATACATGCAAAGCGTCCAAACAGTACAATTCGCCAATTATTTGATCTTCAAGTTTAAGTGAACTACGAGCCCCATTCTTAATACTTTAACGGAAATTATTTGTAATTTGCGACAAGTAGAACAATGAATGGAACAGGTAGCCGGTTGAAATCAATGTATATATTGCATCTATATAGTCTAAGAAACATATATGCAAAGCATCCAAACAGTACCATTCGCAATTTTTTTGTTCTTCAAGTTTAAGTGAACAACGAGCCCCATTGATAATCCTTTAAAGGAAATTATTTGAAAATTTCGACAAGTAGAACAATGATTGGAACACGTAGACGGTTGAAATCTTGTATATATTGCTTCCATATAGTCTAAGAAACATGTACGCAAAGCATCCAAACAGTACCATTCGCCAATTTTTTGTCCTTCAAGTTTAAGTGAACAATGAGCCCCAATGGTTAATCCTTTATCGGAAATTATTTGTAATTTTCGACAAGTAGAACAATGAATGGAACAGGTAGACGGTTGAAATCTTTGTATAT
The DNA here is from genome assembly GCA_963989415.1 of Cerceris ruficornis. NCBI lineage: Eukaryota > Metazoa > Arthropoda > Insecta > Hymenoptera > Crabronidae > Cerceris > Cerceris ruficornis. The sequence continues at coordinate 1,984,430 of CAXDIW010000301.1, read as the reverse complement.
ATTGCTTCTATATAATCTAAGAAACATATATGCAAAGCATCCAAACAGTACCATTCGCCAATTTTTTGTTCTTCAAGTTTAAGTGAACAACGAGCCCCATTGATAATCATGAAACAGAAATTATTTGTAACTTTCTACAAGTAGAACAATGAATAGAACAGGTAGACGGTTGAAATCTTTTTATACGTTGCTTCTATATAGTCTAAGAAACCTATATGCAAAGCATCTAAACAGTAACAATCGCCAATTTTTTGATCTTCAAGTTTAAGTGAACAGCGAGCCCCATTGATAATCATGAAATGGAAATTATTTGTAACTTTCTACAAGTAGAACAATGAATAGTACAGGTAGACGGGTGTAATCTTTCTATATATTGCTTCTAAATAGTCTAAGAAACATATATGCAAAGCATCCAAACAGTACAATTCGCCAATTTTTTGTTCTTCAAGTTTAAGTGAACAATGAGCCCCAATGGTTAATCCTTTATCGGTAATTATTTGTAACTTTCGACCAGTAGAACAATGAATGGAAGAGGTAGACGGTTGAAATCTTTGTATATATTGCTTCTATATAGTATAAGAAACATATATGCAAAGCATCCAAACAGCACCATTCGCCAATTTTTTGTTCTTCAAGTTTAAGTGAACAATGAGCCCCATTGTTAATCCTTTATCGGAAATTATTTGTAACTTTCGACAAGTAGAACAATGAATGGAACAGGTAGACGGTTGAAATCTTTGTATATATTGCTTCTATATAGTCTAAGAAACATATATGCAAAGCATCCAAACAGTACAATTCGCCAATTTATTGTTCTTCAAGTTTAAGTGAACAATGAGCCCCATTGTTAATCCTTTAAAGGAAATTATTTGTAACTTTCGACAAGTAGAACAATGAATGGAACAGGTAGACGGTTGAAATCTTTGTATATATTGCTTCTATATAGTCTAAGAAACATATATGCAAAGCATCCAAACAGTACCATTCGCCAATTTTTTGTTCTTCAAGTTTAAGTGAACAATGAGCCTCATTGTTAATCCTTTATCGGAAATTATTTGTAACTTTCGACAAGTAGAACAATGAATGGAACAGGTAGACGGTTGAAATCTTTGTATATATTGCTTCTATATTGTCTAAGAAACATATATGCAAAGCATCCAAACAGTACAATTCGCCAATTTTTTGTTCTTCAAGTTTAAGTGAACAATGAGCCCCAATGGTTAATCCTTTATCGGTAATTATTTGTAATTTTCGACAAGTAGAACAATGAATGGAACAGGTAGACGGTTGAAATCTTTGTATATATTGCTTCTATATAGTCTAAGAAACATATATGCAAAGCATCCAAACAGTACCATTCGCCAATTTTTTGTTCTTCAAGTTTAAGTGAACTACGAGCCCCATTGTTAATCCTTTAAAGGAAATTATTTGTAAATTTCGACAAGTAGAACAATGAATGGAACAGGTAGACGGTTGAAATCTTTGTATATATTGCTTCTATATAGTCTAAGAAACATATATGCAAAGCATCCAAACAGTACCATTCGCCAATTTTTTGTTCTTCAAGTTTAAGTGAACAATGAGCCTCATTGTTAATCCTTCATCGGAAATTATTTGTAACTTTCGACAAGTAGAACAATGAATGGAACAGGTAGACGGTTGAAATCTTTGTATATATTGCTTCTATATTGTCTAAGAAACATATATGCAAAGCATCCAAACAGTACCATTCGCCAATTTTTTGTTCTTCAAGTTTAAGTGAACAATGAGCCTCATTGTTAATCCTTTATCGGAAATTATTTGTAACTTTCGACAAGTAGAACAATGAATGGAACAGGTAGACGGTTGAAATCTTTGTATATATTGCTTCTATATTGTCTAAGAAACATATATGCAAAGCATCCAAACAGTACAATTCGCCAATTTTTTGTTCTTCAAGTTTAAGTGAACAATGAGCCCCAATGGTTAATCCTTTATCGGTAATTATTTGTAATTTTCGACAAGTAGAACAATGAATGGAACAGGTAGACGGTTGAAATCTTTGTATATATTGCTTCTATATAGTCTAAGAAACATATATGCAAAGCATCCAAACAGTACCATTCGCCAATTTTTTGTTCTTCAAGTTTAAGTGAACTACGAGCCCCATTGTTAATCCTTTAAAGGAAATTATTTGTAAATTTCGACAAGTAGAACAATGAATGGAACAGGTAGACGGTTGAAATCTTTGTATATATTGCTTCTATATAGTCTAAGAAACATATATGCAAAGCATCCAAACAGTACCATTCGCCAATTTTTTGTTCTTCAAGTTTAAGTGAACAATGAGCCTCATTGTTAATCCTTTATCGGAAATTATTTGTAACTTTCGACAAGTAGAACAATGAATGGAACAGGTAGACGGTTGAAATCTTTGTATATATTGCTTCTATATTGTCTAAGAAACATATATGCAAAGCATCCAAACAGTACAATTCGCCAATTTTTTGTTCTTCAAGTTTAAGTGAACAATGAGCCCCAATGGTTAATCCTTTATCGGTAATTATTTGTAATTTTCGACAAGTAGAACAATGAATGGAACAGGTATACGGTTGAAATCTTTGTATATATTGCTTCTATATAGTCTAAGAAACATATATGCAAAGCATCCAAACAGTACCATTCGCCAATTTTTTGTTCTTCAAGTTTAAGTGAACAATGAGCCCCAATGGTTAATCCTTTATCGGAAATTATTTGTAATTTTCGACAAGTAGAACAATGAATGGAACAGGTAGAAGGTTGAAATCTTTGTATATATTGCTTCTATATAATCTAAGAAACATATATGCAAAGCATCCAAACAGTACCATTCGCCAATTTTTTGTTCTTCAAGTTTAAGTGAACAATGAGCCTCATTGTTAATCCTTTATCGGAAATTATTTGTAACTTTCGACAAGTAGAACAATGAATGGAACAGTTAGACGGTTGAAATCTTTGTATATATTGCTTCTATATAGTCTAAGAAACATATATGCAAAGCATCCAAACAGTACAATTCGACAATTTATTGTTCTTCAAGTTTAAGTGAACAATGAGCCCCAATGGTTAATCCTTTATCGGAAATTATTTGTAATTTTCGACAAGTAGAACAATGAATGGAACAGGTAGAAGGTTGAAATCTTTGTATATATTGCTTCTATATAATCTAAGAAACATATATGCAAAGCATCCAAACAGTACCATTCGCCAATTTTTTGTTCTTCAAGTTTAAGTGAACAATGAGCCCCAATGGTTAATCCTTTATCGGTAATTATTTGTAATTTTCGACAAGTAGAACAATGAATGGAACAGGTAGACGGTTGAAATCTTTGTATATATTGCTTCTATATAGTCTAAGAAACATATATGCAAAGCATCCAAACAGTACAATTCGACAATTTATTGTTCTTCAAGTTTAAGTGAACAACGAGCCCCATTGTTAATCCTTTAAAGGAAATTATTTGTAAATTTCGACAAGTAGAACAATGAATGGAACAGGTAGACGGTTGAAATCTTTGTATATATTGCTTCTATATAGTCTAAGAAACATATATGCAAAGCATCCAAACAGTACAATTCGCCAATTTTTTGTTCTTCAAGTTTAAGTGAACAATGAGCCCCAATGGTTAATCCTTTATCGGAAATTATTTGTAACTTTCGACAAGTAGAACAATGAATGGAACAGGTAGACTGTTGAAATCATTTGTATATATTGCTTCTATATAGTCTAAGAAACATATATGCAAAGCATCCAAACAGTACCATTCGCCAATTTTTTGTTCTTTAAGTTTAAGTGAACTACGAGCCCCATTGTTAATCCTTTAAAGGAAATTATTTGTAAATTTCGACAAGTAGAACAATGAATGGAACAGGTAGACTGTTGAAATCATTGTATATATTGCTTCTATATAGTCTAAGAAACATACATGCAAAGCGTCCAAACAGTACAATTCGCCAATTATTTGATCTTCAAGTTTAAGTGAACTACGAGCCCCATTCTTAATACTTTAACGGAAATTATTTGTAATTTGCGACAAGTAGAACAATGAATGGAACAGGTAGCCGGTTGAAATCAATGTATATATTGCATCTATATAGTCTAAGAAACATATATGCAAAGCATCCAAACAGTACCATTCGCAATTTTTTTGTTCTTCAAGTTTAAGTGAACAACGAGCCCCATTGATAATCCTTTAAAGGAAATTATTTGAAAATTTCGACAAGTAGAACAATGATTGGAACACGTAGACGGTTGAAATCTTGTATATATTGCTTCCATATAGTCTAAGAAACATGTACGCAAAGCATCCAAACAGTACCATTCGCCAATTTTTTGTCCTTCAAGTTTAAGTGAACAATGAGCCCCAATGGTTAATCCTTTATCGGAAATTATTTGTAATTTTCGACAAGTAGAACAATGAATGGAACAGGTAGACGGTTGAAATCTTTGTATATATTGCTTCTATATAATCTAAGAAACATATATGCAAAGCATCCAAACAGTACCATTCGCCAATTTTTTGTTCTTCAAGTTTAAGTGAACAACGAGCCCCATTGATAATCATGAAACAGAAATTATTTGTAACTTTCTACAAGTAGAACAATGAATAGAACAGGTAGACGGTTGAAATCTTTTTATACGTTGCTTCTATATAGTCTAAGAAACCTATATGCAAAGCATCTAAACAGTAACAATCGCCAATTTTTTGATCTTCTAGTTTAAGTGAACAGCGAGCCCCATTGATAATCATGAAATGGAAATTATTTGTAACTTTCTACAAGTAGAACAATGAATAGTACAGGTAGACGGGTGTAATCTTTCTATATATTGCTTCTAAATAGTCTAAGAAACATATATGCAAAGCATCCAAACAGTACAATTCGCCAATTTTTTGTTCTTCAAGTTTAAGTGAACAATGAGCCCCAATGGTTAATCCTTTATCGGTAATTATTTGTAACTTTCGACCAGTAGAACAATGAATGGAAGAGGTAGACGGTTGAAATCTTTGTATATATTGCTTCTATATAGTATAAGAAACATATATGCAAAGCATCCAAACAGCACCATTCGCCAATTTTTTGTTCTTCAAGTTTAAGTGAACAATGAGCCCCATTGTTAATCCTTTATCGGAAATTATTTGTAACTTTCGACAAGTAGAACAATGAATGGAACAGGTAGATGGTTGAAATCTTTGTATATATTGCTTCTATATAGTCTAAGAAACATATATGCAAAGCATCCAAACAGTACAATTCGCCAATTTATTGTTCTTCAAGTTTAAGTGAACAATGAGCCCCATTGTTAATCCTTTAAAGGAAATTATTTGTAACTTTCGACAAGTAGAACAATGAATGGAACAGGTAGACGGTTGAAATCTTTGTATATATTGCTTCTATATAGTCTAAGAAACATATATGCAAAGCATCCAAACAGTACCATTCGCCAATTTTTTGTTCTTCAAGTTTAAGTGAACAATGAGCCTCATTGTTAATCCTTTATCGGAAATTATTTGTAACTTTCGACAAGTAGAACAATGAATGGAACAGGTAGACGGTTGAAATCTTTGTATATATTGCTTCTATATAGTCTAAGAAACATATATGCAAAGCATCCAAACAGTACCATTCGCCAATTTTTTGTTCTTCAAGTTTAAGTGAACTACGAGCCCCATTGTTAATCCTTTAAAGGAAATTATTTGTAAATTTCGACAAGTAGAACAATGAATGGAACAGGTAGACGGTTGAACTCTTTGTATATATTGCTTCTATATAGTCTAAGAAACATATATGCAAAGCATCCAAACAGTACCATTCGCCAATTTTTTGTTCTTCAAGTTTAAGTGAACAATGAGCCTCATTGTTAATCCTTCATCGGAAATTATTTGTAACTTTCGACAAGTAGAACAATGAATGGAACAGGTAGACGGTTGAAATCTTTGTATATATTGCTTCTATATTGTCTAAGAAACATATATGCAAAGCATCCAAACAGTACCATTCGCCAATTTTTTGTTCTTCAAGTTTAAGTGAACAATGAGCCTCATTGTTAATCCTTTATCGGAAATTATTTGTAACTTTCGACAAGTAGAACAATGAATGGAACAGGTAGACGGTTGAAATCTTTGTATATATTGCTTCTATATTGTCTAAGAAACATATATGCAAAGCATCCAAACAGTACAATTCGCCAATTTTTTGTTCTTCAAGTTTAAGTGAACAATGAGCCCCAATGGTTAATCCTTTATCGGTAATTATTTGTAATTTTCGACAAGTAGAACAATGAATGGAACAGGTAGACGGTTGAAATCTTTGTATATATTGCTTCTATATAGTCTAAGAAACATATATGCAAAGCATCCAAACAGTACCATTCGCCAATTTTTTGTTCTTCAAGTTTAAGTGAACTACGAGCCCCATTGTTAATCCTTTAAAGGAAATTATTTGTAAATTTCGACAAGTAGAACAATGAATGGAACAGGTAGACGGTTGAAATCTTTGTATATATTGCTTCTATATAGTCTAAGAAACATATATGCAAAGCATCCAAACAGTACCATTCGCCAATTTTTTGTTCTTCAAGTTTAAGTGAACAATGAGCCTCATTGTTAATCCTTTATCGGAAATTATTTGTAACTTTCGACAAGTAGAACAATGAATGGAACAGGTAGACGGTTGAAATCTTTGTATATATTGCTTCTATATTGTCTAAGAAACATATATGCAAAGCATCCAAACAGTACAATTCGCCAATTTTTTGTTCTTCAAGTTTAAGTGAACAATGAGCCCCAATGGTTAATCCTTTATCGGTAATTATTTGTAATTTTCGACAAGTAGAACAATGAATGGAACAGGTAGACGGTTGAAATCTTTGTATATATTGCTTCTATATAGTCTAAGAAACATATATGCAAAGCATCCAAACAGTACCATTCGCCAATTTTTTGTTCTTCAAGTTTAAGTGAACTACGAGCCCCATTGTTAATCCTTTAAAGGAAATTATTTGTAAATTTCGACAAGTAGAACAATGAATGGAACAGGTAGACTGTTGTAATTATTGTATATATTGCTTCTATATAGTCTAAGAAACATATATGCAAAGCATCCAAACAGTACAATTCGCCAATTTTTTGTTCTTCAAGTTTAAGTGAACAATGAGCCCCATTGTTAATCCTTTAAAGGAAATTATTTGTAACTTTCGACAAGTAGAACAATGAATGGAACAGGTAGACGGTTGAAATCTTTGTATATATTGCTTCTATATAGTCTAAGAAACATATATGCAAAGCATCCAAACAGTACAATTCGCCAATTTCTTGTTCTTCAAGTTTAAGTAAACTACGATCCCCATTGTTAATGCCTTAACGGTAATTATTTGTAAATTTCGACAAGTAGAACAATGAATGGAACTGGTAGACGGTTGAAATCTTTGTATATATTGTTTCTGTATAATCTAAGAAACATATATGCAAAGCATCTAAATAGTAACAATCGCCAATCTTTTGATCTTCAAGTTTAAGTGAACAGCGAGCCCCATTGATAATCATGAAATGGAAATTATTTGTAACGTTCTACAAGTAGAACAATGAATAGTACAGGTAGACGGGTGAAATCTTTCTATATATTGCTTCTAAATAGTCTAAGAAACATCTATGCAAAGCATCAAACAGTACAATTCGCCAATTTTTTGTTCTTCAAGTATAAGTAAACTACGATCCCCATTGTTAATCCCTTAACGGAAATTATTTGTAACATTCGACAAGTAGAACAATGAATGGAACAGGTAGACGGTTGAAATCTTTGTATATATTGCTTCCATATAGTGTAAGAAAGATGTACGCAAAGCATCCAAACAGTACCATTCGCCAATTTTTTGTTCTTCAAGTTTAAGTGAACAATGAGCCCCAATGGTTAATCCTTTATCGGAAATTATTTGTAATTTTCGACAAGTAGAACAATGAATGGAACAGGTAGAAGGTTGAAATCTTTGTATATATTGCTTCTATATAATCTAAGAAACATATATGCAAAGCATCCAAACAGTACCATTCGCCAATTTTTTGTTCTTCAAGTTTAAGTGAACAATGAGCCTCATTGTTAATCCTTTATCGGAAATTATTTGTAACTTTCGACAAGTAGAACAATGAATGGAACAGTTAGACTGTTGAAATCATTTGTATATATTGCTTCTATATAGTCTAAGAAACATATATGCAAAGCATCCAAACAGTACCATTCGCCAATTTTTTGTTCTTTAAGTTTAAGTGAACTACGAGCCCCATTGTTAATCCTTTAAAGGAAATTATTTGTAATTTTCGACAAGTAGAACAATGAATGGAACAGGTAGAAGGTTGAAATCTTTGTATATATTGCTTCTATATAATCTAAGAAACATATATGCAAAGCATCCAAACAGTACCATTCGCCAATTTTTTGTTCTTCAAGTTTAAGTGAACAATGAGCCTCATTGTTAATCCTTTATCGGAAATTATTTGTAACTTTCGACAAGTAGAACAATGAATGGAACAGTTAGACTGTTGAAATCATTTGTATATATTGCTTCTATATAGTCTAAGAAACATATATGCAAAGCATCCAAACAGTACCATTCGCCAATTTTTTGTTCTTTAAGTTTAAGTGAACTACGAGCCCCATTGTTAATCCTTTAAAGGAAATTATTTGTAAATTTCGACAAGTAGAACAATGAATGGAACAGGTAGACTGTTGAAATCATTGTATATATTGCTTCTATATAGTCTAAGAAACATACATGCAAAGCGTCCAAACAGTACAATTCGCCAATTATTTGATCTTCAAGTTTAAGTGAACTACGAGCCCCATTCTTAATACTTTAACGGAAATTATTTGTAATTTGCGACATGTAGAACAATGAATGGAACAGGTAGCCGGTTGAAATCAATGTATATATTGCATCTATATAGTCTAAGAAACATATATGCAAAGCATCCAAACAGTACCATTCGCAATTTTTTTGTTCTTCAAGTTTAAGTGAACAACGAGCCCCATTGATAATCCTTTAAAGGAAATTATTTGAAAATTTCGACAAGTAGAACAATGATTGGAACACGTAGACGGTTGAAATCTTGTATATATTGCTTCCATATAGTCTAAGAAACATGTACGCAAAGCATCCAAACAGTACCATTCGCCAATTTTTTGTCCTTCAAGTTTAAGTGAACAATGAGCCCCAATGTTTAATCCTTTATCGGAAATTATTTGTAATTTTCGACAAGTAGAACAATGAATGGAACAGGTAGACGGTTGAAATCTTTGTATATACTGCTTCTATATAATCTAAGAAACATATATGCAAAGCATCCAAACAGTACCATTCGCCAATTTTTTGTTCTTCAAGTTTAAGTGAACAACGAGCCCCATTGATAATCATGAAACAGAAATTATTTGTAACTTTCTACAAGTAGAACAATGAATAGAACAGGTAGACGGTTGAAATCTTTTTATACGTTGCTTCTATATAGTCTAAGAAACCTATATGCAAAGCATCTAAACAGTAACAATCGCCAATTTTTTGATCTTCAAGTTTAAGTGAACAGCGAGCCCCATTGATAATCATGAAATGGAAATTATTTGTAACTTTCTACAAGTAGAACAATGAATAGTACAGGTAGACGGGTGTAATCTTTCTATATATTGCTTCTAAATAGTCTAAGAAACATATATGCAAAGCATCCAAACAGTACAATTCGCCAATTTTTTGTTCTTCAAGTTTAAGTGAACAATGAGCCCCAATGGTTAATCCTTTATCGGTAATTATTTGTAACTTTCGACCAGTAGAACAATGAATGGAAGAGGTAGACGGTTGAAATCTTTGTATATATTGCTTCTATATAGTATAAGAAACATATATGCAAAGCATCCAAACAGCACCATTCGCCAATTTTTTGTTCTTCAAGTTTAAGTGAACAATGAGCCCCATTGTTAATCCTTTATCGGAAATTATTTGTAACTTTCGACAAGTAGAACAGTGAATGGAACAGGTAGACGGTTGAAATCTTTGTATATATTGCTTCTATATAGTCTAAGAAACATATATGCAAAGCATCCAAACAGTACAATTCGCCAATTTATTGTTCTTCAAGTTTAAGTGAACAACGAGCCCCATTGTTAATCCTTTAAAGGAAATTATTTGTAAATTTCGACAAGTAGAACAATGATTGGACAACGTAGACGGTTGAAATCTTTGTATATATTGCTTCCATATAGTCTAAGAAACATGTACGGAAAGCATCCAAACAGTACCGTTCGCCAATTTTTTGTTCTTCAAGTTTAAGTGAACTACGAGCCCCATTGTTAATCCTTTAAAGGAAATTATTTGTAACTTTCGACAAGTAGAACAATGAATGGAACTGGTAGACGGTTGAAATTTTTGTATATATTGCTTCTATATAGTCTAAGAAACATATATGCAAAGCATCCAAACAGTACCATTCGTCAATTTTTTGTTCTTCAAGTTTAAGTGAACTACGAGCCCCATTGTTAATACTTTAACGGAAATTATTTGTAACTTGCGAAAAGTAGAACAATGAATGGAACAGGTAGACGGTTGAAATTAATGTATATATTGCTTCTATATAGTCTAAGAAACATATATGCAAAGCATCCAAACAGTACCATTCGCCACTTTTTTGTTCTTCAAGTTTAAGTGAACATCGAGCCCCATTGTTCATCCTTTAAAGGAAATTATTTGTAAATTTCGACAAGTAGAACAATGAATGGAACAGGTAGACGGTTGAAATCTTTGTATATATTGCTTCTATATAGTCTAAGAAACATATATGCAAAGCATCCAAACAGTACCATTCGCCACTTTTTTGTTCTTCAAGTTTAAGTGAACAACGAGCCCCATTGTTAATCCTTTAACGGAAATTAATTGTAACTTTCGACAAGTAGATCAATGAATGGAACAGGTAGACGGTTGAAATCTTTGTATATATTGCTTCTATATAGTCTAAGAAACATATATGCAAAGCATCCAAACAGTACAATTCGCCAATTTATTGTTCTTCAAGTTTAAGTGAACAACGAGCCCCATTGTTAATCCTTTAAAGGAAATTATTTGTAACTTTCGACAAGTAGAACAATGAATGGAACAGGTAGACGGTTGAAATCTTTGTATATATTGCTTCTATATAGTCTAAGAAACATATATGCAAAGCATCCAAACAGTACAATTCGCCAATTTTTTGTTCTTCAGGTTTAAGTGAACAATGAGCCCCAATGGTTAATCCTTTATCGGAAATTATTTGTAAATTTCGACAAGTAGAACAATGAATGGAACAGGTAGCCGGTTGAAATCTTTGTATATATTGCTTCTATATAGTCTAAGAAACATATATGCAAAGCATCCAAACAGTACAATTCGCCAATTTTTTGTTCTTCAAGTTTAAGTGGACAATGAGCCCCAATGGTTAATCCTTTATCGGAAATTATTTGTAAATTTCGACAAGTAGAACAATGAATGGAACAGGTAGCCGGTTGAAATCAATGTATATATTGCTTCTATATAGTCTAAGAAACATATATGCAAAGCATCCAAACAGTACCATTCGCCAATTTTTTGTTCTTCAAGTTTAAGTGAACTACGAGCCCCATTGTTAATCCCTTAACGGAAATTAATTGTAACTTTCTACAAGTCGAACAATGATTGGAACACGTAGACGGTTGAAATCTTTGTATATATTGCTTCTATAAAGTCTAAGAAACATATATGCAAATCATCCAAACAGTACAATTCGCCAATTATTTCATCTTCAATTTTAAGTGAACTACGAGCCCCATTGTTAATCCTTTAAAGGAAATTATTTTTAAATTTCGACAAGTAGAACAATGAATGGAACAGGTAGCCGGTTGAAATCAATGTATATATTGCTTCTATATAGTCTAAGAAACATATATGCAAAGCATCCAAACAGTACCATTCGCCAATTATTTGATCTTCAAGTTTAAGTGAACAACGAGCCCCATTGTTAATCCTTTAAAGGAAATTATTTGTAAATTTCGACAAGTAGAACAATGATTGGAACACGTAGACGGTTGAAATCTTTGTATATATTGCTTCCATATAGTCTAAGAAACATATATGCAAAGCATCCAAACAGTACCATTCGCCAATTTTTTGTTCTTCAAGTTTAAGTGAACTACGAGCCCCATTGTTAATCCTTTAACGGAAAATAATTGTAACTTTCGACAAGTAGATCAATGAATGGAACAGGTAGACGGTTGAAATCTTTGTATATATTGCTTCTATATAGTCTAAGAAACATATATGCAAAGCATCCAAACAGTACAATTCGCCAATTTATTGTTTTTCAAGTTTAAGTGAACAACGAGCCCCATTGTTAATCCTTTAAAGGAAATTATTTGTAACTTTCGACAAGTAGAACAATGAATGGAACAGGTAGACGGTTGAAATCTTTGTATATATTGCTTCTATATAGTCTAAGAAACATATATGCAAAGCATCCAAACAGTACCATTCGCCACTTTTTTGTTCTTCAAGTTTAAGTGAACAACGAGCCCCATTGTTAATCCTTTAAAGGAAATTATTTGTAAATTTCGACAAGTAGAACAATGATTGGAACACGTAGACGGTTGAAATCTTTGTATATATTGCTTCCATATAGTCTAAGAAACATAAATGCAAAGCATCCAAACAGTACCATTCGCCAATTTTTTGTTCTTCAAGTTTAAGTGAACTACGAGCCCCATTGTTAATACTTTAACGGAAATTATTTGTAAATTTCGTCAAGTAGAACAATGAATGGAACAGGTAGCCGGTTGAAATCAATGTATATATTGCTTCTATATAGTCTAAGAAACATATATGCAAAGTATCCAAACAGCACCATTCGCCAATTTTTTGTTCTTCAAGTTTAAGTGAACTACGAGCCCCATTGTTAATCCTTTATCGGAAATTATTTGTAACTTTCGACAAGTAGACCAATGAATGGAACAGGTAGACGGTTGAAATCTTTGTATATATTGCTTCTATAAAGTCTAAGAAACATATATGCAAATCATCCAAACAGTACAATTCGCCAATTACTTGATCTTCAAGTTTAAGTGAACTACGAGCCCCATTGTTAATACTTTAACGGAAATTATTTGTAACTTGCGACAAGTAGAACAATGAATGGAACAGGTAGACGGTTGAAATCAATGTATATATTGCTTCTATATAGTCTAAGAAACATATATGCAAAGCATCCAAACAGTACCATTCGCCACTTGTTTGTTCTTCAAGTTTAAGTGAACAACGAGCCCCATTGTTAATCCTTTAAAGGAAATTATTTGTAAATTTCGACAAGTAGAACAGTGATTGAAACACGTAGACGGTTGAAATCTTTGTATATATTGCTTCCATATAGTCTAAGAAACATATATGCAAAGCATCCAAACAGTACCATTCGCCAATTTTTTGTTCTTCAAGTTTAAGTGAACAATGAGACCCATTGTTAATCCTTTATCGGAAATTATTTGTAACTTTCGACAAGTAGATCAATGAATGGAACAGGTAGACGGTTGAAATCTTTGTATATATTGCTTCTATAAAGTCTAAGAAACATATATGTAAATCATCCAAACAGTACAATTCGCCAATTATTTGATCTTCAAGTTTAAGTGAACTACGAGCCCCATTGTTAATACTTTAACGGAACTTATTTGTAACTTTCGACAAGTAGAACAATGAATGGAACAGGTAGACGGTTGAAATCAATGTATATATTGCTTCTATATAGTCTAAGAAACATATATGCAAAGCATCCAAACCGTACCATTCGCCACTTTTTTGTTCTTCAAGTTTAAGTGAACAACGAGCCCCATTGTTAATCCTTTAAAGGAAATTATTTGTAAATTTCGACAAGTAGAACAATGATTGGAACACGTAGACGGTTGAAATCTTTGTATATATTGCTTCCATATAGTCTAAGAAACATATATGCAATGCATCCAAACAGTACCATTCGCCAATTTTTTGTTCTTCAAGTTTAAGTGAACAATGAGACCCATTGTTAATCCTTTATCGGAAATTATTTGTAACTTTCGACAAGTAGATCAATGAATGGAACAGGTAGACGGTTGAAATCTTTGTATATATTACTTCTATATAGTCTAAGAAACATATATGCAAATCATCCAAACAGTACAATTCGCCAATTATTTGATCTTCAAGTTTAAGTGAACTACGAGCCCCATTGTTAATCCTTTAAAGGAAATTATTTGTAAATTTCGGCAAGTAGAACAATGAATGGAATAGGTAGACGGTTGAAATCAATGTATATATTGCTTCTATATAGTCTAAGAAACATATATGCAAATCATCCAAACAGTACAATTCGCCAATTTCTTGTTCTTCAAGTTTAAGTAAACTACAATCCCCATTGTTAATCCCTTAACGGAAATTATTTGTAACTTTCGACAAGTAGAACAATGAATGGAACAGGTAGACGGTTGAAATCTTTGTATATATTGCTTCCATATAGTCTAAGAAACAAATATGCAAAGCATCCAAACAGTACCATTCGCCAATTTTTTGTTCTTCAAGTTTAAGTGAACAATGAGACCCATTGTTAATCCTTTATCGGGAATTATTTGTAACTTTCGACAAGTTGATCAATGAATGGAACAGGTAGACGGTTGAAATCTTTGTATATATTGCTTCTATATAGTCTAAGAAACATATATGCAAATCATCCAAACAGTACAATTCGCCAATTATTTGATCTTCAAGTTTAAGTGAACTACGAGCCCCATTGTTAATACTTTAACGGAAATTATTTGTAAATTTCGACAAGGAGAACAATGAATGGAACAGGTAGCCGGTTGAAATCAATATATATATTACTTCTATAAAGTCTAAGAAACATATATGCAAAGCATCCAAACAGTACCATTCGCCACTTTTTTGTTCTTCAAGTTTAAGTGAACAACGAGCCCCATTGTTAATCCTTTAAAGGAAATTATTTGTAAATTTCGACAAGTAGAACAATGATTGGAACACGTAGACGGTTGAAATCTTTGTATATATTGCTTCCATATAGTCTAAGAAACATAAATGCAAAGCATCCAAACAGTACCATTCGCCAATTTTTTGTTCTTCAAGTTTAAGTGAACTACGAGCCCCATTGTTAATACTTTAACGGAAATTATTTGTAAATTTCGTCAAGTAGAACAATGAATGGAACAGGTAGCCGGTTGAAATCAATGTATATATTGCTTCTATATAGTCTAAGAAACATATATGCAAAGTATCCAAACAGCACCATTCGCCAATTTTTTGTTCTTCAAGTTTAAGTGAACTACGAGCCCCATTGTTAATCCTTTATCGGAAATTATTTGTAACTTTCGACAAGTAGACCAATGAATGGAACAGGTAGACGGTTGAAATCTTTGTATATATTGCTTCTATAAAGTCTAAGAAACATATATGCAAATCATCCAAACAGTACAATTCGCCAATTACTTGATCTTCAAGTTTAAGTGAACTACGAGCCCCATTGTTAATACTTTAACGGAAATTATTTGTAACTTGCGACAAGTAGAACAATGAATGGAACAGGTAGACGGTTGAAATCAATGTATATATTGCTTCTATATAGTCTAAGAAACATATATGCAAAGCATCCAAACAGTACCATTCGCCACTTGTTTGTTCTTCAAGTTTAAGTGAACAACGAGCCCCATTGTTAATCCTTTAAAGGAAATTATTTGTAAATTTCGACAAGTAGAACAGTGATTGAAACACGTAGACGGTTGAAATCTTTGTATATATTGCTTCCATATAGTCTAAGAAACATATATGCAAAGCATCCAAACAGTACCATTCGCCAATTTTTTGTTCTTCAAGTTTAAGTGAACAATGAGACCCATTGTTAATCCTTTATCGGAAATTATTTGTAACTTTCAGCAAGTAGATCAATGAATGGAACAGGTAGACGGTTGAAATCTTTGTATATATTGCTTCTATAAAGTCTAAGAAACATATATGTAAATCATCCAAACAGTACAATTCGCCAATTATTTGATCTTCAAGTTTAAGTGAACTACGAGCCCCATTGTTAATACTTTAACGGAACTTATTTGTAACTTTCGACAAGTAGAACAATGAATGGAACAGGTAGACGGTTGAAATCAATGTATATATTGCTTCTATATAGTCTAAGAAACATATATGCAAAGCATCCAAACCGTACCATTCGCCACTTTTTTGTTCTTCAAGTTTAAGTGAACAACGAGCCCCATTGTTAATCCTTTAAAGGAAATTATTTGTAAATTTCGACAAGTAGAACAGTGATTGGAACACGTAGACGGTTGAAATCTTTGTATATATTGCTTCGATATAGTCTAAGAAACATATATGCAATGCATCCAAACAGTACCATTCGCCAATTTTTTGTTCTTCAAGTTTAAGTGAACAATGAGACCCATTGTTAATCCTTTATCGGAAATTATTTGTAACTTTCGACAAGTAGATCAATGAATGGAACAGGTAGACGGTTGAAATCTTTGTATATATTACTTCTATATAGTCTAAGAAACATATATGCAAATCATCCAAACAGTACAATTCGCCAATTATTTGATCTTCAAGTTTAAGTGAACTACGAGCCCCATTGTTAATCCTTTAAAGGAAATTATTTGTAAATTTCGGCAAGTAGAACAATGAATGGAATAGGTAGACAGTTGAAATCAATGTATATATTGCTTCTATATAGTCTAAGAAACATATATGCAAATCATCCAAACAGTACAATTCGCCAATTTCTTGTTCTTCAAGTTTAAGTAAACTACAATCCCCATTGTTAATCCCTTAAAGGAAATTATTTGTAACTTTCGACAAGTAGAACAATGAATGAAACAGGTAGACGGTTGAAATCTTTGTATATATTGCTTCTATATAGTCTAAGAAACATGTACGCAAATCATCCAAACAGTACATTTCGCCAATTTCTTGTTCTTCAAGTTTAAGTAAACTACAATCCCCATTGTTAATCCCTTAACGGAAATTATTTGTAACTTTCGACAAGTAGAACAATGAATGGAACAGGTAGACGGTTGAAATCTTTGTATATATTGCTTCTATATAGTCTAAGAAACATATATGCAAAGTATCCAAACAGTACAATTCGCCAATTTTTTGTTCTTCAAGTTTAAGTGAACTACGAGCCCCATTGTTAATACTTTAACGGAAATTATTTGTAACTTTCGACAAGTAGAACAGTGAATGGAACAGGTAGACGGTTGAAATCTTTTTATATATTGCTCCCATAAAGTCTAAGAAACATATATGCAAATCATCCAAACAGTACAATTCGCCAATTACTTGATCTTCAAGTTTAAGTGAATTACGAGCCCCATTGTTAATACTTTAACGGAAATTATTTGTAACTTGCGACAAGTAGAACAATGAATGGAACAGGTAGACGGTTGAAATCAATGTATATATTGCTTCTATATAGTCTAAGAAACATATATGCAAAGCATCCAAACAGTACCATTCGCCAATTTTTTGTTCTTCAAGTTTAAGTGAACAATGAGACCCATTGTTAATCCTTTATCGGAAATTATTTGTAACTTTCGACAAGTAGATCAATGAATGGAACAGGTAGACGGTTGAAATCTTTGTATATATTGCTCCCATAAAGTCTAAGAAACATATATGCAAATCATCCAAACAGTACAATTCGCCAATTATTTGATCTTCAAGTTTAAGTGAACTACGAGCCCCATTGTTAATACTTTAACGGAACTTATTTGTAACTTTCGACAAGTAGAACAATGAATGGAACAGGTAGACGGTTGAAATCAATGTATATATTGCTTCTATATAGTCTAAGAAACATATATGCAAAGCATCCAAACCGTACCATTCGCCACTTTTTTGTTCTTCAAGTTTAAGTGAACAACGAGCCCCATTGTTAATCCTTTAAAGGAAATTATTTGTAAATTTCGACAAGTAGAACAATGATTGGAACACGTAGGCGGTTGAAATCTTTGTATATATTGCTTCCATATAGTCTAAGAAACATATATGCAATGCATCCAAACAGTACCATTCGCCAATTTTTTGTTCTTCAAGTTTAAGTGAACAATGAGACCCATTGTTAATCCTTTATCGGAAATTATTTGTAACTTTCGACAAGTAGATCAATGAATGGAACAGGTAGACGGTTGAAATCTTTGTATATATTACTTCTATATAGTCTAAGAAACATATATGCAAATCATCCAAACAGTACAATTCGCCAATTATTTGATCTTCAAGTTTAAGTGAACTACGAGCCCCATTGTTAATACTTTAACGGAAATTATTTGTAAATTTCGACAAGGAGAACAATGAATGGAACAGGTAGCCGGTTGAAATCAATATATATATTACTTCTATAAAGTCTAAGAAACATATATGCAAAGCATCCAAACAGTACCATTCGCCACTTTTTTGTTCTTCAAGTTTAAGTGAACAACGAGCCCCATTGTTAATCCTTTAAAGGAAATTATTTGTAAATTTCGACAAGTAGAACAATGATTGGAACACGTAGACGGTTGAAATCTTTGTATATATTGCTTCCATATAGTCTAAGAAACATAAATGCAAAGCATCCAAACAGTACCATTCGCCAATTTTTTGTTCGTCAAGTTTAAGTGAACTACGAGCCCCATTGTTAATACTTTAACGGAAATTATTTGTAAATTTCGTCAAGTAGAACAATGAATGGAACAGGTAGCCGGTTGAAATCAATGTATATATTGCTTCTATATAGTCTGAGAAACATATATGCAAAGTATCCAAACAGCACCATTCGCCAATTTTTTGTTCTTCAAGTTTAAGTGAACTACGAGCCCCATTGTTAATCCTTTAAAGGAAATTATTTGTAACTTTCGACAAGTAGATCAATGAATGGAACAGGTAGACGGTTGAAATCTTTGTATATATTACTTCTATATAGTCTAAGAAACATATATGCAAATCATCCAAACAGTACAATTCGCCAATTATTTGATCTTCAAGTTTAAGTGAACTACGAGCCCCATTGTTAATCCTTTAAAGGAAATTATTTGTAAATTTCGACAAGTTGATCAATGAATGGAACAGGTAGACGGTTGAAATCTTTGTATATATTGCTTCTATATAGTCTAAGAAACATATATGCAAATCATCCAAACAGTACAATTCGCCAATTATTTGATCTTCAAGTTTAAGTGAACTACGAGCCCCATTGTTAATACTTTAACGGAACTTATTTGTAACTTTCGACAAGTAGAACAATGAATGGAACAGGTAGACGGTTGAAATCAATGTATATATTGCTTCTATATAGTCTAAGAAACATATATGCAAAGCATCCAAACCGTACCATTCGCCACTTTTTTGTTCTTCAAGTTTAAGTGAACAACGAGCCCCATTGTTAATCCTTTAAAGGAAATTATTTGTAAATTTCGACAAGTAGAACAATGATTGGAACACGTAGACGGTTGAAATCTTTGTATATATTGCTTCCATATAGTCTAAGAAACATATATGCAATGCATCCAAACAGTACCATTCGCCAATTTTTTGTTCTTCAAGTTTAAGTGAACAATGAGACCCATTGTTAATCCTTTATCGGAAATTATTTGTAACTTTCGACAAGTAGATCAATGAATGGAACAGGTAGACGGTTGAAATCTTTGTATATATTACTTCTATATAGCCTAAGAAACATATATGCAAATCATCCAAACAGTACAATTCGCCAATTATTTGATCTTCAAGTTTAAGTGAACTACGAGCCCCATTGTTAATCCTTTAAAGGAAATTATTTGTAAATTTCGGCAAGTAGAACAATGAATGGAATAGGTAGACGGTTGAAATCAATGTATATATTGCTTCTATATAGTCTAAGAAACATATATGCAAATCATCCAAACAGTACAATTCGCCAATTTCTTGTTCTTCAAGTTTAAGTAAACTACAATCCCCATTGTTAATCCCTTAACGGAAATTATTTGTAACTTTCGACAAGTAGAACAATGAATGGAACAGGTAGACGGTTGAAATCTTTGTATATATTGCTTCCATATAGTCTAAGAAACAAATATGCAAAGCATCCAAACAGTACCATTCGCCAATTTTTTGTTCTTCAAGTTTAAGTGAACAATGAGACCCATTGTTAATCCTTTATCGGGAATTATTTGTAACTTTCGACAAGTTGATCAATGAATGGAACAGGTAGACGGTTGAAATCTTTGTATATATTGCTTCTATATAGTCTAAGAAACATATATGCAAATCATCCAAACAGTACAATTCGCCAATTATTTGATCTTCAAGTTTAAGTGAACTACGAGCCCCATTGTTAATACTTTAACGGAAATTATTTGTAAATTTCGACAAGGAGAACAATGAATGGAACAGGTAGCCGGTTGAAATCAATATATATATTACTTCTATAAAGTCTAAGAAACATATATGCAAAGCATCCAAACAGTACCATTCGCCACTTTTTTGTTCTTCAAGTTTAAGTGAACAACGAGCCCCATTGTTAATCCTTTAAAGGAAATTATTTGTAAATTTCGACAAGTAGAACAATGATTGGAACACGTAGACGGTTGAAATCTTTGTATATATTGCTTCCATATAGTCTAAGAAACATAAATGCAAAGCATCCAAACAGTACCATTCGCCAATTTTTTGTTCTTCAAGTTTAAGTGAACTACGAGCCCCATTGTTAATACTTTAACGGAAATTATTTGTAAATTTCGTCAAGTAGAACAATGAATGGAACAGGTAGCCGGTTGAAATCAATGTATATATTGCTTCTATATAGTCTAAGAAACATATATGCAAAGTATCCAAACAGCACCATTCGCCAATTTTTTGTTCTTCAAGTTTAAGTGAACTACGAGCCCCATTGTTAATCCTTTATCGGAAATTATTTGTAACTTTCGACAAGTAGACCAATGAATGGAACAGGTAGACGGTTGAAATCTTTGTATATATTGCTTCTATAAAGTCTAAGAAACATATATGCAAATCATCCAAACAGTACAATTCGCCAATTACTTGATCTTCAAGTTTAAGTGAACTACGAGCCCCATTGTTAATACTTTAACGGAAATTATTTGTAACTTGCGACAAGTAGAACAATGAATGGAACAGGTAGACGGTTGAAATCAATGTATATATTGCTTCTATATAGTCTAAGAAACATATATGCAAAGCATCCAAACAGTACCATTCGCCACTTGTTTGTTCTTCAAGTTTAAGTGAACAACGAGCCCCATTGTTAATCCTTTAAAGGAAATTATTTGTAAATTTCGACAAGTAGAACAGTGATTGAAACACGTAGACGGTTGAAATCTTTGTATATATTGCTTCCATATAGTCTAAGAAACATATATGCAAAGCATCCAAACAGTACCATTCGCCAATTTTTTGTTCTTCAAGTTTAAGTGAACAATGAGACCCATTGTTAATCCTTTATCGGAAATTATTTGTAACTTTCGACAAGTAGATCAATGAATGGAACAGGTAGACGGTTGAAATCTTTGTATATATTGCTTCTATAAAGTCTAAGAAACATATATGTAAATCATCCAAACAGTACAATTCGCCAATTATTTGATCTTCAAGTTTAAGTGAACTACGAGCCCCATTGTTAATACTTTAACGGAACTTATTTGTAACTTTCGACAAGTAGAACAATGAATGGAACAGGTAGACGGTTGAAATCAATGTATATATTGCTTCTATATAGTCTAAGAAACATATATGCAAAGCATCCAAACCGTACCATTCGCCACTTTTTTGTTCTTCAAGTTTAAGTGAACAACGAGCCCCATTGTTAATCCTTTAAAGGAAATTATTTGTAAATTTCGACAAGTAGAACAGTGATTGGAACACGTAGACGGTTGAAATCTTTGTATATATTGCTTCCATATAGTCTAAGAAACATATATGCAAATCATCCAAACAGTACAATTCGCCAATTTCTTGTTCTTCAAGTTTAAGTAAACTACAATCCCCATTGTTAATCCCTTAAAGGAAATTATTTGTAACTTTCGACAAGTAGAACAATGAATGAAACAGGTAGACGGTTGAAATCTTTGTATATATTGCTTCTATATAGTGTAAGAAACATGTACGCAAATCTTCCAAACAGTACATTTCGCCAATTTCTTGTTCTTCAAGTTTAAGTGAACTACGAGCCCCATTGTTAATCCTTTAAAGGAAATTATTTGTAACTTTCGACAAGTAGAACAATGAATGGAACAGGTAGACGGTTGAAATCTTTGTATATATTGCTTCTATATAGTCTAAGAAACATATATGCAAAGCATCCAAACAGTACCATTCGCCAATTATTTGATCTTCAAGTTTAAGTGAACAACGAGCCCCATTGTTAATCCTTTAAAGGAAATTATTTGTAAATTTCGACAAGTAGAACAATGATTGGAACACATAGACGGTTGAAATCTTTGTATATATTGCTTCCATATAGTCTAAGAAACATATATGCAAATCATCCAAACAGTACAATTCGCCAATTTCTTGTTCTTCAAGTTTAAGTAAACAACAATCCCCATTGTTAATCCCTTAACGGAAATTATTTGTAACTTTCGACAAGTAGAACAATGAATGGAACAGGTAGACGGTTGAAATCTTTGTATATATTGCTTCTATATAGTCTAAGAAACATATATGCAAATCATCCAAACAGTACAATTCGCCAATTATTTGATCTTCAAGTTTAAGTGAACTACGAGCCCCATTGTTAATCCTTTAAAGTAAATTATTTGTAAATTTCGACAAGTAGAACAATGATTGGAACACGTAGACGGTTGAAATCTTTGTATATATTGCTTCCATATAGTCTAAGAAACATATATGCAAAGCATCCAAACAGTACCATTCGCCAATTTTTTGTTCTTCAAGTTTAAGTGAACAATGAGACCCATTGTTAATCCTTTATCGGGAATTATTTGTAACTTTCGACAAGTTGATCAATGAATGGAACAGGTAGACGGTTGAAATCTTTGTATATATTGCTTCTATATAGTCTAAGAAACATATATGCAAATCATCCAAACAGTACAATTCGCCAATTATTTGATCTTCAAGTTTAAGTGAACTACGAGCCCCATTGTTAATACTTTAACGGAAATTATTTGTAAATTTCGACAAGGAGAACAATGAATGGAACAGGTAGCCGGTTGAAATCAATATATATATTACTTCTATAGAGTCTAAGAAACATATATGCAAAGCATCCAAACAGTACCATTCGCCACTTTTTTGTTCTTCAAGTTTAAGTGAACAACGAGCCCCATTGTTAATCCTTTAAAGGAAATTATTTGTAAATTTCGACAAGTAGAACAATGATTGGAACACGTAGACGGTTGAAATCTTTGTATATATTGCTTCCATATAGTCTAAGAAACATAAATGCAAAGCATCCAAACAGTACCATTCGCCAATTTTTTGTTCTTCAAGTTTAAGTGAACTACGAGCCCCATTGTTAATACTTTAACGGAAATTATTTGTAAATTTCGACAAGTAGAACAATGAATGGAACAGGTAGCCGGTTGAAATCAAAGTATATATTGCTTCTATATAGTCTAAGAAACATATATGCAAAGTATCCAAACAGCACCATTCGCCAATTTTTTGTTCTTCAAGTTTAAGTGAACTACGAGCCCCATTGTTAATCCTTTAAAGGAAATTATTTGTAACTTTCGACAAGTAGAACAATGAATGGAACAGGTAGACGGTTGAAATCTTTGTATATATTGCTTCTATAAAGTCTAAGAAACATATATGCAAATCATCCAAACAGTACAATTCGCCAATTATTTGATCTTCAAGTTTAAGTGAACTACGAGCCCCATTGTTAATACTTTAACGGAAATTATTTGTAACTTGCGAAAAGTAGAACAATGAATGGAACAGGTAGACGGTTGAAATTAATGTATATATTGCTTCTATATAGTCTAAGAAACATATATGCAAAGCATCCAAACAGTACCATTCGCCACTTTTTTGTTCTTCAAGTTTAAGTGAACATCGAGCCCCATTGTTCATCCTTTAAAGGAAATTATTTGTAAATTTCGACAAGTAGAACAATGAATGGAACAGGTAGACGGTTGAAATCTTTGTATATATTGCTTCTATATAGTCTAAGAAACATATATGCAAAGCATCCAAACAGTACCATTCGCCACTTTTTTGTTCTTCAAGTTTAAGTGAACAACGAGCCCCATTGTTAATCCTTTAACGGAAATTAATTGTAACTTTCGACAAGTAGATCAATGAATGGAACAGGTAGACGGTTGAAATCTTTGTATATATTGCTTCTATATAGTCTAAGAAACATATATGCAAAGCATCCAAACAGTACAATTCGCCAATTTATTGTTCTTCAAGTTTAAGTGAACAACGAGCCCCATTGTTAATCCTTTAAAGGAAATTATTTGTAACTTTCGACAAGTAGAACAATGAATGGAACAGGTAGACGGTTGAAATCTTTGTATATATTGCTTCTATATAGTCTAAGAAACATATATGCAAAGCATCCAAACAGTACAATTCGCCAATTTTTTGTTCTTCAGGTTTAAGTGAACAATGAGCCCCAATGGTTAATCCTTTATCGGAAATTATTTGTAAATTTCGACAAGTAGAACAATGAATGGAACAGGTAGCCGGTTGAAATCTTTGTATATATTGCTTCTATATAGTCTAAGAAACATATATGCAAAGCATCCAAACAGTACAATTCGCCAATTTTTTGTTCTTCAAGTTTAAGTGGACAATGAGCCCCAATGGTTAATCCTTTATCGGAAGTTATTTGTAAATTTCGACAAGTAGAACAATGAATGGAACAGGTAGCCGGTTGAAATCAATGTATATATTGCTTCTATATAGTCTAAGAAACATATATGCAAAGCATCCAAACAGTACCATTCGCCAATTTTTTGTTCTTCAAGTTTAAGTGAACTACGAGCCCCATTGTTAATCCCTTAACGGAAATTAATTGTAACTTTCTACAAGTCGAACAATGATTGGAACACGTAGACGGTTGAAATCTTTGTATATATTGCTTCTATAAAGTCTAAGAAACATATATGCAAATCATCCAAACAGTACAATTCGCCAATTATTTCATCTTCAATTTTAAGTGAACTACGAGCCCCATTGTTAATCCTTTAAAGGAAATTATTTGTAAATTTCGACAAGTAGAACAATGAATGGAACAGGTAGCCGGTTGAAATCAATGTATATATTGCTTCTATATAGTCTAAGAAACATATATGCAAAGCATCCAAACAGTACCATTCGCCAATTATTTGATCTTCAAGTTTAAGTGAACAACGAGCCCCATTGTTAATCCTTTAAAGGAAATTATTTGTAAATTTCGACAAGTAGAACAATGATTGGAACACATAGACGGTTGAAATCTTTGTATATATTGCTTCCATATAGTCTAAGAAACATATATGCAAAGCATCCAAACAGTACCATTCGCCAATTTTTTGTTCTTCAAGTTTAAGTGAACTACGAGCCCCATTGTTAATCCTTTAAAGGAAATTATTTGTAAATTTCGACAAGTAGAACAATGAATGGAACAGGTAGACTGTTGAAATTATTGTATATATTTCTTCTATATAGTCTAAGAAATATATATGCAAAGCATCCAAACAGTACAATTCGCCGATTTTTTGTTCTTCAAGAATAAGTGCACAATGAGCCCCATTGTTAATCCTTTAAAGGAAATTATTTGTAACTTTCGACAAGTAGAACAATGAATGGAACAGGTAGACGGTTGAAATCTTTGTATATATTGCTTCTATATAGTCTAAGAAAGATATATGCAAAGCATCCAAACAGTACAATTCGCCAATTTCTTGTTCTTCAAGTTTAAGTAAACTACGATCCCCATTGTTAATGCCTTAACGGAAATTATTTCTAACTTTCGACAAGTAGAACAATGAATGGAACAGGTAGACGGTTGAAATCTTTATATATATTGCTTCTATAAAGTCTAAGAAACATATATGCAAATCATCCAAACAGTACAATTCGCCAATTATTTGATCTTCAAGTTTAAGTGAACTACGAGCCCCATTGTTAATACTTTAACGGAAATTATTTGTAACTTGCGAAAAGTAGAACAATGAATGGAACAGGTAGACGGTTGAAATTAATGTATATATTGCTTCTATATAGTCTAAGAAACACATATGCAAAGCATCCAAACAGTACCATTCGCCACTTTTTTGTTCTTCAAGTTTAAGTGAACATCGAGCCCCATTGTTCATCCTTTAAAGGAAATTATTTGTAAATTTCGACAAGTAGAACATTGATTGGAACAGGTAGACGGTTGAAATCATTGTATATATTGCTTCTATATAGTCTAAGAAACATATATGCAAAGCATCCAAACAGTACAATTCGCCAATTTTTTGTTCTTCAAGTTTAAGTGAACAACGAGCCCCATTGTTAATCCTTTAAAGGAAATTATTTGTAACTTTCGACAAGTAGAACAATGAATGGAACAGGTAGACGGTTGAAATCTTTGTATATATTGCTTCTATATAGTCTAAGAAACATATATGCAAAGCATCCAAACAGTACAATTCGCCAATTTTTTGTTCTTCAGGTTTAAGTGAACAATGAGCCCCAATGGTTAATCCTTTATCGGAAATTATTTGTAAATTTCGACAAGTAGAACAATGAATGGAACAGGTAGCCGGTTGAAATCTTTGTATATATTGCTTCTATATAGTCTAAGAAACATATATGCAAAGCATCCAAACAGTACAATTCGCCAATTTTTTGTTCTTCAAGTTTAAGTGGACAATGAGCCCCAATGGTTAATCCTTTATCGGAAGTTATTTGTAAATTTCGACAAGTAGAACAATGAATGGAACAGGTAGCCGGTTGAAATCAATGTATATATTGCTTCTATATAGTCTAAGAAACATATATGCAAAGCATCCAAACAGTACCATTCGCCAATTTTTTGTTCTTCAAGTTTAAGTGAACTACGAGCCCCATTGTTAATCCCTTAACGGAAATTAATTGTAACTTTCTACAAGTCGAACAATGATTGGAACACGTAGACGGTTGAAATCTTTGTATATATTGCTTCTATAAAGTCTAAGAAACATATATGCAAATCATCCAAACAGTACAATTCGCCAATTATTTCATCTTCAATTTTAAGTGAACTACGAGCCCCATTGTTAATCCTTTAAAGGAAATTATTTGTAAATTTCGACAAGTAGAACAATGAATGGAACAGGTAGCCGGTTGAAATCAATGTATATATTGCTTCTATATAGTCTAAGAAACATATATGCAAAGCATCCAAACAGTACCATTCGCCAATTATTTGATCTTCAAGTTTAAGTGAACAACGAGCCCCATTGTTAATCCTTTAAAGGAAATTATTTGTAAATTTCGACAAGTAGAACAATGATTGGAACACATAGACGGTTGAAATCTTTGTATATATTGCTTCCATATAGTCTAAGAAACATATATGCAAAGCATCCAAACAGTACCATTCGCCAATTATTTGATCTTCAAGTTTAAGTGAACTACGAGCCCCATTGTTAATACTTTAACGGAAATTATTTGTAACTTGCGAAAAGTAGAACAATGAATGGAACAGGTAGACGGTTGAAATTAATGTATATATTGCTTCTATATAGTCTAAGAAACACATATGCAAAGCATCCAAACAGTACCATTCGCCACTTTTTTGTTCTTCAAGTTTAAGTGAACATCGAGCCCCATTGTTCATCCTTTAAAGGAAATTATTTGTAAATTTCGACAAGTAGAACATTGATTGGAACAGGTAGACGGTTGAAATCATTGTATATATTGCTTCTATATAGTCTAAGAAACATATATGCAAAGCATCCAAACAGTACAATTCGCCAATTTTTTGTTCTTCAAGTTTAAGTGAACAACGAGCCCCATTGTTAATCCTTTAAAGGAAATTATTTGTAACTTTCGACAAGTAGAACAATGAATGGAACAGGTAGACGGTTGAAATCTTTGTATATATTGCTTCTATATAGTCTAAGAAACATATATGCAAAGCATCCAAACAGTACAATTCGCCAATTTTTTGTTCTTCAGGTTTAAGTGAACAATGAGCCCCAATGGTTAATCCTTTATCGGAAATTATTTGTAAATTTCGACAAGTAGAACAATGAATGGAACAGGTAGCCGGTTGAAATCTTTGTATATATTGCTTCTATATAGTCTAAGAAACATATATGCAAAGCATCCAAACAGTACAATTCGCCAATTTTTTGTTCTTCAAGTTTAAGTGGACAATGAGCCCCAATGGTTAATCCTTTATCGGAAGTTATTTGTAAATTTCGACAAGTAGAACAATGAATGGAACAGGTAGCCGGTTGAAATCAATGTATATATTGCTTCTATATAGTCTAAGAAACATATATGCAAAGCATCCAAACAGTACCATTCGCCAATTTTTTGTTCTTCAAGTTTAAGTGAACTACGAGCCCCATTGTTAATCCCTTAACGGAAATTAATTGTAACTTTCTACAAGTCGAACAATGATTGGAACACGTAGACGGTTGAAATCTTTGTATATATTGCTTCTATAAAGTCTAAGAAACATATATGCAAATCATCCAAACAGTACAATTCGCCAATTATTTCATCTTCAATTTTAAGTGAACTACGAGCCCCATTGTTAATCCTTTAAAGGAAATTATTTGTAAATTTCGACAAGTAGAACAATGAATGGAACAGGTAGCCGG
The DNA here is from genome assembly GCA_963989415.1 of Cerceris ruficornis. Taxonomy (NCBI): domain Eukaryota; kingdom Metazoa; phylum Arthropoda; class Insecta; order Hymenoptera; family Crabronidae; genus Cerceris; species Cerceris ruficornis. The sequence goes on along the minus strand of CAXDIW010000301.1, from coordinate 1,955,594 downwards.
TTGAAATCAATGTATATATTGCTTCTATATAGTCTAAGAAACATATATGCAAAGCATCCAAACAGTACCATTCGCCAATTATTTGATCTTCAAGTTTAAGTGAACAACGAGCCCCATTGTTAATCCTTTAAAGGAAATTATTTGTAAATTTCGACAAGTAGAACAATGATTGGAACACATAGACGGTTGAAATCTTTGTATATATTGCTTCCATATAGTCTAAGAAACATATATGCAAAGCATCCAAACAGTACCATTCGCCAATTTTTTGTTCTTCAAGTTTAAGTGAACTACGAGCCCCATTGTTAATCCTTTAAAGGAAATTATTTGTAAATTTCGACAAGTAGAACAATGAATGGAACAGGTAGACTGTTGAAATTATTGTATATATTTCTTCTATATAGTCTAAGAAATATATATGCAAAGCATCCAAACAGTACAATTCGCCGATTTTTTGTTCTTCAAGAATAAGTGCACAATGAGCCCCATTGTTAATCCTTTAAAGGAAATTATTTGTAACTTTCGACAAGTAGAACAATGAATGGAACAGGTAGACGGTTGAAATCTTTGTATATATTGCTTCTATATAGTCTAAGAAAGATATATGCAAAGCATCCAAACAGTACAATTCGCCAATTTCTTGTTCTTCAAGTTTAAGTAAACTACGATCCCCATTGTTAATGCCTTAACGGAAATTATTTCTAACTTTCGACAAGTAGAACAATGAATGGAACAGGTAGACGGTTGAAATCTTTATATATATTGCTTCTATAAAGTCTAAGAAACATATATGCAAATCATCCAAACAGTACAATTCGCCAATTATTTGATCTTCAAGTTTAAGTGAACTACGAGCCCCATTGTTAATACTTTAACGGAAATTATTTGTAACTTGCGAAAAGTAGAACAATGAATGGAACAGGTAGACGGTTGAAATTAATGTATATATTGCTTCTATATAGTCTAAGAAACACATATGCAAAGCATCCAAACAGTACCATTCGCCACTTTTTTGTTCTTCAAGTTTAAGTGAACATCGAGCCCCATTGTTCATCCTTTAAAGGAAATTATTTGTAAATTTCGACAAGTAGAACATTGATTGGAACAGGTAGACGGTTGAAATCATTGTATATATTGCTTCTATATAGTCTAAGAAACATATATGCAAAGCATCCAAACAGTACAATTCGCCAATTTTTTGTTCTTCAAGTTTAAGTGAACAATGAGCCCCATTGTTAATCCTTTAAAGGAAATTATTTGTAACTTTCGACAAGTAGAACAATGAATGGAACAGGTAGACGGTTGAAATCTTTGTATATATTGCTTCTATATAGTCTAAGAAACATATATGCAAAGCATCCAAACAGTACCATTCGCCACTTTTTTGTTCTTCAAGTTTAAGTGAACAACGAGCCCCATTGTTAATCCTTTAACGGAAAATAATTGTAACTTTCGACAAGTAGATCAATGAATGGAACAGGTAGACGGTTGAAATCTTTGTATATATTGCTTCTATATAGTCTAAGAAACATATATGCAAAGCATCCAAACAGTACAATTCGCCAATTTATTGTTTTTCAAGTTTAAGTGAACAACGAGCCCCATTGTTAATCCTTTAAAGGAAATTATTTGTAACTTTCGACAAGTAGAACAATGAATCGAACAGGTAGACGGTTGAAATCTTTGTATATATTGCTTCTATATAGTCTAAGAAACATATATGCAAAGCATCCAAACAGTACAATTCGCCAATTTTTTGTTCTTCAGGTTTAAGTGAACAATGAGCCCCAATGGTTAATCCTTTATCGGAAATTATTTGTAAATTTCGACAAGTAGAACAATGAATGGAACAGGTAGCCGGTTGAAATCTTTGTATATATTGCTTCTATATAGTCTAAGAAACATATATGCAAAGCATCCAAACAGTACAATTCGCCAATTTTTTGTTCTTCAAGTTTAAGTGAACAATGAGCCCCATTGTTAATCCTTTAAAGGAAATTATTTGTAACTTTCGACAAGTAGAACAATGAATGGAACAGGTAGACGGTTGAAATCTTTGTATATATTGCTTCTATATAGTCTAAGAAACATATATGCAAAGCATCCAAACAGTACAATTCGCCAATTTCTTGTTCTTCAAGTTTAAGTAAACTACGATCCCCATTGTTAATGCCTTAACGGTAATTATTTGTAAATTTCGACAAGTAGAACAATGAATGGAACTGGTAGACGGTTGAAATCTTTGTATATATTGTTTCTGTATAATCTAAGAAACATATATGCAAAGCATCTAAATAGTAACAATCGCCAATCTTTTGATCTTCAAGTTTAAGTGAACAGCGAGCCCCATTGATAATCATGAAATGGAAATTATTTGTAACGTTCTACAAGTAGAACAATGAATAGTACAGGTAGACGGGTGAAATCTTTCTATATATTGCTTCTAAATAGTCTAAGAAACATCTATGCAAAGCATCAAACAGTACAATTCGCCAATTTTTTGTTCTTCAAGTTTAAGTAAACTACGATCCCCATTGTTAATCCCTTAACGGAAATTATTTGTAACATTCGACAAGTAGAACAATGAATGGAACAGGTAGACGGTTGAAATCTTTGTATATATTGCTTCCATATAGTGTAAGAAAGATGTACGCAAAGCATCCAAACAGTACCATTCGCCAATTTTTTGTTCTTCAAGTTTAAGTGAACAATGAGCCCCAATGGTTAATCCTTTATCGGAAATTATTTGTAATTTTCGACAAGTAGAACAATGAATGGAACAGGTAGAAGGTTGAAATCTTTGTATATATTGCTTATATATAATCTAAGAAACATATATGCAAAGCATCCAAACAGTACCATTCGCCAATTTTTTGTTCTTCAAGTTTAAGTGAACAATGAGCCCCAATGGTTAATCCTTTATCGGTAATTATTTGTAATTTTCGACAAGTAGAACAATGAATGGAACAGGTAGACGGTTGAAATCTTTGTATATATTGCTTCTATATAGTCTAAGAAACATATATGCAAAGCATCCAAACAGTACAATTCGACAATTTATTGTTCTTCAAGTTTAAGTGAACAACGAGCCCCATTGTTAATCCTTTAAAGGAAATTATTTGTAAATTTCGACAAGTAGAACAATGAATGGAACAGGTAGACGGTTGAAATCTTTGTATATATTGCTTCTATATAGTCTAAGAAACATATATGCAAAGCATCCAAACAGTACAATTCGCCAATTTTTTGTTCTTCAAGTTTAAGTGAACTACGAGCCCCATTGTTAATCCTTTAAAGGAAATTATTTGTAAATTTCGACAAGTAGAACAATGAATGGAACAGGTAGACTGTTGAAATCATTGTATATATTGCTTCTATATAGTCTAAGAAACATACATGCAAAGCGTCCAAACAGTACAATTCGCCAATTATTTGATCTTCAAGTTTAAGTGAACTACGAGCCCCATTCTTAATACTTTAACGGAAATTATTTGTAATTTGCGACAAGTAGAACAATGAATGGAACAGGTAGCCGGTTGAAATCAATGTATATATTGCATCTATATAGTCTAAGAAACATATATGCAAAGCATCCAAACAGTACCATTCGCAATTTTTTTGTTCTTCAAGTTTAAGTGAACAACGAGCCCCATTGATAATCCTTTAAAGGAAATTATTTGAAAATTTCGACAAGTAGAACAATGATTGGAACACGTAGACGGTTGAAATCTTGTATATATTGCTTCCATATAGTCTAAGAAACATGTACGCAAAGCATCCAAACAGTACCATTCGCCAATTTTTTGTCCTTCAAGTTTAAGTGAACAATGAGCCCCAATGGTTAATCCTTTATCGGAAATTATTTGTAATTTTCGACAAGTAGAACAATGAATGGAACAGGTAGACGGTTGAAATCTTTGTATATATTGCTTCTATATAATCTAAGAAACATATATGCAAAGCATCCAAACAGTACCATTCGCCAATTTTTTGTTCTTCAAGTTTAAGTGAACAACGAGCCCCATTGATAATCATGAAACAGAAATTATTTGTAATTTTCTACAAGTAGAACAATGAATAGAACAGGTAGACGGTTGAAATCTTTTTATACGTTGATTCTATATAGTCTAAGAAACCTATATGCAAAGCATCTAAACAGTAACAATCGCCAATTTTTTGATCTTCAAGTTTAAGTGAACAGCGAGCCCCATTGATAATCATGAAATGGAAATTATTTGTAACTTTCTACAAGTAGAACAATGAATAGTACAGGTAGACGGGTGTAATCTTTCTATATATTGCTTCTAAATAGTCTAAGAAACATATATGCAAAGCATCCAAACAGTACCATTCGCCAATTTTTTGTTCTTCAAGTTTAAGTGAACAATGAGCCTCATTGTTAATCCTTTATCGGAAATTATTTGTAACTTTCGACAAGTAGAACAATGAATGGAACAGTTAGACGGTTGAAATCTTTGTATATATTGCTTCTATATAGTCTAAGAAACATATATGCAAAGCATCCAAACAGTACAATTCGACAATTTATTGTTCTTCAAGTTTAAGTGAACAACGAGCCCCATTGTTAATCCTTTAAAGGAAATTATTTGTAAATTTCGACAAGTAGAACAATGAATGGAACAGGTAGACGGTTGAAATCTTTGTATATATTGCTTCTATATAGTCTAAGAAACATATATGCAAAGCATCCAAACAGTACAATTCGCCAATTTTTTGTTCTTCAAGTTTAAGTGAACAATGAGCCCCAATGGTTAATCCTTTATCGGAAATTATTTGTAACATTCGACAAGTAGAACAATGAATGGAACAGGTAGACTGTTGAAATCATTTGTATATATTGCTTCTATATAGTCTAAGAAACATATATGCAAAGCATCCAAACAGTACCATTCGCCAATTTTTTGTTCTTTAAGTTTAAGTGAACTACGAGCCCCATTGTTAATCCTTTAAAGGAAATTATTTGTAAATTTCGACAAGTAGAGCAATGAATGGAACAGGTAGACTGTTGAAATCATTGTATATATTGCTTCTATATAGTCTAAGAAACATACATGCAAAGCGTCCAAACAGTACAATTCGCCAATTATTTGATCTTCAAGTTTAAGTGAACTACGAGCCCCATTCTTAATACTTTAACGGAAATTATTTGTAATTTGCGACATGTAGAACAATGAATGGAACAGGTAGCCGGTTGAAATCAATGTATATATTGCATCTATATAGTCTAAGAAACATATATGCAAAGCATCCAAACAGTACCATTCGCAATTTTTTTGTTCTTCAAGTTTAAGTGAACAACGAGCCCCATTGATAATCCTTTAAAGGAAATTATTTGAAAATTTCGACAAGTAGAACAATGATTGGAACACGTAGACGGTTGAAATCTTGTATATATTGCTTCCATATAGTCTAAGAAACATGTACGCAAAGCATCCAAACAGTACCATTCGCCAATTTTTTGTCCTTCAAGTTTAAGTGAACAATGAGCCCCAATGGTTAATCCTTTATCGGAAATTATTTGTAATTTTCGACAAGTAGAACAATGAATGGAACAGGTAGACGGTTGAAATCTTTGTATATACTGCTTCTATATAATCTAAGAAACATATATGCAAAGCATCCAAACAGTACCATTCGCCAATTTTTTGTTCTTCAAGTTTAAGTGAACAACGAGCCCCATTGATAATCATGAAACAGAAATTATTTGTAACTTTCTACAAGTAGAACAATGAATAGAACAGGTAGACGGTTGAAATCTTTTTATACGTTGCTTCTATATAGTCTAAGAAACCTATATGCAAAGCATCTAAACAGTAACAATCGCCAATTTTTTGATCTTCAAGTTTAAGTGAACAGCGAGCCCCATTGATAATCATGAAATGGAAATTATTTGTAACTTTCTACAAGTAGAACAATGAATAGTACAGGTAGACGGGTGTAATCTTTCTATATATTGCTTCTAAATAGTCTAAGAAACATATATGCAAAGCATCCAAACAGTACAATTCGCCAATTTTTTGTTCTTCAAGTTTAAGTGAACAATGAGCCCCAATGGTTAATCCTTTATCGGTAATTATTTGTAACTTTCGACCAGTAGAACAATGAATGGAAGAGGTAGACGGTTGAAATCTTTGTATATATTGCTTCTATATAGTATAAGAAACATATATGCAAAGCATCCAAACAGCACCATTCGCCAATTTTTTGTTCTTCAAGTTTAAGTGAACAATGAGCCCCATTGTTAATCCTTTATCGGAAATTATTTGTAACTTTCGACAAGTAGAACAATGAATGGAACAGGTAGACGGTTGAAATCTTTGTATATATTGCTTCTATATAGTCTAAGAAACATATATGCAAAGCATCCAAACAGTACAATTCGCCAATTTATTGTTCTTCAAGTTTAAGTGAACAACGAGCCCCATTGTTAATCCTTTAAAGGAAATTATTTGTAAATTTCGACAAGTAGAACAATGATTGGACAACGTAGACGGTTGAAATCTTTGTATATATTGCTTCCATATAGTCTAAGAAACATGTACGGAAAGCATCCAAACAGTACCGTTCGCCAATTTTTTGTTCTTCAAGTTTAAGTGAACTACGAGCCCCATTGTTAATCCTTTAAAGGAAATTATTTGTAACTTTCGACAAGTAGAACAATGAATGGAACTGGTAGACGGTTGAAATTTTTGTATATATTGCTTCTATATAGTCTAAGAAACATATATGCAAAGCATCCAAACAGTACCATTCGTCAATTTTTTGTTCTTCAAGTTTAAGTGAACTACGAGCCCCATTGTTAATACTTTAACGGAAATTATTTGTAACTTGCGAAAAGTAGAACAATGAATGGAACAGGTAGACGGTTGAAATTAATGTATATATTGCTTCTATATAGTCTAAGAAACATATATGCAAAGCATCCAAACAGTACCATTCGCCACTTTTTTGTTCTTCAAGTTTAAGTGAACATCGAGCCCCATTGTTCATCCTTTAAAGGAAATTATTTGTAAATTTCGACAAGTAGAACAATGAATGGAACAGGTAGACGGTTGAAATTAATGTATATATTGCTTCTATATAGTCTAAGAAACATATATGCAAAGCATCCAAACAGTACCATTCGTCAATTTTTTGTTCTTCAAGTTTAAGTGAACTACGAGCCCCATTGTTAATACTTTAACGGAAATTATTTGTAACTTGCGAAAAGTAGAACAATGAATGGAACAGGTAGACGGTTGAAATTAATGTATATATTGCTTCTATATAGTCTAAGAAACATATATGCAAAGCATCCAAACAGTACCATTCGCCACTTTTTTGTTCTTCAAGTTTAAGTGAACATCGAGCCCCATTGTTCATCCTTTAAAGGAAATTATTTGTAAATTTCGACAAGTAGAACAATGAATGGAACAGGTAGACGGTTGAAATCTTTGTATATATTGCTTCTATATAGTCTAAGAAACATATATGCAAAGCATCCAAACAGTACCATTCGCCACTTTTTTGTTCTTCAAGTTTAAGTGAACATCGAGCCCCATTGTTCATCCTTTAAAGGAAATTATTTGTAAATTTCGACAAGTAGAACAATGAATGGAACAGGTAGACGGTTGAAATCTTTGTATATATTGCTTCTATATAGTCTAAGAAACATATATGCAAAGCATCCAAACAGTACCATTTGCCACTTTTTTGTTCTTCAAGTTTAAGTGAACAACGAGCCCCATTGTTAATCCTTTAACGGAAATTAATTGTAACTTTCGACAAGTAGATCAATGAATGGAACAGGTAGACGGTTGAAATCTTTGTATATATTGCTTCTATATAGTCTAAGAAACATATATGCAAAGCATCCAAACAGTACAATTCGCCAATTTATTGTTCTTCAAGTTTAAGTGAACAACGAGCCCCATTGTTAATCCTTTAAAGGAAATTATTTGTAACTTTCGACAAGTAGAACAATGAATGGAACAGGTAGACGGTTGAAATCTTTGTATATATTGCTTCTATATAGTCTAAGAAACATATATGCAAAGCATCCAAACAGTACAATTCGCCAATTTTTTGTTCTTCAGGTTTAAGTGAACAATGAGCCCCAATGGTTAATCCTTTATCGGAAATTATTTGTAAATTTCGACAAGTAGAACAATGAATGGAACAGGTAGCCGGTTGAAATCTTTGTATATATTGCTTCTATATAGTCTAAGAAACATATATGCAAAGCATCCAAACAGTACAATTCGCCAATTTTTTGTTCTTCAAGTTTAAGTGGACAATGAGCCCCAATGGTTAATCCTTTATCGGAAATTATTTGTAAATTTCGACAAGTAGAACAATGAATGGAACAGGTAGCCGGTTGAAATCAATGTATATATTGCTTCTATATAGTCTAAGAAACATATATGCAAAGCATCCAAACAGTACCATTCTCCAATTTTTTGTTCTTCAAGTTTAAGTGAACTACGAGCCCCATTGTTAATCCCTTAACGGAAATTAATTGTAACTTTCTACAAGTCGAACAATGATTGGAACACGTAGACGGTTGAAATCTTTGTATATATTGCTTCTATAAAGTCTAAGAAACATATATGCAAATCATCCAAACAGTACAATTCGCCAATTATTTCATCTTCAATTTTAAGTGAACTACGAGCCCCATTGTTAATCCTTTAAAGGAAATTATTTGTAAATTTCGACAAGTAGAACAATGAATGGAACAGGTAGCCGGTTGAAATCAATGTATATATTGCTTCTATATAGTCTAAGAAACATATATGCAAAGCATCCAAACAGTACCATTCGCCAATTATTTGATCTTCAAGTTTAAGTGAACAACGAGCCCCATTGTTAATCCTTTAAAGGAAATTATTTGTAAATTTCGACAAGTAGAACAATGATTGGAACACGTAGACGGTTGAAATCTTTGTATATATTGCTTCTATATAGTCTAAGAAACATATATGCAAAGCATCCAAACAGTACCATTTGCCACTTTTTTGTTCTTCAAGTTTAAGTGAACAACGAGCCCCATTGTTAATCCTTTAACGGAAATTAATTGTAACTTTCGACAAGTAGATCAATGAATGGAACAGGTAGACGGTTGAAATCTTTGTATATATTGCTTCTATATAGTCTAAGAAACATATATGCAAAGCATCCAAACAGTACAATTCGCCAATTTATTGTTCTTCAAGTTTAAGTGAACAACGAGCCCCATTGTTAATCCTTTAAAGGAAATTATTTGTAACTTTCGACAAGTAGAACAATGAATGGAACAGGTAGACGGTTGAAATCTTTGTATATATTGCTTCTATATAGTCTAAGAAACATATATGCAAAGCATCCAAACAGTACAATTCGCCAATTTTTTGTTCTTCAGGTTTAAGTGAACAATGAGCCCCAATGGTTAATCCTTTATCGGAAATTATTTGTAAATTTCGACAAGTAGAACAATGAATGGAACAGGTAGCCGGTTGAAATCTTTGTATATATTGCTTCTATATAGTCTAAGAAACATATATGCAAAGCATCCAAACAGTACAATTCGCCAATTTTTTGTTCTTCAAGTTTAAGTGGACAATGAGCCCCAATGGTTAATCCTTTATCGGAAATTATTTGTAAATTTCGACAAGTAGAACAATGAATGGAACAGGTAGCCGGTTGAAATCAATGTATATATTGCTTCTATATAGTCTAAGAAACATATATGCAAAGCATCCAAACAGTACCATTCTCCAATTTTTTGTTCTTCAAGTTTAAGTGAACTACGAGCCCCATTGTTAATCCCTTAACGGAAATTAATTGTAACTTTCTACAAGTCGAACAATGATTGGAACACGTAGACGGTTGAAATCTTTGTATATATTGCTTCTATAAAGTCTAAGAAACATATATGCAAATCATCCAAACAGTACAATTCGCCAATTATTTCATCTTCAATTTTAAGTGAACTACGAGCCCCATTGTTAATCCTTTAAAGGAAATTATTTGTAAATTTCGACAAGTAGAACAATGAATGGAACAGGTAGCCGGTTGAAATCAATGTATATATTGCTTCTATATAGTCTAAGAAACATATATGCAAAGCATCCAAACAGTACCATTCGCCAATTATTTGATCTTCAAGTTTAAGTGAACAACGAGCCCCATTGTTAATCCTTTAAAGGAAATTATTTGTAAATTTCGACAAGTAGAACAATGATTGGAACACGTAGACGGTTGAAATCTTTGTATATATTGCTTCCATATAGTCTAAGAAACATATATGCAAAGCATCCAAACAGTACCATTCGCCAATTTTTTGTTCTTCAAGTTTAAGTGAACTACGAGCCCCATTGTTAATCCTTTAAAGGAAATTATTTGTAAATTTCGACAAGTAGAACAATGAATGGAACAGGTAGACTGTTGAAATTATTGTATATATTTCTTCTATATAGTCTAAGAAATATATATGCAAAGCATCCAAACAGTACAATTCGCCGATTTTTTGTTCTTCAAGTTTAAGTGCACAATGAGCCCCAATGGTTAATCCTTTATCGGTAATTATTTGTAACTTTCGACAAGTAGAACAATGAATGGAACTGGTAGACGGTTGAAATTTTTGTATATATTGCTTCTATATAGTCTAAGAAACATATATGCAAAGCATCCAAACAGTACCATTCGTCAATTTTTTGTTCTTCAAGTTTAAGTGAACTACGAGCCCCATTGTTAATACTTTAACGGAAATTATTTGTAACTTGCGAAAAGTAGAACAATGAATGGAACAGGTAGACGGTTGAAATTAATGTATATATTGCTTCTATATAGTCTAAGAAACATATATGCAAAGCATCCAAACAGTACCATTCGCCACTTTTTTGTTCTTCAAGTTTAAGTGAACATCGAGCCCCATTGTTCATCCTTTAAAGGAAATTATTTGTAAATTTCGACAAGTAGAACAATGAATGGAACAGGTAGACGGTTGAAATCTTTGTATATATTGCTTCTATATAGTCTAAGAAACATATATGCAAAGCATCCAAACAGTACCATTCGCCACTTTTTTGTTCTTCAAGTTTAAGTGAACAACGAGCCCCATTGTTAAACCTTTAACGGAAATTAATTGTAACTTTCGACAAGTAGATCAATGAATGGAACAGGTAGACGGTTGAAATCTTTGTATATATTGCTTCTATATAGTCTAAGAAACATATATGCAAAGCATCCAAACAGTACAATTCGCCAATTTATTGTTCTTCAAGTTTAAGTGAACAACGAGCCCCATTGTTAATCCTTTAAAGGAAATTATTTGTAACTTTCGACAAGTAGAACAATGAATGGAACAGGTAGACGGTTGAAATCTTTGTATATATTGCTTCTATATAGTCTAAGAAACATATATGCAAAGCATCCAAACAGTACAATTCGCCAATTTTTTGTTCTTCAGGTTTAAGTGAACAATGAGCCCCAATGGTTAATCCTTTATCGGAAATTATTTGTAAATTTCGACAAGTAGAACAATGAATGGAACAGGTAGCCGGTTGAAATCTTTGTATATATTGCTTCTATATAGTCTAAGAAACATATATGCAAAGCATCCAAACAGTACAATTCGCCAATTTTTTGTTCTTCAAGTTTAAGTGGACAATGAGCCCCAATGGTTAATCCTTTATCAGAAATTATTTGTAAATTTCGACAAGTAGAACAATGAATGGAACAGGTAGCCGGTTGAAATCAATGTATATATTGCTTCTATATAGTCTAAGAAACATATATGCAAAGCATCCAAACAGTACCATTCGCCAATTTTTTGTTCTTCAAGTTTAAGTGAACTACGAGCCCCATTGTTAATCCCTTAACGGAAATTAATTGTAACTTTCTACAAGTCGAACAATGATTGGAACACGTAGACGGTTGAAATCTTTGTATATATTGCTTCTATAAAGTCTAAGAAACATATATGCAAATCATCCAAACAGTACAATTCGCCAATTATTTCATCTTCAATTTTAAGTGAACTACGAGCCCCATTGTTAATCCTTTAAAGGAAATTATTTGTAAATTTCGACAAGTAGAACAATGAATGGAACAGGTAGCCGGTTGAAATCAATGTATATATTGCTTCTATATAGTCTAAGAAACATATATGCAAAGCATCCAAACAGTACCATTCGCCAATTATTTGATCTTCAAGTTTAAGTGAACAACGAGCCCCATTGTTAATCCTTTAAAGGAAATTATTTGTAAATTTCGACAAGTAGAACAATGATTGGAACACGTAGACGGTTGAAATCTTTGTATATATTGCTTCCATATAGTCTAAGAAACATATATGCAAAGCATCCAAACAGTACCATTCGCCAATTTTTTGTTCTTCAAGTTTAAGTGAACTACGAGCCCCATTGTTAATCCTTTAAAGGAAATTATTTGTAAATTTCGACAAGTAGAACAATGAATGGAACAGGTAGACTGTTGAAATTATTGTATATATTTCTTCTATATAGTCTAAGAAATATATATGCAAAGCATCCAAACTGTACAATTCGCCGATTTTTTGTTCTTCAAGTTTAAGTGCACAATGAGCCCCATTGTTAATCCTTTAAAGGAAATTATTTGTAACTTTCGACAAGTAGAACAATGAATGGAACAGGTAGACGGTTGAAATCTTTGTATATATTGCTTCTATATAGTCTAAGAAAGATATATGCAAAGCATCCAAACAGTACAATTCGCCAATTTCTTGTTCTTCAAGTTTAAGTAAACTACGATCCCCATTGTTAATGCCTTAACGGAAATTATTTCTAACTTTCGACAAGTAGAACAATGAATGGAACAGGTAGACGGTTGAAATCTTTATATATATTGCTTCTATAAAGTCTAAGAAACATATATGCAAAGCATCCAAACAGTACAATTCGCCAATTTTTTGTTCTTCAAGTTTAAGTGAACAATGAGCCCCATTGTTAATCCTTTAAAGGAAATTATTTGTAAATTTCGACAAGTAGAGCAATGAATGGAACAGGTAGACTGTTGAAATCATTGTATATATTGCTTCTATATAGTCTAAGAAACATACATGCAAAGCGTCCAAACAGTACAATTCGCCAATTATTTGATCTTCAAGTTTAAGTGAACTACGAGCCCCATTCTTAATACTTTAACGGAAATTATTTGTAATTTGCGACATGTAGAACAATGAATGGAACAGGTAGCCGGTTGAAATCAATGTATATATTGCATCTATATAGTCTAAGAAACATATATGCAAAGCATCCAAACAGTACCATTCGCAATTTTTTTGTTCTTCAAGTTTAAGTGAACAACGAGCCCCATTGATAATCCTTTAAAGGAAATTATTTGAAAATTTCGACAAGTAGAACAATGATTGGAACACGTAGACGGTTGAAATCTTGTATATATTGCTTCCATATAGTCTAAGAAACATGTACGCAAAGCATCCAAACAGTACCATTCGCCAATTTTTTGTCCTTCAAGTTTAAGTGAACAATGAGCCCCAATGGTTAATCCTTTATCGGAAATTATTTGTAATTTTCGACAAGTAGAACAATGAATGGAACAGGTAGACGGTTGAAATCTTTGTATATACTGCTTCTATATAATCTAAGAAACATATATGCAAAGCATCCAAACAGTACCATTCGCCAATTTTTTGTTCTTCAAGTTTAAGTGAACAACGAGCCCCATTGATAATCATGAAACAGAAATTATTTGTAACTTTCTACAAGTAGAACAATGAATAGAACAGGTAGACGGTTGAAATCTTTTTATACGTTGCTTCTATATAGTCTAAGAAACCTATATGCAAAGCATCTAAACAGTAACAATCGCCAATTTTTTGATCTTCAAGTTTAAGTGAACAGCGAGCCCCATTGATAATCATGAAATGGAAATTATTTGTAACTTTCTACAAGTAGAACAATGAATAGTACAGGTAGACGGGTGTAATCTTTCTATATATTGCTTCTAAATAGTCTAAGAAACATATATGCAAAGCATCCAAACAGTACAATTCGCCAATTTTTTGTTCTTCAAGTTTAAGTGAACAATGAGCCCCAATGGTTAATCCTTTATCGGTAATTATTTGTAACTTTCGACCAGTAGAACAATGAATGGAAGAGGTAGACGGTTGAAATCTTTGTATATATTGCTTCTATATAGTATAAGAAACATATATGCAAAGCATCCAAACAGCACCATTCGCCAATTTTTTGTTCTTCAAGTTTAAGTGAACAATGAGCCCCATTGTTAATCCTTTATCGGAAATTATTTGTAACTTTCGACAAGTAGAACAATGAATGGAACAGGTAGACGGTTGAAATCTTTGTATATATTGCTTCTATATAGTCTAAGAAACATATATGCAAAGCATCCAAACAGTACAATTCGCCAATTTATTGTTCTTCAAGTTTAAGTGAACAACGAGCCCCATTGTTAATCCTTTAAAGGAAATTATTTGTAAATTTCGACAAGTAGAACAATGATTGGACAACGTAGACGGTTGAAATCTTTGTATATATTGCTTCCATATAGTCTAAGAAACATGTACGGAAAGCATCCAAACAGTACCGTTCGCCAATTTTTTGTTCTTCAAGTTTAAGTGAACTACGAGCCCCATTGTTAATCCTTTAAAGGAAATTATTTGTAACTTTCGACAAGTAGAACAATGAATGGAACTGGTAGACGGTTGAAATTTTTGTATATATTGCTTCTATATAGTCTAAGAAACATATATGCAAAGCATCCAAACAGTACCATTCGTCAATTTTTTGTTCTTCAAGTTTAAGTGAACTACGAGCCCCATTGTTAATACTTTAACGGAAATTATTTGTAACTTGCGAAAAGTAGAACAATGAATGGAACAGGTAGACGGTTGAAATTAATGTATATATTGCTTCTATATAGTCTAAGAAACATATATGCAAAGCATCCAAACAGTACCATTCGCCACTTTTTTGTTCTTCAAGTTTAAGTGAACATCGAGCCCCATTGTTCATCCTTTAAAGGAAATTATTTGTAAATTTCGACAAGTAGAACAATGAATGGAACAGGTAGACGGTTGAAATTAATGTATATATTGCTTCTATATAGTCTAAGAAACATATATGCAAAGCATCCAAACAGTACCATTCGTCAATTTTTTGTTCTTCAAGTTTAAGTGAACTACGAGCCCCATTGTTAATACTTTAACGGAAATTATTTGTAACTTGCGAAAAGTAGAACAATGAATGGAACAGGTAGACGGTTGAAATTAATGTATATATTGCTTCTATATAGTCTAAGAAACATATATGCAAAGCATCCAAACAGTACCATTCGCCACTTTTTTGTTCTTCAAGTTTAAGTGAACATCGAGCCCCATTGTTCATCCTTTAAAGGAAATTATTTGTAAATTTCGACAAGTAGAACAATGAATGGAACAGGTAGACGGTTGAAATCTTTGTATATATTGCTTCTATATAGTCTAAGAAACATATATGCAAAGCATCCAAACAGTACCATTCGCCACTTTTTTGTTCTTCAAGTTTAAGTGAACAACGAGCCCCATTGTTAATCCTTTAACGGAAATTAATTGTAACTTTCGACAAGTAGATCAATGAATGGAACAGGTAGACGGTTGAAATCTTTGTATATATTGCTTCTATATAGTCTAAGAAACATATATGCAAAGCATCCAAACAGTACAATTCGCCAATTTATTGTTCTTCAAGTTTAAGTGAACAACGAGCCCCATTGTTAATCCTTTAAAGGAAATTATTTGTAACTTTCGACAAGTAGAACAATGAATGGAACAGGTAGACGGTTGAAATCTTTGTATATATTGCTTCTATATAGTCTAAGAAACATATATGCAAAGCATCCAAACAGTACAATTCGCCAATTTTTTGTTCTTCAGGTTTAAGTGAACAATGAGCCCCAATGGTTAATCCTTTATCGGAAATTATTTGTAAATTTCGACAAGTAGAACAATGAATGGAACAGGTAGCCGGTTGAAATCTTTGTATATATTGCTTCTATATAGTCTAAGAAACATATATGCAAAGCATCCAAACAGTACAATTCGCCAATTTTTTGTTCTTCAAGTTTAAGTGGACAATGAGCCCCAATGGTTAATCCTTTATCGGAAATTATTTGTAAATTTCGACAAGTAGAACAATGAATGGAACAGGTAGCCGGTTGAAATCAATGTATATATTGCTTCTATATAGTCTAAGAAACATATATGCAAAGCATCCAAACAGTACCATTCGCCAATTTTTTGTTCTTCAAGTTTAAGTGAACTACGAGCCCCATTGTTAATCCCTTAACGGAAATTAATTGTAACTTTCTATAAGTCGAACAATGATTGGAACACGTAGACGGTTGAAATCTTTGTATATATTGCTTCTATAAAGTCTAAGAAACATATATGCAAATCATCCAAACAGTACAATTCGCCAATTATTTCATCTTCAATTTTAAGTGAACTACGAGCCCCATTGTTAATCCTTTAAAGGAAATTATTTGTAAATTTCGACAAGTAGAACAATGAATGGAACAGGTAGCCGGTTGAAATCAATGTATATATTGCTTCTATATAGTCTAAGAAACATATATGCAAAGCATCCAAACAGTACCATTCGCCAATTATTTGATCTTCAAGTTTAAGTGAACAACGAGCCCCATTGTTAATCCTTTAAAGGAAATTATTTGTAAATTTCGACAAGTAGAACAATGATTGGAACACGTAGACGGTTGAAATCTTTGTATATATTGCTTCCATATAGTCTAAGAAACATATATGCAAAGCATCCAAACAGTACCATTCGCCAATTTTTTGTTCTTCAAGTTTAAGTGAACTACGAGCCCCATTGTTAATCCTTTAAAGGAAATTATTTGTAAATTTCGACAAGTAGAACAATGAATGGAACAGGTAGACTGTTGAAATTATTGTATATATTTCTTCTATATAGTCTAAGAAATATATATGCAAAGCATCCAAACAGTACAATTCGCCGATTTTTTGTTCTTCAAGTTTAAGTGCACAATGAGCCCCAATGGTTAATCCTTTATCGGTAATTATTTGTAACTTTCGACAAGTAGAACAATGAATGGAACTGGTAGACGGTTGAAATTTTTGTATATATTGCTTCTATATAGTCTAAGAAACATATATGCAAAGCATCCAAACAGTACCATTCGTCAATTTTTTGTTCTTCAAGTTTAAGTGAACTACGAGCCCCATTGTTAATACTTTAACGGAAATTATTTGTAACTTGCGAAAAGTAGAACAATGAATGGAACAGGTAGACGGTTGAAATTAATGTATATATTGCTTCTATATAGTCTAAGAAACATATATGCAAAGCATCCAAACAGTACCATTCGCCACTTTTTTGTTCTTCAAGTTTAAGTGAACATCGAGCCCCATTGTTCATCCTTTAAAGGAAATTATTTGTAAATTTCGACAAGTAGAACAATGAATGGAACAGGTAGACGGTTGAAATCTTTGTATATATTGCTTCTATATAGTCTAAGAAACATATATGCAAAGCATCCAAACAGTACCATTCGCCACTTTTTTGTTCTTCAAGTTTAAGTGAACAACGAGCCCCATTGTTAATCCTTTAACGGAAATTAATTGTAACTTTCGACAAGTAGATCAATGAATGGAACAGGTAGACGGTTGAAATCTTTGTATATATTGCTTCTATATAGTCTAAGAAACATATATGCAAAGCATCCAAACAGTACAATTCGCCAATTTATTGTTCTTCAAGTTTAAGTGAACAACGAGCCCCATTGTTAATCCTTTAAAGGAAATTATTTGTAACTTTCGACAAGTAGAACAATGAATGGAACAGGTAGACGGTTGAAATCTTTGTATATATTGCTTCTATATAGTCTAAGAAACATATATGCAAAGCATCCAAACAGTACAATTCGCCAATTTTTTGTTCTTCAGGTTTAAGTGAACAATGAGCCCCAATGGTTAATCCTTTATCGGAAATTATTTGTAAATTTCGACAAGTAGAACAATGAATGGAACAGGTAGCCGGTTGAAATCTTTGTATATATTGCTTCTATATAGTCTAAGAAACATATATGCAAAGCATCCAAACAGTACAATTCGCCAATTTTTTGTTCTTCAAGTTTAAGTGGACAATGAGCCCCAATGGTTAATCCTTTATCGGAAATTATTTGTAAATTTCGACAAGTAGAACAATGAATGGAACAGGTAGCCGGTTGAAATCAATGTATATATTGCTTCTATATAGTCTAAGAAACATATATGCAAAGCATCCAAACAGTACCATTCGCCAATTTTTTGTTCTTCAAGTTTAAGTGAACTACGAGCCCCATTGTTAATCCCTTAACGGAAATTAATTGTAACTTTCTACAAGTCGAACAATGATTGGAACACGTAGACGGTTGAAATCTTTGTATATATTGCTTCTATAAAGTCTAAGAAACATATATGCAAATCATCCAAACAGTACAATTCGCCAATTATTTCATCTTCAATTTTAAGTGAACTACGAGCCCCATTGTTAATCCTTTAAAGGAAATTATTTGTAAATTTCGACAAGTAGAACAATGAATGGAACAGGTAGCCGGTTGAAATCAATGTATATATTGCTTCTATATAGTCTAAGAAACATATATGCAAAGCATCCAAACAGTACCATTCGCCAATTATTTGATCTTCAAGTTTAAGTGAACAACGAGCCCCATTGTTAATCCTTTAAAGGAAATTATTTGTAAATTTCGACAAGTAGAACAATGATTGGAACACGTAGACGGTTGAAATCTTTGTATATATTGCTTCCATATAGTCTAAGAAACATATATGCAAAGCATCCAAACAGTACCATTCGCCAATTTTTTGTTCTTCAAGTTTAAGTGAACTACGAGCCCCATTGTTAATCCTTTAAAGGAAATTATTTGTAAATTTCGACAAGTAGAACAATGAATGGAACAGGTAGACTGTTGAAATTATTGTATATATTTCTTCTATATAGTCTAAGAAATATATATGCAAAGCATCCAAACAGTACAATTCGCCGATTTTTTGTTCTTCAAGTTTAAGTGCACAATGAGCCCCATTGTTAATCCTTTAAAGGAAATTATTTGTAACTTTCGACAAGTAGAACAATGAATGGAACAGGTAGACGGTTGAAATCTTTGTATATATTGCTTCTATATAGTCTAAGAAAGATATATGCAAAGCATCCAAACAGTACAATTCGCCAATTTCTTGTTCTTCAAGTTTAAGTAAACTACGATCCCCATTGTTAATGCCTTAACGGAAATTATTTCTAACTTTCGACAAGTAGAACAATGAATGGAACAGGTAGACGGTTGAAATCTTTATATATATTGCTTCTATAAAGTCTAAGAAACATATATGCAAATCATCCAAACAGTACAATTCGCCAATTATTTGATCTTCAAGTTTAAGTGAACTACGAGCCCCATTGTTAATACTTTAACGGAAATTATTTGTAACTTGCGAAAAGTAGAACAATGAATGGAACAGATAGACTGCTGAAATCTTTGTATATATTGCTTCTATATAGTCTAAGAAAGATATATGCAAAGCATCCAAACAGTACAATTCGCCAATTTTTTGTTCTTCAAGTTTAAGTGAACAACGAGCCCCATTGACAATCTTGAAACGGAAATTATTTGTAAGTTTCTACAAGTAGAACAATGAATAGAACAGGTAGACGGTTGAAATCTTTGTATATGCTGCTTCTATATAGTTTAAGAAACCTATATGCAAAGCATCTAAACAGTAACATTCGCCAATTTTTGTATCTTCGAGTATCAGTGAACAACGAGCCCCATTGATAATCATGAAATGGAAATTATTTGTAACTTTCTACAAGTAGAACAATGAATAGTACATGTAGACGAATGAAATCTTTCTATATATTGCTTCTATATAGTCTAAGATACATATATGCAAAGCATCCAAGCTGTACAATTCGCCAATTTATTGTTCTTCAAGTTTAAGTGAACAACGAGCCCCATTGTTAATCCTTTAAAGGAAATTATTTGTAAATTTCGACAAGTTGAAAAATGAATGGAACAGGTAGACGGTTGAGATCTTTGTATATATTGCTTCTATATAGTCTAAGAAACATATATGCAAAGCCTCCAAACAGTACAATTCGCCAATTTTTTGTTCTTCAAGTTTAAGTGAACTACGAGCCCCATTGTTAATACTTTAACGGAAATTATTTGTAACTTTCGACAAGTAGATCAATGAATGGAACAGGTAGACGGTTGAAATCAATGTATATATTGTTTCTATATAGTCTGAGAAACATATATGCAAAGCATCTAAACAGTACAATTCGCCAATTTTTTGTTCTTCAAGTTTAAGTGAACAACGAGCCCCATTGACAATCATGAAACGGAAATTAATTGTAAGTTTCTACAAGTAGAACAATGAATAGAACAGGTAGACGGTTGAAATCTTTGTATATGCTGCTTCTATATAGTCTAAGAAACCTATATGCAAAGCATCTAAACAGTAACATTCGCCAATTTTTGTATCTTCGAGTATTAGTGAACAACGAGCCCCATTGATAATCATGAAATGGAAATTATTTGTAACTTTCTACAAGTAGAACAATGAATAGTACAGGTAGACGGGTGAAATCTTTCTATATATTGCTTCTATATAGTCTAAGAAACATATATGCAAATCATCCAAACAGTACAATTCGCCAATTTTATGTTCTTCAAGTTTAAATGAACTACGAACCCCATTGTTAATCCTTTAATGGAAATTATTTGTAAATTTCGACAAGTTGAAAAATGAATGGAACAGGTAGACTGTTGAAATCATTGTATATATTGCTTCTATATAGTCTAAGAAACATATGTGCAAAGGATCCAAACTGTACAATTCGCCAATTTTTTGTTCTTCAAGTTTAAGTGAACAACGAGCCCCATTGACAATCTTGAAACGGAAATTATTTGTAATTTTCGACAAGTAGAACAATGAATGGAACTGGTATACGGTTGAAATCTTTGTATATATTGCTGCTATAAGGTCTAAGAAACATATATGCAAATCATCCAAACAGTACAATTCGCCAATTTTATGTTCTTCAAGTTTAAATGAACTACGAACCCCATTGTTAATCCTTTAATGGAAATTATTTGTAAATTTCGACAAGTTGAAAAATGAATGGAACAGGTAGACTGTTGAAATCATTGTATATATTGCTTCTATATAGTCTAAGAAACATATATGCAAATCATCAAAACAGTACAATTCGCCAATTTTTTTTCTTCAAGTATAAGTGAACTACGAGCCCCATTGTTAATCCTTTAAAGGAAATTATTTGTAAATTTCGACAAGTTGAAATATGAATGGAACAGGTAGACGGTTGAAATCATTGTATATATTGCTTCTATATAGTCTAAGAAACATATATGCAAATCATCCAAACAGTACAATTCGCCAATTTTTTGTTCTTCAAATTTAAGTGAACAACGAGCCTCATTGTTAATCCTTTATCGGAAATTATTTGTAACTTTCGACAAGTAGAACAATGAATGGAACAGGTAGACGGTTGAAATCTTTGTATATATTGCTTCCATATAGTCTCAGAAACATGTACGCAAAGCATCCAAACAGTACCATTCGCCAATTTTTTGTTCTTCAAGTTTAAGTGAACTACGAGCCCCATTGTTAATCCTTTAACGGAAATTAATTGTAACTTTCTACAAGTAGAACAATGATTGGAACACGTAGACGGTTGAAATCTTTGTATATATTGCTTCCATATAGTCTAAGAAACATATATGCAAAGCAACCAAACAGTACCATTCGCCAATTTTTTGTTCTTCAAGTTTAAGTGAACAATGAGACCCATTGTTAATCCTTTATCGGAAATTATTTGTAACTTTCGACAAGTAGAACAATGAATGGAACAGGTAGACGGTTGAAATCTTTGTATATATTGCTTCTATATAGTCTATGAAACATATTTGCAAAGCATCCAAACAGTACCATTCGCAATTTTTTTGTTCTTCAAGTTTAAGTGAACAACGAGCCCCATTGTTAATGCCTTAACGGAAATTATTTGTAACTTTCGACAAGTAGAACAATGAATGGAACAGGTAGACGGTTGAAATCTTTGTATATATTGCTTCTATATAGTCTAAGAAACATATATGCAAAGCATCCAAACAGTACCATTCGCCAATTTTTTGTTCTTCAAGTTTAAGTGAACTACGAGCCCCATTGTTAATCCTTTAAAGGAAATTATTTGTAAATTTCGACAAGTAGAACAATGAATGGAACAGGTAGACGGTTGAAATCTTTGTATATATTGCTTCTATATAGTCTAAGAAACATATATGCAAAGCATCCAAACAGTACCATTCGCCAATTTTTTGTTCTTCAAGTTTAAGTGAACAGCGAGCCCCATTGATAATCATGAAATGGAAATTATTTGTAACGTTCTACAAGTAGAACAATGAATAGTACAGGTAGACGGGTGAAATCTTTCTATATATTGCTTCTAAATAGTCTAAGAAACATCTATGCAAAGCATCAAACAGTACAATTCGCCAATTTTTTGTTCTTCAAGTTTAAGTAAACTACGATCCCCATTGTTAATCCCTTAACGGAAATTATTTGTAACATTCGACAAGTAGAACAATGAATGGAACAGGTAGACGGTTGAAATCTTTGTATATATTGCTTCCATATAGTGTAAGAAAGATGTACGCAAAGCATCCAAACAGTACCATTCGCCAATTTTTTGTTCTTCAAGTTTAAGTGAACAATGAGCCCCAATGGTTAATCCTTTATCGGAAATTATTTGTAATTTTCGACAAGTAGAACAATGAATGGAACAGGTAGAAGGTTGAAATCTTTGTATATATTGCTTCTATATAATCTAAGAAACATATATGCAAAGCATCCAAACAGTACCATTCGCCAATTTTTTGTTCTTCAAGTTTAAGTGAACAATGAGCCTCATTGTTAATCCTTTATCGGAAATTATTTGTAACTTTCGACAAGTAGAACAATGAATGGAACAGTTAGACGGTTGAAATCTTTGTATATATTGCTTCTATATAGTCTAAGAAACATATATGCAAAGCATCCAAACAGTACAATTCGACAATTTATTGTTCTTCAAGTTTAAGTGAACAACGAGCCCCATTGTTAATCCTTTAAAGGAAATTATTTGTAAATTTCGACAAGTAGAACAATGAATGGAACAGGTAGACGGTTGAAATCTTTGTATATATTGCTTCTATATAGTCTAAGAAACATATATGCAAAGCATCCAAACAGTACAATTCGCCAATTTTTTGTTCTTCAAGTTTAAGTGAACAATGAGCCCCAATGGTTAATCCTTTATCGGAAATTATTTGTAACATTCGACAAGTAGAACAATGAATGGAACAGGTAGACTGTTGAAATCATTTGTATATATTGCTTCTATATAGTCTAAGAAACATATATGCAAAGCATCCAAACAGTACCATTCGCCAATTTTTTGTTCTTTAAGTTTAAGTGAACTACGAGCCCCATTGTTAATCCTTTAAAGGAAATTATTTGTAAATTTCGACAAGTAGAACAATGAATGGAACAGGTAGACTGTTGAAATCATTGTATATATTGCTTCTATATAGTCTAAGAAACATACATGCAAAGCGTCCAAACAGTACAATTCGCCAATTATTTGATCTTCAAGTTTAAGTGAACTACGAGCCCCATTCTTAATACTTTAACGGAAATTATTTGTAATTTGCGACATGTAGAACAATGAATGGAACAGGTAGCCGGTTGAAATCAATGTATATATTGCATCTATATAGTCTAAGAAACATATATGCAAAGCATCCAAACAGTACCATTCGCAATTTTTTTGTTCTTCAAGTTTAAGTGAACAACGAGCCCCATTGATAATCCTTTAAAGGAAATTATTTGAAAATTTCGACAAGTAGAACAATGATTGGAACACGTAGACGGTTGAAATCTTGTATATATTGCTTCCATATAGTCTAAGAAACATGTACGCAAAGCATCCAAACAGTACCATTCGCCAATTTTTTGTCCTTCAAGTTTAAGTGAACAATGAGCCCCAATGGTTAATCCTTTATCGGAAATTATTTGTAATTTTCGACAAGTAGAACAATGAATGGAACAGGTAGACGGTTGAAATCTTTGTATATACTGCTTCTATATAATCTAAGAAACATATATGCAAAGCATCCAAACAGTACCATTCGCCAATTTTTTGTTCTTCAAGTTTAAGTGAACAACGAGCCCCATTGATAATCATGAAACAGAAATTATTTGTAAATTTCTACAAGTAGAACAATGAATAGAACAGGTAGACGGTTGAAATCTTTTTATACGTTGCTTCTATATAGTCTAAGAAACCTATATGCAAAGCATCTAAACAGTAACAATCGCCAATTTTTTGATCTTCAAGTTTAAGTGAACAGCGAGCCCCATTGATAATCATGAAATGGAAATTATTTGTAACTTTCTACAAGTAGAACAATGAATAGTACAGGTAGACGGGTGTAATCTTTCTATATATTGCTTCTAAATAGTCTAAGAAACATATATGCAAAGCATCCAAACAGTACAATTCGCCAATTTTTTGTTCTTCAAGTTTAAGTGAACAATGAGCCCCAATGGTTAATCCTTTATCGGTAATTATTTGTAACTGTCGACCAGTAGAACAATGAATGGAAGAGGTAGACGGTTGAAATCTTTGTATATATTGCTTCTATATAGTATAAGAAACATATATGCAAAGCATCCAAACAGCACCATTCGCCAATTTTTTGTTCTTCAAGTTTAAGTGAACAATGAGCCCCATTGTTAATCCTTTATCGGAAATTATTTGTAACTTTCGACAAGTAGAACAATGAATGGAACAGGTAGACGGTTGAAATCTTTGTATATATTGCTTCTATATAGTCTAAGAAACATATATGCAAAGCATCCAAACAGTACAATTCGCCAATTTATTGTTCTTCAAGTTTAAGTGAACAACGAGCCCCATTGTTAATCCTTTAAAGGAAATTATTTGTAAATTTCGACAAGTAGAACAATGAATGGAACAGGTAGACGGTTGAAATCTTTGTATATATTGCTTCTATATAGTCTAAGAAACATATATGCAAAGCATCCAAACAGTACAATTCGCCAATTTTTTGTTCTTCAAGTTTAAGTGAACTACGAGCCCCATTGTTAATCCTTTAAAGGAAATTATTTGTAACTTTCGACAAGTAGAACAATGAATGGAACTGGTAGACGGTTGAAATTTTTGTATATATTGCTTCTATATAGTCTAAGAAACATATATGCAAAGCATCCAAACAGTACCATTCGTCAATTTTTTGTTCTTCAAGTTTAAGTGAACTACGAGCCCCATTGTTAATCCTTTAAAGGAAATTATTTGTAAATTTCGACAAGTAGAACATTGAATGGAACAGGTAGACGGTTGAAATCTTTGTATATATTGCTTCTATATAGTATAAGAAACATATATGCAAAGCATCCAAACAGTACAATTCGCCAATTTTTTGTTCTTCAAGTTTAAGTGAACAATGAGCCCCAATGGTTAATCCGTTATCGGAAATTATTTGTAATTTGCGACAAGTAGAACAATGAATGGAACAGGTACCTAACCCAGGCGGTTGAAATCTTTGTATATATTGCTTCTATGTAGTCTAAGAAACATATATGCAAAGAATCCAAACTGTACCATTCGCCAATTTTTTGTTCTTCAAGTTTAAGTGAACAACGAGCCCCAATGGTTAATCCGTTATCGGAAATTATTTGTAACTTTCGACAAGTAGAACAATGACTGGACTGGTAGACGGTTGAAATCTTTGTATATATTGCTTCTATATAGTCTAAGAAACATATATGCAAAGCATCCAAACAGTACCATTCGCCAATTTTTTGTTCTTCAAGTTTAAGTCAACTACGAGCCCCATTGTTAATCCTTTATCGGAAATTATTTGTAATTTGCGACAAGTAGATCAATGAATGGAACAGGTACCTAACCCAGGCGGTTGAAATCTTTGTATATATTGCTTCTATGTAGTCTAAGAAACATATATGCAAAGAATCCAAACTGTACCATTCGCCAATTTTTTGTTCTTCAAGTTTAAGTGAACAACGAGCCCCATTGACAATCATGAAACGGAAATTATTTGTAAGTTTCTACAAGTAGAACAATGAATAGAACAGGTAGACGGTTGAAATCTTTGTATATGCTGCTTCTATATAGTCTAAGAAACCTATATGCAAAGCATCTAAACAGTAACATTCGCCAATTTTTGTATCTTCGAGTATTAGTGAACAACGAGCCCCATTGATAATCATGAAATGGAAATTATTTGTAACTTTCTACAAGTAGAACAATGAATAGTACAGGTAGACGAGTGAAATCTTTCTATATATTGCTTCTATATAGTCTAAGATACATATATGCAAAGCATCCAAGCTGTACAATTCGCCAATTTATTGTTCTTCAAGTTTAAGTGAACAACGAGCCCCATTGTTAATCCTTTAAAGGAAATTATTTGTAAATTTCGACAAGTTGGAAAATGAATGGAACAGGTAGACGGTTGAGATCTTTGTATATATTGCTTCTATATAGTCTAAGAAACATATATGCAAAGGATCCAAACTGTACAATTCGCCAATTTTTTGTTCTTCAAGTTTAAGTGAACAACGAGCCCCATTGACAATCTTGAAACGGAAATTATTTGTAATTTTCGACAAGTAGAACAATGAATGGAACTGGTATACGGTTGAAATCTTTGTATATATTGCTGCTATAAGGTCTAAGAAACATATATGCAAATCATCCAAACAGTACAATTCGCCAATTTTATGTTCTTCAAGTTTAAATGAACTACGAACCCCATTGTTAATCCTTTAAAGGACATTATTTGTAAATTTCGACAAGTTGAAAAATGAATGGAACAGGTAGACTGTTGAAATCATTGTATATATTGCTTCTATATAGTCTAAGAAACATATATGCAAATCATCAAAACAGTACAATTCGCCAATTTTTTTTCTTCAAGTTTAAGTGAACTACGAGCCCCATTGTTAATCCTTTAACGGAAATTATTTGTAACTTTCGACAAGTAGAACAATGAATGGAACAGGTAGACGGTTGAAATCATTGTATATATTGCTTCTATATAGTCTAAGAAACATATATGCAAAGGATCCAAACTGTACCATTCGCCAATTTTTTGTTCTTCAAGTTTAAGTGAACAACGAGCCCCATTGACAATCTTGAAACGGAAATTATTTGTAATTTTCGACAAGTAGAACAATGAATGGAACTGGTATACGGTTGAAATCATTGCATATATTGCTTCTATATAGTCTAAGAAACATATATGCAAAGCCTCCAAACAGTACAGTTCGCCAATTTTTTGTTCTTCAAGTTTAAGTGAACTACGAGCCCCATTGTTAATCCTTTAACGGAAATTATTTGTATATTTCGACAAGTAGAACAATGAATGGAACAGGTAGACGGTTGAAATCATTGTATATATTGCTTCTATATAGTCTAAGAAACGTATATGCAAAGGATCCAAACTGTACCATTCGCCAATTTTTTGTTCTTCAAGTTTAAGTGAACAACGAGCCCCATTGACAATCTTGAAACGGAAATTATTTGTAAGTTTCTACAAGTAGAACAATGAATAGAACAGGTAGACGGTTGAAATCTTTGTATATGCTGCTTCTATATAGTCTAAGAAACCTATATGCAAAGCATCTAAACAGTAACATTCGCCAATTTTTGTATCTTCGAGTATTAGTGAACAACGAGCCCCATTGATAATCATGAAATGGAAATTATTTGTAACTTTCTACAAGTAGAACAATGAATAGTACAGGTAGACGAATGAAATCTTTCTATATATTGCTTCTATATAGTCTAAGATACATATATGCAAAGCATCCAAGCTGTACAATTCGCCAATTTATTGTTCTTCAAGTTTAAGTGAACAACGAGCCCCATTGTTAATCCTTTAAAGGAAATTATTTGTAAATTTCGACAAGTTGAAAAATGAATGGAACAGGTAGACGGTTGAGATCTTTGTATATATTGCTTCTATATAGTCTAAGAAACATATATGCAAAGCCTCCAAACAGTACAATTCGCCAATTTTTTGTTCTTCAAGTTTAAGTGAACTACGAGCCCCATTGTTAATACTTTAACGGAAATTATTTGTAACTTTCGACAAGTAGATCAATGAATGGAACAGGTAGACGGTTGAAATCAATGTATATATTGTTTCTATATAGTCTGAGAAACATATATGCAAAGCATCTAAACAGTACAATTCGCCAATTTTTTGTTCTTCAAGTTTTAGTGAACAATGAGCCCCAATGATTAATCCTTTATCGGAAATTATTTGTAATTTTCGACAAGTAGAACAATGAATGGAACAGGTACCTAACCCAGGCGGTTGAAATCTTTGTATATATTGGTTCTATGTAGTCTAAGAAACATAGATGCAAAGGATCCAAACTGTACCATTCGTCAATTTTTTGTTCTTCAAGTTTAAGTGAACAACGGGCCCCATTGACAATCATGAAACGGAAATTATTTGTAAGTTTCTACAAGTAGAACAATGAATAGAACAGGTAGACGGTTGAAATCTTTGTATATGCTGCTTCTATATAGTCTAAGAAACCTATATGCAAAGCATCTAAACAGTAACATTCGCCAATTTTTGTATCTTCGAGTATTAGTGAACAACGAGCCCCATTGATAATCATGAAATGGAAATTATTTGTAACTTTCTACAAGTAGAACAATGAATAGTACAGGTAGACGAGTGAAATCTTTCTATATATTGCTTCTATATAGTCTAAGAAACATATATGCAAAGGATCCAAACTGTACAATTCGCCAATTTTTTGTTCTTCAAGTTTAAGTGAACAACGAGCCCCATTGACAATCTTGAAACGGAAATTATTTGTAATTTTCGACAAGTAGAACAATGAATGGAACTGGTATACGGTTGAAATCTTTGTATATATTGCTGCTATAAGGTCTAAGAAACATATATGCAAATCATCCAAACAGTACAATTCGCCAATTTTATGTTCTTCAAGTTTAAATGAACTACGAACCCCATTGTTAATCCTTTAATGGAAATTATTTGTAAATTTCGACAAGTTGAAAAATGAATGGAACAGGTAGACTGTTGAAATCATTGTATATATTGCTTCTATATAGTCTAAGAAACATATATGCAAATCATCAAAACAGTACAATTCGCCAATTTTTTTTCTTCAAGTATAAGTGAACTACGAGCCCCATTGTTAATCCTTTAAAGGAAATTATTTGTAAATTTCGACAAGTTGAAATATGAATGGAACAGGTAGACGGTTGAAATCATTGTATATATTGCTTCTATATAGTCTAAGAAACATATATGCAAATCATCCAAACAGTACAATTCGCCAATTTTTTGTTCTTCAAGTTTAAGTGAACAACGAGCCTCATTGTTAATCCTTTATCGGAAATTATTTGTAACTTTCGACAAGTAGAACAATGAATGGAACAGGTAGACGGTTGAAATCTTTGTATATATTGCTTCCATATAGTCTCAGAAACATGTACGCAAAGCATCCAAACAGTACCATTCGCCAATTTTTTGTTCTTCAAGTTTAAGTGAACTACGAGCCCCATTGTTAATCCTTTAACGGAAATTAATTGTAACTTTCTACAAGTAGAACAATGATTGGAACACGTAGACGGTTGAAATCTTTGTATATATTGCTTCCATATAGTCTAAGAAACATATATGCAAAGCAACCAAACAGTACCATTCGCCAATTTTTTGTTCTTCAAGTTTAAGTGAACAATGAGACCCATTGTTAATCCTTTATCGGAAATTATTTGTAACTTTCGACAAGTAGAACAATGATTGGAACAGGTAGACGGTTGAAATCTTTGTATATATTGCTTCTATATTGTCTAAGAAACATATATGCAAAGCATCCAAACAGTACAATTCGCCAATTTTTTGTTCTTCAAGTTTAAGTGAACAATGAGCCCCAATGGTTAATCCTTTATCGGTAATTATTTGTAATTTTCGACAAGTAGAACAATGAATGGAACAGGTAGACGGTTGAAATCTTTGTATATATTGCTTCTATATAGTCTAAGAAACATATATGCAAAGCATCCAAACAGTACCATTCGCCAATTTTTTGTTCTTCAAGTTTAAGTGAACTACGAGCCCCATTGTTAATCCTTTAAAGGAAATTATTTGTAAATTTCGACAAGTAGAACAATGAATGGAACAGGTAGACTGTTGTAATTATTGTATATATTGCTTCTATATAGTCTAAGAAACATATATGCAAAGCATCCAAACAGTACAATTCGCCAATTTTTTGTTCTTCAAGTTTAAGTGAACAATGAGCCCCATTGTTAATCTTTAAAGGAAATTATTTGTAACTTTCGACAAGTAGAACAATGAATGGAACAGGTAGACGGTTGAAATCTTTGTATATATTGCTTCTATATAGTCTAAGAAACATATATGCAAAGCATCCAAACAGTACAATTCGCCAATTTCTTGTTCTTCAAGTTTAAGTAAACTACGATCCCCATTGTTAATGCCTTAACGGTAATTATTTGTAAATTTCGACAAGTAGAACAATGAATGGAACTGGTAGACGGTTGAAATCTTTGTATATATTGTTTCTGTATAATCTAAGAAACATATATGCAAAGCATCTAAATAGTAACAATCGCCAATCTTTTGATCTTCAAGTTTAAGTGAACAGCGAGCCCCATTGATAATCATGAAATGGAAATTATTTGTAACGTTCTACAAGTAGAACAAAGAATAGTACAGGTAGACGGGTGAAATCTTTCTATATATTGCTTCTAAATAGTCTAAGAAACATCTATGCAAAGCATCAAACAGTACAATTCGCCAATTTTTTGTTCTTCAAGTTTAAGTAAACTACGATCCCCATTGTTAATCCCTTAACGGAAATTATTTGTAACATTCGACAAGTAGAACAATGAATGGAACAGGTAGACGGTTGAAATCTTTGTATATATTGCTTCCATATAGTGTAAGAAAGATGTACGCAAAGCATCCAAACAGTACCATTCGCCAATTTTTTGTTCTTCAAGTTTAAGTGAACAATGAGCCCCAATGGTTAATCCTTTATCGGAAATTATTTGTAATTTTCGACAAGTAGAACAATGAATGGAACAGGTAGAAGGTTGAAATCTTTGTATATATTGCTTCTATATAATCTAAGAAACATATATGCAAAGCATCCAAACAGTACCATTCGCCACTTTTTTGTTCTTCAAGTTTAAGTGAACAACGAGCCCCATTGTTAATCCTTTAACGGAAATTAATTGTAACTTTCGACAAGTAGATCAATGAATGGAACAGGTAGACGGTTGAAATCTTTGTATATATTGCTTCTATATAGTCTAAGAAACATATATGCAAAGCATCCAAACAGTACAATTCGCCAATTTATTGTTCTTCAAGTTTAAGTGAACAACGAGCCCCATTGTTAATCCTTTAAAGGAAATTATTTGTAACTTTCGACAAGTAGAACAATGAATGGAACAGGTAGACGGTTGAAATCTTTGTATATATTGCTTCTATATAGTCTAAGAAACATATATGCAAAGCATCCAAACAGTACAATTCGCCAATTTTTTGTTCTTCAGGTTTAAGTGAACAATGAGCCCCAATGGTTAATCCTTTATCGGAAATTATTTGTAAATTTCGACAAGTAGAACAATGAATGGAACAGGTAGCCGGTTGAAATCTTTGTATATATTGCTTCTATATAGTCTAAGAAACATATATGCAAAGCATCCAAACAGTACAATTCGCCAATTTTTTGTTCTTCAAGTTTAAGTGGACAATGAGCCCCAATGGTTAATCCTTTATCGGAAATTATTTGTAAATTTCGACAAGTAGAACAATGAATGGAACAGGTAGCCGGTTGAAATCAATGTATATATTGCTTCTATATAGTCTAAGAAACATATATGCAAAGCATCCAAACAGTACCATTCGCCAATTTTTTGTTCTTCAAGTTTAAGTGAACTAGGAGCCCCATTGTTAATCCCTTAACGGAAATTAATTGTAACTTTCTACAAGTCGAACAATGATTGGAACACGTAGACGGTTGAAATCTTTGTATATATTGCTTCTATAAAGTCTAAGAAACATATATGCAAATCATCCAAACAGTACAATTCGCCAATTATTTCATCTTCAATTTTAAGTGAACTACGAGCCCCATTGTTAATCCTTTAAAGGAAATTATTTGTAAATTTCGACAAGTAGAACAATGAATGGAACAGGTAGCCGGTTGAAATCAATGTATATATTGCTTCTATATAGTCTAAGAAACATATATGCAAAGCATCCAAACAGTACCATTCGCCAATTATTTGATCTTCAAGTTTAAGTGAACAACGAGCCCCATTGTTAATCCTTTAAAGGAAATTATTTGTAAATTTCGACAAGTAGAACAATGATTGGAACACGTAGACGGTTGAAATCTTTGTATATATTGCTTCCATATAGTCTAAGAAACATATATGCAAAGCATCCAAACAGTACCATTCGCCAATTTTTTGTTCTTCAAGTTTAAGTGAACTACGAGCCCCATTGTTAATCCTTTAAAGGAAATTATTTGTAAATTTCGACAAGTAGAACAATGAATGGAACAGGTAGACGGTTGAAATCTTTGTATATATTGCTTCCATATAGTCTAAGAAACATATATGCAAAGCATCCAAACAGTACCATTCGCCAATTTTTTGTTCTTCAAGTTTAAGTGAACAATGAGCCTCATTGTTAATCCTTTATCGGAAATTATTTGTAACTTTCGACAAGTAGAACAATGATTGGAACAGGTAGACGGTTGAAATCTTTGTATATATTGCTTCTATATTGTCTAAGAAACATATATGCAAAGCATCCAAACAGTACAATTCGCCAATTTTTTGTTCTTCAAGTTTAAGTGAACAATGAGCCCCAATGGTTAATCCTTTATCGGTAATTATTTGTAATTTTCGACAAGTAGAACAATGAATGGAACAGGTAGACGGTTGAAATCTTTGTATATATTGCTTCTATATAGTCTAAGAAACATATATGCAAAGCATCCAAACAGTACCATTCGCCAATTTTTTGTTCTTCAAGTTTAAGTGAACTACGAGCCCCATTGTTAATCCTTTAAAGGAAATTATTTGTAAATTTCGACAAGTAGAACAATGAATGGAACAGGTAGACTGTTGTAATTATTGTATATATTGCTTCTATATAGTCTAAGAAACATATATGCAAAGCATCCAAACAGTACAATTCGCCAATTTTTTGTTCTTCAAGTTTAAGTGAACAATGAGCCCCATTGTTAATCCTTTAAAGGAAATTATTTGTAACTTTCGACAAGTAGAACAATGAATGGAACAGGTAGACGGTTGAAATCTTTGTATATATTGCTTCTATATAGTCTAAGAAACATATATGCAAAGCATCCAAACAGTACAATTCGCCAATTTCTTGTTCTTCAAGTTTAAGTAAACTACGATCCCCATTGTTAATGCCTTAACGGTAATTATTTGTAAATTTCGACAAGTAGAACAATGAATGGAACTGGTAGACGGTTGAAATCTTTGTATATATTGTTTCTGTATAATCTAAGAAACATATATGCAAAGCATCTAAATAGTAACAATCGCCAATCTTTTGATCTTCAAGTTTAAGTGAACAGCGAGCCCCATTGATAATCATGAAATGGAAATTATTTGTAACGTTCTACAAGTAGAACAAAGAATAGTACAGGTAGACGGGTGAAATCTTTCTATATATTGCTTCTAAATAGTCTAAGAAACATCTATGCAAAGCATCAAACAGTACAATTCGCCAATTTTTTGTTCTTCAAGTTTAAGTAAACTACGATCCCCATTGTTAATCCCTTAACGGAAATTATTTGTAACATTCGACAAGTAGAACAATGAATGGAACAGGTAGACGGTTGAAATCTTTGTATATATTGCTTCCATATAGTGTAAGAAAGATGTACGCAAAGCATCCAAACAGTACCATTCGCCAATTTTTTGTTCTTCAAGTTTAAGTGAACAATGAGCCCCAATGGTTAATCCTTTATCGGAAATTATTTGTAATTTTCGACAAGTAGAACAATGAATGGAACAGGTAGAAGGTTGAAATCTTTGTATATATTGCTTCTATATAATCTAAGAAACATATATGCAAAGCATCCAAACAGTACCATTCGCCACTTTTTTGTTCTTCAAGTTTAAGTGAACAACGAGCCCCATTGTTAATCCTTTAACGGAAATTAATTGTAACTTTCGACAAGTAGATCAATGAATGGAACAGGTAGACGGTTGAAATCTTTGTATATATTGCTTCTATATAGTCTAAGAAACATATATGCAAAGCATCCAAACAGTACAATTCGCCAATTTATTGTTCTTCAAGTTTAAGTGAACAACGAGCCCCATTGTTAATCCTTTAAAGGAAATTATTTGTAACTTTCGACAAGTAGAACAATGAATGGAACAGGTAGACGGTTGAAATCTTTGTATATATTGCTTCTATATAGTCTAAGAAACATATATGCAAAGCATCCAAACAGTACAATTCGCCAATTTTTTGTTCTTCAGGTTTAAGTGAACAATGAGCCCCAATGGTTAATCCTTTATCGGAAATTATTTGTAAATTTCGACAAGTAGAACAATGAATGGAACAGGTAGCCGGTTGAAATCTTTGTATATATTGCTTCTATATAGTCTAAGAAACATATATGCAAAGCATCCAAACAGTACCATTCGCCAATTTTTTGTTCTTCAAGTTTAAGTGAACTACGAGCCCCATTGTTAATCCCTTAACGGAAATTAATTGTAACTTTCTACAAGTCGAACAATGATTGGAACACGTAGACGGTTGAAATCTTTGTATATATTGCTTCTATAAAGTCTAAGAAACATATATGCAAATCATCCAAACAGTACAATTCGCCAATTATTTCATCTTCAATTTTAAGTGAACTACGAGCCCCATTGTTAATCCTTTAAAGGAAATTATTTGTAAATTTCGACAAGTAGAACAATGAATGGAACAGGTAGCCGGTTGAAATCAATGTATATATTGCTTCTATATAGTCTAAGAAACATATATGCAAAGCATCCAAACAGTACCATTCGCCAATTATTTGATCTTCAAGTTTAAGTGAACAACGAGCCCCATTGTTAATCCTTTAAAGGAAATTATTTGTAAATTTCGACAAGTAGAACAATGATTGGAACACGTAGACGGTTGAAATCTTTGTATATATTGCTTCCATATAGTCTAAGAAACATATATGCAAAGCATCCAAACAGTACCATTCGCCAATTTTTTGTTCTTCAAGTTTAAGTGAACTACGAGCCCCATTGTTAATCCTTTAAAGGAAATTATTTGTAAATTTCGACAAGTAGAACAATGAATGGAACAGGTAGACTGTTGAAATTATTGTATATATTTCTTCTATATAGTCTAAGAAATATATATGCAAAGCATCCAAACAGTACAATTCGCCGATTTTTTGTTCTTCAAGTTTAAGTGCACAATGAGCCCCATTGTTAATCCTTTAAAGGAAATTATTTGTAACTTTCGACAAGTAGAACAATGAATGGAACAGGTAGACGGTTGAAATCTTTGTATATATTGCTTCTATATAGTCTAAGAAAGATATATGCAAAGCATCCAAACAGTACAATTCGCCAATTTCTTGTTCTTCAAGTTTAAGTAAACTACGATCCCCATTGTTAATGCCTTAACGGAAATTATTTCTAACTTTCGACAAGTAGAACAATGAATGGAACAGGTAGACGGTTGAAATCTTTATATATATTGCTTCTATAAAGTCTAAGAAACATATATGCAAATCATCCAAACAGTACAATTCGCCAATTATTTGATCTTCAAGTTTAAGTGAACTACGAGCCCCATTGTTAATACTTTAACGGAAATTATTTGTAACTTGCGAAAAGTAGAACAATGAATGGAACAGGTAGACGGTTGAAATTAATGTATATATTGCTTCTATATAGTCTAAGAAACACATATGCAAAGCATCCAAACAGTACCATTCGCCACTTTTTTGTTCTTCAAGTTTAAGTGAACATCGAGCCCCATTGTTCATCCTTTAAAGGAAATTATTTGTAAATTTCGACAAGTAGAACATTGATTGGAACAGGTAGACGGTTGAAATCATTGTATATATTGCTTCTATATAGTCTAAGAAACATATATGCAAAGCATCCAAACAGTACAATTCGCCAATTTTTTGTTCTTCAAGTTTAAGTGAACAATGAGCCCCATTGTTAATCCTTTAAAGGAAATTATTTGTAACTTTCGACAAGTAGAACAATGAATGGAACAGGTAGACGGTTGAAATCTTTGTATATATTGCTTCTATATAGTCTAAGAAACATATATGCAAAGCATCCAAACAGTACCATTCGCCACTTTTTTGTTCTTCAAGTTTAAGTGAACAACGAGCCCCATTGTTAATCCTTTAACGGAAAATAATTGTAACTTTCGACAAGTAGATCAATGAATGGAACAGGTAGACGGTTGAAATCTTTGTATATATTGCTTCTATATAGTCTAAGAAACATATATGCAAAGCATCCAAACAGTACAATTCGCCAATTTATTGTTTTTCAAGTTTAAGTGAACAACGAGCCCCATTGTTAATCCTTTAAAGGAAATTATTTGTAACTTTCGACAAGTAGAACAATGAATGGAACAGGTAGACGGTTGAAATCTTTGTATATATTGCTTCTATATAGTCTAAGAAACATATATGCAAAGCATCCAAACAGTACAATTCGCCAATTTTTTGTTCTTCAGGTTTAAGTGAACAATGAGCCCCAATGGTTAATCCTTTATCGGAAATTATTTGTAAATTTCGACAAGTAGAACAATGAATGGAACAGGTAGCCGGTTGAAATCTTTGTATATATTGCTTCTATATAGTCTAAGAAACATATATGCAAAGCATCCAAACAGTACAATTCGCCAATTTTTTGTTCTTCAAGTTTAAGTGGACAATGAGCCCCAATGGTTAATCCTTTATCGGAAATTATTTGTAAATTTCGACAAGTAGAACAATGAATGGAACAGGTAGCCGGTTGAAATCAATGTATATATTGCTTCTATATAGTCTAAGAAACATATATGCAAAGCATCCAAACAGTACCATTCGCCAATTTTTTGTTCTTCAAGTTTAAGTGAACTACGAGCCCCATTGTTAATCCCTTAACGGAAATTAATTGTAACTTTCTACAAGTCGAACAATGATTGGAACACGTAGACGGTTGAAATCTTTGTATATATTGCTTCCATATAGTCTAAGAAACATATATGCAAAGTATCCAAACAGTACAATTCGCCAATTTTTTGTTCTTCAAGTTTAAGTGAACAATGAGCCCCAATGGTTAATCCTTTATCGGAAATTATTTGTAAATTTCGACAAGTAGAACAATGAATGGAACAGGTAGCCGGTTGAAATCTTTGTATATATTGCTTCTATATAGTCTAAGAAACATATATGCAAATCATCCAAACAGTACAATTCGCCAATTTTATGTTCTTCAAGTTTAAATGAACTACGAACCCCATTGTTAATCCTTTAAAGGAAATTATTTGTAAATTTCGACAAGTTGAAAAATGAATGGAACAGGTAGACTGTTGAAATCATAGTATATATTGCTTCTATATAGACTACGAAACACATATGCAAAGCATCCAAACAGTACAATTCGCCAATTTTATGTTCTTCAAGTTTAAATGCACTACGAACCACATTGTTAATCCTTTAAAGGAAATTATTTGTAAATTTCGACAATTTGAAAAATGAATGGAACAGGTAGACGGTTGAAATCATTGTATATATTGCTTCTATATAGTCTAAGAAACATATATGCAAATCATCAAAACAGTACAATTCGCCAATTTTTTTTCTTCAAGTTTTAGTGAACAATGAGCCCCAATGGTTAATCCTTTATCGGAAATTATTTGTAATTTTCGACAAGTAGAACAATGAATGGAACAGGTACCTAACCCAGGCGGTTGAAATCTTTGTATATATTGCTTCTATGTAGTCTAAGAAACATATATGCAAAGGATCCAAACTGTACCATTCGCCAATTTTTTGTTCTTCAAGTTTAAGTGAACAACGAGCCCCATTGACAATCATGAAACGGAAATTATTTGTAAGTTTCTACAAGTAGAACAATGAATAGAACAGGTAGACGGTTGAAATCTTTGTATATGCTGCTTCTATATAGTCTAAGAAACCTATATGCAAAGCATCTAAACAGTAACATTCGCCAATTTTTGTATCTTCGAGTATTAGTGAACAACGAGCCCCATTGATAATCATGAAATGGAAATTATTTGTAACTTTCTACAAGTAGAACAATGAATGGAACAGGTAGACGGTTGAAATCATTGTATATATTGCTTCTATATAGTCTAAGAAACATATATGCAAAGGATCCAAACTGTACCATTCGCCAATTTTTTGTTCTTCAAGTTTAAGTGAACAACGAGCCCCATTGACAATCTTGAAACGGAAATTATTTGTAATTTTCGACAAGTAGAACAATGAATGGAACTGGTATACGGTTGAAATCATTGCATATATTGCTTCTATATAGTCTAAGAAACATATATGCAAAGCCTCCAAACAGTACAGTTCGCCAATTTTTTGTTCTTCAAGTTTAAGTGAACTACGAGCCCCATTGTTAATCCTTTAACGGAAATTATTTGTATATTTCGACAAGTAGAACAATGAATGGAACAGGTAGACCGTTGAAATCATTGTATATATTGCTTCTATATAGTCTAAGAAACGTATATGCAAAGGATCCAAACTGTACCATTCGCCAATTTTTTGTTCTTCAAGTTTAAGTGAACAACGAGCCCCATTGACAATCTTGAAACGGAAATTATTTGTAAGTTTCTACAAGTAGAACAATGAATAGAACAGGTAGACGGTTGAAATCTTTGTATATGCTGCTTCTATATAGTTTAAGAAACCTATATGCAAAGCATCTAAACAGTAACATTCGCCAATTTTTGTATCTTCGAGTATCAGTGAACAACGAGCCCCATTGATAATCATGAAATGGAAATTATTTGT
Source organism: Cerceris ruficornis (assembly GCA_963989415.1). Taxonomy (NCBI): domain Eukaryota; kingdom Metazoa; phylum Arthropoda; class Insecta; order Hymenoptera; family Crabronidae; genus Cerceris; species Cerceris ruficornis. Next base: position 1,916,326 of record CAXDIW010000301.1, on the reverse strand, counting down.
AACTTTCTACAAGTAGAACAATGAATAGTACAGGTAGACGAATGAAATCTTTCTATATATTGCTTCTATATAGTCTAAGATACATATATGCAAAGCATCCAAGCTGTACAATTCGCCAATTTATTGTTCTTCAAGTTTAAGTGAACAACGAGCCCCATTGTTAATCCTTTAAAGGAAATTATTTGTAAATTTCGACAAGTTCAAAAATGAATGGAACAGGTAGACGGTTGAGATCTTTGTATATATTGCTTCTATATAGTCTAAGAAACATATATGCAAAGCCTCCAAACAGTACAATTCGCCAATTTTTTGTTCTTCAAGTTTAAGTGAACTACGAGCCCCATTGTTAATACTTTAACGGAAATTATTTGTAACTTTCGACAAGTAGATCAATGAATGGAACAGGTAGACGGTTGAAATCAATGTATATATTGTTTCTATATAGTCTGAGAAACATATATGCAAAGCATCTAAACAGTACAATTCGCCAATTTTTTGTTCTTCAAGTTTAAGTGAACAACGAGCCCCATTGACAATCATGAAACGGAAATTAATTGTAAGTTTCTACAAGTAGAACAATGAATAGAACAGGTAGACGGTTGAAATCTTTGTATATGCTGCTTCTATATAGTCTAAGAAACCTATATGCAAAGCATCTAAACAGTAACATTCGCCAATTTTTGTATCTTCGAGTATTAGTGAACAACGAGCCCCATTGATAATCATGAAATGGAAATTATTTGTAACTTTCTACAAGTAGAACAATGAATAGTACAGGTAGACGGGTGAAATCTTTCTATATATTGCTTCTATATAGTCTAAGAAACATATATGCAAATCATCCAAACAGTACAATTCGCCAATTTTATGTTCTTCAAGTTTAAATGAACTACGAACCCCATTGTTAATCCTTTAATGGAAATTATTTGTAAATTTCGACAAGTTGAAAAATGAATGGAACAGGTAGACTGTTGAAATCATTGTATATATTGCTTCTATATAGTCTAAGAAACATATGTGCAAAGGATCCAAACTGTACAATTCGCCAATTTTTTGTTCTTCAAGTTTAAGTGAACAACGAGCCCCATTGACAATCTTGAAACGGAAATTATTTGTAATTTTCGACAAGTAGAACAATGAATGGAACTGGTATACGGTTGAAATCTTTGTATATATTGCTGCTATAAGGTCTAAGAAACATATATGCAAATCATCCAAACAGTACAATTCGCCAATTTTATGTTCTTCAAGTTTAAATGAACTACGAACCCCATTGTTAATCCTTTAATGGAAATTATTTGTAAATTTCGACAAGTTGAAAAATGAATGGAACAGGTAGACTGTTGAAATCATTGTATATATTGCTTCTATATAGTCTAAGAAACATATATGCAAATCATCAAAACAGTACAATTCGCCAATTTTTTTTCTTCAAGTATAAGTGAACTACGAGCCCCATTGTTAATCCTTTAAAGGAAATTATTTGTAAATTTCGACAAGTTGAAATATGAATGGAACAGGTAGACGGTTGAAATCATTGTATATATTGCTTCTATATAGTCTAAGAAACATATATGCAAATCATCCAAACAGTACAATTCGCCAATTTTTTGTTCTTCAAGTTTAAGTGAACAACGAGCCTCATTGTTAATCCTTTATCGGAAATTATTTGTAACTTTCGACAAGTAGAACAATGAATGGAACAGGTAGACGGTTGAAATCTTTGTATATATTGCTTCCATATAGTCTCAGAAACATGTACGCAAAGCATCCAAACAGTACCATTCGCCAATTTTTTGTTCTTCAAGTTTAAGTGAACTACGAGCCCCATTGTTAATCCTTTAACGGAAATTAATTGTAACTTTCTACAAGTAGAACAATGATTGGAACACGTAGACGGTTGAAATCTTTGTATATATTGCTTCCATATAGTCTAAGAAACATATATGCAAAGCAACCAAACAGTACCATTCGCCAATTTTTTGTTCTTCAAGTTTAAGTGAACAATGAGACCCATTGTTAATCCTTTATCGGAAATTATTTGTAACTTTCGACAAGTAGAACAATGAATGGAACAGGTAGACGGTTGAAATCTTTGTATATATTGCTTCTATATAGTCTATGAAACATATTTGCAAAGCATCCAAACAGTACCATTCGCAATTTTTTTGTTCTTCAAGTTTAAGTGAACAACGAGCCCCATTGTTAATGCCTTAACGGAAATTATTTGTAACTTTCGACAAGAAGAACAATGAATGGAACAGGTAGACGGTTGAAATCTTTGTATATATTGCTTCTATATTGTCTAAGAAACATATATGCAAAGCATCCAAACAGTACAATTCGCCAATTTTTTGTTCTTCAAGTTTAAGTGAACAATGAGCCCCAATGGTTAATCCTTTATCGGTAATTATTTGTAATTTTCGACAAGTAGAACAATGAATGGAACAGGTAGACGGTTGAAATCTTTGTATATATTGCTTCTATATAGTCTAAGAAACATATATGCAAAGCATCCAAACAGTACCATTCGCCAATTTTTTGTTCTTCAAGTTTAAGTGAACTACGAGCCCCATTGTTAATCCTTTAAAGGAAATTATTTGTATATTTCGACAAGTAGAACAATGAATGGAACAGGTAGACTGTTGTAATTATTGTATATATTGCTTCTATATAGTCTAAGAAACATATATGCAAAGCATCCAAACAGTACCATTCGCCAATTTTTTGTTCTTCAAGTTTAAGTGAACAATGAGCCTCATTGTTAATCCTTTATCGGAAATTATTTGTAACTTTCGACAAGTAGAACAATGAATGGAACAGTTAGACGGTTGAAATCATTGTATATATTGCTTCTATATAGTCTAAGAAACATATATGCAAAGCATCCAAACAGTACAATTCGACAATTTATTGTTCTTCAAGTTTAAGTGAACAACGAGCCCCATTGTTAATCCTTTAAAGGAAATTATTTGTAAATTTCGACAAGTAGAACAATGAATGGAACAGGTAGACGGTTGAAATCTTTGTATATATTGCTTCCATATAGTCTAAGAAACATATATGCAAAGCATCCAAACAGTACCATTCGCCAATTTTTTGTTCTTCAAGTTTAAGTGAACAATGAGCCTCATTGTTAATCCTTTATCGGAAATTATTTGTAACTTTCGACAAGTAGAACAATGATTGGAACAGGTAGACGGTTGAAATCTTTGTATATATTGCTTCTATATTGTCTAAGAAACATATATGCAAAGCATCCAAACAGTACAATTCGCCAATTTTTTGTTCTTCAAGTTTAAGTGAACAATGAGCCCCAATGGTTAATCCTTTATCGGTAATTATTTGTAATTTTCGACAAGTAGAACAATGAATGGATCAGGTAGACGGTTGAAATCTTTGTATATATTGCTTCTATATAGTCTAAGAAACATATATGCAAAGCATCCAAACAGTACCATTCGCCAATTTTTTGTTCTTCAAGTTTAAGTGAACTACGAGCCCCATTGTTAATCCTTTAAAGGAAATTATTTGTAAATTTCGACAAGTAGAACAATGAATGGAACAGGTAGACTGTTGTAATTATTGTATATATTGCTTCTATATAGTCTAAGAAACATATATGCAAAGCATCCAAACAGTACAATTCGCCAATTCTTTGTTCTTCAAGTTTAAGTGAACAATGAGCCCCATTGTTAATCCTTTAAAGGAAATTATTTGTAACTTTCGACAAGTAGAACAATGAATGGAACAGGTAGACGGTTGAAATCTTTGTATATATTGCTTCTATATAGTCTAAGAAACATATATGCAAAGCATCCAAACAGTACAATTCGCCAATTTCTTGTTCTTCAAGTTTAAGTAAACTACGATCCCCATTGTTAATGCCTTAACGGTAATTATTTGTAAATTTCGACAAGTAGAACAATGAATGGAACTGGTAGACGGTTGAAATCTTTGTATATATTGTTTCTGTATAATCTAAGAAACATATATGCAAAGCATCTAAATAGTAACAATCGCCAATCTTTTGATCTTCAAGTTTAAGTGAACAGCGAGCCCCATTGATAATCATGAAATGGAAATTATTTGTAACGTTCTACAAGTAGAACAAAGAATAGTACAGGTAGACGGGTGAAATCTTTCTATATATTGCTTCTAAATAGTCTAAGAAACATCTATGCAAAGCATCAAACAGTACAATTCGCCAATTTTTTGTTCTTCAAGTTTAAGTAAACTACGATCCCCATTGTTAATCCCTTAACGGAAATTATTTGTAACATTCGACAAGTAGAACAATGAATGGAACAGGTAGACGGTTGAAATCTTTGTATATATTGCTTCCATATAGTGTAAGAAAGATGTACGCAAAGCATCCAAACAGTACCATTCGCCAATTTTTTGTTCTTCAAGTTTAAGTGAACAATGAGCCCCAATGGTTAATCCTTTATCGGAAATTATTTGTAATTTTCGACAAGTAGAACAATGAATGGAACAGGTAGAAGGTTGAAATCTTTGTATATATTGCTTCTATATAATCTAAGAAACATATATGCAAAGCATCCAAACAGTACCATTCGCCAATTTTTAGTTCTTCAAGTTTAAGTGAACAATGAGCCTCATTGTTAATCCTTTATCGGAAATTATTTGTAACTTTCGACAAGTAGAACAATGAATGGAACAGTTAGACGGTTGAAATCTTTGTATATATTGCTTCTATATAGTCTAAGAAACATATATGCAAAGCATCCAAACAGTACAATTCGACAATTTATTGTTCTTCAAGTTTAAGTGAACAACGAGCCCCATTGTTAATCCTTTAAAGGAAATTATTTGTAAATTTCGACAAGTAGAACAATGAATGGAACAGGTAGACGGTTGAAATCTTTGTATATATTGCTTCTATATAGTCTAAGAAACATATATGCAAAGCATCCAAACAGTACAATTCGCCAATTTTTTGTTCTTCAAGTTTAAGTGAACAATGAGCCCCAATGGTTAATCCTTTATCGGAAATTATTTGTAACTTTCGACAAGTAGAACAATGAATGGAACAGGTAGACTGTTGAAATCATTTGTATATATTGCTTCTATATAGCCTAAGAAACATATATGCAAAGCATCCAAACAGTACCATTCGCCAATTTTTTGTTCTTTAAGTTTAAGTGAACTACGAGCCCCATTGTTAATCCTTTAAAGGAAATTATTTGTAAATTTCGACAAGTAGAACAATGAATGGAACAGGTAGACTGTTGAAATCATTGTATATATTGCTTCTATATAGTCTAAGAAACATACATGCAAAGCGTCCAAACAGTACAATTCGCCAATTATTTGATCTTCAAGTTTAAGTGAACTACGAGCCCCATTCTTAATACTTTAACGGAAATTATTTGTAATTTGCGACAAGTAGAACAATGAATGGAACAGGTAGCCGGTTGAAATCAATGTATATATTGCATCTATATAGTCTAAGAAACATATATGCAAAGCATCCAAACAGTACCATTCGCAATTTTTTTGTTCTTCAAGTTTAAGTGAACAACGAGCCCCATTGATAATCCTTTAAAGGAAATTATTTGAAAATTTCGACAAGTAGAACAATGATTGGAACACGTAGACGGTTGAAATCTTGTATATATTGCTTCCATATAGTCTAAGAAACATGTACGCAAAGCATCCAAACAGTACCATTCGCCAATTTTTTGTCCTTCAAGTTTAAGTGAACAATGAGCCCCAATGGTTAATCCTTTATCGGAAATTATTTGTAATTTTCGACAAGTAGAACAATGAATGGAACTGGTAGACGGTTGAAATCTTTGTATATATTGCTTCTATATAGTCTAAGAAACGTATATGCAAAGGATCCAAACTGTACCATTCGCCAATTTTTTGTTCTTCAAGTTTAAGTGAACAACGAGCCCCATTGACAATCTTGAAACGGAAATTATTTGTAATTTTCGACAAGTAGAACAATGAATGGAACTGGTATACGGTTGAAATCATTGCATATATTGCTTCTATATAGTCTAAGAAACATATATGCAAAGCCTCCAAACAGTACAGTTCGCCAATTTTTTGTTCTTCAAGTTTAAGTGAACTACGAGCCCCATTGTTAATCCTTTAACGGAAATTATTTGTATATTTCGACAAGTAGAACAATGAATGGAACAGGTAGACGGTTGAAATCATTGTATATATTGCTTCTATATAGTCTAAGAAACGTATATGCAAAGGATCCAAACTGTACCATTCGCCAATTTTTTGTTCTTCAAGTTTAAGTGAACAACGAGCCCCATTGACAATCTTGAAACGGAAATTATTTGTAAGTTTCTACAAGTAGAACAATGAATAGAACAGGTAGACGGTTGAAATCTTTGTATATGCTGCTTCTATATAGTCTAAGAAACCTATATGCAAAGCATCTAAACAGTAACATTCGCCAATTTTTGTATCTTCGAGTATTAGTGAACAACGAGCCCCATTGATAATCATGAAATGGAAATTATTTGTAACTTTCTACAAGTAGAACAATGAATAGTACAGGTAGACGAATGAAATCTTTCTATATATTGCTTCTATATAGTCTAAGATACATATATGCAAAGCATCCAAGCTGTACAATTCGCCAATTTATTGTTCTTCAAGTTTAAGTGAACAACGAGCCCCATTGTTAATCCTTTAAAGGAAATTATTTGTAAATTTCGACAAGTTGAAAAATGAATGGAACAGGTAGACGGTTGAGATCTTTGTATATATTGCTTCTATATAGTCTAAGAAACATATATGCAACGCCTCCAAACAGTACAATTCGCCAATTTTTTGTTCTTCAAGTTTAAGTGAACTACGAGCCCCATTGTTAATACTTTAACGGAAATTATTTGTAATTTGCGACAAGTAGAACAATGAATGGAACAGGTAGCCGGTTGAAATCAATGTATATATTGCATCTATATAGTCTAAGAAACATATATGCAAAGCATCCAAACAGTACCATTCGCAATTTTTTTGTTCTTCAAGTTTAAGTGAACAACGAGCCCCATTGATAATCCTTTAAAGGAAATTATTTGAAAATTTCGACAAGTAGAACAATGATTGGAACACGTAGACGGTTGAAATCTTGTATATATTGCTTCCATATAGTCTAAGAAACATGTACGCAAAGCATCCAAACAGTACCATTCGCCAATTTTTTGTCCTTCAAGTTTAAGTGAACAATGAGCCCCAATGGTTAATCCTTTATCGGAAATTATTTGTAATTTTCGACAAGTAGAACAATGAATGGAACAGGTAGACGGTTGAAATCTTTGTATATATTGCTTCTATATAATCTAAGAAACATATATGCAAAGCATCCAAACAGTACCATTCGCCAATTTTTTGTTCTTCAAGTTTAAGTGAACAACGAGCCCCATTGATAATCATGAAACAGAAATTATTTGTAACTTTCTACAAGTAGAACAATGAATAGAACAGGTAGACGGTTGAAATCTTTTTATACGTTGCTTCTATATAGTCTAAGAAACCTATATGCAAAGCATCTAAACAGTAACAATCGCCAATTTTTTGATCTTCAAGTTTAAGTGAACAGCGAGCCCCATTGATAATCATGAAATGGAAATTATTTGTAACTTTCTACAAGTAGAACAATGAATAGTACAGGTAGACGGGTGTAATCTTTCTATATATTGCTTCTAAATAGTCTAAGAAACATATATGCAAAGCATCCAAACAGTACAATTCGCCAATTTTTTGTTCTTCAAGTTTAAGTGAACAATGAGCCCCAATGGTTAATCCTTTATCGGTAATTATTTGTAACTTTCGACCAGTAGAACAATGAATGGAAGAGGTAGACGGTTGAAATCTTGTATATATTACTTCTATATAGTATAAGAAACATATATGCAAAGCATCCAAACAGCACCATTCGCCAATTTTTTGTTCTTCAAGTTTAAGTGAACAATGAGCCCCATTGTTAATCCTTTATCGGAAATTATTTGTAACTTTCGACAAGTAGAACAATGAATGGAACAGGTAGACGGTTGAAATCATTGTATATATTGCTTCTATATAATCTAAGAAACATATATGCAAAGCATCCAAACAGTACAATTCGCCAATTATTTCATCTTCATGTTTAAGTGAACTACGAGCCCCATTGTTAATCCTTTAAAGGAAATTATTTGTAAATTTCGACAAGTAGAACAATGAATGGATCATGTAGACGGTTGAAATCATTGTATATATTGCTTCTATATAGTCTGCGAAACAAATATGCAAAGCATCCAAACAGTACAATTCGCCAATTATTTCATCTTCATGTTTAAGTGAACTACGAGCCCCATTGTTAATCCTTTAAAGGAAATTATTTGTAAATTTCGACAAGTAGAAAAATGATTGGAACACGTAGGCGGTTGAAATCTTTGTATATATTGCTTCCATATAGTCTAAGAAACATGTACGCAAAGCATCCAAACAGTACCGTTCGCCAATTTTTTGTTCTTCAAGTTTAAGTGAACTACGAGCCCCATTGTTAATCCTTTAAAGGAAATTATTTGTAAATTTCGACAAGTAGAACATTGAATGGAACAGGTAGACGGTTGAAATCTTTGTATATATTGCTTCTATATAGTATAAGAAACATATATGCAAAGCATCCAAACAGTACAATTCGCCAATTTTTTGTTCTTCAAGTTTAAGTGAACAATGAGCCCCAATGGTTAATCCGTTATCGGAAATTATTTGTAACTTTCGACAAGTAGAACAATGACTGGAACTGGTAGACGGTTGAAATCTTTGTATATATTGCTTCTATATAGTCTAAGAAACATATATGCAAAGCATCCAAACAGTACCATTCGCCAATTTTTTGTTCTTCAAGTTTAAGTCAACTACGAGCCCCATTGTTAATCCTTTATCGGAAATTATTTGTAAATTTCGACAAGTAGAACAATGAATGGAACAGGTAGACTGTTGAAATCATTGTATATATTGCTTCTATATAGTCTAAGAAACATATATGCAAAGCGTCCAAACAGTACAATTCGCCAATTATTTGATCTTCAAGTTTAAGTGAACTACGAGCCCCATTCTTAATACTTTAACGGAAATTATTTGTAATTTGCGACAAGTAGAACAATGAATGGAACAGGTAGCCGGTTGAAATCAATGTATATATTTCTTCTATATAGTCTAAGAAACATATATGCAAAGCATCCAAACAGTACCATTCGCAATTTTTTTGTTCTTCAAGTTTAAGTGAACAACGAGCCCCATTGTTAATCCTTTAAAGGAAATTATTTGTAAATTTCGACAAGTAGAACAATGATTGGAACACGTAGACGGTTGAAATCTTTGTATATATTTCTTCTATATAATCTAAGAAACATATATGCAAAGCATCCAAACAGTACCATTCACCAATTTTTTGTTCTTCAAGTTTAAGTGAACAACGAGCCCCATTGATAAGCATGAAACGGAAATTATTTGTAACTTTCGACAAGTAGAACAATGAATGGAACAGGTAGACGGTTGAAATCATTGTATATATTGCTCCTATATAGTCTAAGAAACATATATGCAAAGGATCCAAACTGTACCATTCGCCAATTTTTTGTTCTTCAAGTTTAAGTGAACAACGAGCCCCATTGACAATCTTGAAACGGAAATTATTTGTAATTTTCGACAAGTAGAACAATGAATGGAACTGGTATACGGTTGAAATCATTGCATATATTGCTTCTATATAGTCTAAGAAACATATATGCAAAGCCTCCAAACAGTACAGTTCGCCAATTTTTTGTTCTTCAAGTTTAAGTGAACTACGAGCCCCATTGTTAATCCTTTAACGGAAATTATTTGTATATTTCGACAAGTAGAACAATGAATGGAACAGGTAGACGGTTGAAATCATTGTATATATTGCTTCTATATAGTCTAAGAAACGTATATGCAAAGGATCCAAACTGTACCATTCGCCAATTTTTTGTTCTTCAAGTTTAAGTGAACAACGAGCCCCATTGACAATCTTGAAACGGAAATTATTTGTAAGTTTCTACAAGTAGAACAATGAATAGAACAGGTAGACGGTTGAAATCTTTGTATATGCTGCTTCTATATAGTCTAAGAAACCTATATGCAAAGCATCTAAACAGTAACATTCGCCAATTTTTGTATCTTCGAGTATTAGTGAACAACGAGCCCCATTGATAATCATGAAATGGAAATTATTTGTAACTTTCTACAAGTAGAACAATGAATAGTACAGGTAGACGAATGAAATCTTTCTATATATTGCTTCTATATAGTCTAAGATACATATATGCAAAGCATCCAAGCTGTACAATTCGCCAATTTATTGTTCTTCAAGTTTAAGTGAACAACGAGCCCCATTGTTAATCCTTTAAAGGAAATTATTTGTAAATTTCGACAAGTTGAAAAATGAATGGAACAGGTAGACGGTTGAGATCTTTGTATATATTGCTTCTATATAGTCTAAGAAACATATATGCAAAGCCTCCAAACAGTACAATTCGCCAATTTTTTGTTCTTCAAGTTTAAGTGAACTACGAGCCCCATTGTTAATACTTTAACGGAAATTATTTGTAACTTTCGACAAGTAGATCAATGAATGGAACAGGTAGACGGTTGAAATCAATGTATATATTGTTTCTATATAGTCTGAGAAACATATATGCAAAGCATCTAAACAGTACAATTCGCCAATTTTTTGTTCTTCAAGTTTTAGTGAACAATGAGCCCCAATGATTAATCCTTTATCGGAAATTATTTGTAATTTTCGACAAGTAGAACAATGAATGGAACAGGTACCTAACCCAGGCGGTTGAAATCTTTGTATATATTGGTTCTATGTAGTCTAAGAAACATATATGCAAAGGATCCAAACTGTACCATTCGTCAATTTTTTGTTCTTCAAGTTTAAGTGAACAACGAGCCCCATTGACAATCATGAAACGGAAATTATTTGTAAGTTTCTACAAGTAGAACAATGAATAGAACAGGTAGACGGTTGAAATCTTTGTATATGCTGCTTCTATATAGTCTAAGAAACCTATATGCAAAGCATCTAAACAGTAACATTCGCCAATTTTTGTATCTTCGAGTATTAGTGAACAACGAGCCCCATTGATAATCATGAAATGGAAATTATTTGTAACTTTCTACAAGTAGAACAATGAATAGTACAGGTAGACGAGTGAAATCTTTCTATATATTGCTTCTATATAGTCTAAGAAACATATATGCAAAGGATCCAAACTGTACAATTCGCCAATTTTTTGTTCTTCAAGTTTAAGTGAACAACGAGCCCCATTGACAATCTTGAAACGGAAATTATTTGTAATTTTCGACAAGTAGAACAATGAATGGAACTGGTATACGGTTGAAATCTTTGTATATATTGCTGCTATAAGGTCTAAGAAACATATATGCAAATCATCCAAACAGTACAATTCGCCAATTTTATGTTCTTCAAGTTTAAATGAACTACGAACCCCATTGTTAATCCTTTAATGGAAATTATTTGTAAATTTCGACAAGTTGAAATATGAATGGAACAGGTAGACGGTTGAAATCATTGTATATATTGCTTCTATATAGTCTAAGAAACATATATGCAAATCATCCAAACAGTACAATTCGCCAATTTTTTGTTCTTCAAGTTTAAGTGAACAACGAGCCTCATTGTTAATCCTTTATCGGAAATTATTTGTAACTTTCGACAAGTAGAACAATGAATGGAACAGGTAGACGGTTGAAATCTTTGTATATATTGCTTCCATATAGTCTAAGAAACATATATGCAAAGCAACCAAACAGTACCATTCGCCAATTTTTTGTTCTTCAAGTTTAAGTGAACAATGAGACCCATTGTTAATCCTTTATCGGAAATTATTTGTAACTTTCGACAAGTAGAACAATGAATGGAACAGGTAGACGGTTGAAATCTTTGTATATATTGCTTCTATATAGTCTATGAAACATATTTGCAAAGCATCCAAACAGTACCATTCGCAATTTTTTTGTTCTTCAAGTTTAAGTGAACAACGAGCCCCATTGTTAATGCCTTAACGGAAATTATTTGTAACTTTCGACAAGTAGAACAATGAATGGAACAGGTAGACGGTTGAAATCTTTGTATATATTGCTTCTATATTGTCTAAGAAACATATATGCAAAGCATCCAAACAGTACAATTCGCCAATTTTTTGTTCTTCAAGTTTAAGTGAACAATGAGCCCCAATGGTTAATCCTTTATCGGTAATTATTTGTAATTTTCGACAAGTAGAACAATGAATGGAACAGGTAGACGGTTGAAATCTTTGTATATATTGCTTCTATATAGTCTAAGAAACATATATGCAAAGCATCCAAACAGTACCATTCGCCAATTTTTTGTTCTTCAAGTTTAAGTGAACTACGAGCCCCATTGTTAATCCTTTAAAGGAAATTATTTGTAAATTTCGACAAGTAGAACAATGAATGGAACAGGTAGACTGTTGTAATTATTGTATATATTGCTTCTATATAGTCTAAGAAACATATATGCAAAGCATCCAAACAGTACAATTCGCCAATTTTTTGTTCTTCAAGGTTAAGTGAACAATGAGCCCCATTGTTAATCCTTTAAAGGAAATTATTTGTAACTTTCGACAAGTAGAACAATGAATGGAACAGGTAGACGGTTGAAATCTTTGTATATATTGCTTCTATATAGTCTAAGAAACATATATGCAAAGCATCCAAACAGTACAATTCGCCAATTTCTTGTTCTTCAAGTTTAAGTAAACTACGATCCCCATTGTTAATGCCTTAACGGTAATTATTTGTAAATTTCGACAAGTAGAACAATGAATGGAACTGGTAGACGGTTGAAATCTTTGTATATATTGTTTCTGTATAATCTAAGAAACATATATGCAAAGCATCTAAATAGTAACAATCGCCAATCTTTTGATCTTCTAGTTTAAGTGAACAGCGAGCCCCATTGATAATCATGAAATGGAAATTATTTGTAACGGTCTACAAGTAGAACAATGAATAGTACAGGTAGACGGGTGAAATCTTTCTATATATTGCTTCTAAATAGTCTAAGAAACATCTATGCAAAGCATCAAACAGTACAATTCGCCAATTTTTTGTTCTTCAAGTTTAAGTAAACTACGATCCCCATTGTTAATCCCTTAACGGAAATTATTTGTAACATTCGACAAGTAGAACAATGAATGGAACAGGTAGACGGTTGAAATCTTTGTATATATTGCTTCCATATAGTGTAAGAAAGATGTACGCAAAGCATCCAAACAATACCATTCGCCAATTTTTTGTTCTTCAAGTTTAAGTGAACAATGAGCACCAATGGTTAATCCTTTATCGGAAATTATTTGTAATTTTCGACAAGTAGAACAATGAATGGAACAGGTAGACGGTTGAAATCTTTGTATATATTGCTTCTATATAGTCTATGAAACATATTTGCAAAGCATCCAAACAGTACCATTCGCAATTTTTTTGTTCTTCAAGTTTAAGTGAACAACGAGCCCCATTGTTAATGCCTTAACGGAAATTATTTGTAACTTTCGACAAGTAGAACAATGAATGGAACAGGTAGACGGTTGAAATCTTTGTATATATTGCTTCTATATTGTCTAAGAAACATATATGCAAAGCATCCAAACAGTACAATTCGCCAATTTTTTGTTCTTCAAGTTTAAGTGAACAATGAGCCCCAATGGTTAATCCTTTATCGGTAATTATTTGTAATTTTCGACAAGTAGAACAATGAATGGAACAGGTAGACGGTTGAAATCTTTGTTTATATTGCTTCTATATAGTCTAAGAAACATATATGCAAAGCATCCAAACAGTACCATTCGCCAATTTTTTGTTCTTCAAGTTTAAGTGAACTACGAGCCCCATTGTTAATCCTTTAAAGGAAATTATTTGTAAATTTCGACAAGTAGAACAATGAATGGAACAGGTAGACTGTTGTAATTATTGTATATATTGCTTCTATATAGTCTAAGAAACATATATGCAAAGCATCCAAACAGTACAATTCGCCAATTTTTTGTTCTTCAAGGTTAAGTGAACAATGAGCCCCATTGTTAATCCTTTAAAGGAAATTATTTGTAACTTTCGACAAGTAGAACAATGAATGGAACAGGTAGACGGTTGAAATCTTTGTATATATTGCTTCTATATAGTCTAAGAAACATATATGCAAAGCATCCAAACAGTACAATTCGCCAATTTCTTGTTCTTCAAGTTTAAGTAAACTACGATCCCCATTGTTAATGCCTTAACGGTAATTATTTGTAAATTTCGACAAGTAGAACAATGAATGGAACTGGTAGACGGTTGAAATCTTTGTATATATTGTTTCTGTATAATCTAAGAAACATATATGCAAAGCATCTAAATAGTAACAATCGCCAATCTTTTGATCTTCTAGTTTAAGTGAACAGCGAGCCCCATTGATAATCATGAAATGGAAATTATTTGTAACGGTCTACAAGTAGAACAATGAATAGTACAGGTAGACGGGTGAAATCTTTCTATATATTGCTTCTAAATAGTCTAAGAAACATCTATGCAAAGCATCAAACAGTACAATTCGCCAATTTTTTGTTCTTCAAGTTTAAGTAAACTACGATCCCCATTGTTAATCCCTTAACGGAAATTATTTGTAACATTCGACAAGTAGAACAATGAATGGAACAGGTAGACGGTTGAAATCTTTGTATATATTGCTTCCATATAGTGTAAGAAAGATGTACGCAAAGCATCCAAACAATACCATTCGCCAATTTTTTGTTCTTCAAGTTTAAGTGAACAATGAGCACCAATGGTTAATCCTTTATCGGAAATTATTTGTAATTTTCGACAAGTAGAACAATGAATGGAACAGGTAGAAGGTTGAAATCTTTGTATATATTGCTTCTATATAATCTAAGAAACATATATGCAAAGCATCCAAACAGTACCATTCGCCAATTTTTTGTTCTTCAAGTTTAAGTGAACAATGAGCCTCATTGTTAATCCTTTATCGGAAATTATTTGTAACTTTCGACAAGTAGAACAATGAATGGAACAGTTAGACGGTTGAAATCTTTGTATATATTGCTTCTATATAGTCTAAGAAACATATATGCAAAGCATCCAAACAGTACAATTCGACAATTTATTGTTCTTCAAGTTTAAGTGAACAACGAGCCCCATTGTTAATCCTTTAAAGGAAATTATTTGTAAATTTCGACAAGTAGAAAAATGAATGGAACAGGTAGACGGTTGAAATCTTTGTATATATTGCTTCTATATAATCTAAGAAACATATATGCAAAGCATCCAAACAGTACAATTCGCCAATTATTTCATCTTCATGTTTAAGTGAACTACGAGCCCCATTGTTAATCCTTTAAAGGAAATTATTTGTAAATTTCGACAAGTAGAAAAATGATTGGAACACGTAGGCGGTTGAAATCTTTGTATATATTGCTTCCATATAGTCTAAGAAACATGTACGCAAAGCATCCAAACAGTACCGTTCGCCAATTTTTTGTTCTTCAAGTTTAAGTGAACTACGAGCCCCATTGTTAATCCTTTAAAGGAAATTATTTGTAAATTTCGACAAGTAGAACATTGAATGGAACAGGTAGACGGTTGAAATCTTTGTATATATTGCTTCTATATAGTATAAGAAACATATATGCAAAGCATCCAAACAGTACAATTCGCCAATTTTTTGTTCTTCAAGTTTAAGTGAACAATGAGCCCCAATGGTTAATCCGTTATCGGAAATTATTTGTAACTTTCGACAAGTAGAACAATGACTGGAACTGGTAGACGGTTGAAATCTTTGTATATATTGCTTCTATATAGTCTAAGAAACATATATGCAAAGCATCCAAACAGTACCATTCGCCAATTTTTTGTTCTTCAAGTTTAAGTCAACTACGAGCCCCATTGTTAATCCTTTATCGGAAATTATTTGTAAATTTCGACAAGTAGAACAATGAATGGAACAGGTAGACTGTTGAAATCATTGTATATATTGCTTCTATATAGTCTAAGAAACATATATGCAAAGCGTCCAAACAGTACAATTCGCCAATTATTTGATCTTCAAGTTTAAGTGAACTACGAGCCCCATTCTTAATACTTTAACGGAAATTATTTGTAATTTGCGACAAGTAGAACAATGAATGGAACAGGTAGCCGGTTGAAATCAATGTATATATTTCTTCTATATAGTCTAAGAAACATATATGCAAAGCATCCAAACAGTACCATTCGCAATTTTTTTGTTCTTCAAGTTTAAGTGAACAACGAGCCCCATTGTTAATCCTTTAAAGGAAATTATTTGTAAATTTCGACAAGTAGAACAATGATTGGAACACGTAGACGGTTGAAATCTTTGTATATATTGCTTCCATATAGTCTAAGAAACATGTACGCAAAGCATCCAAACAGTACCATTCGCCAATTTTTTGTTCTTCAGGTTTAAGTGAACAATGAGCCCCAATGGTTAATCCTTTATCGGAAATTATTTGTAATTTTCGACAAGTAGAACAATGAATTGAACAGGTAGACGGTTGAAATCTTTGTATATATTTCTTCTATATAATCTAAGAAACATATATGCAAAGCATCCAAACAGTACCATTCACCAATTTTTTGTTCTTCAAGTTTAAGTGAACAACGAGCCCCATTGATAAGCATGAAACGGAAATTATTTGTAACTTTCTACAAGTAGAACAAATGAATAGAACAGGTAGACGGTTGAAATCTTTGTATATGTTGCTTCTATATAGTCTAAGAAACCTATATGCAAAGCATCTAAACAGTAACAATCGCCAATTTTTTGATCTTCAAGTTTAAGTGAACAGCGAGCCCCATTGATAATCATGAAATGGAAATTATTTGTAACTTTCTACAAGTAGAACAATGAATAGTACAGGTAGACGGGTGTAATCTTTCTATATATTGCTTCTAAATAGTCTAAGAAACATATATGCAAAGCATCCAAACAGTACAATTCGCCAATTTTTTGTTCTTCAAGTTTAAGTGAACTACGAGCCCCATTGTTAATACTTTATCGGAAATTATTTGTAATTTTCGACAAGTAGAACAATGAATGGAACAGGTGGACGGTTGAAATCTTTGTATATGTTGCTTCTATATAGTCTACGAAACCTATATGCAAAGCATCTAAACAGTAACAATCGCCAATTTTGTGATCTTCAAGTTTAAGTGAACAATGAGCCCCAATGGTTAATCCTTTATCGGAAATTATTTGTAACTTTCGACAAGTAGAACAATGATTGGAACAGGTAGACGGTTGAAATCTTTGTATATATTGCTTCTATATAGTATAAGAAACATATATGCAAAGCATCCAAACAGTACCATTCGCCAATTTTTTGTTCTTCAAGTTTAAGTGAACTACGAGCCCCATTTTTAATACTTTAACGGAAATTATTTGTAACTTGCGACAAGTAGAACAATGAATGGAACAGGTAGCCGGTTGAAATCAATGTATATATTACTTCTATTTAGTCTAAGAAACATATATGCAAAGCATCCAAACAGTACCATTCGCAATTTTTTTGTTCTTCAAGTTTAAGTGAACTACGAGCCCCATTGTTAATACTTTAACGGAAATTATTTGTAACTTGCGACAAGTAGAACAATGAATGGAACAGGTAGCCGGTTGAAATCAATGTATATATTGCTTCTATATAGTCTAAGAAACATATATGCAAAGCATCCAAACAGTACCATTCGCCACTTTTTTTGTTCTTCAAGTTTAAGTGAACAACGAGCCCCATTGTTTATCCTTTATCGGAAATTATTTGTAATTTTCGACAAGTAGAACAATGAATGGAACAGGTAGACGGTTGAAATCTTTGTATATATTGCTTCTATATAATCTAAGAAACATATATGCAAAGCATGCAAACAGTACCATTCGCCAATTTTTTGTTCTTCAAGTTTAAGTGAACAACGAGCCAAAATTGATAATCATGAAACGGAAATTATTTGTAACTTTCTACAAGTAGAACAATGAATAGAACAGGTAGACGGTTGAAATCCTTGTATATGTTGCTTCTATATAGTCTACGAAACCTATATGCAAAGCATCTAAACAGTAACAATCGCCAATTTTATGATCTTCAAGTTTAAGTGAACAATGAGCCCCAATGGTTAATCCTTTATCGGTGATTATTTGTAACTTTCGACAAGTAGAACAATGAATGGAACAGGTAGACGGTTGAAATCCTTGTATATATTGCGTCTATATAATCTAAGAAACATATATGCAAAGCATCCAAACAGTACCATTCGCCAATTTTTTGTTCTTCAAGTTTAAGTGAACTACGAGCCCCATTGTTAATCCTTTAAAGGAAATTAATTGTAACTTTCGACAAGTAGATCAATGAATGGAACAGGTAGACTGTTGAAATCATTGTATATATTGCTTCTATATAGTCTAAGAAACATACATGCAAATCGTCCAAACAGTACAATTCGCCAATTATTTGATCTTCAAGTTTAAGTGAACTACGAGCCCCATTCTTAATACTTTAACGGAAATTATTTGTAATTTGCGACAAGTAGAACAATGAATGGAACAGGTAGCCGGTTGAAATCAATGTATATATTGCATCTATATAGTCTAAGAAACATATATGCAAAGCATCCAAACAGTACCATTCGCAATTTTTTTGTTCTTCAAGTTTAAGTGAACAACGAGCCCCATTGATAATCCTTTAAAGGAAATTATTTGAAAATTTCGACAAGTAGAACAATGATTGGAACACGTAGACGGTTGAAATCTTGTATATATTGCTTCCATATAGTCTAAGAAACATGTACGCAAAGCATCCAAACAGTACCATTCGCCAATTTTTTGTCCTTCAAGTTTAAGTGAACAATGAGCCCCAATGGTTAATCCTTTATCGGAAATTATTTGTAATTTTCGACAAGTAGAACAATGAATGGAACAGGTAGACGGTTGAAATCTTTGTATATATTGCTTCTATATAATCTAAGAAACATATATGCAAAGCATCCAAACAGTACCATTCGCCAATTTTTTGTTCTTCAAGTTTAAGTGAACAACGAGCCCCATTGATAATCATGAAACAGAAATTATTTGTAACTTTCTACAAGTAGAACAATGAATAGAACAGGTAGACGGTTGAAATCTTTTTATACGTTGCTTCTATATAGTCTAAGAAACCTATATGCAAAGCATCTAAACAGTAACAATCGCCAATTTTTTGATCTTCAAGTTTAAGTGAACAGCGAGCCCCATTGATAATCATGAAATGGAAATTATTTGTAACTTTCTACAAGTAGAACAATGAATAGTACAGGTAGACGGGTGTAATCTTTCTATATATTGCTTCTAAATAGTCTAAGAAACATATATGCAAAGCATCCAAACAGTACAATTCGCCAATTTTTTGTTCTTCAAGTTTAAGTGAACAATGAGCCCCAATGGTTAATCCTTTATCGGTAATTATTTGTAACTTTCGACCAGTAGAACAATGAATGGAAGAGGTAGACGGTTGAAATCTTTGTATATATTGCTTCTATATAGTATAAGAAACATATATGCAAAGCATCCAAACAGCACCATTCGCCAATTATTTCATCTTCATGTTTAAGTGAACTACGAGCCCCATTGTTAATCCTTTAAAGGAAATTATTTGTAAATTTCGACAAGTAGAACAATGAATGGATCATGTAGACGGTTGAAATCATTGTATATATTGCTTCTATATAGTCTGCGAAACAAATATGCAAAGCATCCAAACAGTACAATTCGCCAATTATTTCATCTTCATGTTTAAGTGAACTACGAGCCCCATTGTTAATCCTTTAAAGGAAATTATTTGTAAATTTCGACAAGTAGAAAAATGATTGGAACACGTAGGCGGTTGAAATCTTTGTATATATTGCTTCCATATAGTCTAAGAAACATATATGCAAAGCATCCAAACAGTACCATTCGCAATTTTTTTGTTCTTCAAGTTTAAGTGAACAACGAGCCCCATTGTTAATCCTTTAAAGGAAATTATTTGTAAATTTCGACAAGTAGAACAATGATTGGAACACGTAGACGGTTGAAATCTTTGTATATATTGCTTCCATATAGTCTAAGAAACATGTACGCAAAGCATCCAAACAGTACCATTCGCCAATTTTTTGTTCTTCAGGTTTAAGTGAACAATGAGCCCCAATGGTTAATCCTTTATCGGAAATTATTTGTAATTTTCGACAAGTAGAACAATGAATGGAACAGGTAGACGGTTGAAATCTTTGTATATATTGCTTCTATATAATCTAAGAAACATATATGCAAAGCATCCAAACAGTACCATTCGCAATTTTTTTGTTCTTCACGTTTAAGTGAACAACGAGCCCCATTGTTAATCCTTTAAAGGAAATTATTTGTAATTTTCGACAAGTAGAACAATGAATAGTACAGGTAGACGGGTGTAATCTTTCTATATATTGCTTCTAAATAGTCTAAGAAACATATATGCAAAGCATCCAAACAGTACAATTCGCCAATTTTTTGTTCTTCAAGTTTAAGTGAACTACGAGCCCCATTGTTAATACTTTATCGGAAATTATTTGTAATTTTCGACATGTGGAACAATGATTGGAACACGTAGACGGTTGAAATCTTTGTATATATTGCTTCCATATAGTCTAAGAAACATGTACGCAAAGCATCCAAACAGTACCATTCGCCAATTTTTTGTTCTTCAAGTTTAAGTGAACAATGAGCCCCAATGGTTAATCCTTTATCGGAAATTATATGTAACTTTCGACAAGTAGAACAATGAATAGAACAGGTAGACGGTTGAAATCTTTGTATATGTTGCTTCTATATAGTCTATGAAACCTATATGCAAAGCATCTAAACAGTAACAATCGCAAATTTTTTGATCTTCAAGTTTAAGTGAACAACGAGCCCCATTGATAATCATGAAATGGAAATTATTTGTAACTTTCTACAAGTAGAACAATGAATAGTACAGGTAGACGGGTGTAATCTTTCTATATACTGCGTCTAAATAGTCTAAGAAACATATATGCAAAGCATCCAAACAGTACCATTCGCCACTTTTTTGTTCTTCAAGTTGAAGTGAACAACGAGCCCCATTGTTAAACCTTTAAAGGAAATTATTTATAAATTTCGACAAGTAGAACAATGAATGGAACAGGTAGACTGTTGAAATCATTGTATATATTGCTTCTATATAGTCTAAGAAACATATATGCAAATCGTCCAAACAGTACAATTCGCCAATTATTTGATCTTCAAGTTTAAGTGAACTACGAGCCCCATTGTTAATACTTTAACGGAAATTATTTGTAACTTTCGACAAGTAGAACATTGAATGGAACAGGTAGACGGTTGAAATCTTTGTATATATTGCTTCTATATAGTATAAGAAACATATATGCAAAGCATCCAAACAGTACCATTCGCCAATTTTTTGTTCTTTAAGTTTAAGTGAACTACGAGCCCCATTGTTAATCCTTTAAAGGAAATTATTTGTAAATTTCGACAAGTAGAACAATGAATGGAACAGGTAGACTGTTGAAATCATTGTATATATTGCTTCTATATAGTCTAAGAAACATACATGCAAAGCGTCCAAACAGTACAATTCGCCAATAATTTGATCTTCAAGTTTAAGTGAACTACGAGCCCCATTCTTAATACTTTAACGGAAATTATTTGTAATTTGCGACAAGTAGAACAATGAATGGAACAGGTAGCCGGTTGAAATCAATGTATATATTGCTTCTATATAGTCTAAGAAACATATATGCAAAGCATCCAAACAGTACCATTCGCCAATTTTTTGTTCTTCAAGTTTAAGTGAACAGCGAGCCCCATTGATAATCATGAAATGGAAATTATTTGTAACTTTCTACAAGTAGAACAATGAATAGTACAGGTAGACGGGTGTAATCTTTCTATATATTGCTTCTAAACAGTCTAAGAAACATATATGCAAAGCATCCAAACAGTACAATTCGCCAATTTTTTGTTCTTCAAGTTTAAGTGAACTACGAGCCCCATTGTTAATACTTTAAAGGAAATTATTTGTAAATTTCGACAAGTAGAACAATGAATGGATCATGTAGACGGTTGAAATCATTGTATATATTGCTTCTATATAGCCTACGAAACATATATGCAAAGCATCCAAACAGTACAATTCGCCAATTTTTTGTTCTTCAAGTTTAAGTGAACTACGAGCCCCATTGTTAATCTTTAACGGAAATTAATTGTAACTTTCTACACGTAGAACAATGATTGGAACACACAGAAGGTTGAAATCTTTGTATATATTGCTTCCATATAGTCTAAGAAACATATATGCAAAGCATCCAAACAGTACCATTCGCCAATTTTTTGTTCTTCAAGTTGAAGTGAACAACGAGCCCCATTGTTAATCCTTTAAAGGAAATTATTTGTAAATTTCGAAAAGTAGAACAATGAATGGAACTGGTAGACTGTTGAAATCATTGTATATTTTGCTTCTATATAGTCTAAGAAACATATATGCAAAGCGTCCAAAAAGTACAATTCGCCAATTATTTGATCTTCAAGTTTAAGTGAACTACGAGCCCCATTGTTAATACTTTAAAGGAAATTATTTGTAACTTGCGACAAGTAGAACAATGAATGGAACAGGTAGCCGGTTGAAATCAATGTATATATTGCTTCTATATAGTCTAAGAAACATATATGCAAAGCATCCGAACAGTACCATTCGCAATTTTTTTGTTCTTCAAGTTTAAGTGAACAACGAGCCCCATTGTCAATCCTTTATCGGAAATTATTTGTAAATTTCGACAAGTAGAACAATGAATGGAACAGGTAGACTGTTGAAATCATTGTATATATTGCTTCTATATAGTCTAAGAAACATATATGCAAAGCGTCCAAACAGTACAATTCGCCAATTATTTGATCTTCAAGTTTAAGGGAACTACGAGCCCCATTCTTAATACTTTAACGGAAATTATTTGTAATTTGCGACAAGTAGAACAATGAATGGAACAGGTAGCCGGTTGAAATCAATGTATATATTTCTTCTATATAGTCTAAGAAACATATATGCAAAGCATCCAAACAGTACCATTCGCCAATTTTTTGTTCTTCAAGTTTAAGTCAACTACGAGCCCCATTGTTAATCCTTTATCGGAAATTATTTGTAAATTTCGACAAGTAGAACAATGAATGGAACAGGTAGACTGTTGAAATCATTGTATATATTGCTTCTATATAGTCTAAGAAACATATATGCAAAGCGTCCAAACAGTACAATTCGCCAATTATTTGATCTTCAAGTTTAAGTGAACTACGAGCCCCATTCTTAATACTTTAACGGAAATTATTTGTAAATTGCGACAAGTAGAACAATGAATGGAACAGGTAGCCGGTTGAAATCAATGTATATATTTCTTCTATATAGTCTAAGAAACATATATGCAAAGCATCCAAACAGTACCATTCGCAATTTTTTTGTTCTTCAAGTTTAAGTGAACAACGAGCCCCATTGTTAATCCTTTAAAGGAAATTATTTGTAAATTTCGACAAGTAGAACAATGATTGGAACACGTAGACGGTTGAAATCTTTGTATATATTGCTTCCATATAGTCTAAGAAACATGTACGCAAAGCATCCAAACAGTACCATTCGCCAATTTTTTGTTCTTCAGGTTTAAGTGAACAATGAGCCCCAATGGTTAATCCTTTATCGGAAATTATTTGTAATTTTCGACAAGTAGAACAATGAATTGAACAGGTAGACGGTTGAAATCTTTGTATATATTTCTTCTATATAATCTAAGAAACATATATTCAAAGCATCCAAACAGTACCATTCACCAATTTTTTGTTCTTCAAGTTTAAGTGAACAACGAGCCCCATTGATAAGCATGAAACGGAAATTATTTGTAACTTTCTACAAGTAGAACAAATGAATAGAACAGGTAGACGGTTGAAATCTTTGTATATGTTGCTTCTATATAGTCTAAGAAACCTATATGCAAAGCATCTAAACAGTAACAATCGCCAATTTTTTGATCTTCAAGTTTAAGTGAACAGCGAGCCCCATTGATAATCATGAAATGGAAATTATTTGTAACTTTCTACAAGTAGAACAATGAATAGTACAGGTAGACGGGTGTAATCTTTCTATATATTGCTTCTAAATAGTCTAAGAAACATATATGCAAAGCATCCAAACAGTACAATTCGCCAATTTTTTGTTCTTCAAGTTTAACTGAACTACGAGCCCCATTGTTAATACTTTATCGGAAATTATTTGTAATTTTCGACAAGTAGAACAATGAATGGAACAGGTGGACGGTTGAAATCTTTGTATATGTTGCTTCTATATAGTCTACGAAACCTATATGCAGAGCATCTAAACAGTAACAATCGCCAATTTTGTGATCTTCAAGTTTAAGTGAACAATGAGCCCCAATGGTTAATCCTTTATCGGAAATTATTTGTAACTTTCGACAAGTAGAACAATGATTGGAACAGGTAGACGGTTGAAATCTTTGTATATATTGCTTCTATATAGTATAAGAAACATATATGCAAAGCATCCAAACAGTACCATTCGCCTATTTTTTGTTCTTCAAGTTTAAGTGAACTACGAGCCCCATTTTTAATACTTTAACGGAAATTATTTGTAACTTGCGACAAGTAGAACAATGAATGGAACAGGTAGCCGGTTGAAATCAATGTATATATTACTTCTATTTAGTCTAAGAAACATATATGCAAAGCATCCAAACAGTACCATTCGCAATTTTTTTGTTCTTCAAGTTTAAGTGAACTACGAGCCCCATTGTTAATACTTTAACGGAAATTATTTGTAACTTGCGACAAGTAGAACAATGAATGGAACAGGTAGCCGGTTGAAATCAATGTATATATTGCTTCTATATAGTCTAAGAAACATATATGCAAAGCATCCAAACAGTACCATTCGCCACTTTTTTGTTCTTCAAGTTTAAGTGAACAACGAGCCCCATTGTTTATCCTTTTTCGGAAATTATTTGTAATTTTCGACAAGTAGAACAATGAATGGAACAGGTAGACGGTTGAAATCTTTGTATATATTGCTTCTATATAATCTAAGAAACATATATGCAAAGCATGCAAACAGTACCATTCGCCAATTTTTTGTTCTTCAAGTTTAAGTGAACAACGAGCGCCATTGATAATCATGAAACGGAAATTATTTGTAACTTTCTACAAGTAGAACAATGAATAGAACAGGTAGACGGTTGAAATCTTTGTATATGTTGCTTCTATATAGTCTAAGAAACCTATATGCAAAGCATCTAAACAGTACCATTCGCCAATTTTTTGTTCTTCAAGTTTAAGTGAACTACGAGCCCCATTGTTAATCTTTAACGGAAATTAATTGTAACTTTCTACACGTAGAACAATGATTAGAACACACAGAAGGTTGAAATCTTTGTATATATTGCTTCCATATAGTCTAAGAAACATATATGCAAAGCATCCAAACAGTACCATTCGCCAATTTTTTGTTCTTCAAGTTTAAGTGAACAATGAGCCCCATTGTTAATCCTTTATCGGAAATTATTTCTAACTTTCGACAAGTAGAACATTGAATGGAACAGGTAGACGGTTGAAATCTTTGTATATATAGCTTCTATATAGTATAAGAAACATATATGCAAAGCATCCAAACAGTACCATTCGCAATTTTTTTGTTCTTCAAGTTTAAGTGAACAACGAGCCCCATTGTTAATCCTTTAAAGGAAATTATTTGTAAATTTCGACATGTAGAACAATGATTGGAACACGTAGACGGTTGAAATCTTTGTATATATTGCTTCCATATAGTCTAAGAAACATGTACGCAAAGCATCCAAACAGTACCATTAGCCAATTTTTTGTTCTTCAAGTTTAAGTGAACAACGAGCGCCATTGATAATCATGAAACGGAAATTATTTGTAACTTTCTACAAGTAGAACAATGAATAGAACAGGTAGACGGTTGAAATCTTTGTATATGTTGCTTCTATATAGTCTAAGAAACCTATATGCAAAGCATCTAAACAGTACCATTCGCCAATTTTTTGTTCTTCAAGTTTAAGTGAACTACGAGCCCCATTGTTAATACTTTAACGGAAATTAATTGTAACTTGCGACAAGTAGAACAATGAATGGAACTGGTAGACTGTTGAAATCATTGTATATATTGCTTCTATATAGTCAAAGAAACATATATGCAAAGCATCCAAACAGTACAATTCGCCAATTTTTTGTTCTTCAAGTTTAAGTGAACTACGAGCCCCATTGTTAATACTTTAAAGGAAATTATTTGTAAATTTCGACAAGTAGAACAATGAATGGAACAGGTAGACGGTTGAAATCTTTGTATATATTGCTTCTATATAATCTAAGAAACATATATGCAAAGCATCCAAACAGTACCATTCGCAATTTTTTTGTTCTTCAAGTTTAAGTGAACAACGAGCCCCATTGTTAATCCTTTAAAGGAAATTATTTGTAAATTTCGACAAGTAGAACAATGATTGGAACACGTAGACGGTTGAAATCTTTGTATATATTGCTTCCATATAGTCTAAGAAACATGTACGCAAAGCATCCAAACAGTACCATTCGCCAATTTTTTGTTCTTCAGGTTTAAGTGAACAATGAGCCCCAATGGTTAATACTTTATCGGAAATTATTTGTAATTTTCGACAAGTAGAACAATGAATGGAACAGGTAGACGGTTGAAATCTTTGTATATATTGCTTCTATATAGTCTAAGAAACATATATGCAAAGCATCCAAACAGTACCATTCGCCTATTTTTTGTTCTTCAAGTTTAAGTGAACTACGAGCCCCATTTTTAATACTTTAACGGAAATTATTTGTAACTTGCGACAAGTAGAACAATGAATGGAACAGGTAGCCGGTTGAAATCAATGTATATATTACTTCTATTTAGTCTAAGAAACATATATGCAAAGCATCCAAACAGTACCATTCGCAATTTTTTTGTTCTTCAAGTTTAAGTGAACTACGAGCCCCATTGTTAATACTTTAACGGAAATTATTTGTAACTTGCGACAAGTAGAACAATGAATGGAACAGGTAGCCGGTTGAAATCAATGTATATATTGCTTCTATATAGTCTAAGAAACATATATGCAAAGCATCCAAACAGTACCATTCGCCACTTTTTTGTTCTTCAAGTTTAAGTGAACAACGAGCCCCATTGTTTATCCTTTTTCGGAAATTATTTTGTAATTTTCGACAAGTAGAACAATGAATGGAACAGGTAGACGGTTGAAATCTTTGTATATATTGCTTCTATATAATCTAAGAAACATATATGCAAAGCATGCAAACAGTACCATTCGCCAATTTTTTGTTCTTCAAGTTTAAGTGAACAACGAGCCAAAATTGATAATCATGAAACGGAAATTATTTGTAACTTTCTACAAGTAGAACAATGAATGGAACAGGTAGCCGGTTGAAATCTTTGTATATATTGCTTCTATATAGTATAAGAAACATATATGCAAAGCGTCCAAACAGTACAATTCGCCAATTATTTGTTCTTCAAGTTTAAGTGAACAACGAGCCCCATTGATAATCATGAAATGGAAATTATTTGTAACTTTCTACAAGTAGAACAATGAATAGTACAGGTAGACGGGTGTAATCTTTCTATATATTGCTTCTAAATAGTCTAAGAAACATATATGCAAAGCATCCAAACAGTACAATTCGCCAATTTTTTGTTCTTCAAGTTTAAGTGAACTACGAGCCCCATTGTTAATACTTTATCGGAAATTATTTGTAATTTTCGACAAGTAGAACAATGAATGGAACAGGTGGACGGTTGAAATCTTTGTATATGTTGCTTCTATATAGTCTACGAAACCTATATGCAAAGCATCTAAACAGTAACAATCGCCAATTTTGTGATCTTCAAGTTTAAGTGAACAATGAGCCCCAATGGTTAATCCTTTATCGGAAATTATTTGTAACTTTCGACAAGTAGAACAATGATTGGAACAGGTAGACGGTTGAAATCTTTGTATATATTGCTTCTATATAGTATAAGAAACATATATGCAAAGCATCCAAACAGTACCATTCGCCAATTTTTTGTTCTTCAAGTTTAAGTGAACTACGAGCCCCATTTTTAATACTTTAACGGAAATTATTTGTAACTTGCGACAAGTAGAACAATGAATGGAACAGGTAGCCGGTTGAAATCAATGTATATATTACTTCTATTTAGTCTAAGAAACATATATGCAAAGCATCCAAACAGTACCATTCGCAATTTTTTTGTTCTTCAAGTTTAAGTGAACTACGAGCCCCATTGTTAATACTTTAACGGAAATTATTTGTAACTTGCGACAAGTAGAACAATGAATGGAACAGGTAGCCGGTTGAAATCAATGTATATATTGCTTCTATATAGTCTAAGAAACATATATGCAAAGCATCCAAACAGTACCATTCGCCACTTTTTTTGTTCTTCAAGTTTAAGTGAACAACGAGCCCCATTGTTTATCCTTTATCGGAAATTATTTGTAATTTTCGACAAGTAGAACAATGAATGGAACAGGTAGACGGTTGAAATCTTTGTATATATTGCTTCTATATAATCTAAGAAACATATATGCAAAGCATGCAAACAGTACCATTCGCCAATTTTTTGTTCTTCAAGTTTAAGTGAACAACGAGCCAAAATTGATAATCATGAAACGGAAATTATTTGTAACTTTCTACAAGTAGAACAATGAATAGAACAGGTAGACGGTTGAAATCCTTGTATATGTTGCTTCTATATAGTCTACGAAACCTATATGCAAAGCATCTAAACAGTAACAATCGCCAATTTTATGATCTTCAAGTTTAAGTGAACAATGAGCCCCAATGGTTAATCCTTTATCGGTGATTATTTGTAACTTTCGACAAGTAGAACAATGAATGGAACAGGTAGACGGTTGAAATCCTTGTATATATTGCGTCTATATAATCTAAGAAACATATATGCAAAGCATCCAAACAGTACCATTCGCCAATTTTTTGTTCTTCAAGTTTAAGTGAACTACGAGCCCCATTGTTAATCCTTTAAAGGAAATTAATTGTAACTTTCGACAAGTAGATCAATGAATGGAACAGGTAGACTGTTGAAATCATTGTATATATTGCTTCTATATAGTATAAGAAACATATATGCAAAGCATCCAAACAGTACCATTCGCCTATTTTTTGTTCTTCAAGTTTAAGTGAACTACGAGCCCCATTTTTAATACTTTAACGGAAATTATTTGTAACTTGCGACAAGTAGAA
Organism: Cerceris ruficornis; assembly: GCA_963989415.1. Classification (NCBI taxonomy): domain Eukaryota; kingdom Metazoa; phylum Arthropoda; class Insecta; order Hymenoptera; family Crabronidae; genus Cerceris; species Cerceris ruficornis. Next base: position 1,886,886 of record CAXDIW010000301.1, on the reverse strand, counting down.
CAATGAATGGAACACGTAGACGGTTGAAATCTTTGTATATATTGCTTCCATATAGTCTAAGAAACATGTACGCAAAGCATCCAAACAGTACCATTCGCCAATTTTTTGTTCTTCAGGTTTAAGTGAACAATGAGCCCCAATGGTTAATCCTTTATCGGAAATTATTTGTAATTTTCGACAAGTAGAACAATGAATTGAACAGGTAGACGGTTGAAATCTTTGTATATATTTCTTCTATATAATCTAAGAAACATATATTCAAAGCATCCAAACAGTACCATTCACCAATTTTTTGTTCTTCAAGTTTAAGTGAACAACGAGCCCCATTGATAAGCATGAAACGGAAATTATTTGTAACTTTCTACAAGTAGAACAAATGAATAGAACAGGTAGACGGTTGAAATCTTTGTATATGTTGCTTCTATATAGTCTAAGAAACCTATATGCAAAGCATCTAAACAGTAACAATCGCCAATTTTTTGATCTTCAAGTTTAAGTGAACAGCGAGCCCCATTGATAATCATGAAATGGAAATTATTTGTAACTTTCTACAAGTAGAACAATGAATAGTACAGGTAGACGGGTGTAATCTTTCTATATATTGCTTCTAAATAGTCTAAGAAACATATATGCAAAGCATCCAAACAGTACAATTCGCCAATTTTTTGTTCTTCAAGTTTAACTGAACTACGAGCCCCATTGTTAATACTTTATCGGAAATTATTTGTAATTTTCGACAAGTAGAACAATGAATGGAACAGGTGGACGGTTGAAATCTTTGTATATGTTGCTTCTATATAGTCTACGAAACCTATATGCAGAGCATCTAAACAGTAACAATCGCCAATTTTGTGATCTTCAAGTTTAAGTGAACAATGAGCCCCAATGGTTAATCCTTTATCGGAAATTATTTGTAACTTTCGACAAGTAGAACAATGATTGGAACAGGTAGACGGTTGAAATCTTTGTATATATTGCTTCTATATAGTATAAGAAACATATATGCAAAGCATCCAAACAGTACCATTCGCCTATTTTTTGTTCTTCAAGTTTAAGTGAACTACGAGCCCCATTTTTAATACTTTAACGGAAATTATTTGTAACTTGCGACAAGTAGAACAATGAATGGAACAGGTAGCCGGTTGAAATCAATGTATATATTACTTCTATTTAGTCTAAGAAACATATATGCAAAGCATCCAAACAGTACCATTCGCAATTTTTTTGTTCTTCAAGTTTAAGTGAACTACGAGCCCCATTGTTAATACTTTAACGGAAATTATTTGTAACTTGCGACAAGTAGAACAATGAATGGAACAGGTAGCCGGTTGAAATCAATGTATATATTGCTTCTATATAGTCTAAGAAACATATATGCAAAGCATCCAAACAGTACCATTCGCCACTTTTTTGTTCTTCAAGTTTAAGTGAACAACGAGCCCCATTGTTTATCCTTTTTCGGAAATTATTTGTAATTTTCGACAAGTAGAACAATGAATGGAACAGGTAGACGGTTGAAATCTTTGTATATATTGCTTCTATATAATCTAAGAAACATATATGCAAAGCATGCAAACAGTACCATTCGCCAATTTTTTGTTCTTCAAGTTTAAGTGAACAACGAGCGCCATTGATAATCATGAAACGGAAATTATTTGTAACTTTCTACAAGTAGAACAATGAATAGAACAGGTAGACGGTTGAAATCTTTGTATATGTTGCTTCTATATAGTCTAAGAAACCTATATGCAAAGCATCTAAACAGTACCATTCGCCAATTTTTTGTTCTTCAAGTTTAAGTGAACTACGAGCCCCATTGTTAATCTTTAACGGAAATTAATTGTAACTTTCTACACGTAGAACAATGATTAGAACACACAGAAGGTTGAAATCTTTGTATATATTGCTTCCATATAGTCTAAGAAACATATATGCAAAGCATCCAAACAGTACCATTCGCCAATTTTTTGTTCTTCAAGTTTAAGTGAACAATGAGCCCCATTGTTAATCCTTTATCGGAAATTATTTCTAACTTTCGACAAGTAGAACATTGAATGGAACAGGTAGACGGTTGAAATCTTTGTATATATAGCTTCTATATAGTATAAGAAACATATATGCAAAGCATCCAAACAGTACCATTCGCAATTTTTTTGTTCTTCAAGTTTAAGTGAACAACGAGCCCCATTGTTAATCCTTTAAAGGAAATTATTTGTAAATTTCGACATGTAGAACAATGATTGGAACACGTAGACGGTTGAAATCTTTGTATATATTGCTTCCATATAGTCTAAGAAACATGTACGCAAAGCATCCAAACAGTACCATTAGCCAATTTTTTGTTCTTCAAGTTTAAGTGAACAACGAGCGCCATTGATAATCATGAAACGGAAATTATTTGTAACTTTCTACAAGTAGAACAATGAATAGAACAGGTAGACGGTTGAAATCTTTGTATATGTTGCTTCTATATAGTCTAAGAAACCTATATGCAAAGCATCTAAACAGTACCATTCGCCAATTTTTTGTTCTTCAAGTTTAAGTGAACTACGAGCCCCATTGTTAATACTTTAACGGAAATTAATTGTAACTTGCGACAAGTAGAACAATGAATGGAACTGGTAGACTGTTGAAATCATTGTATATATTGCTTCTATATAGTCAAAGAAACATATATGCAAAGCATCCAAACAGTACAATTCGCCAATTTTTTGTTCTTCAAGTTTAAGTGAACTACGAGCCCCATTGTTAATACTTTAAAGGAAATTATTTGTAAATTTCGACAAGTAGAACAATGAATGGAACAGGTAGACGGTTGAAATCTTTGTATATATTGCTTCTATATAATCTAAGAAACATATATGCAAAGCATCCAAACAGTACCATTCGCAATTTTTTTGTTCTTCAAGTTTAAGTGAACAACGAGCCCCATTGTTAATCCTTTAAAGGAAATTATTTGTAAATTTCGACAAGTAGAACAATGATTGGAACACGTAGACGGTTGAAATCTTTGTATATATTGCTTCCATATAGTCTAAGAAACATGTACGCAAAGCATCCAAACAGTACCATTCGCCAATTTTTTGTTCTTCAGGTTTAAGTGAACAATGAGCCCCAATGGTTAATACTTTATCGGAAATTATTTGTAATTTTCGACAAGTAGAACAATGAATGGAACAGGTAGACGGTTGAAATCTTTGTATATATTGCTTCTATATAGTCTAAGAAACATATATGCAAAGCATCCAAACAGTACCATTCGCCTATTTTTTGTTCTTCAAGTTTAAGTGAACTACGAGCCCCATTTTTAATACTTTAACGGAAATTATTTGTAACTTGCGACAAGTAGAACAATGAATGGAACAGGTAGCCGGTTGAAATCAATGTATATATTACTTCTATTTAGTCTAAGAAACATATATGCAAAGCATCCAAACAGTACCATTCGCAATTTTTTTGTTCTTCAAGTTTAAGTGAACTACGAGCCCCATTGTTAATACTTTAACGGAAATTATTTGTAACTTGCGACAAGTAGAACAATGAATGGAACAGGTAGCCGGTTGAAATCAATGTATATATTGCTTCTATATAGTCTAAGAAACATATATGCAAAGCATCCAAACAGTACCATTCGCCACTTTTTTGTTCTTCAAGTTTAAGTGAACAACGAGCCCCATTGTTTATCCTTTTTCGGAAATTATTTTGTAATTTTCGACAAGTAGAACAATGAATGGAACAGGTAGACGGTTGAAATCTTTGTATATATTGCTTCTATATAATCTAAGAAACATATATGCAAAGCATGCAAACAGTACCATTCGCCAATTTTTTGTTCTTCAAGTTTAAGTGAACAACGAGCCAAAATTGATAATCATGAAACGGAAATTATTTGTAACTTTCTACAAGTAGAACAATGAATGGAACAGGTAGCCGGTTGAAATCTTTGTATATATTGCTTCTATATAGTATAAGAAACATATATGCAAAGCGTCCAAACAGTACAATTCGCCAATTATTTGTTCTTCAAGTTTAAGTGAACAACGAGCCCCATTGATAATCATGAAATGGAAATTATTTGTAACTTTCTACAAGTAGAACAATGAATAGTACAGGTAGACGGGTGTAATCTTTCTATATATTGCTTCTAAATAGTCTAAGAAACATATATGCAAAGCATCCAAACAGTACAATTCGCCAATTTTTTGTTCTTCAAGTTTAAGTGAACTACGAGCCCCATTGTTAATACTTTATCGGAAATTATTTGTAATTTTCGACAAGTAGAACAATGAATGGAACAGGTGGACGGTTGAAATCTTTGTATATGTTGCTTCTATATAGTCTACGAAACCTATATGCAAAGCATCTAAACAGTAACAATCGCCAATTTTGTGATCTTCAAGTTTAAGTGAACAATGAGCCCCAATGGTTAATCCTTTATCGGAAATTATTTGTAACTTTCGACAAGTAGAACAATGATTGGAACAGGTAGACGGTTGAAATCTTTGTATATATTGCTTCTATATAGTATAAGAAACATATATGCAAAGCATCCAAACAGTACCATTCGCCAATTTTTTGTTCTTCAAGTTTAAGTGAACTACGAGCCCCATTTTTAATACTTTAACGGAAATTATTTGTAACTTGCGACAAGTAGAACAATGAATGGAACAGGTAGCCGGTTGAAATCAATGTATATATTACTTCTATTTAGTCTAAGAAACATATATGCAAAGCATCCAAACAGTACCATTCGCAATTTTTTTGTTCTTCAAGTTTAAGTGAACTACGAGCCCCATTGTTAATACTTTAACGGAAATTATTTGTAACTTGCGACAAGTAGAACAATGAATGGAACAGGTAGCCGGTTGAAATCAATGTATATATTGCTTCTATATAGTCTAAGAAACATATATGCAAAGCATCCAAACAGTACCATTCGCCACTTTTTTTGTTCTTCAAGTTTAAGTGAACAACGAGCCCCATTGTTTATCCTTTATCGGAAATTATTTGTAATTTTCGACAAGTAGAACAATGAATGGAACAGGTAGACGGTTGAAATCTTTGTATATATTGCTTCTATATAATCTAAGAAACATATATGCAAAGCATGCAAACAGTACCATTCGCCAATTTTTTGTTCTTCAAGTTTAAGTGAACAACGAGCCAAAATTGATAATCATGAAACGGAAATTATTTGTAACTTTCTACAAGTAGAACAATGAATAGAACAGGTAGACGGTTGAAATCCTTGTATATGTTGCTTCTATATAGTCTACGAAACCTATATGCAAAGCATCTAAACAGTAACAATCGCCAATTTTATGATCTTCAAGTTTAAGTGAACAATGAGCCCCAATGGTTAATCCTTTATCGGTGATTATTTGTAACTTTCGACAAGTAGAACAATGAATGGAACAGGTAGACGGTTGAAATCCTTGTATATATTGCGTCTATATAATCTAAGAAACATATATGCAAAGCATCCAAACAGTACCATTCGCCAATTTTTTGTTCTTTAAGTTTAAGTGAACTACGAGCCCCATTGTTAATCCTTTAAAGGAAATTATTTGTAAATTTCGACAAGTAGAACAATGAATGGAACAGGTAGACTGTTGAAATCATTGTATATATTGCTTCTATATAGTCTAAGAAACATACATGCAAAGCGTCCAAACAGTACAATTCGTCAATTATTTGATCTTCAAGTTTAAGTGAACTACGAGCCCCATTCTTAATACTTTAACGGAAATTATTTGTAATTTGCGACAAGTAGAACAATGAATGGAACAGGTAGCCGGTTGAAATCAATGTATATATTGCTTCTATATAGTCTAAGAAACATATATGCAAAGCATCCAAACAGTACCATTCGCAATTTTTTTGTTCTTCAAGTTTAAGTGAACAACGAGCCCCATTGATAATCATGAAACAGAAATTATTTGTAACTTTCTACAAGTAGAACAATGAATAGAACAGGTAGACGGTTGAAATCTTTGTATACGTTGCTTCTATATAGTCTAAGAAACCTATATGCAAAGCATCTAAACAGTAACAATCGCCAATTTTTTGATCTTCAAGTTTAAGTGAACAGCGAGCCCCATTGATAATCATGAAATGGAAATTATTTGTAACTTTCTACAAGTAGAACAATGAATAGTACAGGTAGACGGGTGTAATCTTTCTATATATTGCTTCTAAATAGTCTAAGAAACATATATGCAAAGCATCCAAACAGTACAACTCGACAATTTTATGTTCTTCAAGTTTAAGTGAACAATGAGCCCCATTGTTAATCCTTTATCGGAAATTATTTGTAACTTTCGACAAGTAGAACATTGAATGGAACAGGTAGACGGCTGAAATCTTTGTATATATTGCTTCTATATAGTCTAAGAAACATACATGCAAAGCGTCCAAACAGTACAATTCGCCAATTATTTGATCTTCAAGTTTAAGTGAACTACGAGCCCCATTCTTAATACTTTAACGGATATTATTTGTAATTTGCGACAAGTAGAACAATGAATGGAACAGGTAGCCGGTTGAAATCAATGTATATATTGCTTCTATATAGTCTAAGAAACATATATGCAAAGCATCCAAACAGTACCATTCGCCAATTTTTTGTTCTTCAAGTTTAAGTGAACAATGAGCCCCATTGTTAATCCTTTATCGGAAATTATTTGTAACTTTCGACAAGTAGAACATTGAATGGAACAGGTAGACGGTTGAAATCTTTGTATATATTGCTTCTATATAGTATAAGAAACATATATGCAAAGCGTCCAAACAGTACAATTCGCCAATTATTTGATCTTCAAGTTTAAGTGAACTACGAGCCCCATTGTTAATACTTTAAAGGAAATTATTTGTAACTTGCGACAAGTAGAACAATGAATGGAACAGGTAGCCGGTTGAAATCAATGTATATATTTCTTCTATATAGTCTAAGAAACATATATGCAAAGCATCCAAACAGTACCATTCGCAATTTTTTTGTTCTTCAAGTTTAAGTGAACAACGAGCCCCATTGTTAATCCTTTAAAGGAAATTATTTGTAAATTTCGACAAGTAGAACAATGATTGGAACACGTAGACGGTTGAAATCTTTGTATATATTGCTTCCATATAGTCTAAGAAACATGTACGCAAAGCATCCAAACAGTACCATTCGCCAATTTTTTGTTCTTCAGGTTTAAGTGAACAATGAGCCCCAATGGTTAATCCTTTATCGGAAATTATTTGTAATTTTCGACAAGTAGAACAATGAATGGAACAGGTAGACTGTTGAAATCATTGTATATATTGCGTCTATATAGTCTAAGAAACATATATGCAAAGCGTCCAAACAGTACAATTCGCCAATTATTTGATCTTCAAGTTTAAGTGAACTACGAGCCCCATTCTTAATACTTTAACGGAAATTATTTGTAATTTGCGACAAGTAGAACAATGAATGGAACAGGTAGCCGGTTGAAATCAATGTATATATTTCTTCTATATAGTCTAAGAAACATATATGCAAAGCATCCAAACAGTACCATTCGCAATTTTTTTGTTCTTCAAGTTTAAGTGAACAACGAGCCCCATTGTTAATCCTTTAAAGGAAATTATTTGTAAATTTCGACAAGTAGAACAATGATTGGAACACGTAGACGGTTGAAATCTTTGTATATATTGCTTCCATATAGTCTAAGAAACATGTACGCAAAGCATCCAAACAGTACCATTCGCCAATTTTTTGTTCTTCAGGTTTAAGTGAACAATGAGCCCCAATGGTTAATCCTTTATCGGAAATTATTTGTAATTTTCGACAAGTAGAACAATGAATTGAACAGGTAGACGGTTGAAATCTTTGTATATATTTCTTCTATATAATCTAAGAAACATATATGCAAAGCATCCAAACAGTACCATTCACCAATTTTTTGTTCTTCAAGTTTAAGTGAACAACGAGCCCCATTGATAAGCATGAAACGGAAATTATTTGTAACTTTCTACAAGTAGAACAAATGAATAGAACAGGTAGACGGTTGAAATCTTTGTATATGTTGCTTCTATATAGTCTAAGAAACCTATATGCAAAGCATCTAAACAGTAACAATCGCCAATTTTTTGATCTTCAAGTTTAAGTGAACAGCGAGCCCCATTGATAATCATGAAATGGAAATTATTTGTAACTTTCTACAAGTAGAACAATGAATAGTACAGGTAGACGGGTGTAATCTTTCTATATATTGCTTCTAAATAGTCTAAGAAACATATATGCAAAGCATCCAAACAGTACAATTCGCCAATTTTTTGTTCTTCAAGTTTAAGTGAACTACGAGCCCCATTGTTAATACTTTATCGGAAATTATTTGTAATTTTCGACAAGTAGAACAATGAATGGAACAGGTGGACGGTTGAAATCTTTGTATATGTTGCTTCTATATAGTCTACGAAACCTATATGCAAAGCATCTAAACAGTACCATTCGCCAATTTTTTGTTCTTTAAGTTTAAGTGAACTACGAGCCCCATTGTTAATCCTTTAAAGGAAATTATTTGTAAATTTCGACAAGTAGAACAATGAATGGAACAGGTAGACTGTTGAAATCATTGTATATATTGCTTCTATATAGTCTAAGAAACATACATGCAAAGCGTCCAAACAGTACAATTCGCCAATTATTTGATCTTCAAGTTTAAGTGAACTACGAGCCCCATTCTTAATACTTTAACGGAAATTATTTGTAATTTGCGACAAGTAGAACAATGAATGGAACAGGTAGCCGGTTGAAATCAATGTATATATTGCTTCTATATAGTCTAAGAAACATATATGCAAAGCATCCAAACAGTACCATTCGCAATTTTTTTGTTCTTCAAGTTTAAGTGAACAACGAGCCCCATTGATAATCATGAAACAGAAATTATTTGTAACTTTCTACAAGTAGAACAATGAATAGAACAGGTAGACGGTTGAAATCTTTGTATACGTTGCTTCTATATAGTCTAAGAAACCTATATGCAAAGCATCTAAACAGTAACAATCGCCAATTTTTTGATCTTCAAGTTTAAGTGAACAGCGAGCCCCATTGATAATCATGAAATGGAAATTATTTGTAACTTTCTACAAGTAGAACAATGAATAGTACAGGTAGACGGGTGTAATCTTTCTATATATTGCTTCTAAATAGTCTAAGAAACATATATGCAAAGCATCCAAACAGTACAATTCGACAATTTTATGTTCTTCAAGTTTAAGTGAACAATGAGCCCCAATGGTTAATCCTTTATCGGTAATTATTTGTAACTTTCGACCAGTAGAACAATGAATGGAACAGGTAGACGGTTGAAATCTTTGTATATATTGCTTCTATATAGTATAAGAAACATATATGCAAAGCATCCAAACAGCACCATTCGCCAATTTTTTGTTCTTCAAGTTTAAGTGAACTACGAGCCCCATTGTTAATCCGTTATCGGAAATTATTTGTAACTTTCGACAAGTAGAACAATGAATGGAACTGGTAGACGGTTGAAATCTTTGTATATGTTGCTTCTATATAGTCTACGAAATCTTTATGCAAAGCATCTAAACAGTAACCATCGCCAATTTTTTGATCTTCAAGTTTAAGTGAACTACGAGCCCCATTGTTAATCTTTAACGGAAATTAATTGTAACTTTCTACACGTAGAACAATGATTGGAACACACAGACGGTTGAAATCTTTGTATATATTGCTTCCATATAGTCTAAGAAACATATATGCAAAGCATCCAAACAGTACCATTCGCCAATTTTTTGTTCTTCAAGTTTAAGTGAACAATGAGCCCCATTGTTAATCCTTTATCGGAAATTATTTCTAACTTTCGACAAGTAGAACATTGAATGGAACAGGTAGACGGTTGAAATCTTTGTATATATAGCTTCTATATAGTATAAGAAACATATATGCAAAGCATCCAAACAGTACCATTCGCAATTTTTTTGTTCTTCAAGTTTAAGTGAACAACGAGCCCCATTGTTAATCCTTTAAAGGAAATTATTTGTAAATTTCGACATGTAGAACAATGATTGGAACACGTAGACGGTTGAAATCTTTGTATATATTGCTTCCATATAGTCTAAGAAACATGTACGCAAAGCATCCAAACAGTACCATTAGCCAATTTTTTGTTCTTCAAGTTTAAGTGAACAACGAGCGCCATTGATAATCATGAAACGGAAATTATTTGTAACTTTCTACAAGTAGAACAATGAATAGAACAGGTAGACGGTTGAAATCTTTGTATATGTTGCTTCTATATAGTCTAAGAAACCTATATGCAAAGCATCTAAACAGTACCATTCGCCAATTTTTTGTTCTTCAAGTTTAAGTGAACTACGAGCCCCATTGTTAATACTTTAACGGAAATTAATTGTAACTTGCGACAAGTAGAACAATGAATGGAACTGGTAGACTGTTGAAATCATTGTATATATTGCTTCTATATAGTCAAAGAAACATATATGCAAAGCATCCAAACAGTACAATTCGCCAATTTTTTGTTCTTCAAGTTTAAGTGAACTACGAGCCCCATTGTTAATACTTTAAAGGAAATTATTTGTAAATTTCGACAAGTAGAACAATGAATGGATCATGTAGCCGGTTGAAATCAATGTATATATTGCCTCTATTTAGTCTAAGAAACATATATGCAAAGCATCCAAACAGTACCATTCGCCAATTTTTTGTTCTTCAAGTTTAAGTGAACAATGAGCCCCAATGGTTAATCCTTTATCGGTAATTATTTGTAACTTTCGACAAGTAGAACAATGAATGGAACAGGTAGACGGTTGAAATCCTTGTATATATTGCGTCTATATAATCTAAGAAACATATATGCAAAGCATCCAAACAGTACCATTCGCCAATTTTTTGGTCTTCAAGTTTAAGTGAACAGCGAGCCCCATTGATAATCATGAAATGGAAATTATTTGTAACTTTCTACAAGTAGAACAATGAATAGTACAGGTAGACGGGTGTAATCTTTCTATATATTGCTTCTAAATAGTCTAAGAAACATATATGCAAAGCATCCAAACAGTACAATTCGCCAATTTTTTGTTCTTCAAGTTTAAGTGAACTACGAGCCCCATTGTTAATACTTTAAAGGAAATTATTTGTAAATTTCGACAAGTAGAACAATGAATGGATCATGTAGACGGTTGAAATCATTGTATATATTGGTTCTATATAGCCTACGAAACATATATGCAAAGCATCCAAACAGTACAATTCGCCAATTTTTTGTTCTTCAAGTTTAAGTGAACTACGAGCCCCATTGTTAATCTTTAACGGAAATTAATTGTAACTTTCTACACGTAGAACAATGATTGGAACACACAGACGGTTGAAATCTTTGTATATATTGCTTCCATATAGTCTAAGAAACATATATGCAAAGCATCCAAACAGTACCATTCGCCAATTTCTTGTTCTTCAAGTTGAAGTGAACAACGAGCCCCATTGTTAATCCTTTAAAGGAAATTATTTGTAAATTTCGACAAGTAGAACAATGAATGGAACTGGTAGACTGTTGAAATCATTGTATATATTGCTTCTATATAGTCAAAGAAACATATATGCAAAGCGTCCAAACAGTACAATTCGCCAATTATTTGATCTGCAAGTTTAAGTGAACTACGAGCCCCATTGTTAATACTTTAACGGAAATTATTTGTAAATTGCGACAAGTAGAACAATGAATGGAACAGGTAGCCGGTTGAAATCAATGTATATATTTCTTCTATTTAGTCTAAGAAACATATATGCAAAGCATCCAAACAGTACCATTCGCAATTTTTTTGTTCTTCAAGTTTAAGTGAACAACGAGCCACATTGTTAATCCTTTAAAGGAAATTATTTGTAAATTTCGACATGTAGAACAATGATTGGAACACGTAGACGGTTGAAATCTTTGTATATATTGCTTCCATATAGTCTAAGAAACATGTACGCAAAGCATCCAAACAGTACCATTCGCCAATTTTTTGTTCTTCAAGTTTAAGTGAACAACGAGCGCCATTGATAATCATGAAACGGAAATTATTTGTAACTTGCGACAAGTAGAACAATGAATGGAACACGTAGACGGTTGAAATCTTTGTATATATTGCTTCTATATAATCTAAGAAACATATATGCAAAGCAACCAAACAGTACCATTCGCCAATTTTTTGTTCTTCAAGTTTAAGTGAACAATGAGCCCCAATGGTTAATCCTTTATCGGAAATTATTTGTAATTTTCGACAAGTAGAACAATGAATGGAACAGGTAGACGGTTGAAATCTTTGTATATATTGCTTCTATATAATCTAAGAAACATATATGCAAAGCAACCAAACAGTACCATTCGCCAATTTTTTGTTCTTCAAGTTTAAGTGAACAATGAGCCCCAATGGTTAATCCTTTAAAGGAAATTATTTGTAATTTTCGACAAGTAGAACAATGAATGGAACAGGTAGCCGGTTGAAATCAATGTATATATTTCTTCTATATAGTCTATGAAACATATATGCAAAGCATCCAATCAGTACCATTCGCCAATTTTTTGTTCTTCAAGTTTAAGTGAACAACGAGCCCCATTGTTAATCCTTTAAAGGAAATTATTTGTAAATTTCGACAAGTAGAACAATGATTGGAACACGTAGACGGTTGAAATCTTTGTATATATTGCTTCCATATAGTCTAAGAAACATGTACGCAAAGCATCCAAACAGTACCATTCGCCAATTTTTTGTTCTTCAGGTTTAAGTGAACAATGAGCCCCAATGGTTAATGCTTTATCGGAAATTATTTGTAATTTTCGACAAGTAGAACAATGAATGGAACAGGTAGACGGTTGAAATCTTTGTATATATTTCTTCTATATAATCTAAGAAACATATATGCAAAGCATCCAAACAGTACCATTCGCCAATTTTTTGTTCTTCAAGTTTAAGTGAACAGCGAGCCCCATTGATAATCATGAAATGGAAATTATTTGTAACTTTCTACAAGTAGAACAATGAATAGTACAGGTAGACGGGTGTAATCTTTCTATATATTGCTTCTAAATAGTCTAAGAAACATATATGCAAAGCATCCAAACAGTACAATTCGCCAATTTTTTGTTCTTCAAGTTTAAGTGAACTACGAGCCCCATTGTTAATACTTTAAAGGAAATTATTTGTAAATTTCGACAAGTAGAACAATGAATGGATCATGTAGACGGTTGAAATCATTGTATATATTGCTTCTATATAGCCTACGAAACATATATGCAAAGCATCCAAACAGTACAATTCGCCAATTTTTTGTTCTTCAAGTTTAAGTGAACTACGAGCCCCATTGTTAATCTTTAACGGAAATTAATTGTAACTTTCTACACGTAGAACAATGATTGGAACACACAGAAGGTTGAAATCTTTGTATATATTGCTTCCATATAGTCTAAGAAACATATATGCAAAGCATCCAAACAGTACCATTCGCCAATTTTTTGTTCTTCAAGTTGAAGTGAACAACGAGCCCCATTGTTAATCCTTTAAAGGAAATTATTTGTAAATTTCGAAAAGTAGAACAATGAATGGAACTGGTAGACTGTTGAAATCATTGTATATTTTGCTTCTATATAGTCTAAGAAACATATATGCAAAGCGTCCAAACAGTACAATTCGCCAATTATTTGATCTTCAAGTTTAAGTGAACTACGAGCCCCATTGTTAATACTTTAAAGGAAATTATTTGTAACTTGCGACAAGTAGAACAATGAATGGAACAGGTAGCCGGTTGAAATCAATGTATATATTGCTTCTATATAGTCTAAGAAACATATATGCAAAGCATCCGAACAGTACCATTCGCAATTTTTTTGTTCTTCAAGTTTAAGTGAACAACGAGCCCCATTGTTAATCCTTTATCGGAAATTATTTGTAAATTTCGACAAGTAGAACAATGAATGGAACAGGTAGACTGTTGAAATCATTGTATATATTGCTTCTATATAGTCTAAGAAACATATATGCAAAGCGTCCAAACAGTACAATTCGCCAATTATTTGATCTTCAAGTTTAAGGGAACTACGAGCCCCATTCTTAATACTTTAACGGAAATTATTTGTAATTTGCGACAAGTAGAACAATGAATGGAACAGGTAGCCGGTTGAAATCAATGTATATATTTCTTCTATATAGTCTAAGAAACATATATGCAAAGCATCCAAACAGTACCATTCGCAATTTTTTTGTTCTTCAAGTTTAAGTGAACAACGAGCCCCATTGTTAATCCTTTAAAGGAAATTATTTGTAAATTTCGACAAGTAGAACAATGATTGGAACACGTAGACGGTTGAAATCTTTGTATATATTGCTTCCATATAGTCTAAGAAACATGTACGCAAAGCATCCAAACAGTACCATTCGCCAATTTTTTGTTCTTCAAGTTTAAGTGAACAATGAGCCCCAATGGTTAATCCTTTATCGGAAATTATTTGTAACTTTCGACAAGTAGAACAATGAATAGAACAGGTAGACGGTTGAAATCTTTGTATATGTTGCTTCTATATAGTCTATGAAACCTATATGCAAAGCATCTAAACAGTAACAATCGCAAATTTTTTGATCTTCAAGTTTAAGTGAACAGCGAGCCCCATTGATAATCATGAAATGGAAATTATTTGTAACTTTCTACAAGTAGAACAATGAATAGTACAGGTAGACGGGTGTAATCTTTCTATATATTGCGTCTAAATAGTCTAAGAAACATATATGCAAAGCATCCAAACAGTACCATTCGCCACTTTTTTGTTCTTCAAGTTGAAGTGAACAACGAGCCCCATTGTTAAACCTTTAAAGGGAATTATTTGTAAATTTCGACAAGTAGAACAATGAATGGAACAGGTAGACTGTTGAAATCATTGTATATATTGCTTCTATATAGTCTAAGAAACATATATGCAAAGCGTCCAAACAGTACAATTCGCCAATTATTTGATCTTTAAGTTTAAGTGAACTACGAGCCCCATTGTTAATACTTTAACGGAAATTATTTGTAACTTGCGACAAGAAGAACAATGAATGGAACAGGTAGCCGGTTGAAATCAATGTATATATTGCTTCTATATAGTCTAAGAAACATACATGCAAAGCGTCCAAACAGTACAATTCGCCAATAATTTGATCTTCAAGTTTAAGTGAACTACGAGCCCCATTCTTAATACTTTAACGGAAATTATTTGTAATTTGCGACAAGTAGAACAATGAATGGAACAGGTAGCCGGTTGAAATCAATGTATATATTGCTTCTATATAGTCTAAGAAACATATATGCAAAGCATCCAAACAGTACCATTCGCCAATTTTTTGTTCTTCAAGTTTAAGTGAACAGCGAGCCCCATTGATAATCATGAAATGGAAATTATTTGTAACTTTCTACAAGTAGAACAATGAATAGTACAGGTAGACGGGTGTAATCTTGTTGAGGCGTAATTGACAACACGGGCCTTGAGGTTGCGAGAGAGAAAATTTATCACTTTATATTTATTTCTGCAAGCCTTGCAAGCCTGGCCCACCTGGCAAACACCTTTCGATGACCGAAGGGTCGCACGTGGCTACCAGGTTTTGCACGCGTAAATTCTTCCAAGGCTGGATTTATGACAGGTGTCATAAATCTAGCATCTACTCGCCAAGTCTCGTCAATCTCGCAACCCAAGGCCCCCCTCTGCCTGGGCCTTCGGTGGGTTGACAAAAACCAATGCAAACTCCGCATTTTGGTAACCACCCACGAAGCCCAGGCAGAACCAATAACATTTTTGCACGGGCCCAACATCCTCCTCCCTGCCAAGTCACTACTTCCTCCTCGGAAGGGATGTCGACGGAGGAAGGGGTGCTTGGAAAATTGATAAAGGGACCGAACAAGCGTCCCGACCAGGCTTTTTCACACAACATTTCATACATACACTTTACCACGTTTTTCTACATCTTCGTTGTGCTCGTTGTTATATTCTTTGTTATCGTTATATTTCTTGTTCTGTATATATCTCGTTTTCGTTATAATAAACACAAAAAACACTCTAAGTTACGGAGTGTCAAGTTTATTTCCGGGAGAAGAACATAACTAGATTCCGACGACTTAACTGTCCGACGAGTCATTCAACATAATTTGGTCCTTCGAGCCGGATCCAGCCCTGCGGATTCGATAAAACTTCTCTCCGGACGAGAACGAGACGGAACACACGCACGCAGTACCTTGTTCTCAACCAAGAGGCAAGGAAAATCTGTGTCATCTTCGCATCCGACCAAGGAGCGAATTGTATCACCGGTCAACCCGGACTTCAAGCAGCGAGCCAAGGAGCCTGCCAACGAGGCGCTCCATACAACGAAGCATCATCTCAAGGATCAACCAAGATCCAACAACTACGCGATCCAGAATATCGCAGCACCGGAAGGATCAACCAAGATCCAACGACTGCGGGATCCAGACAAATTAATCATCAAGCCACAGGACGTGGTAACCAAGGATCCATCCAGCGATCCAAACAACGAGGCCTCCAAGGATCCACACATCGAACTACGCAGCCAGTGACGCAACGATTCACGTACAAGCTCTACGTAAAGGTCAGACTGCATGCTTTTTTCGCATCGCCGATTAACAATCCTACAAAGTTCCATTTTCTAACGGTTTCAATTTCTTAAAACGGTTTTTCTTAACATATAACAATGTCGGTCGCTCAAGAAACTTGTCTTTGGAATGAAAAATGCAATCAATTAAAATCTGAAATTTCGAAATTTGCAAAGTTCTTGGATGATTGCGGTCAACACGTTAATATATTCACGGTTAGAACCAGATTAGATTTTATTTCGGCACTTTGCAAAGACACCGAAGACCAGTCCATGAAGGCAATGCTCATGAACGATGACACATGGGAGACAATCCAAGACGAGCAAAACGACCTTGAAGACGAATTCGATTTACTATATAGTCGAGCGCTGCGAGTTATTGATGACAAAGCAAATATCAGAAACGCGTCTACTGAAAACGCGAAGCCTCCGCGAAGCGCGAGTATCCCTTCGGAATCGCCATATAAACAAACGGTCAGTATGACCATGCAATCTCGGGACAATATATCTCGGGATCCAGTTTCAATTTCGGTCGTTCCTAAGCACGGCGACGCAATTCCGTCGAAACATTCGGACGTATTGACCACGATAACGGAAAACATAGAATTAACCGACCCATCGCCTGATGAACTCGCGTCTGGAATAATTCTTAGAAACACAGTCTCTATGACTAAACAATCTCGGGACAATATATCCCGCGACAGAGATTCTATTACGATCGGTCCCAAAGACAGCGGTGCAATTCCATCGCCTTTGGACGACTCGTTAAGACTATCGGAACCTGCGGTATTAACTGTTGTATCGGTTGACAAACCTACGTCCGAGGAAACCTTGATAAACGCGGTCGAGCAACATTTACAAGCGTGTACGAATAATATGCCATTTTCGACAACTCTTACGACAAGCACTGTACAAGCCTTGACGACTGACGAACAAAACGCATTTACCGACCAGACAAAGACGTTACGGAAGGACTCGAACGTAGACGATTTACTGATCGGGAATGACGATTTGGAACACCGAGACAAGTTTATCTCGGCTATAGAAAACGAGGACTCTAAAATACGACGGTCTACGACAACCGATGTTTGCATACCGTCTAATCTTTCACCGCGATTATTTAAGGCATCTCCTTCCCTCGACGCGGAAGAGAATATGCAAACGTTACGAACATTTTACAAGTCGAATCGTGGTATTACAACATATATCACACCTTCTTCGTTGGCAACACATCGGGCGATAAAAGATATAACTTCGTCACAAACACGCGATCCACTACGATTAGTGATCCCTGCCATTGTTAGGGCAAAAATATTTACGCGACGAATCGGTCAGTTACAAATCAATTGCGGCAAAGCGATGCCTATGGCGATAAGGACCTTTAGATCCGAGAACCAGGCTAAATTAACCGCGATCAACTACTCTAAAATCCCGCGGCGAATAATGATTAAAATCCCGCGAATAATGAAATCACATGGCATTGGCACCGCAAGGAAGCAAGCACTCGATTCGTGTAAACACTTGCGAACCATGCCCATGAACAAAACGAATGCAAATTTACAGTTTGCAATACGTCTTATGCAGTCTCCATATTTTATGAACAAGGTACATTTATTAGAATCTCAGCACCGAATTTTATCGCGTAAGAGACTTTATCCGTCAACCTTGTTTTGCAATCATGAAAATATCATTCCGCCAGGAGGTCGTCTCAAATCTCTCGAATTACACAACAAGCCGATTGTTCATTCAACATCGCGTTACGTCGAAAGACTACTAGCTGTATCAGAGTTGTTTCAAACTCCTCAACAACTATTATTGAGAAATCCCGAACGGAAGGGTAACGCAATAATAACTAATAGTATTCGACAATGTTTAGAAACTCAGCTAATGCAAGGGACAAACAAAAAATATACAATGAGAGATTTGCTTTATAATCGAATTCGCCTTCGACGACAATTTCTCGTCTGCAGTGTCGATTTTCGCAGTCCACTCTCTATTAAAAAACGATGTCAATATCATCCAAAACTTATGTTACACGTCACTGCATCTATCAATATTTCAGCCATGGCTGAGCCGTTAGGCTTGACTGAAATTGTGATATTTACATTATTGTTGATTCTTCGAAGCCGATCTGTTCGGAAGCAAGATAGAGCAATTGATATGATTCCGTTTATCGCTTCGCACTGCGAATTAAAGACTATTCTCAAGGTCCGCAATTTTACGGAAACTGAAGCCGTTTTTAACCCTCTACAAGCGATTTCAATGTCCTCTAATCCGAACGATTCCTTCATATTTTTTCTATCCCGTTTCCATATCGGTGATACGACATTAAGCAATGCAGAGCATGACCTGGCAAATGGGCAGACAATGCGTTCGTCTACCTGGCAAACCTTCCCTCCATGTAAGGGGAACCTTGAGACCCGACGGTACAAGGAGTACCTGCACGAGTCAACCGTGCGGAAAAAGTGGCATCACGCAAATACCGTGATTATTAAATTCAGAACATCAGTGACTGTGTGCAATGAAAATGTTCGACCTATGCAGTGGAAATTAACACGCACCTCGAATATGCATCTAGATCACGGTGTTATACGCGCTATCATCTAAAGACAATTATGCTTACGCTATTCACCATATTAATCACTAGAATTAATCGCCACTACACTACTATATTGAATTATTCTTACTATACCACATTGACAATGTATATCATAATTTATATCAATTATTATCAACTTATATCAATGTATATCGTTCACAACATAACATACGCATACAAACACACAATGTACCACAGTATCCACGATACTCGATCTCATTTTAGATCACATTATTTCATTTTGAACGCGAGCCGTTCAAGGGGGGCGGCATGTTGAGGCGTAATTGACAACACGGGCCTTGAGGTTGCGAGAGAGAAAATTTATCACTTTATATTTATTTCTGCAAGCCTTGCAAGCCTGGCCCACCTGGCAAACACCTTTCGATGACCGAAGGGTCGCACGTGGCTACCAGGTTTTGCACGCGTAAATTCTTCCAAGGCTGGATTTATGACAGGTGTCATAAATCTAGCATCTACTCGCCAAGTCTCGTCAATCTCGCAACCCAAGGCCCCCCTCTGCCTGGGCCTTCGGTGGGTTGACAAAAACCAATGCAAACTCCGCATTTTGGTAACCACCCACGAAGCCCAGGCAGAACCAATAACATTTTTGCACGGGCCCAACATCCTCCTCCCTGCCAAGTCACTACTTCCTCCTCGGAAGGGATGTCGACGGAGGAAGGGGTGCTTGGAAAATTGATAAAGGGACCGAACAAGCGTCCCGACCAGGCTTTTTCACACAACATTTCATACATACAATTTACCACGTTTTTCTACATCTTCGTTGTGCTCGTTGTTATATTCTTTGTTATCGTTATATTTCTTGTTCTGTATATATCTCGTTTTCGTTATAATAAACACAAAAAACACTCTAAGTTACGGAGTGTCAAGTTTATTTCCGGGAGAAGAACATAACTAGATTCCGACGACTTAACTGTCCGACGAGTCACTCAACAAATCTTTCTATATATTGCTTCTAAATAGTCTAAGAAACATATATGCAAAGCATCCAAACAGTACAATTCGCCAATTTTTTGTTCTTCAAGTTTAAGTGAACTACGAGCCCCATTGTTAATACTTTAAAGGAAATTATTTGTAAATGTCGACAAGTAGAACAATGAATGGAACAGGTAGCCGGTTGAAATCAATGTATATATTGCTTCTATATAGTCTAAGAAACATATTTGCAAAGCATCCGAACAGTACCATTCGCAATTTTTTTGTTCTTCAAGTTTAAGTGAACAACGAGCCCCATTGTTAATCCTTTATCGGAAATTATTTGTAAATTTCGACAAGTAGAACAATGAATGGAACATGTAGACTGTTGAAATCATTGTATATATTGCTTCTATATAGTCTAAGAAACATACATGCAAAGCGTCCAAACAGTACAATTCGCCAATTATTTGATCTTCAAGTTTAAGTGAACTACGAGCCCCATTCTTAATACTTTAACGGAAATTATTTGTAATTTGCGACAAGTAGAACAATGAATGGAACAGGTAGCCGGTTGAAATCAATGTATATATTGCTTCTATATAGTATAAGAAACATATATGCAAAGCATCCAAACAGTACCATTCGCCAATTTTTTGTTCTTTAAGTTTAAGTGAACTACGAGCCCCATTGTTAATCCTTTAAAGGAAATTATTTGTAAATTTCGACAAGTAGAACAATGAATGGAACAGGTAGACGGTTGAAATCTTTGTATATATTGCTTCTATATAATCTAAGAAACATATATGCAAAGCATCCAAACAGTACAATTCGCCAATTTTTTGTTCTTCAAGTTTAAGTGAACAATGAGCCCCATTGTTAATCCTTTATCGGAAATTATTTGTAACATTCGACAAGTAGAACATTGAATGGAACAGGTAGACGGTTGAAATTTTTGTATCTATTGCTTCTATATAGGATAAGAAACATATATGCAAAGCATACAAACAGTACCATTCGCCACTTTTTTGTTCTTCAAGTTTAAGTAAACTACGATCCCCATTGTTAATCCCTTAACGGAAATTATTTGTAACTTTCGACAAGTAGAACAGTGAATGGAACTGGTAGACGGTTGAAATCTTTTTATACATTGCTTCTATATAGTCTATGAAACATATATGCAAAGCATCCAAACAGTACAAGTCGCCAATTCATTGTTCTTCAAGTTTAAGTGAACAACGAGCCCCATTGTTAATTCTTTAAAGGAATTATTTGTAAATTTCGACAAGTAGGACAATGAATGGAACAGGTACACTGTTGAAATTATTGTATATATTGCTTCTATATAGTCTACGAAACATATATGCAAAGCATCCAAACAGTACCATTCGCCAATTTTTTGTTCTTCAAGTTTAAGTGAACAATGAGCCCCAATGGTTAATCCTTTATCGGAAATTATTTGTAACTTTCGACAAGTAGAACAATGAATGGAACAGGTAGACGGTTGAATTCTTTGTATATATTGCTTCTATATAGCCTACGAAACATATATGCAAAGCATCCAAACAGTACAATTCGCCAATTTTTTGTTCTTCAAGTTTAAGTGAACTACGAGCCCCATTGTTAATCTTTAACGGAAATTAATTGTAACTTTCTACACGTAGAACAATGATTGGAACACACAGACGGTTGAAATCTTTGTATATATTGCTTCCATATAGTCTAAGAAACATATATGCAAAGCATCCAAACAGTACCATTCGCCAATTTTTTGTTCTTCAAGTTTAAGTGAACAATGAGCCCCATTGTTAATCCTTTAAAGGAAATTATTTGTAATTTTCGACAAGTAGAACAATGAATGGAACAGGTAGACGGTTGAAATCTTTGTACATATTGCTTCTATATAGTCTAAGAAACCTATATGCAAAGCATCTAAACAGTAACATTCGCCAATTTTTTGATCTTCAAGTTTAAGTGAACAGCGAGCCCCATTGATAATCATGAAATGGAAATTATTTATAACTTTCTACAAGTAGAACAATGAATAGTACAGGTAGACGCGTGAAATCTTTCTATATATTGCTTCTAAATAATCTAAGAAACACATATGCAAAGCATCCAAACAGCACAATTCGCCATTTTTTTGTTCTTCATGTTTAAGTGAACTACGAGCCCCATTGTTAATCCTTTAAAGGAAATTATTTGTAAATTTCCACAAGTAGAACAATGAATGGATCAGGTAGACGGTTGAAATCATTGTATATATTGCTTCTATATAGTCTAAGAAACATATATGCAAAGCATCCAAACAGTACAATTCGCCAATTTATTGTTCTTCAAGTTTAAGTGAACAACGAGCCCCATTGTTAATCCTTTAAAGGAAATTATTTGTAAATTTCGACAAGTAGAACAGTGATTGAAACACGTAGACGGTTGAAATCTTTGTATATATTGCTTCCATATAGTCTAAGAAACATATATGCAAAGCATCCAAACAGTACAATTCGCCAATTTTTTGTTCTTCAGGTTTAAGTGAACAATGAGCCCCAATGGTTAATCCATTATCGGAAATTATTTGTAAATTTCGACGAGTAGAACAATGAATGGAACAGGTAGCCGGTTGAAATCTTTGTATATATTGCTTCTATATAGTCTAAGAAACAAATATGCAAATCATCCAAACAGTACAATTCGCCAATTATTTGATCTTCAAGTTTAAGTGAACTACGAGCCCCATTGTTAATACTTTAACGGAACTTATTTGTAACTTTCGACAAGTAGAACAATGAATGGAACAGGTAGACGGTTGAAATCTTTGTATATATTGCTTCTATATAGTCTAAGAAACATATATGCAAAGCATCCAAACAGTACAATTCGCCAATTTTTTGTTCTTCAAGTTTAAGTGGACAATGAGCCCCAATGGTTAATCCTTTATCGGAAATTATTTGTAAATTTCGACAAGTAGAACAATGAATGGAACAGGTAGACGGTTGAAATCTTTGTATATACTGCTTCTATATAGTCTAAGAAACATATATGCAAAGCATCCAAACAGTACAATTCGCCAATTTTTTGTTCTTCAGGTTTAAGTGAACAATGAGCCCCAATGATTAATCCTTTATCGGTAATTATTTGTAACTTTCGACAAGTAGATCAATGAATGGAACAGGTAGACGGTTGAAATCTTTGTATATATTGCTTCTATATTTGCTAAGAAACATATATTCAAAGCATCCAAACAGTACAATTCGCCAATTTATTGTTCTTCAAGTTTAAGTGAACAACGAGCCCCATTGTTAATCCTTTAAAGGAAATTATTTGTAACTTTCGACAAGTAGAACAATGAATGGAACAGGTAGACGGTTGAAATCTTTGTATATACTGCTTCTATATAGTCTAAGAAACATATATGCAAAGCATCCAAACAGTACAATTCGCCAATTTTTTGTTCTTCAGGTTTAAGTGAACAATGAGCCCCAATGGTTAATCCTTTATCGGAAATTATTTGTAAATTTCGACAAGTAGAACAATGAATGGAACAGGTAGCCGGTTGAAATCTTTGTATATATTGCTTCTATATAGTCTAAGAAACATATATGCAAAGCATCCAAACAGTACAATTCGCCAATTTATTGTTCTTCAAGTTTAAGTGAACAACGAGCCCCATTGTTAATCCTTTAAATGAAATTATTTGTAACTTTCGACAAGTAGAACAATGAATGGAACAGGTAGACGGTTGAAATCTTTGTATATATTGCTTCTATATAGTCTAAGAAACATATATGCAAAGCATCCAAACAGTACAATTCGCCAATTTTTTGTTCTTCAGGTTTAAGTGAACAATGAGCCCCAATGGTTAATCCTTTATCGGAAATTATTTGTAACTTTCGACAAGTAGAACAATGAATGGAACAGGTAGACGGTTGAAATCTTTGTATATATTGCTTCTATATAGTCTAAGAAACATATATGCAAAGCATCCAAACAGTACAATTCGCCAATTTTTTGTTCTTCAAGTTTAAGTGGACAATGAGCCCCAATGGTTAATCCTTTATCGGAAATTATTTGTAAATTTCGACAAGTAGAACAATGAATGGAACAGGTAGCGGTTGAAATCAATGTATATATTGCTTCTATATAGTCTAAGAAACATATATGCAAAGCATCCAAACAGTACCATTCGCCAATTTTTTGTTCTTCAAGTTTAAGTGAACTACGAGCCCCATTGTTAATCCCTTAACGGAAATTAATTGTAACTTTCTACAAGTCGAACAATGATTGGAACACGTAGACGGTTGAAATCTTTGTATATATTGCTTCCATATAGTCTAAGAAACATGTACGCAAAGCATCCAAACAGTACAATTCGCCAATTTTTTGTTCTTCAAGTTTAAGTGAACAATGAGCCCCAATGGTTAATCCTGTATCGGAAATTATTTGTAAATTTCGACAAGTAGAACAATGAATGGAACAGGTAGCCGGTTGAAATCTTTGTATATATTGCTTCTATATAGTCTAAGAAACATATATGCAAAGCATCCAAACAGTACAATTCGCCAATTTTTTGTTCTTCAAGTTTAAGTGAACAATGAGCCCCAATGGTTAATCCTTTATCGGAAATTATTTGTAAATTCCGACAAGTAGAACAATGAATGGAACAGGTAGCCGGTTGAAATCAATGTATATATTGCTTCTATATAGTCTAAGAAACATATATGCAAAGCATCCAAACAGTACCATTCGCCAATTTTTTGTTCTTCTAGTTTAAGTGAACTACGAGCCCCATTGTTAATCCCTTAACGGAAATTAATTGTAACTTTCTACAAGTCGAACAATGATTGGAACACGTAGACGGTTGAAATCTTTGTATATATTGCTTCCATATAGTCTAAGAAACATGTACGCAAAGCATCCAAACAGTACAATTCGCCAATTTTTTGTTCTTCAAGTTTAAGTGAACAATGAGCCCCAATGGTTAATCCTTTATCGGTAATTATTTGTAACTTTCGACAAGTAGAACAATGAATGGAACAGGTAGACGGTTGAAATCCTTGTATATGTTGCTTCTATATAGTCTAAGAAACATATATGCAAAGCATCCAAACAGTACAATTCGCCAATTTTTTGTTCTTCAAGTTTAAGTAAACTACGAGCCCCATTGTTAATCCTTTAACAGAAATTATTTGTAATTTTCGACAAGAAGAAGAATGAATAGAACAGGTCGTTTGTTGAAATCTTTGTATATATTGCTTCCATATAGTCTAAGAAACATATATGCAATGCATCGAAACAGTACCATTCGCCAATTTTTTGTTCTTCAAGTTTAAGTGAACAATGAGCCCCATTGTTAATCCCTTAACGGAAATTATTTGTAACTTTCGACAAGTAGAACAATGAATGGAACAGTTAGACGGTTGAAATATTTGTATATATTGCTTCTATATAATCTAAGAAACATATATGCAAAGCATCTAAACAGTAACAATCGCCAATTTTTTGATCTTCAAGTTTAAGTGAACAGCGAGCCCCATTGATAATCATGAAATGGAAATTATTTATAACTTTCTACAAGTAGAACAATGAATAGTACAGGTAGACGGGTGAAATCTTTCTATATATTGCTTCTAAATAGTCTAAGAAACATCTATGCAAGGCATCCAAACAGTACAATTCGCCAATTTTTTGTTCTTCAAGTTTAAGTGAACTACGAGCCCCATTGTTAATCCTTTAAAGGAAATTATTTGTAAATTTCGACAAGTAGAACAATGAATGGATCATGTAGACGGTTGAAAAAATTGTATATATTGCTTCTAAATAGTCTAAGAAACATATATGCAAAGCATCTAAACAGTAACAATCGCCAATTTTTTGATCTTCAAGTTTAAGTGAACAGCGAGCCCCATTGATAATCACGAAATGGAAATTATTTATAACTTTCTACAAGTAGAACAATGAATAGTACAGGTAGACGGGTGAAATCTTTCTATATATTGCTTCTAAATAGTCTAAGAAACATCTATGCAAGGCATCCAAACAGTACAATTCGCCAATTTTTTGTTCTTCAAGTTTAAGTGAACTACGAGCCCCATTGTTAATCCTTTAACGGAAATTAATTGTAACTTTCGACAAGTAGATCAATGAATGGAACAGGTAGACGGTTGAAATCTTTGTATATATGGCTTCTATATAGTCTAAGAAACATATATGCAAAGCATCCAAACAGTACAATTCGCCAATTTATTGTTCTTCAAGTTTAAGTGAACAATGAGCCCCAATGGTTAATCCTTTATCGGAAATTATTTGTAAATTTCGGCAAGTAGAACAATGAATGGAACAGGTAGCCCGTTGAAATCAATGTATATATTGCTTCTATATAGTCTAAGAAACATATATGCAAAGCATCCAAACAGTACCATTCGCCAATTTTTTGTTCTTCAAGTTTAAGTGAACTACGAGCCCCATTGTTAATCCCTTAACGGAAATTAATTGTAACTTTCTACAAGTAGAACAATGATTGGAACACGTAGACGGTTGAAATCTTTGTATATATTGCTTCCATATAGTCTAAGAAACATGTACGCAAAGCATCCAAACAGTACCATTCGCCAATTTTTTGTTCTTCAAGTTTAAGTGAACAATGAGCCCCAATGGTTAATCCTTTATCGGAAATTATTTGTAATTTTCGACAAGTAGAACAATGAATGGAACAGGTAGCCGGTTGAAATCTTTGTATATATTGCTTCTATATAGTCTAAGAAACATATATGCAAAGCATCCAAACAGTACAATTCGCCAATTTTTTGTTCTTCAAGTTTAAGTGGACAATGAGCCCCAATGGTTAATCCTTTATCGGAAATTATTTGTAAATTTCGACAAGTAGAACAATGAATGGAACAGGTAGCGGTTGAAATCAATGTATATATTGCTTCTATATAGTCTAAGAAACATATATGCAAAGCATCCAAACAGTACCATTCGCCAATTTTTTGTTCTTCAAGTTTAAGTGAACTACGAGCCCCATTGTTAATCCCTTAACGGAAATTAATTGTAACTTTCTACAAGTCGAACAATGATTGGAACACGTAGACGGTTGAAATCTTTGTATATATTGCTTCCATATAGTCTAAGAAACATGTACGCAAAGCATCCAAACAGTACAATTCGCCAATTTTTTGTTCTTCAAGTTTAAGTGAACAATGAGCCCCAATGGTTAATCCTTTATCGGTAATTATTTGTAACTTTCGACAAGTAGAACAATGAATGGAACAGGTAGACGGTTGAAATCCTTGTATATGTTGCTTCTATATAGTCTAAGAAACATATATGCAAAGCATCCAAACAGTACAATTCGCCAATTTTTTGTTCTTCAAGTTTAAGTAAACTACGAGCCCCATTGTTAATCCTTTAACAGAAATTATTTGTAATTTTCGACAAGAAGAAGAATGAATAGAACAGGTCGTTTGTTGAAATCTTTGTATATATTGCTTCCATATAGTCTAAGAAACATATATGCAATGCATCGAAACAGTACCATTCGCCAATTTTTTGTTCTTCAAGTTTAAGTGAACAATGAGCCCCATTGTTAATCCCTTAACGGAAATTATTTGTAACTTTCGACAAGTAGAACAATGAATGGAACAGTTAGACGGTTGAAATATTTGTATATATTGCTTCTATATAATCTAAGAAACATATATGCAAAGCATCTAAACAGTAACAATCGCCAATTTTTTGATCTTCAAGTTTAAGTGAACAGCGAGCCCCATTGATAATCATGAAATGGAAATTATTTATAACTTTCTACAAGTAGAACAATGAATAGTACAGGTAGACGGGTGAAATCTTTCTATATATTGCTTCTAAATAGTCTAAGAAACATCTATGCAAGGCATCCAAACAGTACAATTCGCCAATTTTTTGTTCTTCAAGTTTAAGTGAACTACGAGCCCCATTGTTAATCCTTTAAAGGAAATTATTTGTAAATTTCGACAAGTAGAACAATGAATGGATCATGTAGACGGTTGAAAAAATTGTATATATTGCTTCTAAATAGTCTAAGAAACATATATGCAAAGCATCTAAACAGTAACAATCGCCAATTTTTTGATCTTCAAGTTTAAGTGAACAGCGAGCCCCATTGATAATCACGAAATGGAAATTATTTATAACTTTCTACAAGTAGAACAATGAATAGTACAGGTAGACGGGTGAAATCTTTCTATATATTGCTTCTAAATAGTCTAAGAAACATCTATGCAAGGCATCCAAACAGTACAATTCGCCAATTTTTTGTTCTTCAAGTTTAAGTGAACTACGAGCCCCATTGTTAATCCTTTAACGGAAATTAATTGTAACTTTCGACAAGTAGATCAATGAATGGAACAGGTAGACGGTTGAAATCTTTGTATATATGGCTTCTATATAGTCTAAGAAACATATATGCAAAGCATCCAAACAGTACAATTCGCCAATTTATTGTTCTTCAAGTTTAAGTGAACAATGAGCCCCAATGGTTAATCCTTTATCGGAAATTATTTGTAAATTTCGGCAAGTAGAACAATGAATGGAACAGGTAGCCCGTTGAAATCAATGTATATATTGCTTCTATATAGTCTAAGAAACATATATGCAAAGCATCCAAACAGTACCATTCGCCAATTTTTTGTTCTTCAAGTTTAAGTGAACTACGAGCCCCATTGTTAATCCCTTAACGGAAATTAATTGTAACTTTCTACAAGTAGAACAATGATTGGAACACGTAGACGGTTGAAATCTTTGTATATATTGCTTCCATATAGTCTAAGAAACATGTACGCAAAGCATCCAAACAGTACCATTCGCCAATTTTTTGTTCTTCAAGTTTAAGTGAACAATGAGCCCCAATGGTTAATCCTTTATCGGAAATTATTTGTAATTTTCGACAAGTAGAACAATGAATAGAACAGTCAGACGGTTGAAATATTTGTATATATTGCTTCTATATAATCTAAGAAACATATATGCAACGCATCTAAACAGTAACAATCGCCAATTTTTTGTTCTTCAAGTTTAAGTGAACAATCAGACCCATTGTTAATCCTTTATCGGAAATTATTTGTAACTTTCGACAAGTAGATCAATGAATGGAACACGTAGACGGTTGAAATCTTTGTATATATTGCTTCCATATAGTCTAAGAAACATGTACGCAAAGCATCCAAACAGTACCATTCGCCAATTTTTTGTTCTTCAAGTTTAAGTGAACAATGAGCCCCATTGTTAATCCTTTATAGGAAATTATTTGTAACTTTCGACAAGCAGAACAATGAATGGAACTGGTAGACGGTTGAAATCTTTTTATATATTGCTTCTATATAGTCTAAGAAACATTTATGCAAAGCATCCAAACAGTACCAGTCGCCAATTTTTTGTTCTTCAAGTTTAGTGAACAATGAGCCCCAATGGTTAATCCTTTATCGGAAATTATTTGTAATTTTCGACAAGTAGAACAATGAATGGAACAGGTAGACGGTTGAAATCTTTGTATATATTGCTTCTATATAATCTAAGAAGCATATATGCAAAGCATCTAAACAGTAACAATCGCCAATTTTCTGATCTTCTAGTTTAATTGAACAGCGAGCCCCATTGATAATCATGAAATGGAAATTATTTGTACATTTCTACAAGTAGAACAATAAATAGCACAGGTAGACGGGTGAAATCTTTCTATATATTGCTTCTAAATAGTCTAAGAAACATATATGCAAAGCATCCAAACAGTACAATTAGCCAATTTTTTGTTCTTCAAGTTTAAGTAAACTACGAGCCCCATTGTTAATCCTTTAAAGGAAATTATTTGTAAATTTCGACAAGTAGAACAATGAATGGATCAGGAAGACGGTTGAAATCATTGTATATATTGCTTCTATATAGTCTAAGAAACATATATGCAAAGCATCTAAACAGTAACATTCGCCAATTTTTTGATCTTCAAGTTTAAGTGAACAATGAGCCCCATTGTTAATCCTGTATCGGAAATTATTTGTAACTTTCGACAAGTAGAACAATGAATGGAACAGGTAGACGGTTGAAATCTTTGTATATATTGCTTCTATATAATCTAAGAAACATATATGCAAAGCATCTAAACAGTAACATTCGCCAATTTTTTGATCTTCAAGTTTAAGCGAACAGCGAGCCCCATTGATAACCCTTTAAAGGAAATTATTTGTAAATTTCGACAAGTAGAACAATGAATGGAACAGGTAGACTGTTGAAATCATTGTATATATTGCTTCCATATAGTCCAAGAAACATATATGCAAAGCGTCCAAACAGTACAATTCGCCAATTTTTTGCTCTTCAAGTTTAAGTGAACTACGAGCCCCATTGTTAATCATTTAAAGGAAATTATTTGTAAATTTCGGCAAGTAGAACAGTGAATGGAACAGGTAGACGGTTGAAATCTTTGTATATATTGCTTCTATATAGTATAAGAAACATATATGCAAAGCATCCAAACAGTACAATTCGCGAATTTATTGTTCTTCAAGTTTAAGTGAACAACGAGCCCCATTGTTAATCCTTTAAAGGAAATTATTTGTTAATTTCGACAAGTAGAACAATGTTTGGAACACGTAGACGGTTAAAATCTTTGTATATATTGCTTCCATATAGTCTAAGAACCATGTACGCAAAGCATCCAAACAGTACAATTCGCCAATTTTTTGTTCTTCAAGTTTAGTGAACAATGAGCCCCAATGGTTAATCCTTTATCGGAAATTATTTGTAAGTTTCGACAAGTAGAACAATGAATGGAACAGGTAGACGGTTGAAATCTTTGTATATATTGCTTCTATATAATCTAAGAAGCATATATGCAAAGTATCTAAACAGTAACAATCGCCAATTTTCTGATCTTCAAGTTTAAGTGAACAGCGAGCCCCATTGATAATCATGAAATGGAAATTATTTGTAAATTTCGACAAGTAGGACAATGAATGGATCAGGTACACGGTTGAAATCTTTGTATATATTGCTTCTATATAGTCTAAGAAACATATATGCAAAGCATCTAAACAGTAACATTCACCAATTTTTTGATCTTCAAGTTTAAGTGAACAATGAGCCCCATTGTTAATCCTTTATCGGAAATTATTTGTAACTTTCGACAAGTAGAACAATGAATGGAACAGGTAGACGGTTGAAATCTTTGTATATATTGCTTCTATATAATCTAAGAAACATATATGCAAAGCATCCAAACAGTACAATTCGCCAATTATTTCATCTTCATGTTTAAGTGAACTACGAGCCCCATTGTTAATACTTTAACGGAAATTATTTGTAACTTCCGACAAGTAGAACAATGAATGGAACAGGTAGACGGTTGAAATCAATGTATATATTGCTTCTATATAGTCTAAGAAACATATATGCAAAGCATCCTAACAGTACCATTCGCCAATTTTTCGTTCTTCAGGTTTAAGTGAACAATGAGCCCCATTGTTAATCCTTTATCGGAAATTATTTGTAACTTTCGACAAGTAGAACAATGAATGGAACAGGTAGACGGTTGAAATCATTGTATATATTGCTTCTATATAGTCTAAGAAACATATATGCAAAGCATCCAAACAGTACAATTCGACAATTTTTTGTTCTTCAAGTTTAAGTGAACTACGAGCCCCATTGTTAATCCTTGAAAGGAAATTATTTGTAAATTTCGACAAGTAGAACAATGATTGGAACACGTAGCCGATTGAAATCTTTGTATATATTGCTTCGATATAGTCTAAGAAACATATATGCAAAGCATCCAAACAGTACCATTCGCCAATTTTTTGTCCTTCAAGTTTAAGTGAACAACGAGCCCCATTGTTAATCCTTTAAAGGAAATTATTTGTAAATTTCGACAAGTAGAACAATGATTGGAACACGTAGACGGTTGAAATCTTTGTATATATTGCTTCCATATTGTTCGCGATACCGTTGAATTTCTCTCCTATTCTCTTCTACTCGCTCTCCTATAGTATCACTGTTTTCTTTCCACCCCTCTCTCTGCCTACCTCCTTGTCGCTCCCTACCTGTTCCTAACCGACTCTTTCCTTCCCGAACCTTCCAAACCGTTTCCTCAATCCCCACTCCCATCTCCTTTCCCGATTTATAAAAGTCCCCTCTTTTCCCTATCACTCTTCTACTTTACTTCTATCGCCTGCTCGCTAATCATCGGTACGAAACCATTCTGTACTATTTCCCGAATTGTGCAAAGTTTAAATAAATTTTTGTTACGCGCTAAACACATATAGTCTAAGAAACATGTACGCAAAGCATCCAAACAGTACCATTCGCCAATTTTTTGTTCTTCAAGTTTAAGTGAACAATGAGCCCCAATGGTTAATCCTTTATCGGTAATTATTTGTAACTTTCCACAAGTAGAACAATGAATGGAACAGGTAGACGGTTGAAATCCTTGTATATATTGCTTCTATATAGTCTAAGAAACATATATGCAAAGCATCCAAACAGTACCATTTGCCAATTTTTTGTTCTTCAAGTTTAAGTGAACAATGAACCCCAATGGTTAATCCTTTATAGGAAATTATTTGTAATTTTCGACAAGTAGAACAATGAATGGAACAGGTAGAAGGTTGAAATCTTTGTATATATTGCTTCTATATAGTCTAAGAAACCTATATGCAAAGCATCTAAACAGTAACAATCGCCAATTTTTTGATCTTCAAGTTTAAGTGAACTGCGAGCCCCATTGATAATCATGAAATGGAAATTATTTGCAACTTTCTACAAGTAGAACAATGAATAGTACAGGTAGACGGGTGAAATCTTTCTATATATTGCTTCTAAATAGTCTAAGAAACATATATGCAAAGCATCCAAACAGTACAATTCGACAATTTTTTGTTCTTCAAGTTTAAGTGAACTACGAGCCCCATTGTTAATCCTTGAAAGGAAATTATTTGTAAATTTCGACAAGTAGAACAATGATTGGAACACGTAGCCGATTGAAATCTTTGTATATATTGCTTCGATATAGTCTAAGAAACATATATGCAAAGCATCCAAACAGTACCATTCGCCAATTTTTTGTCCTTCAAGTTTAAGTGAACAACGAGCCCCATTGTTAATCCTTTAAAGGAAATTATTTGTAAATTTCGACAAGTAGAACAATGATTGGAACACGTAGACGGTTGAAATCTTTGTATATATTGCTTCCATATTGTTCGCGATACCGTTGAATTTCTCTCCTATTCTCTTCTACTCGCTCTCCTATAGTATCACTGTTTTCTTTCCACCCCTCTCTCTGCCTACCTCCTTGTCGCTCCCTACCTGTTCCTAACCGACTCTTTCCTTCCCGAACCTTCCAAACCGTTTCCTCAATCCCCACTCCCATCTCCTTTCCCGATTTATAAAAGTCCCCTCTTTTCCCTATCACTCTTCTACTTTACTTCTATCGCCTGCTCGCTAATCATCGGTACGATACCATTCTGTACTATTTCCCGAATTGTGCAAAGTTTAAATAAATTTTTGTTACGCGCTAAACACATATAGTCTAAGAAACATGTACGCAAAGCATCCAAACAGTACCATTCGCCAATTTTTTGTTCTTCAAGTTTAAGTGAACAATGAGCCCCAATGGTTAATCCTTTATCGGTAATTATTTGTAACTTTCCACAAGTAGAACAATGAATGGAACAGGTAGACGGTTGAAATCCTTGTATATATTGCTTCCATATAGTCTAAGAAACATGTACGCAAAGCATCCAAACAGTACCATTCGCCAATTTTTTGCTCTTCAAGTTTAAGTGAACTACGAGCCCCATTGTTAATCCTTTAAAGGAAATTATTTGTAAATTTCGGCAAGTAGAACAATGAATGGAACAGGTAGACGGTTGAAATCTTTTTATATATTGCTTCTTTATAGTCTAAGAAACATATATGCAAATCATCCAAACAGTACAATTCGCCAATTATTTGATCTTCAAGTTTAAGTGAACTACGAGCCCCATTGTTAATCCTTTATCGGAAATTATTTGTAATTTTCGACAAGTAGAACAGTGAATGGAACAGGTAGACGGTTGAAATCTTTTTATATATTGCTTCTTTATAGTCTAAGAAACATATATGCAACGCATCTAAACAGTAACAATCGCCAATTTTTTGATCTTCAAGTTTAAGTGAACAATGAGCCCCATTGTTAATCCTTTATCGGAAATTATTTGTAACTTTCGACAAGTAGACCAATGAATGGAACAGGTAGACGGTTGAAATCTTTGTATATATTGCTTCTATAAAGTCTAAGAAACATATATGCAAATCATCGAAACAGTACAATTCGCCAATTACTTGATCTTCAAGTTTAAGTGAACTACGAGCCCCATTGTTAATACTTTAACGGAAATTATTTGTAACTTGCGACAAGTCGAACAATGAATGGAACAGCTAGACGGTTGAAATCAATGTATATATTGCTTCTATATAGTCTAAGAAACATATATGCAAAGCATCCAAACAGTACCATTCGCCACTTTTTTGTTCTTTAAGTTTAAGTGAACAACGAGCCCCATTGTTAATCGTTTAAAGGAAATTATTTGTAAATTTCGACAAGTAGAACAATGATTGAAACACGTAGACGGTTGAAATCTTTTTATATATTGCTTCCATATAGTCTAAGAAACATATATGCAAAGCATCCAAACAGTACAATTCGCCAATTTTTTGTTCTTCAAGTTTAAGTAAACTACGATCCCCATTGTTAATCCCTTAACGGAAATTATTTGTAACTTTCGACAAGTAGAACAGTGAATGGAACAGGTAGAAGGTTGAAATCTTTGTATATATTGCTTCTATATAGTATAAGAAACATATATGCAAAGCATCCAAACAGTACAATTCGCCAATTTTTTGTTCTTCAAGTTTAAGTGAACAATGAGCCCCAATGGTTAATCCGTTATCGGAAATTATTTGTAACTTTCGACAAGTAGAACAATGAATGGAACAGGTAGAGGGTTGAAATCTTTGTATATATTGCTTCTATATAGTCTAAGAAACCTATATGCAAAGCATCTAAACAGTAACAATCGCCAATTTTTTGATCTTCAAGTTTAAGTGAACAGCGAGCCCCATTGATAATCATGAAATGGAAATTATTTGTAACTTTCTACAAGTAGAACAATGAATAGTACAGGTAGACGGGTGTAATCTTTCTATATATTGCTTCTAAATAGTCTAAGAAACATATATGCAAAGCATCCAAACAGTACAATTCGCCAATTTTTTGTTCTTCAAGTTTAAGTGAACAATGAGCCCCAATGGTTAATCCTTTATCGGTAATTATTTGTAACTTTCGACCAGTAGAACAATGAATGGAAGAGGTAGACGGTTGAAATCTTTGTATATATTGCTTCTATAAAGTCTAAGAAACATATATGCAAATCATCCAAACAGTACAATTCGCCAATTATTTGATCTTCAAGTTTAAGTGAACTACGAGCCCCATTGTTAATACTTTAACGGAACTTATTTGTAACTTTCGACAAGTAGAACAATGAATGGAACAGGTAGACGGTTGAAATAAATGTATATATTGCTTCTATATAGTCTAAGAAACATATATGCAAAGCATCCAAACAGTACAATTCGACAATTTTTTGTTCTTCAAGTTTAAGTAAACTACGATCCCCATTGTTAATCCCTTAACGGAAATTATTTGTAACTTTCGACAAGTAGAACAGTGAATGGAACAGGTAGAAGGTTGAAATCTTTGTATATATTGTTTCTATATAGTATAAGAAACATATATGCAAAGCATCCAAACAGTACAATTCGCCAATTTTTTGTTCTTCAAGTTTAAGTGAACAATGAGCCCCAATGGTTAATCCGTTATCGGAAATTATTTGTAACTTTCGACAAGTAGAACAATGAATGGAACAGGTAGACGGTTGAAATCTTTGTATATATTGCTTCTATATAGTCTAAGAAACATATATGCAAAGCATCCAAACAGTACAATTCGCCAATTTTTTGATCTTCAAGTTTAAGTGAACTACGAGCCCCA
Organism: Cerceris ruficornis; assembly: GCA_963989415.1. Taxonomy (NCBI): domain Eukaryota; kingdom Metazoa; phylum Arthropoda; class Insecta; order Hymenoptera; family Crabronidae; genus Cerceris; species Cerceris ruficornis. The sequence continues at coordinate 1,850,665 of CAXDIW010000301.1, read as the reverse complement.
TTGTTAATCCTTTAAAGGAAATTATTTGTAAATTTCGACAAGTAGAACAATGAATGGAACAGGTAGACTGTTGAAATTATTGTATATATTGCTTCTATATAGTCTAAGAAATATATATGCAAAGCATCCAAACAGTACAATTCGCCGATTTTTTGTTCTTCAAGATTAAGTGAACAATGAGCCCTATTGTTAATCCTTTAAAGGAAATTATTTGTAACTTGCGACAAGTAGAACAATGAATGGAACAGGTAGACGGTTGAAATCTTTGTATATATTGCTTCTATATAGTCTAAGAAACATATATGCAAAGCATCCAAACAGTACCATTCGCCAATTTTTTGTTCTTCAAGTTTAAGTGAACTACGAGCCACATTGTTAATCCTTTAAAGGAGATTATTTGTAAATTTCGACAAGTAGAACAATGAATGGAACAGGTAGACTGTTGAAATCAATGTATGTATTGCTTCTATATAGTCTAAGAAATATATATGCAAAGCATCCAAACAGTACAATTCGCCGATTTTTTGTTCTTCAAGTTTAAGTGAACAATGAGCCCCATTGTTAATCCTTTAAAGGAAATTCTTTGTAACTTTCGACAAGTAGAACAATGAATGGAACAGGTAGACGGTTGAAATCATTGTATATATTGCTTCTATATAGTCTAAGAAACATATATGCAAATCATCCAAACAGTACAATTCGCCAATTTTTTGTTCTTCAAGTTTAAGTGAACTACGATCCCCATTGTTAATCCCTTAACGGAAATTATTTGTAACTTTCGACAAGTAGAACAGTGAATGGAACAGGTAGACGGTTGAAATCTTTGTATATATTGCTTCTATATAATATAAGAAACATATATGCAAAGCATCCAAACAGTACCATTCGCCACTTTTTTGTTCTTCAAGTTTAAGTGAACAACGAGCCCCATTGTTAATCCTTTATCGGAAATTATTTGTAACTTTCGACAAGTAGAACAATGAATGGAACAGGTAGATGGTTGAAATCAATGTATATATTGCTTCTATGTAGTCTAAGAAACATATATGCAAAGTATCCAAACAGTACCATTCGCCAATTTTTTGTTCTTCAAGTTTAAGTGAACAACGAGCCCCATTGTTAAACCTTTAAAGGAAATTATTTGTAAATTTCGACAAGTAGAACAATGATTGGAACACGTAGACGGTTGAAATCTTTGTATATATTGCTTCCATATAGTCTAAGAAACATGTACGCAAAGCATCCAAACAGTACCATTCGCCAATTTTTTGTTCTTCAAGTTTAAGTGAACAATGAGCCCCAATGGTTAATCCTTTATCGGAAATTATTTGTAATTTTCGACAAGTAGAACAATGAATGGAACAGTTAGACGGTTGAAATATTTGTATATATTGCTTCTATATAATCTAAGAAACATATATGCAACGCATCTAAACAGTAACAATCGCCAATTTTTTGATCTTCAAGTTTAAGTGAACAATGAGCCCCATTGTTAATCCTTTATCGGAAATTATTTGTAACTTTCGACAAGTAGACCAATGAATGGAACAGGTAGACGGTTGAAATCTTTGTATATATTGCTTCTATAAAGTCTAAGAAACATATATGCAAATCATCCAAACAGTACAATTCGCCAATTACTTGATCTTCAAGTTTAAGTGAACTACGAGCCCCATTGTTAATACTTTAACGGAAATTATTTGTAACTTGCGACAAGTAGAACAATGAATGGAACAGGTAGCCGGTTGAAATCTTTGTATATATTGCTTCTATATAGTCTAAGAAACATATATGCAAAGCATCCAAACAGTACAATTCGCCAATTTTTTGTTCTTCAAGTTTAAGTGGACAATGAGCCCCAATGGTTAATCCTTTATCGGAAATTATTTGTAAATTTCGACAAGTAGAACAATGAATGGAACAGGTAGCCGGTTGAAATCAATGTATATATTGCTTCTATATAGTCTAAGAAACATATATGCAAAGCATCCAAACAGTACCATTCGCCAATTTTTTGTTCTTCAAGTTTAAGTGAACTACGAGCCCCATTGTTAATCCCTTAACGGAAATTAATTGTAACTTTCTACAAGTCGAACAATGATTGGAACACGTAGACGGTTGAAATCTTTGTATATATTGCTTCTATAAAGTCTAAGAAACATATATGCAAATCATCCAAACAGTACAATTCGCCAATTATTTCATCTTCAATTTTAAGTGAACTACGAGCCCCATTGTTAATACTTTAACGGAAATTATTTGTAAATTTCGACAAGTAGAACAATGAATGGAACAGGTAGCCGGTTGAAATCAATGTATATATTGCTTCTATATAGTCTAAGAAACATATATGCAAAGCATCCAAACAGTACCATTCGCCAATTATTTGATCTTCAAGTTTAAGTGAACAACGAGCCCCATTGTTAATCCTTTAAAGGAAATTATTTGTAAATTTCGACAAGTAGAACAATGATTGGAACACGTAGACGGTTGAAATCTTTGTATATATTGCTTCCATATAGTCTAAGAAACATATATGCAAAGCATCCAAACAGTACCATTCGCCAATTTTTTGTTCTTCAAGTTTAAGTGAACTACGAGCCCCATTGTTAATCCTTTAAAGGAAATTATTTGTAAATTTCGACAAGTAGAACAATGAATGGAACAGGTAGACTGTTGAAATTATTGTATATATTGCTTCTATATAGTCTAAGAAATATATATGCAAAGCATCCAAACAGTACAATTCGCCGATTTTTTGTTCTTCAAGTTTAAGTGCACAATGAGCCCCATTGTTAATCCTTTAAAGGAAATTATTTGTAACTTTCGACAAGTAGAACAATGAATGGAACAGGTAGACGGTTGAAATCTTTGTATATATTGCTTCTATATAGTCTAAGAAAGATATATGCAAAGCATCCAAACAGTACAATTCGCCAATTTCTTGTTCTTCAAGTTTAAGTAAACTACGATCCCCATTGTTAATGCCTTAACGGAAATTATTTCTAACTTTCGACAAGTAGAACAATGAATGGAACAGGTAGACGGTTGAAATCTTTGTATATATTGCTTCTATAAAGTCTAAGAAACATATATGCAAATCATCCAAACAGTACAATTCGCCAATTATTTGATCTTCAAGTTTAAGTGAACTACGAGCCCCATTGTTAATACTTTAACGGAAATTATTTGTAACTTGCGAAATGTAGAACAATGAATGGAACAGGTAGACGGTTGAAATTAATGTATATATTGCTTCTATATAGTCTAAGAAACATATATGCAAAGCATCCAAATAGTACAATTCGCCAATTTTTTGTTCTTCAAGTTTAAGTGGACAATGAGCCCCAATGGTTAATCCTTTATCGGAAATTATTTGTAAATTTCGACAAGTAGAACAATGAATGGAACAGGTAGCCGGTTGAAATCAATGTATATATTGCTTCTATATAGTCTAAGAAACATATATGCAAAGCATCCAAACAGTACCATTCGCCAATTTTTTGTTCTTCAAGTTTAAGTGAACTACGAGCCCCATTGTTAATCCCTTAACGGAAATTAATTATAACTTTCTACAAGTCGAACAATGATTGGAACACGTAGACGGTTGAAATCTTTGTATATATTGCTTCCATATAGTCTAAGAAACATATATGCAAAGTATCCAAACAGTACAATTCGCCAATTTTTTGTTCTTCAAGTTTAAGTGAACAATGAGCCCCAATGGTTAATCCTTTATCGGAAATTATTTGTAAATTTCGACAAGTAGAACAATGAATGGAACAGGTAGCCGGTTGAAAACTTTGTATATATTGCTTCTATATAGTCTAAGAAACATATATGCAAATCATCCAAACAGTACAATTCGCCAATTTTATGTTCTTCAAGTTTAAATGAACTACGAACCCCATTGTTAATCCTTTAAAGGAAATTATTTGTAAATTTCGACAAGTTGAAAAATGAATGGAACAGGTAGACTGTTGAAATCATAGTATATATTGCTTCTATATAGTCTACGAAACACATATGCAAAGCATCCAAACAGTACAATTCGCCAATTTTATGTTCTTCAAGTTTAAATGCACTACGAACCACATTGTTAATCCTTTAAAGGAAATTATTTGTAAATTTCGACAATTTGAAAAATGAATGGAACAGGTAGACGGTTGAAATAATTGTATATATTGCTTCTATATAGTCTAAGAAACATATATGCAAATCATCAAAACAGTACAATTCGCCAATTTTTTTTCTTCAAGTTTTAGTGAACAATGAGCCCCAATGGTTAATCCTTTATCGGAAATTATTTGTAATTTTCGACAAGTAGAACAATGAATGGAACAGGTACCTAACCCAGGCGGTTGAAATCTTTGTATATATTGCTTCTATGTAGTCTAAGAAACATATATGCAAAGGATCCAAACTGTACCATTCGCCAATTTTTTGTTCTTCAAGTTTAAGTGAACAACGAGCCCCATTGACAATCATGAAACGGAAATTATTTGTAAGTTTCTACAAGTAGAACAATGAATAGAACAGGTAGACGGTTGAAATCTTTGTATATGCTGCTTCTATATAGTCTAAGAAACCTATATGCAAAGCATCTAAACAGTAACATTCGCCAATTTTTGTATCTTCGAGTATTAGTGAACAACGAGCCCCATTGATAATCATGAAATGGAAATTATTTGTAACTTTCTACAAGTAGAACAATGAATAGTACAGGTAGACGAGTGAAATCTTTCTATATATTGCTTCTATATAGTCTAAGATACATATATGCAAAGCATCCAAGCTGTACAATTCGCCAATTTATTGTTCTTCAAGTTTAAGTGAACAACGAGCCCCATTGTTAATCCTTTAAAGGAAATTATTTGTAAATTTCGACAAGTTGGAAAATGAATGGAACAGGTAGACGGTTGAGATCTTTGTATATATTGCTTCTATATAGTCTAAGAAACATATATGCAAAGGATCCAAACTGTACAATTCGCCAATTTTTTGTTCTTCAAGTTTAAGTGAACAACGAGCCGCATTGACAATCTTGAAACGGAAATTATTTGTAATTTTCGACAAGTAGAACAATGAATGGAACTGGTATACGGTTGAAATCTTTGTATATATTGCTGCTATAAGGTCTAAGAAACATATATGCAAATCATCCAAACAGTACAATTCGCCAATTTTATGTTCTTCAAGTTTAAATGAACTACGAACCCCATTGTTAATCCTTTAAAGGACATTATTTGTAAATTTCGACAAGTTGAAAAATGAATGGAACAGGTAGACTGTTGAAATCATTGTATATATTGCTTCTATATAGTCTAAGAAACATATATGCAAATCATCAAAACAGTACAATTCGCCAATTTTTTTTCTTCAAGTTTAAGTGAACTACGAGCCCCATTGTTAATCCTTTAACGGAAATTATTTGTAACTTTCGACAAGTAGAACAATGAATGGAACAGGTAGACGGTTGAAATCATTGTATATATTGCTTCTATATAGTCTAAGAAACATATATGCAAAGGATCCAAACTGTACCATTCGCCAATTTTTTGTTCTTCAAGTTTAAGTGAACAACGAGCCCCATTGACAATCTTGAAACGGAAATTATTTGTAATTTTCGACAAGTAGAACAATGAATGGAACTGGTATACGGTTGAAATCATTGCATATATTGCTTCTATATAGTCTAAGAAACATATATGCAAAGCCTCCAAACAGTACAGTTCGCCAATTTTTTGTTCTTCAAGTTTAAGTGAACTACGAGCCCCATTGTTAATCCTTTAACGGAAATTATTTGTATATTTCGACAAGTAGAACAATGAATGGAACAGGTAGACGGTTGAAATCATTGTATATATTGCTTCTATATAGTCTAAGAAACGTATATGCAAAGGATCCAAACTGTACCATTCGCCAATTTTTTGTTCTTCAAGTTTAAGTGAACAACGAGCCCCATTGACAATCTTGAAACGGAAATTATTTGTAAGTTTCTACAAGTAGAACAATGAATAGAACAGGTAGACGGTTGAAATCTTTGTATATGCTGCTTCTATATAGTCTAAGAAACCTATATGCAAAGCATCTAAACAGTAACATTCGCCAATTTTTGTATCTTCGAGTATTAGTGAACAACGAGCCCCATTGATAATCATGAAATGGAAATTATTTGTAACTTTCTACAAGTAGAACAATGAATAGTACAGGTAGACGAGTGAAATCTTTCTATATATTGCTTCTATATAGTCTAAGATACATATATGCAAAGCATCCAAGCTGTACAATTCGCCAATTTATTGTTCTTCAAGTTTAAGTGAACAACGAGCCCCATTGTTAATCCTTTAAAGGAAATTATTTGTAAATTTCGACAAGTTGAAAAATGAATGGAACAGGTAGACGGTTGAGATCTTTGTATATATTGCTTCTATATAGTCTAAGAAACATATATGCAAAGCCTCCAAACAGTACAATTCGCCAATTTTTTGTTCTTCAAGTTTAAGTGAACTACGAGCCCCATTGTTAATACTTTAACGGAAATTATTTGTAACTTTCGACAAGTTGAAAAATGAATGGAACAGGTAGACTGTTGAAATCATTGTATATATTGCTTCTATATAGTCTAAGAAACATATATGCAAATCATCAAAACAGTACAATTCGCCAATTTTTTTTCTTCAAGTATAAGTGAACAACGAGCCCCATTGTTAATCCTTTAAAGGAAATTATTTGTAAATTTCGACAAGTTGAAATATGAATGGAACAGGTAGACGGTTGAAATCTTTGTATATATTGCTGCTATAAGGTCTAAGAAACATATATGCAAATCATCCAAACAGTACAATTCGCCAATTTTATGTTCTTCAAGTTTAAATGAACTACGAACCCCATTGTTAATCCTTTAAAGGAAATTATTTGTAAATTTCGACAAGTTGAAAAATGAATGGAACAGGTAGACTGTTGAAATCATTGTATATATTGCTTCTATATAGTCTAAGAAACATATATGCAAATCATCAAAACAGTACAATTCGCCAATTTTTTTTCTTCAAGTATAAGTGAACTACGAGCCCCATTGTTAATCCTTTAAAGGAAATTATTTGTAAATTTCGACAAGTTGAAATATGAATGGAACAGGTAGACGGTTGAAATCATTGTATATATTGCTTCTATATAGTCTAAGAAACATATATGCAAATCATCCAAACAGTACAATTCGCCAATTTTTTGTTCTTCAAGTTTAAGTGAACAACGAGCCCCATTGATAATCAGGAAAGGGAAATTTTTTGTAAGTTTCTACAAGTAGAACAATGAATAGAACAGGTAGACGGTTGAATTCTTTGTATATGTTGCTTCTATATAGTCTTGGAAATCTATATGCAAAGCATCCAAACACTAACATTTGCCAATTTTATGTTCTTCAAGTTTAAGTGAACAACGAGCCCCATTGTTAATCCTTTAACGGAAAATAATTGTAACTTTCGACAAGTAGATCAATGAATGGAACAGGTAGACGGTTGAAATCTTTGTATATATTGCTTCTATATAGTCTAAGAAACATATATGCAAAGCATCCAAACAGTACCATTCGCCAATTTTTTGTTCTTCAAGTTTAAGTGAACTACGAGCCCCATTGTTAATCCCTTAACGGAAATTAATTGTAACTTTCTACAAGTTGAACAATGATTGGAACACGTAGACGGTTGAAATCTTTGTATATATTGCTTCTATAAAGTCTAAGAAACATATATGCAAATCATCCAAACAGTACAATTCGCCAATTATTTCATCTTCAAGTTTAAGTGAACTACGAGCCCCATTGTTAATACTTTAACGGAAATTATTTGTAAATTTCGACAAGTAGAACAATGAATGGAACAGGTAGCCGGTTGAAATCAATGTATATATTGCTTCTATATAGTCTAAGAAACATATATGCAAAGCATCCAAACAGTACCATTCGCCAATTATTTGATCTTCAAGTTTAAGTGAACAACGAGCCCCATTGTTAATCCTTTAAAGGAAATTATTTGTAAATTTCGACAAGTAGAACAATGAATGGAATAGGTAGACGGTTGAAATCATTGTATATATTGCTTCTATATAGTCTAAGAAACATATATGCAAATCATCCAAACAGTACAATTCGCCAATTTCTTGTTCTTCAAGTTTAAGTAAACTACAATCCCCATTGTTAATCCCTTAACGGAAATTATTTGTAACTTTCGACAAGTAGAACAATGAATGGAACAGGTAGACGGTTGAAATCTTTGTATATATTGCTTCTATATAGTCTAAGAAACATATATGCAAATCATCCAAACAGTACAATTCGCCAATTATTTGATCTTCAAGTTTAAGTGAACTACGAGCCCCATTGTTAATACTTTAACGGAAATTATTTGTAACTTGCGAAAAGTAGAACAATGAATGGAACAGGTAGACGGTTGAAATTAATGTATATATTGCTTCTATATAGTCTAAGAAACATATATGCAAAGCATCCAAACAGTACCATTCGCCACTTTTTTGTTCTTCAAGTTTAAGTGAACATCGAGCCCCATTGTTCATCCTTTAAAGGAAATTATTTGTAAATTTCGACAAGTAGAACAATGATTGGAACAGGTAGACGGTTGAAATCATTGTATATATTGCTTCTATATAGTCTAAGAAACATATATGCAAATCATCCAAACAGTACAATTCGCCAATTTTTTGTTCTTCAAGTTTAAGTGAACAATGAGCCCCATTGTTAATCCTTTAAAGGAAATTATTTGTAACTTTCGACAAGTAGAACAATGAATGGAACAGGTAGACGGTTGAAATCTTTGTATATATTGCTTCTATATAGTCTAAGAAACATATATGCAAAGCATCCAAACAGTACCATTCGCCACTTTTTTGTTCTTCAAGTTTAAGTGAACAACGAGCCCCATTGTTAATCCTTTAACGGAAATTAATTGTAACTTTCGACAAGTAGATCAATGAATGGAACAGGTAGCCGGTTGAAATCTGTGTATATATTGCTTCTATATAGTCTAAGAAACATATATGCAAAGCATCCAAACAGTACAATTCGCCAATTTTTTGTTCTTCAAGTTTAAGTGGACAATGAGCCCCAATGGTTAATCCTTTATCGGAAATTATTTGTAAATTTCGACAAGTAGAACAATGAATGGAACAGGTAGCCGGTTGAAATCAATGTATATATTGCTTCTATATAGTCTAAGAAACATATATGCAAAGCATCCAAACAGTACCATTCGCCAATTTTTTGTTCTTCAAGTTTAAGTGAACTACGAGCCCCATTGTTAATCCCTTAACGGAAATTAATTGTAACTTTCTACAAGTCGAACAATGATTGGAACACGTAGACGGTTGAAATCTTTGTATATATTGCTTCTATAAAGTCTAAGAAACATATATGCAAATCATCCAAACAGTTCAATTCGCCAATTATTTCATCTTCAATTTTAAGTGAACTACGAGCCCCATTGTTAATACTTTAACGGAAATTATTTGTAAATTTCGACAAGTAGAACAATGAATGGAACAGGTAGCCGGTTGAAATCAATGTATATATTGCTTCTATATAGTCTAAGAAACATATATGCAAAGCATCCAAACAGTACCATTCGCCAATTATTTGATCTTCAAGTTTAAGTGAACAACGAGCCCCATTGTTAATCCTTTAAAGGAAATTATTTGTAAATTTCGACAAGTAGAACAATGATTGGAACACGTAGACGGTTGAAATCTTTGTATATATTGCTTCCATATAGTCTAAGAAACATATATGCAAAGCATCCAAACAGTACCATTCGCCAATTTTTTGTTCTTCAAGTTTAAGTGAACTACGAGCCCCATTGTTAATCCTTTAAAGGAAATTATTTGTAAATTTCGACAAGTAGAACAATGAATGGAACAGGTAGACTGTTGAAATTATTGTATATATTGCTTCTATATAGTCTAAGAAATATATATGCAAAGCATCCAAACAGTACAATTCGCCGATTTTTTGTTCTTCAAGTTTAAGTGCACAATGAGCCCCATTGTTAATCCTTTAAAGGAAATTATTTGTAACTTTCGACAAGTAGAACAATGAATGGAACAGGTAGACGGTTGAAATCTTTGTATATATTGCTTCTATATAGTCTAAGAAAGATATATGCAAAGCATCCAAACAGTACAATTCGCCAATTTCTTGTTCTTCAAGTTTAAGTAAACTACGATCCCCATTGTTAATGCCTTAACGGAAATTATTTCTAACTTTCGACAAGTAGAACAATGAATGGAACAGGTAGACGGTTGAAATCTTTGTATATATTGCTTCTATAAAGTCTAAGAAACATATATGCAAATCATCCAAACAGTACAATTCGCCAATTATTTGATCTTCAAGTTTAAGTGAACTACGAGCCCCATTGTTAATACTTTAACGGAAATTATTTGTAACTTGCGAAATGTAGAACAATGAATGGAACAGGTAGACGGTTGAAATTAATGTATATATTGCTTCTATATAGTCTAAGAAACACATATGCAAAGCATCCAAACAGTACCATTCGCCACTTTTTTGTTCTTCAAGTTTAAGTGAACATCGAGCCCCATTGTTCATCCTTTAAAGGAAATTATTTGTAAATTTCGACAAGTAGAACATTGATTGGAACAGGTAGACGGTTGAAATCATTGTATATATTGCTTCTATATAGTCTAAGAAACATATATGCAAAGCATCCAAACAGTACAATTCGCCAATTTTTTGTTCTTCAAGTTTAAGTGAACAATGAGCCCCATTGTTAATCCTTTAAAGGAAATTATTTGTAACTTTCGACAAGTAGAACAATGAATGGAACAGGTAGACGGTTGAAATCTTTGTATATATTGCTTCTATATAGTCTAAGAAACATATATGCAAAGCATCCAAACAGTACAATTCGCCAATTTTTTGTTCTTCAGGTTTAAGTGAACAATGAGCCCCAATGGTTAATCCTTTATCGGAAATTATTTATAAATTTCGACAAGTAGAACAATGAATGGAACAGGTAGCCGGTTGAAATCTTTGTATATATTGCTTCTATATAGTCTAAGAAACATATATGCAAAGCATCCAAACAGTACAATTCGCCAATTTTTTGTTCTTCAAGTTTAAGTGGACAATGAGCCCCAATGGTTAATCCTTTATCGGAAATTATTTGTAAATTTCGACAAGTAGAACAATGAATGGAACAGGTAGCCGGTTGAAATCAATGTATATATTGCTTCTATATAGTCTAAGAAACATATATGCAAAGCATCCAAACAGTACCATTCGCCAATTTTTTGTTCTTCAAGTTTAAGTGAACTACGAGCCCCATTGTTAATCCCTTAACGGAAATTAATTGTAACTTTCTACAAGTCGAACAATGATTGGAACACGTAGACGGTTGAAATCTTTGTATATATTGCTTCCATATAGTCTAAGAAACATATATGCAAAGTATCCAAACAGTACAATTCGCCAATTTTTTGTTCTTCAAGTTTAAGTGAACAATGAGCCCCAATGGTTAATCCTTTATCGGAAATTATTTGTAAATTTCGACAAGTAGAACAATGAATGGAACAGGTAGCCGGTTGAAAACTTTGTATATATTGCTTCTATATAGTCTAAGAAACATATATGCAAATCATCCAAACAGTACAATTCGCCAATTTTATGTTCTTCAAGTTTAAATGAACTACGAACCCCATTGTTAATCCTTTAAAGGAAATTATTTGTAAATTTCGACAAGTTGAAAAATGAATGGAACAGGTAGACTGTTGAAATCATAGTATATATTGCTTCTATATAGTCTACGAAACACATATGCAAAGCATCCAAACAGTACAATTCGCCAATTTTATGTTCTTCAAGTTTAAATGCACTACGAACCACATTGTTAATCCTTTAAAGGAAATTATTTGTAAATTTCGACAATTTGAAAAATGAATGGAACAGGTAGACGGTTGAAATAATTGTATATATTGCTTCTATATAGTCTAAGAAACATATATGCAAATCATCAAAACAGTACAATTCGCCAATTTTTTTTCTTCAAGTTTTAGTGAACAATGAGCCCCAATGGTTAATCCTTTATCGGAAATTATTTGTAATTTTCGACAAGTAGAACAATGAATGGAACAGGTACCTAACCCAGGCGGTTGAAATCTTTGTATATATTGCTTCTATGTAGTCTAAGAAACATATATGCAAAGGATCCAAACTGTACCATTCGCCAATTTTTTGTTCTTCAAGTTTAAGTGAACAACGAGCCCCATTGACAATCATGAAACGGAAATTATTTGTAAGTTTCTACAAGTAGAACAATGAATAGAACAGGTAGACCGTTGAAATCTTTGTATATGCTGCTTCTATATAGTCTAAGAAACCTATATGCAAAGCATCTAAACAGTAACATTCGCCAATTTTTGTATCTTCGAGTATTAGTGAACAACGAGCCCCATTGATAATCATGAAATGGAAATTATTTGTAACTTTCTACAAGTAGAACAATGAATAGTACAGGTAGACGAGTGAAATCTTTCTATATATTGCTTCTATATAGTCTAAGATACATATATGCAAAGCATCCAAGCTGTACAATTCGCCAATTTATTGTTCTTCAAGTTTAAGTGAACAACGAGCCCCATTGTTAATCCTTTAAAGGAAATTATTTGTAAATTTCGACAAGTTGGAAAATGAATGGAACAGGTAGACGGTTGAGATCTTTGTATATATTGCTTCTATATAGTCTAAGAAACATATATGCAAAGGATCCAAACTGTACAATTCGCCAATTTTTTGTTCTTCAAGTTTAAGTGAACAACGAGCCCCATTGACAATCTTGAAACGGAAATTATTTGTAATTTTCGACAAGTAGAACAATGAATGGAACTGGTATACGGTTGAAATCTTTGTATATATTGCTGCTATAAGGTCTAAGAAACATATATGCAAATCATCCAAACAGTACAATTCGCCAATTTTATGTTCTTCAAGTTTAAATGAACTACGAACCCCATTGTTAATCCTTTAAAGGACATTATTTGTAAATTTCGACAAGTTGAAAAATGAATGGAACAGGTAGACTGTTGAAATCATTGTATATATTGCTTCTATATAGTCTAAGAAACATATATGCAAATCATCAAAACAGTACAATTCGCCAATTTTTTTTCTTCAAGTTTAAGTGAACTACGAGCCCCATTGTTAATCCTTTAACGGAAATTATTTGTAACTTTCGACAAGTAGAACAATGAATGGAACAGGTAGACGGTTGAAATCATTGTATATATTGCTTCTATATAGTCTAAGAAACATATATGCAAAGGATCCAAACTGTACCATTCGCCAATTTTTTGTTCTTCAAGTTTAAGTGAACAACGAGCCCCATTGACAATCTTGAAACGGAAATTATTTGTAATTTTCGACAAGTAGAACAATGAATGGAACTGGTATACGGTTGAAATCATTGCATATATTGCTTCTATATAGTCTAAGAAACATATATGCAAAGCCTCCAAACAGTACAGTTCGCCAATTTTTTGTTCTTCAAGTTTAAGTGAACTACGAGCCCCATTGTTAATCCTTTAACGGAAATTATTTGTATATTTCGACAAGTAGAACAATGAATGGAACAGGTAGACGGTTGAAATCATTGTATATATTGCTTCTATATAGTCTAAGAAACGTATATGCAAAGGATCCAAACTGTACCATTCGCCAATTTTTTGTTCTTCAAGTTTAAGTGATCAACGAGCCCCATTGACAATCTTGAAACGGAAATTATTTGTAAGTTTCTACAAGTAGAACAATGAATAGAACAGGTAGACGGTTGAAATCTTTGTATATGCTGCTTCTATATAGTCTAAGAAACCTATATGCAAAGCATCTAAACAGTAACATTCGCCAATTTTTGTATCTTCGAGTATTAGTGAACAACGAGCCCCATTGATAATCATGAAATGGAAATTATTTGTAACTTTCTACAAGTAGAACAATGAATAGTACAGGTAGACGAGTGAAATCTTTCTATATATTGCTTCTATATAGTCTGAGATACATATATGCAAAGCATCCAAGCTGTACAATTCGCCAATTTATTGTTCTTCAAGTTTAAGTGAACAACGAGCCCCATTGTTAATCCTTTAAAGGAAATTATTTGTAAATTTCGACAAGTTGAAAAATGAATGGAACAGGTAGACGGTTGAGATCTTTGTATATATTGCTTCTATATAGTCTAAGAAACATATATGCAAAGCCTCCAAACAGTACAATTCGCCAATTTTTTGTTCTTCAAGTTTAAGTGAACTACGAGCCCCATTGTTAATACTTTAACGGAAATTATTTGTAACTTTCGACAAGTAGATCAATGAATGGAACAGGTAGACGGTTGAAATCAATGTATATATTGTTTCTATATAGTCTGAGAAACATATATGCAAAGCATCTAAACAGTACAATTCGCCAATTTTTTGTTCTTCAAGTTTTAGTGAACAATGAGCCCCAATGATTAATCCTTTATCGGAAATTATTTGTAATTTTCGACAAGTAGAACAATGAATGGAACAGGTACCTAACCCAGGCGGTTGAAATCTTTGTATATATTGCTTCTATGTAGTCTAAGAAACATATATGCAAAGGATCCAAACTGTACCATTCGTCAATTTTTTGTTCTTCAAGTTTAAGTGAACAACGAGCCCCATTGACAATCATGAAACGGAAATTATTTGTAAGTTTCTACAAGTAGAACAATGAATAGAACAGGTAGACGGTTGAAATCTTTGTATATGCTGCTTCTATATAGTCTAAGAAACCTATATGCAAAGCATCTAAACAGTAACATTCGCCAATTTTTGTATCTTCGAGTATTAGTGAACAACGAGCCCCATTGATAATCATGAAATGGAAATTATTTGTAACTTTCTACAAGTAGAACAATGAATAGTACAGGTAGACGAGTGAAATCTTTCTATATATTGCTTCTATATAGTCTAAGAAACATATATGCAAAGGATCCAAACTGTACAATTCGCCAATTTTTTGTTCTTCAAGTTTAAGTGAACAACGAGCCCCATTGACAATCTTGAAACGGAAATTATTTGTAATTTTCGACAAGTAGAACAATGAATGGAACTGGTATACGGTTGAAATCTTTGTATATATTGCTGCTATAAGGTCTAAGAAACATATATGCAAATCATCCAAACAGTACAATTCGCCAATTTTATGTTCTTCAAGTTTAAATGAACTACGAACCCCATTGTTAATCCTTTAAAGGAAATTATTTGTAAATTTCGACAAGTTGAAAAATGAATGGAACAGGTAGACTGTTGAAATCATTGTATATATTGCTTCTATATAGTCTAAGAAACATATATGCAAATCATCAAAACAGTACAATTCGCCAATTTTTTTTCTTCAAGTATAAGTGAACTACGAGCCCCATTGTTAATCCTTTAAAGGAAATTATTTGTAAATTTCGACAAGTTGAAATATGAATGGAACAGGTAGACGGTTGAAATCATTGTATATATTGCTTCTATATAGTCTAAGAAACATATATGCAAATCATCCAAACAGTACAATTCGCCAATTTTTTGTTCTTCAAGTTTAAGTGAACAACGAGCCCCATTGATAATCAGGAAAGGGAAATTTTTTGTAAGTTTCTACAAGTAGAACAATGAATAGAACAGGTAGACGGTTGAATTCTTTGTATATGTTGCTTCTATATAGTCCTGGAAATCTATATGCAAAGCATCCAAACACTAACATTTGCCAATTTTATGTTCTTCAAGTTTAAGTGAACTACGAGCCCCATTGTTAATCCTTTAACGGAAATTATTTGTAAATTTCGACAAGTAGAACAATGAATGGAACAGGTAGACGGTTGAAATCATAGTATATATTGCTTCTATATAGTCTACGAAACACATATGCAAAGCATCCAAACAGTACAATTCGCCAATTTTATGTTCTTCAAGTTTAAATGAACTACGAACCACATTGTTAATCCTTTAAAGGAAATTATTTGTAAATTTCGGCAAGTAGAACAATGAATGAAACAGGTAGACGGTCGAAATCTTTGTATATATTGCTTCTATATAATCTAAGAAACATATATGCAAAGGATCCAAACTGTACCATTCGCCAATTTTTTGTTCTTCAAGTTTAAGTGAACAACGAGCCCCATTGACAATCTTGAAACGGAAATTATTTGTAATTTTCGACAAGTAGAACAATGAATGGAACAGGTAGACGGGTGAAATCATTCTATATATTGCTTCTAAATAGTCTAAGAAACATATATGCAAAGCATCCAAACAGTACAATTCGCCAATTTTTTGTTCTTCAAGTTTAAGTGAACCATGAGCCCCAATGGTTAATCCTTTATCGGAAATTATTTGTAACTTTCGACAAGTAGAACAATGAATGGAACAGGTAGACGGTTGAAATCTTTGTATATATTGCTTCTATATAGTCTATGAAACATATTTGCAAAGCATCCAAACAGTACCATTCGCAATTTTTTTGTTCTTCAAGTTTAAGTGAACAACGAGCCCCATTGTTAATGCCTTAACGGAAATTATTTGTAACTTTCGACAAGTAGAACAATGAATGGAACAGGTAGACGGTTGAAATCTTTGTATATATTGCTTCTATATTGTCTAAGAAATATATATGCAAAGCATCCAAACAGTACCATTCGCCAATTTTTTGTTCTTCAAGTTTAAGTGAACAATGAGCCCCAATGGTTAATCTTTTATCGGATATTATTTGTAATTTTCGACAAGTAGAACAATGAATGGAACAGGTAGACGGTTGAAATCTTTGTATATATTGCTTCTATATAATCTAAGAAACAAATATGCAAAGCATCCAAACAGTACCATTCGCCAATTTTTTGATCTTCAAGTTTAAGTGAACAGCGAGCCCCATTGATAATCATGAAATGGAAATTATTTGTAACTTTCTACAAGTAGAACAATGAATAGTACAGGTAGACGGGTGTAATCTTTCTATATGTTGCTTCTAACTAGTCTAAGAAACATATATGCAAAGCATCCAAACAGTACAATTCGCCAATTTTTTGTTCTTCAAGTTTAAGTGAACTACGAGCCACATTGTTAATTCTTTAAAGGAAATTATTTGTAATTTTCGACAAATCGAACAATGAATGGAACAGGTAGACGGTTGAAATATTTGTATATATTGCTTCTATATAATATAAGAAACATATATTCAAAGCATCCAAACAGTACCATTCGCCAATTTTTTGTTCTTCAAGTTTAAGTGAACTACGAGCCCCATTATTAATCCTTTAACGGAAATTATTTGTAACTTGCGACAAGTAGAACAATGAGTGGATCAGGCAGACGGTTGAGATCATTGTATATATTGCTTCCATATAGCCTAAGAAACATATATGCAAAGCAACCAAACAGTACCTTTCGCCAATTTTTTGATCTTCAGGTTTTAGTAAACTACGATCCCCATTGTTAATCCCTTAACGGAAATTAATTGTAACTTTCTACAAGTAGAACAATGATTGGAACACGTAGACGGTTGAAATCTTTGTATATATTGCTTCCATATAGTCTAAGAAACATATATGCAAAGCAACCAAACAGTACCATTCGCCAATTTTTTGATCTTCAGGTTTAAGTGAACAGCGAGCCCCATTGATAATCATGAAATGGAAATTATTTGTAACTTTCTACAAGTAGAACAATGAATAGTACAGGTAGACGGGTGAAATCTTTCTATATATTGCTTCTAATTAGTCTAAGAAACATCTATGCAAAGCATCCAAACAGTACAATTCGCCAATTTTTTGTTCTTCAAGTTTAAGTGAACTACGAGCCCCATTGTTAATCCTTTAAAGGAAATTATTTGTAAATTTCGACAAGTAGAACAATGAATGGAACTGGTAGACGGTTGAAATCTTTGTATATATTGCTTCTATATAGTCTAAGAAACATATATGCAAAGCATCCAAACAGTACCATTCGCCAATTTTTTGTTCTTCAAGTTTAAGTGAACAACGAGCCCCATTGATAATCATGAAACGGAAATTATTTGTAAATTTCTACAAGTAGAACAATGAATGGAACAGGTAGACTGTTGAAATCATTGTATATATTGCTTCTATATAGTCTAAGAAACATATATG
This sequence comes from Cerceris ruficornis, assembly GCA_963989415.1. NCBI lineage: Eukaryota > Metazoa > Arthropoda > Insecta > Hymenoptera > Crabronidae > Cerceris > Cerceris ruficornis. The sequence continues at coordinate 1,832,471 of CAXDIW010000301.1, read as the reverse complement.
CAAAGCGTCCAAACAGTACAATTCGCCAATTATTTGATCTTCAAGTTTAAGTAAAATACGATCCCCATTGTTAATCCTTTAAAGGAAATTATTTGTAAATTTCGACAAGTAGAACAATGAATGGAACAGGTAGACTGTTGAAATCATTGTATATATTGCTTCTATATAGTCTAAGAAACATATATGCAAAGCGTCCAAACAGTACAATTCGCCAATTATTTGATCTTCAAGTTTAAGTGAACTACGAGCCCCATTGTTAATACTTTAACGGAAATTATTTGTAAATTTCGACAAGTAGAACAATGATTGGAACACGTAGACGGTTGAAATCTTTGTATATATTGATTCCATATAGTCTAAGAAACATGTACGCAAAGCATCCAAACAGTACCATTCGCCAATTTTTTGTTCTTCAAGTTTAAGTGAACAATGGGCCCCAATGGTTAATCCTTTATCGGAAATTATTTGTAACTTTCGGCAAGTAGAACAATGAATGGAACAGGTAGACGGTTGAAATCTTTGTATATATTGCTTCTATATAATCTAAGAAACATATATGCAAAGCATCTAAATAGTAACAATCGCCAATCTTTTGATCTTCAAGTTTAAGTGAACAGCGAGCCCCATTGATAATCATGAAATGGAAATTATTTGTAACGTTCTACAAGTAGAACAATGAATAGTACAGGTAGACGGGTGAAATCTTTCTATATATTGCTTCTAAATAGTCTAAGAAACATCTATGCAAAGCATCAAACAGTACAATTCGCCAATTTTTTGTTCTTCAAGTTTAAGTGAACTACGATCCCCATTGTTAATCCCTTAACGGAAATTATTTGTAACTTTCGACATGCAGAACAATGAATGGAACAGGTAGACGGTTGAAATCATTATATATATTGCTTCTATATAGTCTAAGAAACATATATGCAAAGCATCCAATCAGTACAATTCGCCAATTTTTTGTTCTTCAAGTTTAAGTAAACTACGATCCCCATTGTTAATCCCTTAACGGAAATTATTTGTAACATTCGACAAGTAGAACAATGAATGGAACAGGTAGACGGTTGAAATCTTTGTATATATTGCTTCCATATAGTGTAAGAAAGATGTACGCAAAGCATCCAGACAGTACCATTCGCCCATTTTTTGTTCTTCAAGTTTAAGTGAACAATGAGCCCCAATGGTTAATCCTTTATCGGAAATTATTTGTAATTTTCGCCAAGTAGAACAATGAATGGAACTGGTAGAAGGTTGAAATCTTTGTATATATTGCTTCTATATAATCTAAGAAACATATATGCAAAGCATCCAAACAGTACCATTCGCCAATTTTTTGTTCTTCAAGTTTAACTGAACAATGAGCCTCATTGTTAATCCTTTATCGGAAATTATTTGTAACTTTCGACAAGTAGAACAATGAATGGAACAGGTAGACGGTTGAAATCTTTGTATATATTGCTTCTATATAGTCTAAGAAACATATATGCAAAGCATCCAAACAGTACAATTCGACAATTTATTGTTCTTCAAGTTTAAGTGAACAACGAGCCCCATTGTTAATCCTTTAAAGGAAATTATTTGTAAATTTCCACAAGTAGAACAATGATTGGAACACGTAGACGGTTGAAATCTCTGTATATATTGCTTCCATATAGTCTAAGAAACATGTACGCAAAGCATCCAAACAGTACCATTCGCCAATTTTTTGTTCTTCAAGTTTAAGTGAACAATGAGCCCCAATGGTTAATCCTTTATCGGAAATTATTTGTAATTTTCGACAAGTAGAACAATGAATGGAACAGGTAGACGGTTGAAATCTTTGTACATATTGCTTCTATATAATCTAAGAAACATATATGCAAAGCATCTAAACAGTAACAATCGCCAATATTTTGATCTTCAAGTTTAAGTGAACAGCGAGCCCCATTGATAATCATGAAATGGAAATTATTTGTAACTTTCTACAAGTAGAACAATGAATAGTACAGTTAGACGGGTGAAATCTTTCTATATATTGCTTCTAAATAGTCTAAGAAACATGTACGCAAAGCATCGAAACAGTACCATTCGCCAATTTTTTGTTCTTCAAGTTTAGTGTACAATGAGCCCCAATGGTTAATCCTTTATCGGAAATTATTTGTAACTTTCGACAAGTAGAACAATGAATGGAACAGGTAGACTGTTGAAATCATTTGTATATATTGCTTCTATATAGTCTAAGAAACATATCTGCATATCATCCAAACAGTACAATTCGCCAATTATTTGATCTTCAAGTTTAAGTGAACAACGAGCCCCATTGTTAATCCTTTAAAGGAAATTATTTGTAAATTTCGACAAGTAGAACAATGATTGGAACACGTAGACGGTTGAAATCTCTGTATATATTGCTTCCATATAGTCTAAGAAACATGTACGCAAAGCATCCAAACAGTACCATTCGCCAATTTTTTGTTCTTCAAGTTTAAGTGAACAATGAGCCCCAATGGTTAATCCTTTATCGGAAATTATTTGTAATTTTCGACAAGTAGAACAATGAATGGAACAGGTAGACGGTTGAAATCTTTGTACATATTGCTTCTATATAATCTAAGAAACATATATGCAAAGCATCTAAACAGTAACAATCGCCAATATTTTGATCTTCAAGTTTAAGTGAACAGCGAGCCCCATTGATAATCATGAAATGGAAATTATTTGTAACTTTCTACAAGTAGAACAATGAATAGTACAGTTAGACGGGTGAAATCTTTCTATATATTGCTTCTATATAGTCTAAGAAACATATATGCAAAGCATCCAAATAGTACAATTCGACAATTTTTTGTTCTTCAAGTTTAAGTGAACAATGAGCCCCAATGGTTAATCCTTTATCGGAAATTATTTGTAATTTTCGACAAGTAGAACAATGAATGGAACAGGTAGACGGTTGAAATCTTTGTATATATTGCTTCTATATAGTCTAAGAAACATATATGCAAAGCATCCAAACAGTACCATTCGCCAATTTTTTGTTCTTCAAGTTTAAGTGAACTACGAGCCCCATTGTTAATCCTTTAAAGGAAATTATTTGTAAATTTCGACAAGTAGAACAATGATTGGAACACGTAGACGGTTGAAATCTTTGTATATATTGCTTCCATATAGTCTAAGAAACATGTACGCAAAGCATCCAAACAGTACCATTCGCCAATTTTTTGATCTTCAAGTTTAAGTGAACAGCGAGCCCCATTGATAATCATGAAATAGAAATTATTTGTAACTTTCTACAAGCAGAACAATGAATAGTACAGGTAGACGGGTGAAATCTTTCTATATATTGCTTCTAAATAGTCTAAGAAACACATATGCAAAGCATCCAAACTGTACATTTCGCCAATTTTTTGTTCTTCAAGTTTAAGTGAACAAAGAGCCCCAATGTTAATCCTTTAAAGGAAATTATTTGTAAATTTCGACAAGGAGAACAATGAATGGAACAGGTAGAATGTTGAAATCATTGTATATATTGCTTCTATATAGTCTAAGAAACATATATGCAAAGCGTCCAAACAGTATAATTCGCCAATTATTTGATCTTCAAGTTTAAGTGAACTACGAGCCCCATTGTTAATACTTTAACGGAAATTATTTGTAAATTTCGACAAGTAGAACAATGATTGGAACACGTAGACGGTTGAAATCTTTGTATATATTGATTCCATATAGTCTAAGAAACATGTACGCAAAGCATCCAAACAGTACCATTCGCCAATTTTTTGTTCTTCAAGTTTAAGTGAACAATGGGCCCCAATGGTTAATCCTTTATCGGAAATTATTTGTAACTTTCGGCAAGTAGAACAATGAATGGAACAGGTAGACGGTTGAAATCTTTGTATATATTGCTTCTATATAATCTAAGAAACATATATGCAAAGCATCTAAATAGTAACAATCGCCAATCTTTTGATCTTCAAGTTTAAGTGAACAGCGAGCCCCATTGATAATCATGAAATGGAAATTCTTTGTAACTTTCTACAAGTAGAACAATGAATAGTACAGTTAGACGGGTGAAATCTTTCTATATATTGCTTCTAAATAGTCTAAGAAACATGTACGCAAAGCATCGAAACAGTACCATTCGCCAATTTTTTGTTCTTCAAGTTTAAGTGAACAATGAGCCCCAATGGTTAATCCGTTATCGGAAATTATTTGTAACTTTCGACAAGTAGAACAATGAATGGAACAGGTAGACGGTTGAAATCATTGTATATATTGGTTCTATATAGTCTAAGAAACATATATGCAAAGCATCCAAATAGTACAATTCGCCAATTTTTTGTTCTTCAAGTTTAGTGTACAATGAGCCCCAATGGTTAATCCTTTATCGGAAATTATTTGTAATTTTCGACAAGTAGAACAATGAATGGAACAGGTAGACGGTTGAAATCTTTGTACATATTGCTTCTATATAGTCTAAGAAACATATATGCAAAGCATCCAAATAGTACAATTCGACAATTTTTTGTTCTTCAAGTTTAAGTGAACAATGAGCCCCAATGGTTAATCCTTTATCGGAAATTATTTGTAATTTTCGACAAGTAGAACAATGAATGGAACAGGTAGACGGTTGAAATCTTTGTTCATATTGCTTCTATATAATCTAAGAAACATATATGCAAAGCATCTAAACAGTAACAATCGCCAATTTTTTGATGTTCAAGTTTAAGTGAACAGCGAGCCCCATTGATAATCATGAAATGGAAATTATTTCTAACTTTCTACAAGTAGAACAATGAATAGTACAGTTAGACGGTTGAAATCTTTGTATATATTGCTTCTATATAGTCTAAGAAACATATATGAAAAGCATCCAAACAGTACCATTCGCCAATTTTTTGTTCTTCAAGTTTAAGTGAACAATGAGCCCCATTGTTAATCCTTTAAAGGAAATTATTTGTAACTTTCGACAAGTAGAACAGTGAATGGAACTGGTAGACGGTTGAAATCTTTTTATATGTTGCTTCTAAATAGTCTAAGAAACATGTACGCAAAGCATCCAAACAGTACCATTCGCCAATTTTTTGTTCTTCAAGTTTAAGTGAACAATGAGCCCCAATGGTTAATCCGTTATCGGAAATTATTTGTAACTTTCGACAAGTAGAACAATGAATGGAACAGGCAGACGGTTGAAATCATTGTATATATTGCTTCTATATAGTCTAAGAAACATATATGCAAAGCATCCAAATAGTACAATTCGACAATTTTTTGTTCTTCAAATTTAAGTGAACAATGAGCCCCAATGGTTAATCCTTTATCGGAAATTATTTGTAATTTTCGACAAGTAGAACAATGAATGGATCATGTAGACGGTTGAAATCATTGTATATATTGCTTCTATATAGTCTGCGAAACAAATATGCAAAGCATCCAAACAGTACAATTCGCCAATTATTTCATCTTCATGTTTAAGTGAACTACGAGCCCCATTGTTAATCCTTTAAAGGAAATTATTTGTAAATTTCGACAAGTAGAAAAATGATTGGAACACGTAGGCGGTTGAAATCTTTGTATATATTGCTTCCATATAGTCTAAGAAACATGTACGCAAAGCATCCAAACAGTACCGTTCGCCAATTTTTTGTTCTTCAAGTTTAAGTGAACTACGAGCCCCATTGTTAATCCTTTAAAGGAAATTATTTGTAAATTTCGACAAGTAGAACAATGAATGGAACAGGTAGACGGTTGAAATCTTTGTATATATTGCTTCTATATAGTCTAAGAAACATATATGCAAAGCATCCAAACAGTACCATTCGCCAATTTTTTGTTCTTCAAGTTTAAGTGAACTACGAGCCCCATTGTTAATCCTTTAAAGGAAATTATTTGTAAATTTCGACAAGTAGAACAATGATTGGAACACGTAGACGGTTGAAATCTTTGTATATATTGCTTCCATATAGTCTAAGAAACATGTACGCAAAGCATCCAAACAGTACCATTCGCCAATTTTTTGATCTTCAAGTTTAAGTGAACAGCGAGCCCCATTGATAATCATGAAATAGAAATTATTTGTAACTTTCTACAAGCAGAACAATGAATAGTACAGGTAGACGGGTGAAATCTTTCTATATATTGCTTCTAAATAGTCTAAGAAACACATATGCAAAGCATCCAAACTGTACATTTCGCCAATTTTTTGTTCTTCAAGTTTAAGTGAACAATGAGCCCCAATGTTAATCCTTTAAAGGAAATTATTTGTAAATTTCGACAAGGAGAACAATGAATGGAACAGGTAGACTGTTGAAATCATTGTATATATTGCTCCTATATAGTCTAAGAAACATATATGCAAAGCATCCAAACAGTACAATTCGCCAATTTTTTGTTCTTCAAGTTTAAGTAAACTACGATCCCCATTGTTAATCCCTTAACGGAAATTATTTGTAACTTCCGACGAGTAGAACAATGAATGGAACAGGTAGACGGTTGAAATCAATGTATATATTGCTTCTATATAGTCTAAGAAACATATATGCAAAGCATCCAAACAGTACCATTCGCCAATTTTTTGTTGTTCAAGTTTAAGTGAACAATGAGCCCCATTGTTAATCCTTTATCGGAAATTATTTGTAACTTTCGACAAGTAGAACAATGAATGGAACAGGTAGACGGTTGAAATCTTTGTATATATTGCTTCTATATAATCTAAGAAACATACATGCAAAGCATCCAAACAGTACAATTCGCCAATTTATTGTTCTTCAAGTTTAAGTGAACAACGAGCCCCATTGTTAATCCTTTATCGGAAATTATTTGTAACTTTCGACAAGTAGAACAATGAATGGAACAGGTAGACGGTTGAAATCTTTGTATATATTGCTTCTATATAATCTAAGAAACATATATGCAAACCATCCAAACAGTACAATTCGCCAATTATTTCATCTTCAAGTTTAAGTGAACTACGAGCCCCATTGTTAATACTTTAACGGAAATTATTTGTAACTTGCGACAAGTAGAACAATGAGTGGATCAGGTAGACGGTTGAAAGCAATGTATATACTGCTTCTATATAGTCTAAGAAGCATATATGAAAAGCATCCAAACAGTACCACTCGCCAATTTTTTGTTCTTCAAGTTTAAGTGAACAATGAGCCCCATTGTTAATCCTTTAAAGGAAATTATTTGTAACTTTCGACAAGTAGAACAATGAATGGAACTGGTAGACGGTTGAAATCTTTTTACATGTTGCTTCTATATAGTCTAAGAAACATATATGCAAAGCATCCAAACAGTACCATTCGCCAATTTTTTGTTCTTCAAGTTTAAGTGAACAATGAACCCCAATGGTTAATCCTTTATCGGAAATTATTTGTAATTTTCGACAAGTAGAACAATGAATGGAACAGGTAGACGGTTGAAATCTTTGTATATATTGCTTCTATATAGTCTAAGAAACATATATGAAAAGCATCCAAACAGTACCATTCGCCAATTTTTTGTTCTTCAAGTTTAAGTGAACAATGAGCCCCATTGTTAATCCTTTAAAGGAAATTATTTGTAACTTTCGACAAGTAGAACAGTGAATGGAACTGGTAGACGGTTGAAATCTTTTTATATGTTGCTTCTATATATTCTAAGAAACATATATGCAAAGCATCCAAACAGTACAATTCGCCAATTTTTTGTTCTTCAAGTTTAAGTGAACAATGAGCCCCAATGGTTAATCCTTTATCGGAAATTATTTGTAATTTTCGACAAGTAGAACAATGAATGGAACAGGTAGACGGTTGAAATCATTGTATATATTGCTTCTATATAGTCTAAGAAACATATATGCAAAGAATCCAAATAGTACAATTCGACAATTTTTTGTTCTTCAAGTTTAGTGTACAATGAGCCCCAATGGTTAATCCTTTATCGGAAATTATTTGTAATTTTCGACAAGTAGAACAATGAATGGAACAGGTAGACGGTTGAAATCTTTGTATATATTGCTTCTATATAATCTAAGAAACATATATGCAAAGCATCCAAACAGTACAATTCGCCAATTATTTCATCTTCAAGTTTAAGTGAACTACGAGCCCCATTGTTAATACTTTAACGGAAATTATTTGTAACTTGCGACAAGTAGAACAATGAGTGGAACAGGTAGTCGGTTGAAATCAATGTATATATTGCTTCTATATAGTCTAAGAAACATATATGAAAAGCATCCAAACAGTACCATTCGCCAATTTTTTGTTCTTCAAGTTTAAGTGAACAATGAGCCCCATTGTTAATCCTTTATCGGAAATTATTTGTAACTTTCGACAAGTAGAACAATGAATGGAACTGGTAGACGGTTGAAATCTTTTTATATATTGCTTCTATATAGTCTAAGAAACATATATGCAAAGCATCCAAATAGTACCAGTCGCCCATTTTTTGTTCTTCAAGTTTAAGTGAACAACGAGGGCCATTGATAATCATGAAACGGAAATTATTTGTAACTTTCTACAAGTAGAACAATGAATAGTACAGGTAGACGGGTGAAATCTTTCTATATATTGCTTCTAAATAGTCTAAGAAACACATATGCAAAGCATCCAAGCAGTGCAATTCGCCAATTTTTTGTTCTTCAAGTTTAAGTGAATTACGAGCCCCATTGTTAATCCTTTAAAGGAAATTGTTTGTAAATTTCGACAAGTAGAACATTGAATGGAACAGGTAGACGGTTGAAATCTTTGTATATATTGCTTCTATATAGTCTAAGAAACATATATGCAATGCATCCAAACAGTACCATTCGCCAATTTTTTGTTCTTCAAGTTTAAGTGAACTACGAGCCCCATTGTTAATCCTTTAAAGGAAATTATTTGTAAATTTCGACAAGTAGAACAATGAATGGAACAGGTAGACTGTTGAAATCATTGTATATATTGCTTCTATATAGTCTAAGAAACATATACGCAAAGCATCCAAACAGTACAATTCGCCAATTTTTTGTTCTTCAAGTTTAAGAAAACTACGATCCCCATTGTTAATCCCTTAACGGTAATTATTTGTAACTTTCGACAAGTAGAACAATGAATAGTACAGGTAGACGGGTGAAATCTTTCTATATATTGCTTCTAAATAGTCTAAGAAACACATATGCAAAGCATCCAAACTGTACAATTCGCCAATTTTTTGTTCTTCATGTTTAAGTGATCAATGAGCCCCAATGTTAATCCTTTAAAGGAAATTATTTGTAAATTTCGACAAGTAGAACAATGAATGGAACAGGTAGACTGTTGAAATCAATGTATATATTGCTTCTATATAGTCTAAGAAACATATATGCAAAGAATCCAAACAGTACCATTCGCCAATTTTTTGTTCTTCAAGTTTAAGTGAACAATGAACCCCAATGGTTAATCCTTTATCGGAAATTATTTGTAATTTCCGACAAGTAGAACAATGAATGGAACAGGTAGACGGTTGAAATCATTGTATATATTGCTTCTATATAGTCTAAGAAACATATATGCAAAGAATCCAAACAGTACCATTCGCCAATTTTTTGTTCTTCAAGTTTAAGTGAACAATGAACCCCAATGGTTAATCCTTTATCGGAAATTATTTGTAATTTTCGACAAGTAGAACAATGAATGGAACAGGTAGACGGTTGAAATCTTTGTATATATTGCTTCTATATAGTCTAAGAAACATATATGAAAAGCATCCAAACAGTACCATTCGCCAATTTTTTGTTCTTCAAGTTTAAGTGAACAATGAGCCCCATTGTTAATCCTTTAAAGGAAATTATTTGTAACTTTCGACAAGTAGAACAGTGAATGGAACTGGTAGACGGTTGAAATCTTTTTATATGTTGCTTCTAAATAGTCTAAGAAACATGTACGCAAAGCATCCAAACAGTACCATTCGCCAATTTTTTGTTCTTCAAGTTTAAGTGAACAATGAGCCCCAATGGTTAATCCGTTATCGGAAATTATTTGTAACTTTCGACAAGTAGAACAATGAATGGAACAGGCAGACGGTTGAAATCATTGTATATATTGCTTCTATATAGTCTAAGAAACATATATGCAAAGCATCCAAATAGTACAATTCGACAATTTTTTGTTCTTCAAGTTTAAGTGAACAATGAGCCCCAATGGTTAATCCTTTATCGGAAATTATTTGTAATTTTCGACAAGTAGAACAATGAATGGAACAGGTAGACGGTTGAAATCTTTGTATATATTGCTTCTATATAGTCTAAGAAACATATATGCAAAGCATCCAAACAGTACCATTCGCCAATTTTTTGTTCTTCAAGTTTAAGTGAACTACGAGCCCCATTGTTAATCCTTTAAAGGAAATTATTTGTAAATTTCGACAAGTAGAACAATGAATGGAACAGGTAGACTGTTGTAATCATTGTATATATTGCTTCTATATAGTCTAAGAAACATATATGCAAAGCATCCAAACAGTACAATTCGCCAATTTTTTGTTCTTCAAGTTTAAGTGAACTACGAGCCCCATTGTTAATCCTTTAAAGGAAATTATTTGTAAATTTCCACAAGTAGAACAATGAATGGATCAGGTAGACGGTTGAAATCTTTGTATATATTGCTTCTATATAGTCTAAGAAACATATATGCAAAGCATCCAAACAGTACAATTCGCCAATTTATTGTTCTTCAAGTTTAAGTAAACTACGAGCCCCATTGTTAATTCTTTAAAGGAAATTATTTGTAAATTTCGACAAGTAGAACAATGAATGGAACAGGTAGACTGTTGAAATCATTGTATATATTGCTTCTATATAATCTAAGAAACATATATGCAAAGCATCCAAACAGTACAATTCGCCAATTTTTTGTTCTTCAAGTTTAAGTGAACAACGAGCCCCATTGTTAATCCTTTAAAGGAAATTATTTGTAAATTTCGACAAGTAGAACAATGATTGGAACACGTAGACGGTTGAAATCTTTGTATATATTGCTTCCATATAGTCTAAGAAACATGTACGCAAAGCATCCAAACAGTACCATTCGCCAATTTTTTGATCTTCAAGTTTAAGTGAACAGCGAGCCCCATTGATAATCATGAAATAGAAATTATTTGTAACTTTCTACAAGCAGAACAATGAATAGTACAGGTAGACGGGTGAAATCTTTCTATATATTGCTTCTAAATAGTCTAAGAAACACATATGCAAAGCATCCAAACTGTACATTTCGCCAATTTTTTGTTCTTCAAGTTTAAGTGAACAATGAGCCCCAATGTTAATCCTTTAAAGGAAATTATTTGTAAATTTCGACAAGGAGAACAATGAATGGAACAGGTAGACTGTTGAAATCATTGTATATATTGCTCCTATATAGTCTAAGAAACATATATGCAAAGCATCCAAACAGTACAATTCGCCAATTTTTTGTTCTTCAAGTTTAAGTAAACTACGATCCCCATTGTTAATCCCTTAACGGAAATTATTTGTAACTTCCGACGAGTAGAACAATGAATGGAACAGGTAGACGGTTGAAATCGATGTATATATTGCTTCTATATAGTCTAAGAAACATATATGCAAAGCATCCAAACAGTACCATTCGCCAATTTTTTGTTGTTCAAGTTTAAGTGAACAATGAGCCCCATTGTTAATCCTTTATTGGAAATTATTTGTAACTTTCGACAAGTAGAACAATGAATGTAACTGGTAGACGGTTGAAATCTTTTTATATATTGCTTCTATATAGACCAAGAAACTTATATGCAAAGCATCTAAACAGTAACATTCGCCAATTTTTTGATCTTCAAGTTTAAGTGAACAATGAGCCCCATTGTTAATCCTTTATCGGAAATTATTTGTAACTTTCGACAAGTAGAACAATGAATGGAACAGGTAGACGGTTGAAATCTTTGTATATATTGCTTCTATATAATCTAAGAAACATATATGCAAAGCATCCAAACAGTACAATTCGCCAATTTATTGTTCTTCAAGTTTAAGTGAACAACGAGCCCCATTGTTAATCCTTTATCGGAAATTATTTGTAACTTTCGACAAGTAGAACAATGAATGGAACAGGTAGACGGTTGAAATCTTTGTATATATTGCTTCTATATAATCTAAGAAACATATATGCAAACCATCCAAACAGTACAATTCGCCAATTATTTCATCTTCAAGTTTAAGTGAACTACGAGCCCCATTGTTAATACTTTAACGGAAATTATTTGTAACTTGCGACAAGTAGAACAATGAGTGGATCAGGTAGACGGTTGAAAGCAATGTATATACTGCTTCTATATAGTCTAAGAAGCATATATGAAAAGCATCCAAACAGTACCACTCGCCAATTTTTTGTTCTTCAAGTTTAAGTGAACAATGAGCCCCATTGTTAATCCTTTAAAGGAAATTATTTGTAACTTTCGACAAGTAGAACAGTGAATGGAACTGGTAGACGGTTGAAATCTTTTTATATGTTGCTTCTATATATTCTAAGAAACATATATGCAAAGCATCCAAACAGTACAATTCGCCAATTTTTTGTTCTTCAAGTTTAAGTGAACAATGAGCCCCAATGGTTAATCCTTTATCGGAAATTATTTGTAATTTTCGACAAGTAGAACAATGAATGGAACAGGTAGACGGTTGAAATCATTGTATATATTGCTTCTATATAGTCTAAGAAACATATATGCAAAGAATCCAAATAGTACAATTCGACAATTTTTTGTTCTTCAAGTTTAGTGTACAATGAGCCCCAATGGTTAATCCTTTATCGGAAATTATTTGTAATTTTCGACAAGTAGAACAATGAATGGAACAGGTAGACGGTTGAAATCTTTGTATATATTGCTTCTATATAATCTAAGAAACATATATGCAAAGCATCCAAACAGTACAATTCGCCAATTATTTCATCTTCAAGTTTAAGTGAACTACGAGCCCCATTGTTAATACTTTAACGGAAATTATTTGTAACTTGCGACAAGTAGAACAATGAGTGGAACAGGTAGTCGGTTGAAATCAATGTATATATTGCTTCTATATAGTCTAAGAAACATATATGAAAAGCATCCAAACAGTACCATTCGCCAATTTTTTGTTCTTCAAGTTTAAGTGAACAATGAGCCCCATTGTTAATCCTTTATCGGAAATTATTTGTAACTTTCGACAAGTAGAACAATGAATGGAACTGGTAGACGGTTGAAATCTTTTTATATATTGCTTCTATATAGTCTAAGAAACATATATGCAAAGCATCCAAATAGTACCAGTCGCCCATTTTTTGTTCTTCAAGTTTAAGTGAACAACGAGGGCCATTGATAATCATGAAACGGAAATTATTTGTAACTTTCTACAAGTAGAACAATGAATAGTACAGGTAGACGGGTGAAATCTTTCTATATATTGCTTCTAAATAGTCTAAGAAACACATATGCAAAGCATCCAAGCAGTGCAATTCGCCAATTTTTTGTTCTTCAAGTTTAAGTGAATTACGAGCCCCATTGTTAATCCTTTAAAGGAAATTGTTTGTAAATTTCGACAAGTAGAACATTGAATGGAACAGGTAGACGGTTGAAATCTTTGTATATATTGCTTCTATATAGTCTAAGAAACATATATGCAATGCATCCAAACAGTACCATTCGCCAATTTTTTGTTCTTCAAGTTTAAGTGAACTACGAGCCCCATTGTTAATCCTTTAAAGGAAATTATTTGTAAATTTCGACAAGTAGAACAATGAATGGAACAGGTAGACTGTTGAAATCATTGTATATATTGCTTCTATATAGTCTAAGAAACATATACGCAAAGCATCCAAACAGTACAATTCGCCAATTTTTTGTTCTTCAAGTTTAAGAAAACTACGATCCACATTGTTAATCCCTTGACGGTAATTATTTGTAACTTTCGACAAGTAGAACAATGAATAGTACAGGTAGACGGGTGAAATCTTTCTATATATTGCTTCTAAATAGTCTAAGAAACACATATGCAAAGCATCCAAACTGTACAATTCGCCAATTTTTTGTTCTTCATGTTTAAGTGATCAATGAGCCCCAATGTTAATCCTTTAAAGGAAATTATTTGTAAATTTCGACAAGTAGAACAATGAATGGAACAGGTAGACTGTTGAAATCAATGTATATATTGCTTCTATATAGTCTAAGAAACATATATGCAAAGCATCCAAACAGTACAATTCGCCAATTTTTTGTTCTTCAAGTTTAAGTAAACTACGATCCCCATTGTTAATCCCTTAACGGAAATTATTTGTAATTTCCGACAAGTAGAACAATGAATGGAACAGGTAGACGGTTGAAATCATTGTATATATTGCTTCTATATAGTCTAAGAAACATATATGCAAAGAATCCAAACAGTACCATTCGCCAATTTTTTGTTCTTCAAGTTTAAGTGAACAATGAACCCCAATGGTTAATCCTTTATCGGAAATTATTTGTAATTTTCGACAAGTAGAACAATGAATGGAACAGGTAGACGGTTGAAATCTTTGTATATATTGCTTCTATATAGTCTAAGAAACATATATGAAAAGCATCCAAACAGTACCATTCGCCAATTTTTTGTTCTTCAAGTTTAAGTGAACAATGAGCCCCATTGTTAATCCTTTAAAGGAAATTATTTGTAACTTTCGACAAGTAGAACAGTGAATGGAACTGGTAGACGGTTGAAATCTTTTTATATGTTGCTTCTATATATTCTAAGAAACATATATGCAAAGCATCCAAACAGTACAATTCGCCAATTTTTTGTTCTTCAAGTTTAAGTGAACAATGAGCCCCAATGGTTAATCCTTTATCGGAAATTATTTGTAATTTTCGACAAGTAGAACAATGAATGGAACAGGTAGACGGTTGAAATCATTGTATATATTGCTTCTATATAGTCTAAGAAACATATATGCAAAGAATCCAAATAGTACAATTCGACAATTTTTTGTTCTTCAAGTTTAGTGTACAATGAGCCCCAATGGTTAATCCTTTATCGGAAATTATTTGTAATTTTCGACAAGTAGAACAATGAATGGAACAGGTAGACGGTTGAAATCTTTGTATATATTGCTTCTATATAATCTAAGAAACATATATGCAAAGCATCCAAACAGTACAATTCGCCAATTATTTCATCTTCAAGTTTAAGTGAACTACGAGCCCCATTGTTAATACTTTAACGGAAATTATTTGTAACTTGCGACAAGTAGAACAATGAGTGGAACAGGTAGTCGGTTGAAATCAATGTATATATTGCTTCTATATAGTCTAAGAAACATATATGAAAAGCATCCAAACAGTGCCATTCGCCAATTTTTTGTTCTTCAAGCTTAAGTGAACAATGAGCCCCATTGTTAATCCTTTATCGGAAATTATTTGTAACTTTCGACAAGTAGAACAATGAATGGAACTGGTAGACGGTTGAAATCTTTTTATATATTGCTTCTATATAGTCTAAGAAACATATATGCAAAGCATCCAAATAGTACCAGTCGCCCATTTTTTGTTCTTCAAGTTTAAGTGAACAACGAGGGCCATTGATAATCATGAAACGGAAATTATTTGTAACTTTCTACAAGTAGAACAATGAATAGTACAGGTAGACGGGTGAAATCTTTCTATATATTGCTTCTAAATAGTCTAAGAAACACATATGCAAAGCATCCAAGCAGTGCAATTCGCCAATTTTTTGTTCTTCAAGTTTAAGTGAATTACGAGCCCCATTGTTAATCCTTTAAAGGAAATTGTTTGTAAATTTCGACAAGTAGAACATTGAATGGAACAGGTAGACGGTTGAAATCTTTGTATATATTGCTTCTATATAGTCTAAGAAACATATATGCAATGCATCCAAACAGTACCATTCGCCAATTTTTTGTTCTTCAAGTTTAAGTGAACTACGAGCCCCATTGTTAATCCTTTAAAGGAAATTATTTGTAAATTTCGACAAGTAGAACAATGAATGGAACAGGTAGACTGTTGAAATCATTGTATATATTGCTTCTATATAGTCTAAGAAACATATACGCAAAGCATCCAAACAGTACAATTCGCCAATTTTTTGTTCTTCAAGTTTAAGAAAACTACGATCCCCATTGTTAATCCCTTAACGGTAATTATTTGTAACTTTCGACAAGTAGAACAATGAATAGTACAGGTAGACGGGTGAAATCTTTCTATATATTGCTTCTAAATAGTCTAAGAAACACATATGCAAAGCATCCAAACTGTACAATTCGCCAATTTTTTGTTCTTCAAGTTTAAGTGATCAATGAGCACCAATGTTAATCCTTTAAAGGAAATTATTTGTAAATTTCGACAAGTAGAACAATGAATGGAACAGGTAGACTGTTGAAATCAATGTATATATTGCTTCTATATAGTCTAAGAAACATATATGCAAAGCATCCAAACAGTACAATTCGCCAATTTTTTGTTCTTCAAGTTTAAGTAAACTACGATCCCCATTGTTAATCCCTTAACGGAAATTATTTGTAATTTTCGACAAGTAGAACAATGAATGGAACAGGTAGACGGTTGAAATCATTGTATATATTGCTTCTATATAGTCTAAGAAACATATATGCAAAGAATCCAAATAGTACAATTCGACAATTTTTTGTTCTTCAAGTTTAGTGTACAATGAGCCCCAATGGTTAATCCTTTATCGGAAATTATTTGTAATTTTCGACAAGTAGAACAATGAATGGAACAGGTAGACGGTTGAAATCTTTGTATATATTGCTTCTATATAATCTAAGAAACATATATGCAAAGCATCCAAACAGTACAATTCGCCAATTATTTCATCTTCAAGTTTAAGTGAACTACGAGCCCCATTGTTAATACTTTAACGGAAATTATTTGTAACTTGCGACAAGTAGAACAATGAATGGAACAGGTAGACGGTTGAAATCTTTGTATATATTGCTTCTATATAATCTAAGAAACATATATGCAAAGCATCCAAACAGTACAATTCGCCAATTATTTCATCTTCAAGTTTAAGTGAACTACGAGCCCCATTGTTAATACTTTAACGGAAATTATTTGTAACTTGCGACAAGTAGAACAATGAGTGGAACAGGTAGTCGGTTGAAATCAATGTATATATTGCTTCTATATAGTCTAAGAAACATATATGAAAAGCATCCAAACAGTACCATTCGCCAATTTTTTGTTCTTCAAGTTTAAGTGAACAATGAGCCCCATTGTTAATCCTTTATCGGAAATTATTTGTAACTTTCGACAAGTAGAACAATGAATGGAACTGGTAGACGGTTGAAATCTTTTTATATATTGCTTCTATATAGTCTAAGAAACATATATGCAAAGCATCCAAATAGTACCAGTCGCCCATTTTTTGTTCTTCAAGTTTAAGTGAACAACGAGGGCCATTGATAATCATGAAACGGAAATTATTTGTAACTTTCTACAAGTAGAACAATGAATAGTACAGGTAGACGGGTGAAATCTTTCTATATATTGCTTCTAAATAGTCTAAGAAACACATATGCAAAGCATCCAAGCAGTGCAATTCGCCAATTTTTTGTTCTTCAAGTTTAAGTGAATTACGAGCCCCATTGTTAATCCTTTAAAGGAAATTGTTTGTAAATTTCGACAAGTAGAACATTGAATGGAACAGGTAGACGGTTGAAATCTTTGTATATATTGCTTCTATATAGTCTAAGAAACATATATGCAATGCATCCAAACAGTACCATTCGCCAATTTTTTGTTCTTCAAGTTTAAGTGAACTACGAGCCCCATTGTTAATCCTTTAAAGGAAATTATTTGTAAATTTCGACAAGTAGAACAATGAATGGAACAGGTAGACTGTTGAAATCATTGTATATATTGCTTCTATATAGTCTAAGAAACATATACGCAAAGCATCCAAACAGTACAATTCGCCAATTTTTTGTTCTTCAAGTTTAAGAAAACTACGATCCCCATTGTTAATCCCTTAACGGTAATTATTTGTAACTTTCGACAAGTAGAACAATGAATAGTACAGGTAGACGGGTGAAATCTTTCTATATATTGCTTCTAAATAGTCTAAGAAACACATATGCAAAGCATCCAAACTGTACAATTCGCCAATTTTTTGTTCTTCAAGTTTAAGTGATCAATGAGCCCCAATGTTAATCCTTTAAAGGAAATTATTTGTAAATTTCGACAAGTAGAACAATGAATGGAACAGGTAGACTGTTGAAATCAATGTATATATTGCTTCTATATAGTCTAAGAAACATATATGCAAAGCATCCAAACAGTACAATTCGCCAATTTTTTGTTCTTCAAGTTTAAGTAAACTACGATCCCCATTGTTAATCCCTTAACGGAAATTATTTGTAATTTCCGACAAGTAGAACAATGAATGGAACAGGTAGACGGTTGAAATCATTGTATATATTGCTTCTATATAGTCTAAGAAACATATATGCAAAGAATCCAAACAGTACCATTCGCCAATTTTTTGTTCTTCAAGTTTAAGTGAACAATGAACCCCAATGGTTAATCCTTTATCGGAAATTATTTGTAATTTTCGACAAGTAGAACAATGAATGGAACAGGTAGACGGTTGAAATCTTTGTATATATTGCTTCTATATAGTCTAAGAAACATATATGAAAAGCATCCAAACAGTACCATTCGCCAATTTTTTGTTCTTCAAGTTTAAGTGAACAATGAGCCCCATTGTTAATCCTTTAAAGGAAATTATTTGTAACTTTCGACAAGTAGAACAGTGAATGGAACTGGTAGACGGTTGAAATCTTTTTGTATGTTGCTTCTATATATTCTAAGAAACATATATGCAAAGCATCCAAACAGTACAATTCGCCAATTTTTTGTTCTTCAAGTTTAAGTGAACAATGAGCCCCAATGGTTAATCCTTTATCGGAAATTATTTGTAATTTTCGACAAGTAGAACAATGAATGGAACAGGTAGACGGTTGAAATCATTGTATATATTGCTTCTATATAGTCTAAGAAACATATATGCAAAGCATCCAAATAGTACCAGTCGCCCATTTTTTGTTCTTCAAGTTTGAGTGAACAACGAGGCCCATTGATAATCATGAAACGGAAATTATTTGTAACTTTCTACAAGTAGAACAATGAATAGTACAGGTAGACGGGTGAAATCTTTCTATATATTGCTTCTAAATAGTCTAAGAAACACATATGCAAAGCATCCAAGCAGTGCAATTCGCCAATTTTTTGTTCTTCAAGTTTAAGAAAACTACGATCCCCATTGTTAATCCCTTAACGGTAATTATTTGTAACTTTCGACAAGTAGAACAATGAATAGTACAGGTAGACGGGTGAAATCTTTCTATATATTGCTTCTAAATAGTCTAAGAAACACATATGCAAAGCATCCAAACTGTACAATTCGCCAATTTTTTGTTCTTCAAGTTTAAGTGATCAATGAGCCCCAATGTTAATCCTTTAAAGGAAATTATTTGTAAATTTCGACAAGTAGAACAATGAATGGAACAGGTAGACTGTTGAAATCAATGTATATATTGCTTCTATATAGTCTAAGAAACATATATGCAAAGCATCCAAACAGTACAATTCGCCAATTTTTTGTTCTTCAAGTTTAAGTAAACTACGATCCCCATTGTTAATCCCTTAACGGAAATTATTTGTAATTTTCGACAAGTAGAACAATGAATGGAACAGGTAGACGGTTGAAATCATTGTATATATTGCTTCTATATAGTCTAAGAAACATATATGCAAAGAATCCAAATAGTACAATTCGACAATTTTTTGTTCTTCAAGTTTAGTGTACAATGAGCCCCAATGGTTAATCCTTTATCGGAAATTATTTGTAATTTTCGACAAGTAGAACAATGAATGGAACAGGTAGACGGTTGAAATCTTTGTATATATTGCTTCTATATAATCTAAGAAACATATATGCAAAGCATCCAAACAGTACAATTCGCCAATTATTTCATCTTCAAGTTTAAGTGAACTACGAGCCCCATTGTTAATACTTTAACGGAAATTATTTGTAACTTGCGACAAGTAGAACAATGAATGGAACAGGTAGACGGTTGAAATCTTTGTATATATTGCTTCTATATAATCTAAGAAACATATATGCAAAGCATCCAAACAGTACAATTCGCCAATTATTTCATCTTCAAGTTTAAGTGAACTACGAGCCCCATTGTTAATACTTTAACGGAAATTATTTGTAACTTGCGACAAGTAGAACAATGAGTGGAACAGGTAGTCGGTTGAAATCAATGTATATATTGCTTCTATATAGTCTAAGAAACATATATGAAAAGCATCCAAACAGTACCATTCGCCAATTTTTTGTTCTTCAAGTTTAAGTGAACAATGAGCCCCATTGTTAATCCTTTATCGGAAATTATTTGTAACTTTCGACAAGTAGAACAATGAATGGAACTGGTAGACGGTTGAAATCTTTTTATATATTGCTTCTATATAGTCTAAGAAACATATATGCAAAGCATCCAAATAGTACCAGTCGCCCATTTTTTGTTCTTCAAGTTTAAGTGAACAACGAGGGCCATTGATAATCATGAAACGGAAATTATTTGTAACTTTCTACAAGTAGAACAATGAATAGTACAGGTAGACGGGTGAAATCTTTCTATATATTGCTTCTAAATAGTCTAAGAAACACATATGCAAAGCATCCAAGCAGTGCAATTCGCCAATTTTTTGTTCTTCAAGTTTAAGTGAATTACGAGCCCCATTGTTAATCCTTTAAAGGAAATTGTTTGTAAATTTCGACAAGTAGAACATTGAATGGAACAGGTAAACGGTTGAAATCTTTGTATATATTGCTTCTATATAGTCTAAGAAACATATATGCAATGCATCCAAACAGTACCATTCGCCAATTTTTTGTTCTTCAAGTTTAAGTGAACTACGAGCCCCATTGTTAATCCTTTAAAGGAAATTATTTGTAAATTTCGACAAGTAGAACAATGAATGGAACAGGTAGACTGTTGAAATCATTGTATATATTGCTTCTATATAGTCTAAGAAACATATACGCAAAGCATCCAAACAGTACAATTCGCCAATTTTTTGTTCTTCAAGTTTAAGAAAACTACGATCCCCATTGTTAATCCCTTAACGGTAATTATTTGTAACTTTCGACAAGTAGAACAATGAATAGTACAGGTAGACGGGTGAAATCTTTCTATATATTGCTTCTAAATAGTCTAAGAAACACATATGCAAAGCATCCAAACTGTACAATTCGCCAATTTTTTGTTCTTCAAGTTTAAGTGAACAATGAACCCCAATGGTTAATCCTTTATCGGAAATTATTTGTAATTTTCGACAAGTAGAACAATGAATGGAACAGGTAGACGGTTGAAATCTTTGTATATATTGCTTCTATATAGTCTAAGAAACATATATGAAAAGCATCCAAACAGTACCATTCGCCAATTTTTTGTTCTTCAAGTTTAAGTGAACAATGAGCCCCATTGTTAATCCTTTAAAGGAAATTATTTGTAACTTTCGACAAGTAGAACAGTGAATGGAACTGGTAGACGGTTGAAATCTTTTTATATGTTGCTTCTATATATTCTAAGAAACATATATGCAAAGCATCCAAACAGTACAATTCGCCAATTTTTTGTTCTTCAAGTTTAAGTGAACAATGAGCCCCAATGGTTAATCCTTTATCGGAAATTATTTGTAATTTTCGACAAGTAGAACAATGAATGGAACAGGTAGACGGTTGAAATCATTGTATATATTGCTTCTATATAGTCTAAGAAACATATATGCAAAGCATCCAAATAGTACCAGTCGCCCATTTTTTGTTCTTCAAGTTTGAGTGAACAACGAGGCCCATTGATAATCATGAAACGGAAATTATTTGTAACTTTCTACAAGTAGAACAATGAATAGTACAGGTAGACGGGTGAAATCTTTCTATATATTGCTTCTAAATAGTCTAAGAAACACATATGCAAAGCATCCAAGCAGTGCAATTCGCCAATTTTTTGTTCTTCAAGTTTAAGTGAATTACGAGCCCCATTGTTAATCCTTTAAAGGAAATTATTTGTAAATTTCGACAAGTAGAACAATGAATAGTACAGGTAGACGGGTGAAATCTTTCTATATATTGCTTCTAAATAGTCTAAGAAACACATATGCAAAGCATCCAAACTGTACAATTCGCCAATTTTTTGTTCTTCAAGTTTAAGTGATCAATGAGCCCCAATGTTAATCCTTTAAAGGAAATTATTTGTAAATTTCGACAAGTAGAACAATGAATGGAACAGGTAGACGGTTGAAATCATTGTATATATTGCTTCTATATAGTCTAAGAAACATATATGCAAAGAATCCAAATAGTACAATTCGACAATTTTTTGTTCTTCAAGTTTAGTGTACAATGAGCCCCAATGGTTAATCCTTTATCGGAAATTATTTGTAATTTTCGACAAGTAGAACAATGAATGGAACAGGTAGACGGTTGAAATCTTTGTATATATTGCTTCTATATAATCTAAGAAACATATATGCAAAGAATCCAAACAGTACCATTCGCCAATTTTTTGTTCTTCAAGTTTAAGTGAACAATGAGCCCCAATGGTTAATCGTTTATCGGAAATTATTTGTAATTTTCTACAAGTAGAACAATGAATAGTACAGGTAGACGGGTGAAATCTTTCTATATGTTGCTTCTAAATAGTCTAAGAAACACATATGCAAAGCATCCAAGCGGTGCAATTCGCCAATTTTTTGTTCTTCAAGTTTAAGTGAACAACGAGCCCCATTGTTAATCCTTTAAAGGAAATTATTTGTAAATTTCGACAAGTAGAACAATGATTGGAACACGTAGACGGTTGAAATCTTTGTATATATTGCTTCTATATAGTCTAAGAAACATATATGCAAAGCATCCAAACAGTAACAGTCGCCAGTTTTTTGTTCTTCAAGTTTAAGCGAACTACGAGCCCCATTGCTAATACTTTAACGGAAATTATTTGTAATTTTCGACAAGTGGAACAATGAATGGAACAGGAAGACGGTTGAAATCATTGTATATATTGCTTCTATATAGTCTAAGAAACATATATGCAAAGCATCCAAATAGTACAATTCGACAATTTTTTGTTCTTCAAGTTTAGTGTACAATGAGCCCCAATGGTTAATCCTTTATCGGAAATTATTTGTAACTTTCTACAAGTAGAACAATGAATGGAACAGGTAGACGGTTGAAATCAATGTATATATTGCTTCTATATAGTCTAAGAAACATATATGCAAAGAATCCAAACAGTACCATTCGCCAATTTTTTGTTCTTCAAGTTTAAGTGAACAATGAGCCCCAATGGTTAATCGTTTATCGGAAATTATTTGTAATTTTCTACAAGTAGAACAATGAATAGTACAGGTAGACGGGTGAAATCTTTCTATATGTTGCTTCTAAATAGTCTAAGAAACACATATGCAAAGCATCCAAGCGGTGCAATTCGCCAATTTTTTGTTCTTCAAGTTTAAGTGAATTACGAGCCCCAATGGTTAATCGTTTATCGGAAATTATTTGTAATTTTCTACAAGTAGAACAATGAATAGTACAGGTAGACGGGTGAAATCTTTCTATATGTTGCTTCTAAATAGTCTAAGAAACACATATGCAAAGCATCCAAGCGGTGCAATTCGCCAATTTTTTGTTCTTCAAGTTTAAGTGAATTACGAGCCCCAATGGTTAATCGTTTATCGGAAATTATTTGTAATTTTCTACAAGTAGAACAATGAATAGTACAGGTAGACGGGTGAAATCTTTCTATATGTTGCTTCTAAATAGTCTAAGAAACACATATGCAAAGCATCCAAGCGGTGCAATTCGCCAATTTTTTGTTCTTCAAGTTTAAGTGAATTACGAGCCCCATTGTTAATACTTTAAAGGAAATTATTTGTAAATTTCGACAAGTAGAACATTGAATGGAACAGGTAGACGGTTGAAATCTTTGTATATATTGCTTCTATATAGTCTAAGAAACATATATGCAAAGCATCCAAACAGTACCATTCGCCAATTTTTTGTTCTTCAAGTTTAAGTGAACTACGAGCCCCATTGTTAATACTTTAACGGAAATTATTTGTAATTTTCGACAAGTAGAACAATGAATGGAACAGGTAGACGGTTGAAATCAATGTATATATTGCTTCTATATAGTCTACGAAACATATATGCAAAGCATCCAAACAGTACCATTCGCCAATTTTTTGTTCTTCGAGTGTAAGTGAACAACGAGCCCCATTGATAATCATGAAACGGAAATTATTTGTAACTATCGACAAGTAGAACAATGAATGGAACAGGTAGACGGTTGAAATCATTATATATATTGCTTCTATATAGTCTAAGAAACATATATGCAAAGCATCCAAACAGTACAATTCGCCAATTTTTTGTTCTTCAAGTTTAAGTGAACTACGAGCCCCATTGTTAATACTTTATCGGAAATTATTTGTAACTTTCGACAAGTAGAACAATGAATGGAACAGGTAGACGGTTGAAATCTTTGTATATATTGCTTCTATATAGTATAAGAAACATATATGCAAATCATCCAAACAGTACAATTCGCCAATTTTTTGATCTTCAAGTTTAAGTGAATTACGAGCCCCATTGTTAATACTTTAACGGAAATTATTTGTAAACTTCGACAAGTAGAACAATGAATGGAACAGGTAGACGGTTGAAATCAATGTATATATTGCTTCTACATAGTTTACGAAACATATATGCAAAGCATCCAAACAGTAACATTCGCCAATTTTTTGTTCTTCAAGTGTAAGTGAACAACGAGCCCCATTGATAATCATGAAACGGAAATTATTTGTAAGTTTCTACAAGTAGAACAATGAATGGAACAGGTAGAAGGGTTGAAATCAATGTATATATTGCTTCTATATAGTCTAAGAGACATATATGCAAAGCATCTAAACAGTACAATTTGCCAATTTTTTGTTCTTCAAGATTAAGTGAACATCGAGCCCCATTGTTAATCCTTTAAAGGAAATTATTTGTAACTTTCGACAAGTAGAACAATGAATGGAACAGGTAGACGGTTGAAATCTTTGTATATATTGCTTCTATATAATCTAAGAAACATATATGCAAAGCATCCAAATAGTACCATTCGCCAAATTTTTGTTCTTCAAGTTTAAGTGAACAACGAGCCCCATTGATAATCATGAAACGGAAATTATTTGTAACTTTCAACAAGTAGAACAATGAATAGTACAGGTAGACGGGTGAAATCATTCTATATATTGCTTCTATATAGTCTAAGAAACCTATATGCAAAGCATCTAAACAGTAACATTCGCCAATTTTTTCACCTTCAAGTTTAAGTGAACTACGAGCCCCATTGCTAATACTTTAACGGAAATTATTTGTAACTTTCGACAAGTAGAACAATGATTGGAACAGGTAGACGGTTGAAATCAATGTATATATTGCTTCTATATAGTCTAAGAAACATATATGCAAAGCATCGAAACAGTACAATTCGCCAATTTTTTGTTCTTCAAGTTTAAGTGAACTACGAGCCCCATTGATAATCATGAAACGGAAATTATTTGTAAGTTTCTACAAGTAGAACAATGAATAGCACGGGTAGACGGTAGAAATCTTTGTATATGTTGCTTCTATATAGTCTAAGAAACCTATATGCAAAGCATCTAAACAGTAACATTCGCCAATTTTTTGATCTTCAAGTTTAAGTGAACAACGAGCTTCATTGATAATCATGAAATGGAAATTATTTGTAAATTTCGACAAGTAGAACAATGAATGGAACAGGTAGACGGTTGAAATCTTTGTATATGCTGCTTCTATATAGTCTAAGAAACATATATGCAAAGCATCGAAACAGTACAACTCGCCAATTTTTTGTTCTTCAAGTTTAAGTGAACTACGAGCCCCATTGTTAATACTTTATCGGAAATTATTTGTAACTTTCGACAAGTAGAACAATGAATGGAACAGGTAGACGGTTGAAATCTTTGTATATATTGCTTCTATATAGTATAAGAAACATATATGCAAATCATCCAAACAGTACAATTCGCCAATTTTTTGATCTTCAAGTTTAAGTGAATTACGAGCCCCATTGTTAATACTTTAACGGAAATTATTTGTAAACTTCGACAAGTAGAACAATGAATGGAACAGGTAGACGGTTGAAATCAATGTATATATTGCTTCTACATAGTCTACGAAACATATATGCAAAGCATCCAAACAGTAACATTCGCCAATTTTTTGTTCTTCAAGTGTAAGTGAACAACGAGCCCCATTGATAATCATGAAACGGAAATTATTTGTAAGTTTCTACAAGTAGAACAATGAATGGAACAGGTAGAAGGGTTGAAATCAATGTATATATTGCTTCTATATAGTCTAAGAGACATATATGCAAAGCATCTAAACAGTACAATTTGCCAATTTTTTGTTCTTCAAGATTAAGTGAACATCGAGCCCCATTGTTAATCCTTTAAAGGAAATTATTTGTAACTTTCGACAAGTAGAACAATGAATGGAACAGGTAGACGGTTGAAATCTTTGTATATATTGCTTCTATATAGTCTAAGAAACATATATGCAAAGCATCGAAACAGTACAACTCGCCAATTTTTTGTTCTTCAAGTTTAAGTGAACTACGAGCCCCATTGTTAATACTTTATCGGAAATTATTTGTAACTTTCGACAAGTAGAACAATGAATGGAACAGGTAGACGGTTGAAATCTTTGTATATATTGCTTCTATATAGTATAAGAAACATATATGCAAATCATCCAAACAGTACAATTCGCCAATTTTTTGATCTTCAAGTTTAAGTGAATTACGAGCCCCATTGTTAATACTTTAACGGAAATTATTTGTAAACTTCGACAAGTAGAACAATGAATGGAACAGGTAGACGGTTGAAATCAATGTATATATTGCTTCTACATAGTCTACGAAACATATATGCAAAGCATCCAAACAGTAACATTCGCCAATTTTTTGTTCTTCAAGTGTAAGTGAACAACGAGCCCCATTGATAATCATGAAACGGAAATTATTTGTAAGTTTCTACAAGTAGAACAATGAATGGAACAGGTAGAAGGGTTGAAATCAATGTATATATTGCTTCTATATAGTCTAAGAGACATATATGCAAAGCATCTAAACAGTACAATTTGCCAATTTTTTGTTCTTCAAGATTAAGTGAACATCGAGCCCCATTGTTAATCCTTTAAAGGAAATTATTTGTAACTTTCGACAAGTAGAACAATGAATGGAACAGGTAGACGGTTGAAATCTTTGTATATATTGCTTCTATATAATCTAAGAAACATATATGCAAAGCATCCAAATAGTACCATTCGCCAAATTTTTGTTCTTCAAGTTTAAGCGAACTACGAGCCCCATTGCTAATACTTTAACGGAAATTATTTGTAAACTTCGACAAGTAGAACAATGAATGGAACAGGTAGACGGTTGAAATCAATGTATATATTGCTTCTATATAGTCTAAGAAACATATATGCAAAGCATCCAAATAGTACAATTCGACAATTTTTTGTTCTTCAAGTTTAGTGTACAATGAGCCCCAATGGTTAATCCTTTATCGGAAATTATTTGTAACTTTCTACAAGTAGAACAATGAATGGAACAGGTAGACGGTTGAAATCAATGTATATATTGCTTTTATATAGTCTAAGAAACATATATGCAAAGAATCCAAACAGTACCATTCGCCAATTTTTTGTTCTTCAAGTTTAAGTGAACAATGAGCCCCAATGGTTAATCGTTTATCGGAAATTATTTGTAACTTTCGACAAGTAGAACAATGAATGGAACAGGTAGACGGTTGAAATCTTTGTATATATTGCTTCTATATAGTATAAGAAACATATATGCAAATCATCCAAACAGTACCAGTCGCCAGTTTTTTGTTCTTCAAGTTTAAGCGAACTACGAGCCCCATTGCTAATACTTTAACGGAAATTATTTGTAATTTTCGACAAGTGGAACAATGAATGGAACAGGTAGACGGTTGAAATCATTGTATATATTGCTTCTATATAGTCTAAGAAACATATATGCAAAGCATCCAAATAGTACAATTCGACAATTTTTTGTTCTTCAAGTTTAGTGTACAATGAGCCCCAATGGTTAATCCTTTATCGGAAATTATTTGTAACTTTCTACAAGTAGAACAATGAATGGAACAGGTAGACGGTTGAAATCAATGTATATATTGCTTTTATATAGTCTAAGAAACATATATGCAAAGAATCCAAACAGTACCATTCGCCAATTTTTTGTTCTTCAAGTTTAAGTGAACAATGAGCCCCAATGGTTAATCGTTTATCGGAAATTATTTGTAATTTTCTACAAGTAGAACCATGAATAGTACAGGTAGACGGGTGAAATCTTTCTATATGTTGCTTCTAAATAGTCTAAGAAACACATATGCAAAGCATCCAAGCGGTGCAATTCGCCAATTTTTTGTTCTTCAAGTTTAAGTGAATTACGAGCCCCAATGGTTAATCGTTTATCGGAAATTATTTGTAATTTTCTACAAGTAGAACAATGAATAGTACAGGTAGACGGGTGAAATCTTTCTATATGTTGCTTCTAAATAGTCTAAGAAACACATATGCAAAGCATCCAAGCGGTGCAATTCGCCAATTTTTTGTTCTTCAAGTTTAAGTGAATTACGAGCCCCATTGTTAATCCTTTAAAGGAAATTATTTGTAAATTTCGACAAGTAGAACATTGAATGGAACAGGTAGACGGTTGAAATCTTTGTATATATTGCTCCTATATAGTCTAAGAAACATATATGCAAAGCATCCAAACAGTACCTTTCGCCAATTTTTTGTTCTTCAAGTTTAAGTGAACTACGAGCCCCATTGTTAATACTTTAACGGAAATTATTTGTAATTTTCGACAAGTAGAACAATGAATGGAACAGGTAGACGGTTGAAATCAATGTATATATTGCTTCTATATAGTCTACGAAACATATATGCAAAGCATCCAAACAGTACCATTCGCCAATTTTTTGTTCTTCGAGTGTAAGTGAACAACGAGCCCCATTGATAATCATGAAACGGAAATTATTTGTAACTATCGACAAGTAGAACAATGAATGGAACAGGTAGACGGTTGAAATCATTATATATATTGCTTCTATATAGTCTAAGAAACATATATGCAAAGCATCCAAACAGTACCATTCGCCAATTTTTTGTTCTTCAAGTTTAAGCGAACTACGAGCCCCATTGCTAATACTTTAACGGAAATTATTTGTAACTTTCGACAAGTAGAACAATGATTGGAACAGGTAGACGGTTGAAATCAATGTATATATTGCTTCTATATAGTCTAAGAAACATATATGCAAAGCATCCAAACAGTACAATTCGCCAATTTTTTGTTCTTCAAGTTTAAGTGAACAACGAGCCCCATTGTTAATCCTTTAAAGGAAATTATTTGTAAATTTCGACAAGTAGAACAATGATTGGAACACGTACACGGTTGAAATCTTTGTATATATTGCTTCCATATAGTATAAGAGACATATATGCAAAGCATCCAAACAGTACCATTCGCCAATTTTTTGTTCTTCAAGTTTAAGTGAACTACGAGCCCCATTGTTAATCCTTTAACGGAAATTAATTGTAACTTTCTACAAGTAGAACAATGATTGGAACACGTAGACGGTTGAAATCTTTGTATATATTGCTTCCATATAGTCTAAGAAACATATATGCAAAGCATCCAAACAGTACCATTCGCCAATTTTTTGTTCTTCAAGTTTAAGTGAACAATGAGCCCCAATGGTTAATCCTTTATCGGACATTATTTGTAATTTTCGACAAGTAGAACAATGAATGGAACAGGTAGAAGGTTGAAATCTTTGTATATATTGCTTCTATATAATCTAAGAAACATATATGCAAAGCATCCAAACAGTACCATTCGCCAATTATTTGATCTTCAATTTTAAGTGAACTACGAGCCCCATTGTTAATACTTTAACGGAAATTGTTTGTAACTTGCGACAAGTAGAACAATGAATGGAACAGGTAGCCGGTTGAAATCAATGTATATATTGCTTCTATATAGTCTATGAAACTTATATGCAAAGCATCCAAACAGTACCATTCGCCAATTTTTTGTTCTTCAAGTTTAAGTGAACGACGAGCCCCATTGTTAATCCTTTAAAGGAAATTATTTGTAAATTTCGACAAGTAGAACAATGATTGGAACACGTAGACGGTTGAAATCTTTGTATATATTGCTTCCATATAGTCTAAGAAACATGTACGCAAAGCATCCAAACAGTACCATTCGCCAATTTTTTGTTCTTCAAGTTTAAGTGAACAATGAGCCACAATGGTTAATCCTTTATCGGAAATTATCTGTAATTTTCGACAAGTAGAACAATGAATGGAACTGGTAGACGGTTGAAATCTTTGTATATATTGCTTCTATATAATCTAAGAAACATATATGCAAAGCATCTAAACAGTAACAATCGCCAATTTTTTGATCTTCAAGTTTAAGTGAACAGCGAGCCCCATTGATAATCATGGAATAGAAATTATTTGTATCTTTCTACAAGTAGAACAATGAATAGTACAGGTAGACGGGTGAAATCTTTCTATATATTGCTTCTAAATAGTCTAAGAACACATCTATGCAAAGCATCCAAACAGTACAATTCGCCAATTTTTTGTTCTTCAAGTTTAAGTGAACAACGAGCCCCATTGTTAATCCTTTAAAGGAAATTATTTGTAAATTTCGACAAGTAGAACAATGAATGGATCATGTAGACGGTTGAAATCATTGTATATATTGTTTCTATATAGTCTACGAAACATGTATGCAAAGCATCCAAACAGTACAATTCACCAATTTTTTGTTCTTCAAGTTTAAGTGAACTACGAGCCCCATTGTTAATCCTTTAACGGAAATTAATTGTAACTTTCTACAAGTAGAACAATGAATGGAACAGGTAGACGGTTGAAATCTTTGTATATATTGCTTCTATATAATCTAAGAAACATATATGCAAAGCATCCAAACAGTACCATTCGCCAATTTTTTGTTCTTCAAGTTTAAGTGAACAATGAGACCCATTGTTAATCCTTTATCGGAAATTATTTGTAACTTTCGACAAGTAGATCAATGAATGGAACAGGTAGACGGTTGAAATCTTTGTATATATTGCTTCCATATAGTCTAAGAAACATATATGCAAAGCATCCAAACAGTACAATTCGCCAATTTTTTGTTCTTCAAGTTTAAGTGAACAATGAGCCCCAATGGTTAATCCGTTATCGGAAATTATTTGTAGCTTTCGACAAGTAGAACAATGAATGGAACAGGTAGACGGTTGAAATCTTTGTATATATTGCTTCTATATAATCTAAGAAACATATAGGCAAAGCATCCAAACAGTACAATTCGCCAGTTATTTCATCTTCAAGTTTAAGTGAACTACGAGCCCCATTGTTAACACTTTAACGGAAATTATTTGTAACTTGCGACAAGTAGAACAATGAGTGGAACAGGTAGACGGTTGAA
Source organism: Cerceris ruficornis (assembly GCA_963989415.1). NCBI lineage: Eukaryota > Metazoa > Arthropoda > Insecta > Hymenoptera > Crabronidae > Cerceris > Cerceris ruficornis. Next base: position 1,800,858 of record CAXDIW010000301.1, on the reverse strand, counting down.
ATCAATGTATATATTGCTTCTATATAGTCTAAGAAACATGTATGCAAAGCATCCAAACAGTACCATTCGCCAATTTTTTGTTCTTCAAGTTTAAGTGAACAATGAGCCCCATTGTTAGTCCTTTATCGGAAATTATTTGTAACTTTCGACAAGTAGAACAATGAATGGAACAGGTAGACGGTTGAAATCCTTATATATATTGCTTCCATATAGTCTAAGAAACATGTACGCAAAGCATCCAAACAGTACCATTCGCCAATTTTTTGTCCTACAATTTTAAGTGAACTACGAGCCCCATTGTTAATCCTTTAAAGGAAATTATTTGTAACTTTCGACAAGTAGAACAATGAATGGAACAGGTAGACGGTTGAAATCTTTGTATATATTGCTTCTATATAGTCTAAGAAACATATATGCAAAGCATCCAAACAGTACAATTCGCCAATTTTTTGTTCTTCAAGTTTAAGTGAACAATGAGCCCCAATGGTTAATCCGTTATCGGATATTATTTGTAGCTTTCGACAAGTAGAACAATGAATGGAACAGGTAGACGGTTGAAATCTTTGTATATATTGCTTCTATATAATCTAAGAAACATATATGCAAAGCATCCAAACAGTACAATTCGCCAATTATTTCATCTTCAAGTTTAAGTGAACTACGAGCCCCATTGTTAACACTTTAACGGAAATTATTTGTAACTTGCGACAAGTAGAACAATGAGTGGAACAGGTAGACGGTTGAAATCAATGTATATATTGCTTCTATATAGTCTATGTAACAAATATGCAAAGCATCCGAACAGTACCATTCGCCACTTTTTTGTTCTTCAAGTTTAAGTGAACAACGAGCCCCATTGTTAATCCTTTAAAGGAAATTATTTGTAAATTTCGACAAGTAGAACAATGATTGGAACACGTAGACGGTTGAAATCTTTGTATATATTGCTTCCATATAGTCTAAGAAACATGTACGCAAAGCATCCAAACAGTACCATTCGCCAATTTTTTGTTCTTCAAGTTTAAGTGAACAATGAGCCCCAATGGTTAATACTTTATCGGAAATTATTTGTAATTTTCGACAAGTAGAACAATGAATGGAACAGGTAGACGGTTGAAATATTTGTATATATTGCTTCTATATAATCTAAGAAACATATATGCAAAGCATCCAAACAGTACAATTCGCCAATTTTTTGTTCTTCAAGTTTAAGTGAACTACGAGCCCCATTGATAATCATGAAATGGAAATTATTTGTAACTTTCTACAAGTAGAACAATTAATAGTACAGGTAGACGGGTGAAATCTTTCTATATATTGCTTCTAAATAGTCTAAGAACAGATCTATGCAAAGCATCCATACAGTACAATTCGCCAATTTTTTGTTCTTCAAGTTTATGTGAACTACGAGCCCCATTGTTAATCCTTTAACGGAAATTAATTGTAACTTTCTACAAGTAGAACAATGATTGGAACACGTAGACGGTTGAAGTCTTTGTATATATTGCTTCCATATAGTCTAAGAAACATATATGCCAAGCATCCAAACAGTACCATTCGCCAATTTTTTGTTCTTCAAGTTTAAGTGAACAATGAGCCCCAACGGTTAATCCGTTATCGGAAATTATTTGTAGCTTTCGACAAGTAGAACAATGAATCGAACAGGTAGACGGTTGAAATCTTTGTATATATTGCTTCTATATAGTCTAAGAAACATATATGCAAAGCATCCAAACAGTACAATTCGACAATTTTTTGCTCTTCAAGTTTAAGTGAACTACGAGCCCCATTGTTAATCCTTTAAATGAAATTATTTGTAAATTTCGGCAAGTTGAACAATGAATGGAATAGGTAGACGGTTGAAATCATTGTATATATTGCTTCTATATAGTGTAAGAAACATATATGCAAAGCATCCAAACAGTACAATTCGACAATTTTTTGTTCTTCAAGTTTAGTGAACAATGAGCCCCAATGGTTAATCCTTTATCGGAAATTATTTGTAATTTTCGACAAGTAGAACAATGAATGGAACAGGTAGACGGTTGAAATCATTGTATATATTGCTTCTATATAGTCTAAGAAACATATATGCAAAGCATCCAAACAGTACAATTCGACAATTTTTTGCTCTTCAAGTTTAAGTGAACTACGAGCCCCATTGTTAATCCTTTAAATGAAATTATTTGTAAATTTCGGCAAGTTGAACAATGAATGGAATAGGTAGACGGTTGAAATCATTGTATATATTGCTTCTATATAGTGTAAGAAACATATATGCAAAGCATCCAAACAGTACAATTCGACAATTTTTTGTTCTTCAAGTTTAGTGAACACTGAGCCCCAATGGTTAATCCTTTATCTGAAATTATTTGTAATTTTCGACAAGTAGAACAATGAATGGAACAGGTAGACGGTTGAAATCTTTGTATATATTGCTTCTATATAATCTAAGGAACATATATGCAAAGCATCCAAACAGTACAATTCGCCAATTATTTCATCTTCATGTTTAAGTGAACTACGAGCCCCATTGTTAATACTTTAACGGAAATTATTTGTAACTTGCGACAAGTAGAACAATGAGTGGAACAGGTAGACGGTTGAAATCAATGTATATATTGCTTCTATATAGTCTAAGAAACATATATGCAAAGCATCCAAACAGTACCATTCGCCAAGTTTTGTTCTTCAAGTTTAAGTGAACAATGAGCCCCATAGTTAATCCTTTATCGGAAATTATTTGTAACTTACGACAAGTAGAACATTGAATGGAACAGGTAGACGGTTGAAATCTTTGTATATATTGCTTCTATATAGTATAAGAAACATATATGCAAAGCATCCAAACAGTAACATTCGCCAATTTTTTGTTCTTCAAGTTTAAGTGAACTACGAGCCCCATTGTTAATCCTTTAAAGGAATTTATTTGTAACTTTCGACAAGTAGAACAATGAATGAAACAGGTAGACGGTTGAAATCTTTGTATATTTTGCTTCTATATAATCTAAGAAACATATATGCAAAGCATCCAAACAGTACCATTCGCCAATTTTTTGTTCTTCAAGTTTAAGTGAACTACGAGCCCCATTGTTAATCCTTTAAAGGAAATTATTTGTAAATTTCGACAAGTAGAACAATGAATGGATCAGGTAGACGGTTGAAATCTTTGTATATGTTGCTTCTATATAGTCTACAAAACCTATATGCAAAGCATCTAAACAGTAACAATCGCCAATTTTTTGTTCTTCAAGTTTAAGTGAACAGCGAGCCCCATTGATAATCATGAAATGAAAATTATTTCTAACTTTCTACAAGTAGAACAATGAATAGTACAGGTATACGGGTGAAATCTTTCTATATATTGCTTCTAAATAGTCTACGAAACCTATATGCAAAGCATCTAAACAGTAACAATCGCCAATTTTTTGTTCTTCAAGTTTAAGTGAACAGCGAGCCCCATTGATAATCATGAAATGAAAATTATTTGTAACTTTCTACAAGTAGAACAATGAATAGTACAGGTAGACGGTTGAAATCTTTGTATATATTGCTTCTATATAATCTAAGAAACATATATGCAAAGCATCCAAACAGTACCATTCGCCAATTTTTTGTTCTTCAAGTTTAAGTGAACAGCGAGCCCCATTGATAATCATGAAATGGAAATTATTTGTAACTTTCTACAAGTAGAACAATGAATGGAACAGGTAGACGGTTGAATTCTTTGTATATATTGCTTCTATATAGTCTAAGAAACCTATATGCAAAGCATCTAAACAGTAACAATCGCCAATTTTTTGATCTTCAAGTTTAAGTGAACAGCGAGCCCCATTGATAATCATGAAATGGAAATTATTTGTAACTTTCTACAAGTAGAACAATGAATAGTACAGGTAGACGGGTGAATTCTTTCTATATATTGCTTCTAAATAGTCTAAGAAACATATATGCAAAGCATCCAAACAGTAACATTCGCCAATTTTTTGTTCTTCAAGTTTAAGTGAACAACAAGCCCCATTGTTAATCCTTTAAAGGAAATTATTTGTAAATTTCGACAAGTAGAACAATGATTGGAACACGTAGACGGTTGAAATCTTTGTATATATTGCTTCTATATAGTCTAAGAAACATATATGCAAAGCATCCAGACAGTACCAGTCGCCAGTTTTTTGTTCTTCAAGTTTAAGCGAACTACGAGCCCCATTGCTAATACTTTAACGGAAATTATTTGTAACTTTCGACAAGTAGAACAATGATTGGAACAGGTAGACGGTTGAAATCAATGTATATATTGCTTCTATATAGTCTAAGAAACATATATGCAAAGCATCGAAACAGTACAATTCGCCAATTTTTTGTTCTTCAAGTTTAAGTGAACTACGAGCCCCATTGATAATCATGAAACGGAAATTATTTGTAAGTTTCTACAAGTAGAACAATGAATAGAACGGGTAGACGGTAGAAATCTTTGTATATGTTGCTTCTATATAGTCTAAGAAACCTATATGCAAAGCATCTAAACAGTAACATTCGACAATTTGTTGATCTTCAAGTGTAAGTGAACAATGAGCCCCATTGTTAATCCTTTATCGGAAATTATTTGTAACTTTCGACAAGTAGAACAATGAATGGAACAGGTAGACGGTTGAAATCTTTGTATATATGGCTTCTATATAGTCTAAGAAACATATATGCAAAGCATCCAAACAGTACAATTCGCCAATTTATTGTTCTTCAAGTTTAAGTGAACAACGAGCCCCATTGTGAATCCTTTAAAGGAAATTATTTGTAAATTTCGACAAGTAGAACAATGATTGGAACACGTAGACGGTTGAAATCTTTGTATATATTGCTTCTATATAGTCTAAGAAACATATATGCATAGCGTCGAAACAGTACAATTCGCTAATTTTTGGCTCTTCAAGTTTAAGTGAACTACGAGCCCCAATGGTTAATCCTTTATCGGAAATTATTTGTAATTTTCGACAAGTAGAACAATGAATGGAACAGGTAGACGGTTGAAATCTTTGTATATATTGCTTCTATATAATCCAAGAAACATATATGCAAAGCATCCAAACAGTACCATTCGCCAATTTTTTGTTCTTCAAGTTTAAGTGAACAACGAGCCCCATTGATAATCATGAAATGGAAATTATTTGTAACTTTCTACAAGTAGAACAATGAATAGTACAGGTAGACGGGTGAAATCTTTCTATATATTGCTTCTAAATAGTCTAAGAAACATGTATGCAAAGCATCAAAACAGTACAATTCGCCAGTTTTTTGTTTTTCAAGTTTAAGTGAACTACGAGCCCCATTGTTAATCCTTTAAAGGAAATTATTTGTAAATTTCGACAAGTAGAACAATGAATGGATCAGGTAGGCGGTTGAAATCATTGTATATATTGCTGCTATATAGTCTAAGAAACATATATGCAAAGCATCCAAACAGTACAATTTGCCAATTTTTTGTTCTTCAAGTTTAAGTGAACAATGAGCCCCAATGGTTAATCCGTTATCGGAAATTATTTGTAGCTTTCTACAAGTAGAACAATGATTGGAACACGTAGACGGTTGAAGTCTTTGTATATATTGCTTCCATATAGTCTAAGAAACATATATGCCAAGCATCCAAACAGTACCATTCGCCAATTTTTTGTTCTTCAAGTTTAAGTGAACAATGAGCCCCAACGGTTAATCCGTTATCGGAAATTATTTGTAGCTTTCGACAAGTAGAACAATGAATCGAACAGGTAGACGGTTGAAATCTTTGTATATATTGCTTCTATATAGTCTAAGAAACATATATGCAAAGCATCCAAACAGTACAATTCGACAATTTTTTGCTCTTCAAGTTTAAGTGAACTACGAGCCCCATTGTTAATCCTTTAAATGAAATTATTTGTAAATTTCGGCAAGTTGAACAATGAATGGAATAGGTAGACGGTTGAAATCATTGTATATATTGCTTCTATATAGTGTAAGAAACATATATGCAAAGCATCCAAACAGTACAATTCGACAATTTTTTGTTCTTCAAGTTTAGTGAACAATGAGCCCCAATGGTTAATCCTTTATCGGAAATTATTTGTAATTTTCGACAAGTAGAACAATGAATGGAACAGGTAGACGGTTGAAATCATTGTATATATTGCTTCTATATAGTCTAAGAAACATATATGCAAAGCATCCAAACAGTACAATTCGACAATTTTTTGCTCTTCAAGTTTAAGTGAACTACGAGCCCCATTGTTAATCCTTTAAATGAAATTATTTGTAAATTTCGGCAAGTTGAACAATGAATGGAATAGGTAGACGGTTGAAATCATTGTATATATTGCTTCTATATAGTGTAAGAAACATATATGCAAAGCATCCAAACAGTACAATTCGACAATTTTTTGTTCTTCAAGTTTAGTGAACACTGAGCCCCAATGGTTAATCCTTTATCTGAAATTATTTGTAATTTTCGACAAGTAGAACAATGAATGGAACAGGTAGACGGTTGAAATCTTTGTATATATTGCTTCTATATAATCTAAGGAACATATATGCAAAGCATCCAAACAGTACAATTCGCCAATTATTTCATCTTCATGTTTAAGTGAACTACGAGCCCCATTGTTAATACTTTAACGGAAATTATTTGTAACTTGCGACAAGTAGAACAATGAGTGGAACAGGTAGACGGTTGAAATCAATGTATATATTGCTTCTATATAGTCTAAGAAACATATATGCAAAGCATCCAAACAGTACCATTCGCCAAGTTTTGTTCTTCAAGTTTAAGTGAACAATGAGCCCCATAGTTAATCCTTTATCGGAAATTATTTGTAACTTACGACAAGTAGAACATTGAATGGAACAGGTAGACGGTTGAAATCTTTGTATATATTGCTTCTATATAGTATAAGAAACATATATGCAAAGCATCCAAACAGTAACATTCGCCAATTTTTTGTTCTTCAAGTTTAAGTGAACTACGAGCCCCATTGTTAATCCTTTAAAGGAATTTATTTGTAACTTTCGACAAGTAGAACAATGAATGAAACAGGTAGACGGTTGAAATCTTTGTATATTTTGCTTCTATATAATCTAAGAAACATATATGCAAAGCATCCAAACAGTACCATTCGCCAATTTTTTGTTCTTCAAGTTTAAGTGAACTACGAGCCCCATTGTTAATCCTTTAAAGGAAATTATTTGTAAATTTCGACAAGTAGAACAATGAATGGATCAGGTAGACGGTTGAAATCTTTGTATATGTTGCTTCTATATAGTCTACAAAACCTATATGCAAAGCATCTAAACAGTAACAATCGCCAATTTTTTGTTCTTCAAGTTTAAGTGAACAGCGAGCCCCATTGATAATCATGAAATGAAAATTATTTCTAACTTTCTACAAGTAGAACAATGAATAGTACAGGTATACGGGTGAAATCTTTCTATATATTGCTTCTAAATAGTCTACGAAACCTATATGCAAAGCATCTAAACAGTAACAATCGCCAATTTTTTGTTCTTCAAGTTTAAGTGAACAGCGAGCCCCATTGATAATCATGAAATGAAAATTATTTGTAACTTTCTACAAGTAGAACAATGAATAGTACAGGTAGACGGTTGAAATCTTTGTATATATTGCTTCTATATAATCTAAGAAACATATATGCAAAGCATCCAAACAGTACCATTCGCCAATTTTTTGTTCTTCAAGTTTAAGTGAACAGCGAGCCCCATTGATAATCATGAAATGGAAATTATTTGTAACTTTCTACAAGTAGAACAATGAATGGAACAGGTAGACGGTTGAATTCTTTGTATATATTGCTTCTATATAGTCTAAGAAACCTATATGCAAAGCATCTAAACAGTAACAATCGCCAATTTTTTGATCTTCAAGTTTAAGTGAACAGCGAGCCCCATTGATAATCATGAAATGGAAATTATTTGTAACTTTCTACAAGTAGAACAATGAATAGTACAGGTAGACGGGTGAATTCTTTCTATATATTGCTTCTAAATAGTCTAAGAAACATATATGCAAAGCATCCAAACAGTAACATTCGCCAATTTTTTGTTCTTCAAGTTTAAGTGAACAACAAGCCCCATTGTTAATCCTTTAAAGGAAATTATTTGTAAATTTCGACAAGTAGAACAATGATTGGAACACGTAGACGGTTGAAATCTTTGTATATATTGCTTCTATATAGTCTAAGAAACATATATGCAAAGCATCCAGACAGTACCAGTCGCCAGTTTTTTGTTCTTCAAGTTTAAGCGAACTACGAGCCCCATTGCTAATACTTTAACGGAAATTATTTGTAACTTTCGACAAGTAGAACAATGATTGGAACAGGTAGACGGTTGAAATCAATGTATATATTGCTTCTATATAGTCTAAGAAACATATATGCAAAGCATCGAAACAGTACAATTCGCCAATTTTTTGTTCTTCAAGTTTAAGTGAACTACGAGCCCCATTGATAATCATGAAACGGAAATTATTTGTAAGTTTCTACAAGTAGAACAATGAATAGAACGGGTAGACGGTAGAAATCTTTGTATATGTTGCTTCTATATAGTCTAAGAAACCTATATGCAAAGCATCTAAACAGTAACATTCGACAATTTGTTGATCTTCAAGTGTAAGTGAACAATGAGCCCCATTGTTAATCCTTTATCGGAAATTATTTGTAACTTTCGACAAGTAGAACAATGAATGGAACAGGTAGACGGTTGAAATCTTTGTATATATGGCTTCTATATAGTCTAAGAAACATATATGCAAAGCATCCAAACAGTACAATTCGCCAATTTATTGTTCTTCAAGTTTAAGTGAACAACGAGCCCCATTGTGAATCCTTTAAAGGAAATTATTTGTAAATTTCGACAAGTAGAACAATGATTGGAACACGTAGACGGTTGAAATCTTTGTATATATTGCTTCTATATAGTCTAAGAAACATATATGCATAGCGTCGAAACAGTACAATTCGCTAATTTTTGGCTCTTCAAGTTTAAGTGAACTACGAGCCCCAATGGTTAATCCTTTATCGGAAATTATTTGTAATTTTCGACAAGTAGAACAATGAATGGAACAGGTAGACGGTTGAAATCTTTGTATATATTGCTTCTATATAATCCAAGAAACATATATGCAAAGCATCCAAACAGTACCATTCGCCAATTTTTTGTTCTTCAAGTTTAAGTGAACAACGAGCCCCATTGATAATCATGAAATGGAAATTATTTGTAACTTTCTACAAGTAGAACAATGAATAGTACAGGTAGACGGGTGAAATCTTTCTATATATTGCTTCTAAATAGTCTAAGAAACATGTATGCAAAGCATCAAAACAGTACAATTCGCCAGTTTTTTGTTTTTCAAGTTTAAGTGAACTACGAGCCCCATTGTTAATCCTTTAAAGGAAATTATTTGTAAATTTCGACAAGTAGAACAATGAATGGATCAGGTAGGCGGTTGAAATCATTGTATATATTGCTGCTATATAGTCTAAGAAACATATATGCAAAGCATCCAAACAGTACAATTTGCCAATTTTTTGTTCTTCAAGTTTAAGTGAACAATGAGCCCCAATGGTTAATCCGTTATCGGAAATTATTTGTAGCTTTCGACAAGTAGAACAATGAATGGAACAGGTAGACGGTTGAAATCTTTGTATATATTGCTTCTATTAATCTAAGAAACATATATGCAAAGCATCCAAACAGTACAATTCGCCAATTATTTCATCTTCAAGTTTAAGTGAACTACGAGCCCCATTGTTAACACTTTAACGGAAATTATTTGTAACTTGCGACAAGTAGAACAATGAGTGGAACAGGTAGACGGTTGAAATCAATGTATATATTGCTTCTATATAGTCTAAGAAACATATATGCAAAGCATCCAAACAGTACCATTCGCCAATTTTTTGTTCTTCAAGTTTAAGTGAACAATGAGCCCCATTGTTAATCCTTTATCGTAAATTATTTGTAACTTTAGACAAGTAGTACAATGAATGGAACAGGTAGACGGTTGAAATCCTTGTATATATTGCTTCCATATAGTCTAAGAAACATGTACGCAAAGCATCCAAACAGTACCATTCGCCAATTTTTTGTTCTTCAAGTTTAAGTGAACAGTGAGCCCCAATGGTTAATCCTTTATCGGAAATTATTTGTAACTTTCGACAAGTCGAACAATGAATGGAACAGGTAGACGGTTGAAATATTTGTATATATTGCTTCTATATAATATAAGAAACATATATTCAAAGCATCCAAATAGTACCATTCGCCAATTTATTGTTCTTCAAGTTTAAGTGAACAACGAGCCCCATTGTGAATCCTTTAAAGGAAATTATTTGTAAATTTCGACAAGTAGAACAATGATTGGAACACGTAGACGGTTGAAATCTTTGTATATATTGCTTCTATATAGTCTAAGAAACATATATGCATAGCGTCGAAACAGTACAATTCGCTAATTTTTGGCTCTTCAAGTTTAAGTGAACTACGAGCCCCAATGGTTAATCCTTTATCGGAAATTATTTGTAATTTTCGACAAGTAGAACAATGAATGGAACAGGTAGACGGTTGAAATCTTTGTATATATTGCTTCTATATAATCCAAGAAACATATATGCAAAGCATCCAAACAGTACCATTCGCCAATTTTTTGTTCTTCAAGTTTAAGTGAACAACGAGCCCCATTGATAATCATGAAATGGAAATTATTTGTAACTTTCTACAAGTAGAACAATGAATAGTACAGGTAGACGGGTGAAATCTTTCTATATATTGCTTCTAAATAGTCTAAGAAACATGTATGCAAAGCATCAAAACAGTACAATTCGCCAGTTTTTTGTTTTTCAAGTTTAAGTGAACTACGAGCCCCATTGTTAATCCTTTAAAGGAAATTATTTGTAAATTTCGACAAGTAGAACAATGAATGGATCAGGTAGGCGGTTGAAATCATTGTATATATTGCTGCTATATAGTCTAAGAAACATATATGCAAAGCATCCAAACAGTACAATTTGCCAATTTTTTGTTCTTCAAGTTTAAGTGAACAATGAGCCCCAATGGTTAATCCGTTATCGGAAATTATTTGTAGCTTTCGACAAGTAGAACAATGAATGGAACAGGTAGACGGTTGAAATCTTTGTATATATTGCTTCTATTAATCTAAGAAACATATATGCAAAGCATCCAAACAGTACAATTCGCCAATTATTTCATCTTCAAGTTTAAGTGAACTACGAGCCCCATTGTTAACACTTTAACGGAAATTATTTGTAACTTGCGACAAGTAGAACAATGAATGGAACAGGTAGACGGTTGAAATCTTTGTATATATTGCTTCTATATAGTATAAGAAACATATATGCAAATCATCCAAACAGTACCAGTCGCCAGTTTTTTGTTCTTCAAGTTTAAGCGAACTACGAGCCCCATTGCTAATACTTTAACGGAAATTATTTGTAATTTTCGACAAGTGGAACAATGAATGGAACAGGTAGACGGTTGAAATCATTGTATATATTGCTTCTATATAGTCTAAGAAACATATATGCAAAGCATCCAAATAGTACAATTCGACAATTTTTTGTTCTTCAAGTTTAGTGTACAATGAGCCCCAATGGTTAATCCTTTATCGGAAATTATTTGTAACTTTCTACAAGTAGAACAATGAATGGAACAGGTAGACGGTTGAAATCAATGTATATATTGCTTTTATATAGTCTAAGAAACATATATGCAAAGAATCCAAACAGTACCATTCGCCAATTTTTTGTTCTTCAAGTTTAAGTGAACAATGAGCCCCAATGGTTAATCGTTTATCGGAAATTATTTGTAATTTTCTACAAGTAGAACCATGAATAGTACAGGTAGACGGGTGAAATCTTTCTATATGTTGCTTCTAAATAGTCTAAGAAACACATATGCAAAGCATCCAAGCGGTGCAATTCGCCAATTTTTTGTTCTTCAAGTTTAAGTGAATTACGAGCCCCAATGGTTAATCGTTTATCGGAAATTATTTGTAATTTTCTACAAGTAGAACAATGAATAGTACAGGTAGACGGGTGAAATCTTTCTATATGTTGCTTCTAAATAGTCTAAGAAACACATATGCAAAGCATCCAAGCGGTGCAATTCGCCAATTTTTTGTTCTTCAAGTTTAAGTGAATTACGAGCCCCATTGTTAATCCTTTAAAGGAAATTATTTGTAAATTTCGACAAGTAGAACATTGAATGGAACAGGTAGACGGTTGAAATCTTTGTATATATTGCTCCTATATAGTCTAAGAAACATATATGCAAAGCATCCAAACAGTACCTTTCGCCAATTTTTTGTTCTTCAAGTTTAAGTGAACTACGAGCCCCATTGTTAATACTTTAACGGAAATTATTTGTAATTTTCGACAAGTAGAACAATGAATGGAACAGGTAGACGGTTGAAATCAATGTATATATTGCTTCTATATAGTCTACGAAACATATATGCAAAGCATCCAAACAGTACCATTCGCCAATTTTTTGTTCTTCGAGTGTAAGTGAACAACGAGCCCCATTGATAATCATGAAACGGAAATTATTTGTAACTATCGACAAGTAGAACAATGAATGGAACAGGTAGACGGTTGAAATCATTATATATATTGCTTCTATATAGTCTAAGAAACATATATGCAAAGCATCCAAACAGTACCATTCGCCAATTTTTTGTTCTTCAAGTTTAAGCGAACTACGAGCCCCATTGCTAATACTTTAACGGAAATTATTTGTAACTTTCGACAAGTAGAACAATGATTGGAACAGGTAGACGGTTGAAATCAATGTATATATTGCTTCTATATAGTCTAAGAAACATATATGCAAAGCATCCAAACAGTACAATTCGCCAATTTTTTGTTCTTCAAGTTTAAGTGAACAACGAGCCCCATTGTTAATCCTTTAAAGGAAATTATTTGTAAATTTCGACAAGTAGAACAATGATTGGAACACGTACACGGTTGAAATCTTTGTATATATTGCTTCCATATAGTATAAGAGACATATATGCAAAGCATCCAAACAGTACCATTCGCCAATTTTTTGTTCTTCAAGTTTAAGTGAACTACGAGCCCCATTGTTAATCCTTTAACGGAAATTAATTGTAACTTTCTACAAGTAGAACAATGATTGGAACACGTAGACGGTTGAAATCTTTGTATATATTGCTTCCATATAGTCTAAGAAACATATATGCAAAGCATCCAAACAGTACCATTCGCCAATTTTTTGTTCTTCAAGTTTAAGTGAACAATGAGCCCCAATGGTTAATCCTTTATCGGACATTATTTGTAATTTTCGACAAGTAGAACAATGAATGGAACAGGTAGAAGGTTGAAATCTTTGTATATATTGCTTCTATATAATCTAAGAAACATATATGCAAAGCATCCAAACAGTACCATTCGCCAATTATTTGATCTTCAATTTTAAGTGAACTACGAGCCCCATTGTTAATACTTTAACGGAAATTGTTTGTAACTTGCGACAAGTAGAACAATGAATGGAACAGGTAGCCGGTTGAAATCAATGTATATATTGCTTCTATATAGTCTATGAAACTTATATGCAAAGCATCCAAACAGTACCATTCGCCAATTTTTTGTTCTTCAAGTTTAAGTGAACGACGAGCCCCATTGTTAATCCTTTAAAGGAAATTATTTGTAAATTTCGACAAGTAGAACAATGATTGGAACACGTAGACGGTTGAAATCTTTGTATATATTGCTTCCATATAGTCTAAGAAACATGTACGCAAAGCATCCAAACAGTACCATTCGCCAATTTTTTGTTCTTCAAGTTTAAGTGAACAATGAGCCACAATGGTTAATCCTTTATCGGAAATTATCTGTAATTTTCGACAAGTAGAACAATGAATGGAACTGGTAGACGGTTGAAATCTTTGTATATATTGCTTCTATATAATCTAAGAAACATATATGCAAAGCATCTAAACAGTAACAATCGCCAATTTTTTGATCTTCAAGTTTAAGTGAACAGCGAGCCCCATTGATAATCATGGAATAGAAATTATTTGTATCTTTCTACAAGTAGAACAATGAATAGTACAGGTAGACGGGTGAAATCTTTCTATATATTGCTTCTAAATAGTCTAAGAACACATCTATGCAAAGCATCCAAACAGTACAATTCGCCAATTTTTTGTTCTTCAAGTTTAAGTGAACAACGAGCCCCATTGTTAATCCTTTAAAGGAAATTATTTGTAAATTTCGACAAGTAGAACAATGAATGGATCATGTAGACGGTTGAAATCATTGTATATATTGTTTCTATATAGTCTACGAAACATGTATGCAAAGCATCCAAACAGTACAATTCACCAATTTTTTGTTCTTCAAGTTTAAGTGAACTACGAGCCCCATTGTTAATCCTTTAACGGAAATTAATTGTAACTTTCTACAAGTAGAACAATGAATGGAACAGGTAGACGGTTGAAATCTTTGTATATATTGCTTCTATATAATCTAAGAAACATATATGCAAAGCATCCAAACAGTACCATTCGCCAATTTTTTGTTCTTCAAGTTTAAGTGAACAATGAGACCCATTGTTAATCCTTTATCGGAAATTATTTGTAACTGTCGACAAGTAGATCAATGAATGGAACAGGTAGACGGTTGAAATCTTTGTATATATTGCTTCCATATAGTCTAAGAAACATATATGCAAAGCATCCAAACAGTACAATTCGCCAATTTTTTGTTCTTCAAGTTTAAGTGAACAATGAGCCCCAATGGTTAATCCGTTATCGGAAATTATTTGTAGCTTTCGACAAGTAGAACAATGAATGGAACAGGTAGACGGTTGAAATCTTTGTATATATTGCTTCTATATAATCTAAGAAACATATAGGCAAAGCATCCAAACAGTACAATTCGCCAGTTATTTCATCTTCAAGTTTAAGTGAACTACGAGCCCCATTGTTAACACTTTAACGGAAATTATTTGTAACTTGCGACAAGTAGAACAATGAGTGGAACAGGTAGACGGTTGAAATCAATGTATATATTGCTTCTATATAGTCTAAGAAACATGTATGCAAAGCATCCAAACAGTACCATTCGCCAATTTTTTGTTCTTCAAGTTTAAGTGAACAATGAGCCCCATTGTTAGTCCTTTATCGGAAATTATTTGTAACTTTCGACAAGTAGAACAATGAATGGAACAGGTAGACGGTTGAAATCCTTATATATATTGCTTCCATATAGTCTAAGAAACATGTACGCAAAGCATCCAAACAGTACCATTCGCCAATTTTTTGTCCTACAATTTTAAGTGAACTACGAGCCCCATTGTTAATCCTTTAAAGGAAATTATTTGTAACTTTCGACAAGTAGAACAATGAATGGAACAGGTAGACGGTTGAAATCTTTGTATATATTGCTTCTATATAGTCTAAGAAACATATATGCAAAGCATCCAAACAGTACAATTCGCCAATTTTTTGTTCTTCAAGTTTAAGTGAACAATGAGCCCCAATGGTTAATCCGTTATCGGATATTATTTGTAGCTTTCGACAAGTAGAACAATGAATGGAACAGGTAGACGGTTGAAATCTTTGTATATATTGCTTCTATATAATCTAAGAAACATATATGCAAAGCATCCAAACAGTACAATTCGCCAATTATTTCATCTTCAAGTTTAAGTGAACTACGAGCCCCATTGTTAACACTTTAACGGAAATTATTTGTAACTTGCGACAAGTAGAACAATGAGTGGAACAGGTAGACGGTTGAAATCAATGTATATATTGCTTCTATATAGTCTATGTAACAAATATGCAAAGCATCCGAACAGTACCATTCGCCACTTTTTTGTTCTTCAAGTTTAAGTGAACAACGAGCCCCATTGTTAATCCTTTAAAGGAAATTATTTGTAAATTTCGACAAGTAGAACAATGATTGGAACACGTAGACGGTTGAAATCTTTGTATATATTGCTTCCATATAGTCTAAGAAACATGTACGCAAAGCATCCAAACAGTACCATTCGCCAATTTTTTGTTCTTCAAGTTTAAGTGAACAATGAGCCCCAATGGTTAATACTTTATCGGAAATTATTTGTAATTTTCGACAAGTAGAACAATGAATGGAACAGGTAGACGGTTGAAATATTTGTATATATTGCTTCTATATAATCTAAGAAACATATATGCAAAGCATCCAAACAGTACAATTCGCCAATTTTTTGTTCTTCAAGTTTAAGTGAACTACGAGCCCCATTGATAATCATGAAATGGAAATTATTTGTAACTTTCTACAAGTAGAACAATTAATAGTACAGGTAGACGGGTGAAATCTTTCTATATATTGCTTCTAAATAGTCTAAGAACAGATCTATGCAAAGCATCCATACAGTACAATTCGCCAATTTTTTGTTCTTCAAGTTTATGTGAACTACGAGCCCCATTGTTAATCCTTTAACGGAAATTAATTGTAACTTTCTACAAGTAGAACAATGATTGGAACACGTAGACGGTTGAAGTCTTTGTATATATTGCTTCCATATAGTCTAAGAAACATATATGCCAAGCATCCAAACAGTACCATTCGCCAATTTTTTGTTCTTCAAGTTTAAGTGAACAATGAGCCCCAACGGTTAATCCGTTATCGGAAATTATTTGTAGCTTTCGACAAGTAGAACAATGAATCGAACAGGTAGACGGTTGAAATCTTTGTATATATTGCTTCTATATAGTCTAAGAAACATATATGCAAAGCATCCAAACAGTACAATTCGACAATTTTTTGCTCTTCAAGTTTAAGTGAACTACGAGCCCCATTGTTAATCCTTTAAATGAAATTATTTGTAAATTTCGGCAAGTTGAACAATGAATGGAATAGGTAGACGGTTGAAATCATTGTATATATTGCTTCTATATAGTGTAAGAAACATATATGCAAAGCATCCAAACAGTACAATTCGACAATTTTTTGTTCTTCAAGTTTAGTGAACAATGAGCCCCAATGGTTAATCCTTTATCGGAAATTATTTGTAATTTTCGACAAGTAGAACAATGAATGGAACAGGTAGACGGTTGAAATCATTGTATATATTGCTTCTATATAGTCTAAGAAACATATATGCAAAGCATCCAAACAGTACAATTCGACAATTTTTTGCTCTTCAAGTTTAAGTGAACTACGAGCCCCATTGTTAATCCTTTAAATGAAATTATTTGTAAATTTCGGCAAGTTGAACAATGAATGGAATAGGTAGACGGTTGAAATCATTGTATATATTGCTTCTATATAGTGTAAGAAACATATATGCAAAGCATCCAAACAGTACAATTCGACAATTTTTTGTTCTTCAAGTTTAGTGAACACTGAGCCCCAATGGTTAATCCTTTATCTGAAATTATTTGTAATTTTCGACAAGTAGAACAATGAATGGAACAGGTAGACGGTTGAAATCTTTGTATATATTGCTTCTATATAATCTAAGGAACATATATGCAAAGCATCCAAACAGTACAATTCGCCAATTATTTCATCTTCATGTTTAAGTGAACTACGAGCCCCATTGTTAATACTTTAACGGAAATTATTTGTAACTTGCGACAAGTAGAACAATGAGTGGAACAGGTAGACGGTTGAAATCAATGTATATATTGCTTCTATATAGTCTAAGAAACATATATGCAAAGCATCCAAACAGTACCATTCGCCAAGTTTTGTTCTTCAAGTTTAAGTGAACAATGAGCCCCATAGTTAATCCTTTATCGGAAATTATTTGTAACTTACGACAAGTAGAACATTGAATGGAACAGGTAGACGGTTGAAATCTTTGTATATATTGCTTCTATATAGTATAAGAAACATATATGCAAAGCATCCAAACAGTAACATTCGCCAATTTTTTGTTCTTCAAGTTTAAGTGAACTACGAGCCCCATTGTTAATCCTTTAAAGGAATTTATTTGTAACTTTCGACAAGTAGAACAATGAATGAAACAGGTAGACGGTTGAAATCTTTGTATATTTTGCTTCTATATAATCTAAGAAACATATATGCAAAGCATCCAAACAGTACCATTCGCCAATTTTTTGTTCTTCAAGTTTAAGTGAACTACGAGCCCCATTGTTAATCCTTTAAAGGAAATTATTTGTAAATTTCGACAAGTAGAACAATGAATGGATCAGGTAGACGGTTGAAATCTTTGTATATGTTGCTTCTATATAGTCTACAAAACCTATATGCAAAGCATCTAAACAGTAACAATCGCCAATTTTTTGTTCTTCAAGTTTAAGTGAACAGCGAGCCCCATTGATAATCATGAAATGAAAATTATTTCTAACTTTCTACAAGTAGAACAATGAATAGTACAGGTATACGGGTGAAATCTTTCTATATATTGCTTCTAAATAGTCTACGAAACCTATATGCAAAGCATCTAAACAGTAACAATCGCCAATTTTTTGTTCTTCAAGTTTAAGTGAACAGCGAGCCCCATTGATAATCATGAAATGAAAATTATTTGTAACTTTCTACAAGTAGAACAATGAATAGTACAGGTAGACGGTTGAAATCTTTGTATATATTGCTTCTATATAATCTAAGAAACATATATGCAAAGCATCCAAACAGTACCATTCGCCAATTTTTTGTTCTTCAAGTTTAAGTGAACAGCGAGCCCCATTGATAATCATGAAATGGAAATTATTTGTAACTTTCTACAAGTAGAACAATGAATGGAACAGGTAGACGGTTGAATTCTTTGTATATATTGCTTCTATATAGTCTAAGAAACCTATATGCAAAGCATCTAAACAGTAACAATCGCCAATTTTTTGATCTTCAAGTTTAAGTGAACAGCGAGCCCCATTGATAATCATGAAATGGAAATTATTTGTAACTTTCTACAAGTAGAACAATGAATAGTACAGGTAGACGGGTGAATTCTTTCTATATATTGCTTCTAAATAGTCTAAGAAACATATATGCAAAGCATCCAAACAGTAACATTCGCCAATTTTTTGTTCTTCAAGTTTAAGTGAACAACAAGCCCCATTGTTAATCCTTTAAAGGAAATTATTTGTAAATTTCGACAAGTAGAACAATGATTGGAACACGTAGACGGTTGAAATCTTTGTATATATTGCTTCTATATAGTCTAAGAAACATATATGCAAAGCATCCAGACAGTACCAGTCGCCAGTTTTTTGTTCTTCAAGTTTAAGCGAACTACGAGCCCCATTGCTAATACTTTAACGGAAATTATTTGTAACTTTCGACAAGTAGAACAATGATTG
Source organism: Cerceris ruficornis (assembly GCA_963989415.1). NCBI lineage: Eukaryota > Metazoa > Arthropoda > Insecta > Hymenoptera > Crabronidae > Cerceris > Cerceris ruficornis. The sequence goes on along the minus strand of CAXDIW010000301.1, from coordinate 1,781,516 downwards.
GAACAGGTAGACGGTTGAAATCAATGTATATATTGCTTCTATATAGTCTAAGAAACATATATGCAAAGCATCGAAACAGTACAATTCGCCAATTTTTTGTTCTTCAAGTTTAAGTGAACTACGAGCCCCATTGATAATCATGAAACGGAAATTATTTGTAAGTTTCTACAAGTAGAACAATGAATAGAACGGGTAGACGGTAGAAATCTTTGTATATGTTGCTTCTATATAGTCTAAGAAACCTATATGCAAAGCATCTAAACAGTAACATTCGACAATTTGTTGATCTTCAAGTGTAAGTGAACAATGAGCCCCATTGTTAATCCTTTATCGGAAATTATTTGTAACTTTCGACAAGTAGAACAATGAATGGAACAGGTAGACGGTTGAAATCTTTGTATATATGGCTTCTATATAGTCTAAGAAACATATATGCAAAGCATCCAAACAGTACAATTCGCCAATTTATTGTTCTTCAAGTTTAAGTGAACAACGAGCCCCATTGTGAATCCTTTAAAGGAAATTATTTGTAAATTTCGACAAGTAGAACAATGATTGGAACACGTAGACGGTTGAAATCTTTGTATATATTGCTTCTATATAGTCTAAGAAACATATATGCATAGCGTCGAAACAGTACAATTCGCTAATTTTTGGCTCTTCAAGTTTAAGTGAACTACGAGCCCCAATGGTTAATCCTTTATCGGAAATTATTTGTAATTTTCGACAAGTAGAACAATGAATGGAACAGGTAGACGGTTGAAATCTTTGTATATATTGCTTCTATATAATCCAAGAAACATATATGCAAAGCATCCAAACAGTACCATTCGCCAATTTTTTGTTCTTCAAGTTTAAGTGAACAACGAGCCCCATTGATAATCATGAAATGGAAATTATTTGTAACTTTCTACAAGTAGAACAATGAATAGTACAGGTAGACGGGTGAAATCTTTCTATATATTGCTTCTAAATAGTCTAAGAAACATGTATGCAAAGCATCAAAACAGTACAATTCGCCAGTTTTTTGTTTTTCAAGTTTAAGTGAACTACGAGCCCCATTGTTAATCCTTTAAAGGAAATTATTTGTAAATTTCGACAAGTAGAACAATGAATGGATCAGGTAGGCGGTTGAAATCATTGTATATATTGCTGCTATATAGTCTAAGAAACATATATGCAAAGCATCCAAACAGTACAATTTGCCAATTTTTTGTTCTTCAAGTTTAAGTGAACAATGAGCCCCAATGGTTAATCCGTTATCGGAAATTATTTGTAGCTTTCGACAAGTAGAACAATGAATGGAACAGGTAGACGGTTGAAATCTTTGTATATATTGCTTCTATTAATCTAAGAAACATATATGCAAAGCATCCAAACAGTACAATTCGCCAATTATTTCATCTTCAAGTTTAAGTGAACTACGAGCCCCATTGTTAACACTTTAACGGAAATTATTTGTAACTTGCGACAAGTAGAACAATGAGTGGAACAGGTAGACGGTTGAAATCAATGTATATATTGCTTCTATATAGTCTAAGAAACATATATGCAAAGCATCCAAACAGTACCATTCGCCAATTTTTTGTTCTTCAAGTTTAAGTGAACAATGAGCCCCATTGTTAATCCTTTATCGTAAATTATTTGTAACTTTAGACAAGTAGTACAATGAATGGAACAGGTAGACGGTTGAAATCCTTGTATATATTGCTTCCATATAGTCTAAGAAACATGTACGCAAAGCATCCAAACAGTACCATTCGCCAATTTTTTGTTCTTCAAGTTTAAGTGAACAGTGAGCCCCAATGGTTAATCCTTTATCGGAAATTATTTGTAACTTTCGACAAGTCGAACAATGAATGGAACAGGTAGACGGTTGAAATATTTGTATATATTGCTTCTATATAATATAAGAAACATATATTCAAAGCATCCAAATAGTACCATTCGCCAATTTATTGTTCTTCAAGTTTAAGTGAACAACGAGCCCCATTGTGAATCCTTTAAAGGAAATTATTTGTAAATTTCGACAAGTAGAACAATGATTGGAACACGTAGACGGTTGAAATCTTTGTATATATTGCTTCTATATAGTCTAAGAAACATATATGCATAGCGTCGAAACAGTACAATTCGCTAATTTTTGGCTCTTCAAGTTTAAGTGAACTACGAGCCCCAATGGTTAATCCTTTATCGGAAATTATTTGTAATTTTCGACAAGTAGAACAATGAATGGAACAGGTAGACGGTTGAAATCTTTGTATATATTGCTTCTATATAATCCAAGAAACATATATGCAAAGCATCCAAACAGTACCATTCGCCAATTTTTTGTTCTTCAAGTTTAAGTGAACAACGAGCCCCATTGATAATCATGAAATGGAAATTATTTGTAACTTTCTACAAGTAGAACAATGAATAGTACAGGTAGACGGGTGAAATCTTTCTATATATTGCTTCTAAATAGTCTAAGAAACATGTATGCAAAGCATCAAAACAGTACAATTCGCCAGTTTTTTGTTTTTCAAGTTTAAGTGAACTACGAGCCCCATTGTTAATCCTTTAAAGGAAATTATTTGTAAATTTCGACAAGTAGAACAATGAATGGATCAGGTAGGCGGTTGAAATCATTGTATATATTGCTGCTATATAGTCTAAGAAACATATATGCAAAGCATCCAAACAGTACAATTTGCCAATTTTTTGTTCTTCAAGTTTAAGTGAACAATGAGCCCCAATGGTTAATCCGTTATCGGAAATTATTTGTAGCTTTCGACAAGTAGAACAATGAATGGAACAGGTAGACGGTTGAAATCTTTGTATATATTGCTTCTATTAATCTAAGAAACATATATGCAAAGCATCCAAACAGTACAATTCGCCAATTATTTCATCTTCAAGTTTAAGTGAACTACGAGCCCCATTGTTAACACTTTAACGGAAATTATTTGTAACTTGCGACAAGTAGAACAATGAGTGGAACAGGTAGACGGTTGAAATCAATGTATATATTGCTTCTATATAGTCTAAGAAACATATATGCAAAGCATCCAAACAGTACCATTCGCCAATTTTTTGTTCTTCAAGTTTAAGTGAACAATGAGCCCCATTGTTAATCCTTTATCGTAAATTATTTGTAACTTTAGACAAGTAGTACAATGAATGGAACAGGTAGACGGTTGAAATCCTTGTATATATTGCTTCCATATAGTCTAAGAAACATGTACGCAAAGCATCCAAACAGTACCATTCGCCAATTTTTTGTTCTTCAAGTTTAAGTGAACAGTGAGCCCCAATGGTTAATCCTTTATCGGAAATTATTTGTAACTTTCGACAAGTCGAACAATGAATGGAACAGGTAGACGGTTGAAATATTTGTATATATTGCTTCTATATAATATAAGAAACATATATTCAAAGCATCCAAATAGTACCATTCGCCAATTTTTTGTTCTTCAAGTTTAAGTGAACTACGCGCCCCATTGTTAATACTTTAATGGAAATTATTTGTAAATTTCGGCAAGTAGAACAATGAATGGAATAGGTAGACGGTTGAAATCATTGTATATATTGCTTCTATATAGTCTAAGAAACATATATGCAAATCAACCAAACAGTACAATTCGCCAATTACTTGTTCTTCAAGTTTAACTGAACTACGAGCCCCATTGTTAATACTTTAACGGAAATTATTTGTAACTTGCGACAAGTAGAATAATGAATGGAACAGGTAGACGGTTGAAATCAATGTATATATTGCTTCTATATAGTCTATGTAACATATATGCAAAGCATCCAAACAGTACCATTCGCCACTTTTTTGTTCTTCAAGTTTAAGTGAACAACGAGCCCCATTGTTAATCCTTTAAAGGAAATTATTTGTAAATTTCGACAAGTAGAACAATGATTGGAACACGTACACGGTTGAAATCTTTGTATATATTGCTTCCATATAGTATAAGAGACATATATGCAAAGCATCCAAACAGTACCATTCGCCAATTTTTTGTTCTTCAAGTTTAAGTGAACTACGAGCCCCATTGTTAATCCTTTAACGGAAATTAATTGTAACTTTCTACAAGTAGAACAATGATTGGAACACGTAGACGGTTGAAATCTTTGTATATATTGCTTCCATATAGTCTAAGAAACATATATGCAAAGCATCCAAACAGTACCATTCGCCAATTTTTTGTTCTTCAAGTTTAAGTGAACAATGAGCCCCATTGTTAATCCTTTATCGGAAATTATTTGTAACTTTCGACAAGTAGAACAATGAATCGAACAGGTAGACGGTTGAAATCTTTGTATATATTGCTTCTTTATAATCTAAAAAACATATATGCAAAGCATCCAAACAGTACAATTCGCCAATTTTTTGTTCTTCAAGTTTAAGTGAACAATGAGCCCCAATGGTTAGTCCTTTATCGGTAATTATTTGTAACTTTCGACAAGTAGAACAATGAATGGAACAGGTAGACGGTTGAAATCATTGTATATATTGCTTCCATATAGTTTAAGAAACATGTACGCAAAGCATCCAAACAGTAACAATCGCCAATTTTTTGATCTTCAAGTTTAAGTCAACTACGAGCCCCATTGTTAATCCTTTAAAGGAAATTATTTGTAAATTTCGACAAGTAGAACAATGAATGGAACAGGTAGACGGTTGAAATCATTGTATATATTGCTTCTATATAATCTAAGAAACATATATGCACAGCATCTAAACAATAACAATCGCCAATTTTTTGATCTTCAAGTTTAAGTGAACAGCGAGCCCCATTGATAATCATGGAATAGAAATTATTTGTAACTTTCTACAAGTAGAACAATGAATAGTACAGGTAGACGGGTGAAATCTTTCTATATATTGCTTCTAAATAGTCTAAGAACACATCTATGCAAAGCATCCAAACAGTACAATTCGCCAATTTTTTGTTCTTCAAGTTTAAGTCAACTACGAGCCCCATTGTTAATCCTTTAAAGGAAATTATTTGTAAATTTCGACAAGTAGAACAATGAATGGAACAGGTAGACGGTTGAATTCATTGTATATATTGCTTCCATATAGTTTAAGAAACATGTACGCAAAGCATCCAAACAGTACCATTCGCCAATTTTTTGTCCTTCAAGTTTAAGTGAACAATGAGCCCCATTGTTAATCCTTTATCGGAAATAATTTGTAACTTTCGACAAGTAGAACAATGAATGGAACAGGTAGACGGTTGAAATCTTTATATATATTGCTTCTATATAGTCTAAGAAACATATATGCAAAGCATCTAAACAGTAACAATCGCCAATTTTTTATCTTCAAGTTTAAGTGAACAGCGAGCCCCATTGATAATCATGGAATAGAAATTATTTGTAACTTTCTACAAGTAGAACAATGAATAGTACAGGTAGACGGGTGAAATCTTTCTATATATTGCTTCTAAATAGTCTAAGAACACATCTATGCAAAGCATCCATACAGTACAATTCGCCAATTTTTTGTTCTTCAAGTTTAAGTGAACTACGAGCCACATTGTTAATCCTTTAAAGGAAATTATTTGTAAATTTCGACAAGTAGAACAATGAATGGATCATGTAGACGGTTGAAATCATTGTATATATTGCTTCTATATAGTCTACGAAACATGTATGCAAAGCATCCAAACAGTACAATTCGCCAATTTTTTGTTCTTCAAGTTTAAGTGAACAACGAGCCCCATTGTTAATCCTTTAAAGGAAATTATTTGTAACTTTCGACAAGTAGAACAATGAATGGAACAGGTAGACGGTTGAAATATTTGTATATATTGCTTTCGTATAGTCTAAGAAACATATATGCAAAGCATCCAAACAGTACCATTCGCCAATTTTTTGTTCTTCAAGTTTAAGTGAACAATGAGCCCCAATGGTTAATCCGTTATCGGAAATTATTTGTAGCTTTCGACAAGTAGAACAATGAATGGAACAGGTAGACGGTTGAAATCTTTGTATATATTGCTTCTATTAATCTAAGAAACATATATGCAAAGCATCCAAACAGTACAATTCGCCAATTATTTCATCTTCAAGTTTAAGTGAACTACGAGCCCCATTGTTAACACTTTAACGGAAATTATTTGTAACTTGCGACAAGTAGAACAATGAGTGGAACAGGTAGACGGTTGAAATCAATGTATATATTGCTTCTATATAGTCTAAGAAACATATATGCAAAGCATCCAAACAGTACCATTCGCCAATTTTTTGTTCTTCAAGTTTAAGTGAACAATGAGCCCCATTGTTAATCCTTTATCGTAAATTATTTGTAACTTTAGACAAGTAGAACAATGAATGGAACAGGTAGACGGTTGAAATCCTTGTATATATTGCTTCCATATAGTCTAAGAAACATGTACGCAAAGCATCCAAACAGTACCGTTCGCCAATTTTTTGTTCTTCAAGTTTAAGTGAACAGTGAGCCGCAATGGTTAATCCTTTATCGGAAATTATTTGTAACTTTCGACAAGTCGAACAATGAATGGAACAGGTAGACGGTTGAAATATTTGTATATATTGCTTCTATATAATATAAGAAACATATATTCAAAGCATCCAAATAGTACCATTCGCCAATTTTTTGTTCTTCAAGTTTAAGTGAACTACGCGCCCCATTGTTAATACTTTAATGGAAATTATTTGTAAATTTCGGCAAGTAGAACAATGAATGGAATAGGTAGACGGTTGAAATCATTGTATATATTGCTTCTATATAGTCTAAGAAACATATATGCAAATCATCCAAACAGTACAATTCGCCAATTACTTGTTCTTCAAGTTTAACTGAACTACGAGCCCCATTGTTAATCCTTTAACGGAAATTATTTGTAAATTTCGACAAGTAGAACAATGATTGGAACACGTACACGGTTGAAATCTTTGTATATATTGCTTCCATATAGTATAAGAGACATATATGCAAAGCATCCAAACAGTACCATTCGCCAATTTTTTGTTCTTCAAGTTTAAGTGAACTACGAGCCCCATTGTTAATCCTTTAACGGAAATTAATTGTAACTTTCTACAAGTAGAACAATGATTGGAACACGTAGACGGTTGAAATCTTTGTATATATTGCTTCCATATAGTCTAAGAAACATATATGCAAAGCATCCAAACAGTACCATTCGCCAATTTTTTGTTCTTCAAGTTTAAGTGAACAATGAGCCCCAATGGTTAATCCTTTATCGGACATTATTTGTAATTTTCGACAAGTAGAACAATGAATGGAACAGGTAGAAGGTTGAAATCTTTGTATATATTGCTTCTATATAATCTAAGAAACATATATGCAAAGCATCCAAACAGTACCATTCGCCAATTATTTGATCTTCAATTTTAAGTGAACTACGAGCCCCATTGTTAATACTTTAACGGAAATTGTTTGTAACTTGCGACAAGTAGAACAATGAATGGAACAGGTAGCCGGTTGAAATCAATGTATATATTGCTTCTATATAGTCTATGAAACATATATGCAAAGCATCCAAACAGTACCATTCGCCAATTTTTTGTTCTTCAAGTTTAAGTGAACGACGAGCCCCATTGTTAATCCTTTAAAGGAAATTATTTGTAAATTTCGACAAGTAGAACAATGATTGGAACACTTTGACGGTTGAAATCTTTGTATATATTGCTTCCATATAGTCTAAGAAACATGTACGCAAAGCATCCAAACAGTACCATTCGCCAATTTTTTGTTCTTCAAGTTTAAGTGAACAATGAGCCACAATGGTTAATCCTTTATCGGAAATTATCTGTAATTTTCGACAAGTAGAACAATGAATGGAACTGGTAGACGGTTGAAATCTTTGTATATATTGCTTCTATATAATCTAAGAAACATATATGCAAAGCATCTAAACAGTAACAATCGCCAATTTTTTGATCTTCAAGTTTAAGTGAACAGCGAGCCCCATTGATAATCATGGAATAGAAATTATTTGTATCTTTCTACAAGTAGAACAATGAATAGTACAGGTAGACGGGTGAAATCTTTCTATATATTGCTTCTAAATAGCCTAAGAACACATCTATGCAAAGCATCCAAACAGTACAATTCGCCAATTTTTTGTTCTTCAAGTTTAAGTGAACAACGAGCCCCATTGTTAATCCTTTAAAGGAAATTATTTGTAAATTTCGACAAGTAGAACAATGAATGGATCATGTAGACGGTTGAAATCATTGTATATATTGTTTCTATATAGTCTACGAAACATGTATGCAAAGCATCCAAACAGTACAATTCGCCAATTTTTTGTTCTTCAAGTTTAAGTGAACTACGAGCCCCATTGTTAATCCTTTAACGGAAATTAATTGTAACTTTCTACAAGTAGAACAATGAATGGAACAGGTAGACGGTTGAAATCTTTGTATATATTGCTTCTATATAATCTAAGAAACATATATGCAAAGCATCCAAACAGTACCATTCGCCAATTTTTTGTTCTTCAAGTTTAAGTGAACAATGAGACCCATTGTTAATCCTTTATCGGAAATTATTTGTAACTTTCGACAAGTAGATCAATGAATGGAACAGGTAGACGGTTGAAATCTTTGTATATATTGCTTCCATATAGTCTAAGAAACATATATGCAAAGCATCCAAACAGTACAATTCGCCAATTTTTTGTTCTTCAAGTTTAAGTGAACAATGAGCCCCAATGGTTAATCCGTTATCGGAAATTATTTGTAGCTTTCGACAAGTAGAACAATGAATGGAACAGGTAGACGGTTGAAATCTTTGTATATATTGCTTCTATATAATCTAAGAAACATATAGGCAAAGCATCCAAACAGTACAATTCGCCAGTTATTTCATCTTCAAGTTTAAGTGAACTACGAGCCCCATTGTTAACACTTTAACGGAAATTATTTGTAACTTGCGACAAGTAGAACAATGAGTGGAACAGGTAGACGGTTGAAATCAATGTATATATTGCTTCTATATAGTCTAAGAAACATGTATGCAAAGTATCCAAACAGTACCATTCGCCAATTTTTTGTTCTTCAAGTTTAAGTGAACAATGAGCCCCATTGTTAGTCCTTTATCGGAAATTATTTGTAACTTTCGACAAGTAGAACAATGAATGGAACAGGTAGACGGTTGAAATCCTTATATATATTGCTTCCATATAGTCTAAGAAACATGTACGCAAAGCATCCAAACAGTACCATTCGCCAATTTTTTGTCCTACAATTTTAAGTGAACTACGAGCCCCATTGTTAATCCTTTAAAGGAAATTATTTGTAACTTTCGACAAGTAGAACAATGAATGGAACAGGTAGACGGTTGAAATCTTTGTATATATTGCTTCTATATAGTCTAAGAAACATATATGCAAAGCATCCAAACAGTACAATTCGCCAATTTTTTGTTCTTCAAGTTTAAGTGAACAATGAGCCCCAATGGTTAATCCGTTATCGGATATTATTTGTAGCTTTCGACAAGTAGAACAATGAATGGAACAGGTAGACGGTTGAAATCTTTGTATATATTGCTTCTATATAATCTAAGAAACATATATGCAAAGCATCCAAACAGTACAATTCGCCAATTATTTCATCTTCAAGTTTAAGTGAACTACGAGCCCCATTGTTAACACTTTAACGGAAATTATTTGTAACTTGCGACAAGTAGAACAATGAGTGGAACAGGTAGACGGTTGAAATCAATGTATATATTGCTTCTATATAGTCTATGTAACAAATATGCAAAGCATCCGAACAGTACCATTCGCCACTTTTTTGTTCTTCAAGTTTAAGTGAACAACGAGCCCCATTGTTAATCCTTTAAAGGAAATTATTTGTAAATTTCGACAAGTAGAACAATGATTGGAACACGTAGACGGTTGAAATCTTTGTATATATTGCTTCCATATAGTCTAAGAAACATGTACGCAAAGCATCCAAACAGTACCATTCGCCAATTTTTTGTTCTTCAAGTTTAAGTGAACAATGAGCCCCAATGGTTAATACTTTATCGGAAATTATTTGTAATTTTCGACAAGTAGAACAATGAATGGAACAGGTAGACGGTTGAAATATTTGTATATATTGCTTCTATATAATCTAAGAAACATATATGCAAAGCATCCAAACAGTACAATTCGCCAATTTTTTGTTCTTCAAGTTTAAGTGAACTACGAGCCCCATTGATAATCATGAAATGGAAATTATTTGTAACTTTCTACAAGTAGAACAATTAATAGTACAGGTAGACGGGTGAAATCTTTCTATATATTGCTTCTAAATAGTCTAAGAACAGATCTATGCAAAGCATCCATACAGTACAATTCGCCAATTTTTTGTTCTTCAAGTTTATGTGAACTACGAGCCCCATTGTTAATCCTTTAACGGAAATTAATTGTAACTTTCTACAAGTAGAACAATGATTGGAACACGTAGACGGTTGAAGTCTTTGTATATATTGCTTCCATATAGTCTAAGAAACATATATGCCAAGCATCCAAACAGTACCATTCGCCAATTTTTTGTTCTTCAAGTTTAAGTGAACAATGAGCCCCAATGGTTAATCCGTTATCGGAAATTATTTGTAGCTTTCGACAAGTAGAACAATGAATCGAACAGGTAGACGGTTGAAATCTTTGTATATATTGCTTCTATATAGTCTAAGAAACATATATGCAAAGCATCCAAACAGTACAATTCGACAATTTTTTGCTCTTCAAGTTTAAGTGAACTACGAGCCCCATTGTTAATCCTTTAAATGAAATTATTTGTAAATTTCGGCAAGTTGAACAATGAATGGAATAGGTAGACGGTTGAAATCATTGTATATATTGCTTCTATATAGTGTAAGAAACATATATGCAAAGCATCCAAACAGTACAATTCGACAATTTCTTGTTCTTCAAGTTTAGTGAACAATGAGCCCCAATGGTTAATCCTTTATCGGAAATTATTTGTAATTTTCGACAAGTAGAACAATGAATGGAACAGGTAGACGGTTGAAATCATTGTATATATTGCTTCTATATAGTCTAAGAAACATATATGCAAAGCATCCAAACAGTACAATTCGACAATTTTTTGTTCTTCAAGTTTAAGTGAACTACGAGCCCCATTGATAATCATGAAATGGAAATTATTTGTAACTTTCTACAAGTAGAACAATTAATAGTACAGGTAGACGGGTGAAATCTTTCTATATATTGCTTCTAAATAGTCTAAGAACAGATCTATGCAAAGCATCCATACAGTACAATTCGCCAATTTTTTGTTCTTCAAGTTTATGTGAACTACGAGCCCCATTGTTAATCCTTTATCGGAAATTATTTGTAACTTTCGACAAGTAGAACAATGAATCGAACAGGTAGACGGTTGAAATCTTTGTATATATTGCTTCTTTATAATCTAAAAAACATATATGCAAAGCATCCAAACAGTACAATTCGCCAATTTTTTGTTCTTCAAGTTTAAGTGAACAATGAGCCCCAATGGTTAGTCCTTTATCGGTAATTATTTGTAACTTTCGACAAGTAGAACAATGAATGGAACAGGTAGACGGTTGAAATCATTGTATATATTGCTTCCATATAGTTTAAGAAACATGTACGCAAAGCATCCAAACAGTAACAATCGCCAATTTTTTGATCTTCAAGTTTAAGTCAACTACGAGCCCCATTGTTAATCCTTTAAAGGAAATTATTTGTAAATTTCGACAAGTAGAACAATGAATGGAACAGGTAGACGGTTGAAATCATTGTATATATTGCTTCTATATAATCTAAGAAACATATATGCACAGCATCTAAACAATAACAATCGCCAATTTTTTGATCTTCAAGTTTAAGTGAACAGCGAGCCCCATTGATAATCATGGAATAGAAATTATTTGTAACTTTCTACAAGTAGAACAATGAATAGTACAGGTAGACGGGTGAAATCTTTCTATATATTGCTTCTAAATAGTCTAAGAACACATCTATGCAAAGCATCCAAACAGTACAATTCGCCAATTTTTTGTTCTTCAAGTTTAAGTCAACTACGAGCCCCATTGTTAATCCTTTAAAGGAAATTATTTGTAAATTTCGACAAGTAGAACAATGAATGGAACAGGTAGACGGTTGAATTCATTGTATATATTGCTTCCATATAGTTTAAGAAACATGTACGCAAAGCATCCAAACAGTACCATTCGCCAATTTTTTGTCCTTCAAGTTTAAGTGAACAATGAGCCCCATTGTTAATCCTTTATCGGAAATAATTTGTAACTTTCGACAAGTAGAACAATGAATGGAACAGGTAGACGGTTGAAATCTTTATATATATTGCTTCTATATAGTCTAAGAAACATATATGCAAAGCATCTAAACAGTAACAATCGCCAATTTTTTATCTTCAAGTTTAAGTGAACAGCGAGCCCCATTGATAATCATGGAATAGAAATTATTTGTAACTTTCTACAAGTAGAACAATGAATAGTACAGGTAGACGGGTGAAATCTTTCTATATATTGCTTCTAAATAGTCTAAGAACACATCTATGCAAAGCATCCATACAGTACAATTCGCCAATTTTTTGTTCTTCAAGTTTAAGTGAACTACGAGCCACATTGTTAATCCTTTAAAGGAAATTATTTGTAAATTTCGACAAGTAGAACAATGAATGGATCATGTAGACGGTTGAAATCATTGTATATATTGCTTCTATATAGTCTACGAAACATGTATGCAAAGCATCCAAACAGTACAATTCGCCAATTTTTTGTTCTTCAAGTTTAAGTGAACAACGAGCCCCATTGTTAATCCTTTAAAGGAAATTATTTGTAACTTTCGACAAGTAGAACAATGAATGGAACAGGTAGACGGTTGAAATATTTGTATATATTGCTTTCGTATAGTCTAAGAAACATATATGCAAAGCATCCAAACAGTACCATTCGCCAATTTTTTGTTCTTCAAGTTTAAGTGAACAATGAGCCCCAATGGTTAATCCGTTATCGGAAATTATTTGTAGCTTTCGACAAGTAGAACAATGAATGGAACAGGTAGACGGTTGAAATCTTTGTATATATTGCTTCTATTAATCTAAGAAACATATATGCAAAGCATCCAAACAGTACAATTCGCCAATTATTTCATCTTCAAGTTTAAGTGAACTACGAGCCCCATTGTTAACACTTTAACGGAAATTATTTGTAACTTGCGACAAGTAGAACAATGAGTGGAACAGGTAGACGGTTGAAATCAATGTATATATTGCTTCTATATAGTCTAAGAAACATATATGCAAAGCATCCAAACAGTACCATTCGCCAATTTTTTGTTCTTCAAGTTTAAGTGAACAATGAGCCCCATTGTTAATCCTTTATCGTAAATTATTTGTAACTTTAGACAAGTAGAACAATGAATGGAACAGGTAGACGGTTGAAATCCTTGTATATATTGCTTCCATATAGTCTAAGAAACATGTACGCAAAGCATCCAAACAGTACCGTTCGCCAATTTTTTGTTCTTCAAGTTTAAGTGAACAGTGAGCCGCAATGGTTAATCCTTTATCGGAAATTATTTGTAACTTTCGACAAGTCGAACAATGAATGGAACAGGTAGACGGTTGAAATATTTGTATATATTGCTTCTATATAATATAAGAAACATATATTCAAAGCATCCAAATAGTACCATTCGCCAATTTTTTGTTCTTCAAGTTTAAGTGAACTACGCGCCCCATTGTTAATACTTTAATGGAAATTATTTGTAAATTTCGGCAAGTAGAACAATGAATGGAATAGGTAGACGGTTGAAATCATTGTATATATTGCTTCTATATAGTCTAAGAAACATATATGCAAATCATCCAAACAGTACAATTCGCCAATTACTTGTTCTTCAAGTTTAACTGAACTACGAGCCCCATTGTTAATCCTTTAACGGAAATTATTTGTAAATTTCGACAAGTAGAACAATGATTGGAACACGTACACGGTTGAAATCTTTGTATATATTGCTTCCATATAGTATAAGAGACATATATGCAAAGCATCCAAACAGTACCATTCGCCAATTTTTTGTTCTTCAAGTTTAAGTGAACTACGAGCCCCATTGTTAATCCTTTAACGGAAATTAATTGTAACTTTCTACAAGTAGAACAATGATTGGAACACGTAGACGGTTGAAATCTTTGTATATATTGCTTCCATATAGTCTAAGAAACATATATGCAAAGCATCCAAACAGTACCATTCGCCAATTTTTTGTTCTTCAAGTTTAAGTGAACAATGAGCCCCAATGGTTAATCCTTTATCGGACATTATTTGTAATTTTCGACAAGTAGAACAATGAATGGAACAGGTAGAAGGTTGAAATCTTTGTATATATTGCTTCTATATAATCTAAGAAACATATATGCAAAGCATCCAAACAGTACCATTCGCCAATTATTTGATCTTCAATTTTAAGTGAACTACGAGCCCCATTGTTAATACTTTAACGGAAATTGTTTGTAACTTGCGACAAGTAGAACAATGAATGGAACAGGTAGCCGGTTGAAATCAATGTATATATTGCTTCTATATAGTCTATGAAACATATATGCAAAGCATCCAAACAGTACCATTCGCCAATTTTTTGTTCTTCAAGTTTAAGTGAACGACGAGCCCCATTGTTAATCCTTTAAAGGAAATTATTTGTAAATTTCGACAAGTAGAACAATGATTGGAACACGTAGACGGTTGAAATCTTTGTATATATTGCTTCCATATAGTCTAAGAAACATGTACGCAAAGCATCCAAACAGTACCATTCGCCAATTTTTTGTTCTTCAAGTTTAAGTGAACAATGAGCCACAATGGTTAATCCTTTATCGGAAATTATCTGTAATTTTCGACAAGTAGAACAATGAATGGAACTGGTAGACGGTTGAAATCTTTGTATATATTGCTTCTATATAATCTAAGAAACATATATGCAAAGCATCTAAACAGTAACAATCGCCAATTTTTTGATCTTCAAGTTTAAGTGAACAGCGAGCCCCATTGATAATCATGGAATAGAAATTATTTGTATCTTTCTACAAGTAGAACAATGAATAGTACAGGTAGACGGGTGAAATCTTTCTATATATTGCTTCTAAATAGCCTAAGAACACATCTATGCAAAGCATCCAAACAGTACAATTCGCCAATTTTTTGTTCTTCAAGTTTAAGTGAACAACGAGCCCCATTGTTAATCCTTTAAAGGAAATTATTTGTAAATTTCGACAAGTAGAACAATGAATGGATCATGTAGACGGTTGAAATCATTGTATATATTGTTTCTATATAGTCTACGAAACATGTATGCAAAGCATCCAAACAGTACAATTCGCCAATTTTTTGTTCTTCAAGTTTAAGTGAACTACGAGCCCCATTGTTAATCCTTTAACGGAAATTAATTGTAACTTTCTACAAGTAGAACAATGAATGGAACAGGTAGACGGTTGAAATCTTTGTATATATTGCTTCTATATAATCTAAGAAACATATATGCAAAGCATCCAAACAGTACCATTCGCCAATTTTTTGTTCTTCAAGTTTAAGTGAACAATGAGACCCATTGTTAATCCTTTATCGGAAATTATTTGTAACTTTCGACAAGTAGATCAATGAATGGAACAGGTAGACGGTTGAAATCTTTGTATATATTGCTTCCATATAGTCTAAGAAACATATATGCAAAGCATCCAAACAGTACAATTCGCCAATTTTTTGTTCTTCAAGTTTAAGTGAACAATGAGCCCCAATGGTTAATCCGTTATCGGAAATTATTTGTAGCTTTCGACAAGTAGAACAATGAATGGAACAGGTAGACGGTTGAAATCTTTGTATATATTGCTTCTATATAATCTAAGAAACATATAGGCAAAGCATCCAAACAGTACAATTCGCCAGTTATTTCATCTTCAAGTTTAAGTGAACTACGAGCCCCATTGTTAACACTTTAACGGAAATTATTTGTAACTTGCGACAAGTAGAACAATGAGTGGAACAGGTAGACGGTTGAAATCAATGTATATATTGCTTCTATATAGTCTAAGAAACATGTATGCAAAGTATCCAAACAGTACCATTCGCCAATTTTTTGTTCTTCAAGTTTAAGTGAACAATGAGCCCCATTGTTAGTCCTTTATCGGAAATTATTTGTAACTTTCGACAAGTAGAACAATGAATGGAACAGGTAGACGGTTGAAATCCTTATATATATTGCTTCCATATAGTCTAAGAAACATGTACGCAAAGCATCCAAACAGTACCATTCGCCAATTTTTTGTCCTACAATTTTAAGTGAACTACGAGCCCCATTGTTAATCCTTTAAAGGAAATTATTTGTAACTTTCGACAAGTAGAACAATGAATGGAACAGGTAGACGGTTGAAATCTTTGTATATATTGCTTCTATATAGTCTAAGAAACATATATGCAAAGCATCCAAACAGTACAATTCGCCAATTTTTTGTTCTTCAAGTTTAAGTGAACAATGAGCCCCAATGGTTAATCCGTTATCGGATATTATTTGTAGCTTTCGACAAGTAGAACAATGAATGGAACAGGTAGACGGTTGAAATCTTTGTATATATTGCTTCTATATAATCTAAGAAACATATATGCAAAGCATCCAAACAGTACAATTCGCCAATTATTTCATCTTCAAGTTTAAGTGAACTACGAGCCCCATTGTTAACACTTTAACGGAAATTATTTGTAACTTGCGACAAGTAGAACAATGAGTGGAACAGGTAGACGGTTGAAATCAATGTATATATTGCTTCTATATAGTCTATGTAACAAATATGCAAAGCATCCGAACAGTACCATTCGCCACTTTTTTGTTCTTCAAGTTTAAGTGAACAACGAGCCCCATTGTTAATCCTTTAAAGGAAATTATTTGTAAATTTCGACAAGTAGAACAATGATTGGAACACGTAGACGGTTGAAATCTTTGTATATATTGCTTCCATATAGTCTAAGAAACATGTACGCAAAGCATCCAAACAGTACCATTCGCCAATTTTTTGTTCTTCAAGTTTAAGTGAACAATGAGCCCCAATGGTTAATACTTTATCGGAAATTATTTGTAATTTTCGACAAGTAGAACAATGAATGGAACAGGTAGACGGTTGAAATATTTGTATATATTGCTTCTATATAATCTAAGAAACATATATGCAAAGCATCCAAACAGTACAATTCGCCAATTTTTTGTTCTTCAAGTTTAAGTGAACTACGAGCCCCATTGATAATCATGAAATGGAAATTATTTGTAACTTTCTACAAGTAGAACAATTAATAGTACAGGTAGACGGGTGAAATCTTTCTATATATTGCTTCTAAATAGTCTAAGAACAGATCTATGCAAAGCATCCATACAGTACAATTCGCCAATTTTTTGTTCTTCAAGTTTATGTGAACTACGAGCCCCATTGTTAATCCTTTAACGGAAATTAATTGTAACTTTCTACAAGTAGAACAATGATTGGAACACGTAGACGGTTGAAGTCTTTGTATATATTGCTTCCATATAGTCTAAGAAACATATATGCCAAGCATCCAAACAGTACCATTCGCCAATTTTTTGTTCTTCAAGTTTAAGTGAACAATGAGCCCCAATGGTTAATCCGTTATCGGAAATTATTTGTAGCTTTCGACAAGTAGAACAATGAATCGAACAGGTAGACGGTTGAAATCTTTGTATATATTGCTTCTATATAGTCTAAGAAACATATATGCAAAGCATCCAAACAGTACAATTCGACAATTTTTTGCTCTTCAAGTTTAAGTGAACTACGAGCCCCATTGTTAATCCTTTAAATGAAATTATTTGTAAATTTCGGCAAGTTGAACAATGAATGGAATAGGTAGACGGTTGAAATCATTGTATATATTGCTTCTATATAGTGTAAGAAACATATATGCAAAGCATCCAAACAGTACAATTCGACAATTTCTTGTTCTTCAAGTTTAGTGAACAATGAGCCCCAATGGTTAATCCTTTATCGGAAATTATTTGTAATTTTCGACAAGTAGAACAATGAATGGAACAGGTAGACGGTTCAAAACATTGTATATATTGCTTCTATATAGTCTAAGAAACATATATGCAAAGCATCCAAACAGTACAATTCGACAATTTTTTGCTCTTCAAGTTTAAGTGAACTACGAGCCCCATTGTTAATCCTTTAAATGAAATTATTTGTAAATTTCGGCAAGTTGAACAATGAATGGAATAGGTAGACGGTTGAAATCATTGTATATATTGCTTCTATATAGTGTAAGAAACATATATGCAAAGCATCCAAACAGTACAATTCGACAATTTTTTGTTCTTCAAGTTTAGTGAACAATGAGCCCCAATGGTTAATCCTTTATCGGAAATTATTTGTAATTTTCGACAAGTAGAACAATGAATGGAACAGGTAGACGGTTGAAATCTTTGTATATATTGCTTCTATATAATCTAAGGAACATATATGCAAAGCATCCAAACAGTACAATTCGCCAATTATTTCATCTTCATGTTTAAGTGAACTACGAGCCCCATTGTTAATACTTTAACGGAAATTATTTGTAACTTGCGACAAGTAGAACAATGAGTGGAACAGGTAGACGGTTGAAATCAATGTATATATTGCTTCTATATAGTCTAAGAAACATATATGCAAAGCATCCAAACAGTACCATTCGCCAAGTTTTGTTCTTCAAGTTTAAGTGAACAATGAGCCCCATAGTTAATCCTTTATCGGAAATTATTTGTAACTTACGACAAGTAGAACATTGAATGGAACAGGTAGACGGTTGAAATCTTTGTATATATTGCTTCTATATAGTATAAGAAACATATATGTAAAGCATCCAAACAGTAACATTCGCCAATTTTTTGTTCTTCAAGTTTAAGTGAACTACGAGCCCCATTGTTAATCCTTTAAAGGAATTTATTTGTAACTTTCGACAAGTAGAACAATGAATGAAACAGGTAGACGGTTGAAATCTTTGTATATTTTGCTTCTATATAATCTAAGAAACATATATGCAAAGCATCCAAACAGTACCATTCGCCAATTTTTTGTTCTTCAAGTTTAAGTGAACTACGAGCCCCATTGTTAATCCTTTAAAGGAAATTATTTGTAAATTTCGACAAGTAGAACAATGAATGGATCAGGTAGACGGTTGAAATCTTTGTATATGTTGCTTCTATATAGTCTACGAAACCTATATGCAAAGCATCTAAACAGTAACAATCGCCAATTTTTTGTTCTTCAAGTTTAAGTGAACAGCGAGCCCCATTGATAATCATGAAATGAAAATTATTTGTAACTTTCTACAAGTAGAACAATGAATAGTACAGGTATACGGGTGAAATCTTTCTATATATTGCTTCTAAATAGTCTACGAAACCTATATGCAAAGCATCTAAACAGTAACAATCGCCAATTTTTTGTTCTTCAAGTTTAAGTGAACAGCGAGCCCCATTGATAATCATGAAATGAAAATTATTTGTAACTTTCTACAAGTAGAACAATGAATAGTACAGGTAGACGGTTGAAATCTTTGTATATATTGCTTCTATATAATCTAAGAAACATATATGCAAAGCATCCAAACAGTACCATTCGCCAATTTTTTGTTCTTCAAGTTTAAGTGAACAGCGAGCCCCATTGATAATCATGAAATGGAAATTATTTGTAACTTTCTACAAGTAGAACAATGAATGGAACAGGTAGACGGTTGAATTCTTTGTATATATTGCTTCTATATAGTCTAAGAAACCTATATGCAAAGCATCTAAACAGTAACAATCGCCAATTTTTTGATCTTCAAGTTTAAGTGAACAGCGAGCCCCATTGATAATCATGAAATGGAAATTATTTGTAACTTTCTACAAGTAGAACAATGAATAGTACAGGTAGACGGGTGAATTCTTTCTATATATTGCTTCTAAATAGTCTAAGAAACATATATGCAAAGCATCCAAACAGTAACATTCGCCAATTTTTTGTTCTTCAAGTTTAAGTGAACAACAAGCCCCATTGTTAATCCTTTAAAGGAAATTATTTGTAAATTTCGACAAGTAGAACAATGATTGGAACACGTAGACGGTTGAAATCTTTGTATATATTGTTTCCATATAGTCTAAGAAACATGTACGCAAAGTATCCAAAGAGCACAATTCGCCAATATTTGTTCTTCAAGTTTAAGTGAACTACGAGCCCCATTGTTAATCCTATAAAGGAAATTATTTGTAAATTTCGATAAGTAGAACAATGAATGGAACAGGTAGACGGTTGAAATCTTTGTATATATTGCTTCTATATAGCCTACGAAACATATATGCAAAGCATCCAAACAGTACAATTCGCCAATTTTTTGTTCTTCAAGTTTAAGTGAACTACGAGCCCCATTGTTAATCCTTTAACGGAAATTAATTGTAACTTTCTACAAGTAGAACAATGATTGGAACACGCAGACGGTTGAAATCTTTGTATATATTGCTTCCATATAGTCTAAGAAACATATATGCAAAGCATCCAAACAGTACCATTCGCCACTTTTTTGTTCTTCAAGTTTAAGTAAACTACGATCCCCATTGTTAATCCCTTAACGGAAATTGTTTGTAATTTTCGACAAGTAGAACAGTGAATGGAACAGGTAGACGGTTGAAATCTTTGTATATATTGCTTCTATATAATCTAAGAAACATATATGCAAAGCATCCAAACAGTACCATTCGCCAATTTTTTGTTCTTCAAGTTTAAGTGAACTACGAGCCCCATTGTTAATCCTTTAACGGAAATTAATTGTAACTTTCTACAAATAGAACAATGATTGGAACACGCAGACGGTTGAAATCTTTGTATATATTGCTTCCATATAGTCTAAGAAACATATATGCAAAGCATCCAAACAGTACCATTCGCCAATTTTTTGTTCTTCAAGTTTAAGTGAACAATGAGCCCCATTGTTAATCCTTTATCGGAAATTATTTGTAACTTTCGACAAGTAGAACATTGAATGGAACAGGTAGACGGTTGAAATTTTTGTATCTATTGCTTCTATATAGGATAAGAAACATATATGCAAAGCATACAAACAGTACCATTCGCCACTTTTTTGTTCTTCAAGTTTAAGTAAACTACGATCCCCATTGTTAATCCCTTAACGGAAATTGTTTGTAATTTTCGACAAGTAGAACAGTGAATGGAACAGGTAGACGGTTGAAATCTTTGTATATATTGCTTCTATATAATCTAAGAAACATATATGCAAAGCATCCAAACAGTACCATTCGCCAATTTTTTGTTCTTCAAGTTTAAGTGAACTACGAGCCCCATTGTTAATACTTTAACGGAAACTATTTGTAACTTTCTACAAGTAGAACAATAATTGGAACACGTAGACGGTTGAAATCTTTGTATATATTGCTTTTATATTGACTAAGAAACATATATGCAAAGCATCCAAACAGTACCATTCGCCAATTTTTTGTTCTTCAAGGTTAAGTGAACAATGAGCCACACTGTTAATCCTTTATCGGAAACTATTTGTAACTTTCGACAAGTAGAACAATGAATGGAACAGGTAGACGGTTGAAATCTTTTTATATATTGCTTCTATATAGTCTAAGAAACATATATGCAAAGCATCCAAACAGTACAATTCGCCAATTTTTTGTTCTTCAAGTTTAAGTGAACAATGAGCCCCAATGGTTAATCCTTTATCGGAAATTATTTGTAACTTTCGACAAGTAGAACAATGAATGGAACAGGTAGACGGTTGAAATATTTGTATATATTGCTTTCGTATAGTCTAAGAAACATATATGCAAAGCATCCAAACAGTACCATTCGCCAATTTTTTGTTCTTCAAGGTTAAGTGAACAATGAGCCCGATTGTTAATCCTTTATCGGAAATTATTTGTAAATTTCGACAAGTAGAACAATGAATGGATCAGGTAGACGGTTGAAATCTTTGTATATGTTGCTTCTATATAGTCTACGAAACCTATATGCAAAGCATCTAAACAGTAACAATCGCCAATTTTTTGTTCTTCAAGTTTAAGTGAACAGCGAGCCCCATTGATAATCATGAAATGAAAATTATTTGTAACTTTCTACAAGTAGAACAATGAATAGTACAGGTATACGGGTGAAATCTTTCTATATATTGCTTCTAAATAGTCTACGAAACCTATATGCAAAGCATCTAATCAGTAACAATCGCCAATTTTTTGTTCTTCAAGTTTAAGTGAACAGCGAGCCCCATTGATAATCATGAAATGAAAATTATTTGTAACTTTCTACAAGTAGAACAATGAATAGTACAGGTAGACGGTTGAAATCTTTGTATATATTGCTTCTATATAATCTAAGAAACATATATGCAAAGCATCCAAACAGTACCATTCGCCAATTTTTTGTTCTTCAAGTTTAAGTGAACAGCGAGCCCCATTGATAATCATGAAATGGAAATTATTTGTAACTTTCTACAAGTAGAACAATGAATGGAACAGGTAGACGGTTGAATTCTTTGTATATATTGCTTCTATATAGTCTAAGAAACCTATATGCAAAGCATCTAAACAGTAACAATCGCCAATTTTTTGATCTTCAAGTTTAAGTGAACAGCGAGCCCCATTGATAATCATGAAATGGAAATTATTTGTAACTTTCTACAAGTAGAACAATGAATAGTACAGGTAGACGGGTGAATTCTTTCTATATATTGCTTCTAAATAGTCTAAGAAACATATATGCAAAGCATCCAAACAGTACAATTCGCCAATTTTTTGTTCATCAAGTTTAAGTGAACTACGAGCCCCATTGTTAATCCTTTAAAGGAGATTATTTGTAAATTTCGACAAGTAGAACAATGATTGGAACACGTAGACGGTTGATATCTTTGTATATATTGCTTCCATATAGTCTAAGAAACATGTACGCAAAGCATCCAAACAGTATCATTCGCCAATTTTTTGTTCTTAAAGTTTAAGTGAACAATGAGCCTGAATGGTTAATCGTTTATCGGAAATTATTTGTAATTTTCGACAAGTAGAACAATGAATGGAACAGGTAGACGGTTGAAATCTTTGTATATATTGCTTCTATATAATCTAAGAAACATATATGTAAAGCATCTAAACAGTAACAATCGCCAATTTTTTGATCTTCAAGTTTAAGTGAAAAACGAGCCCCATTGTTAATCCTTTAAAGGAAATTATTTGTACATTTCGACAAGTAGAACAATGAATGGAACAGGTAGACGGTTGAAATATTTGTATATATTGCTTCTATATAGTCTAAGAAACATATATGCAAAGCGTCCAAACAGTACAATTCGCCATTTATTTGATCTTCAAGTTTAAGTGAACTACGAGCCCCATGGTTAATAATTTAACGGAAATTATTTGTAACTTGCGACAAGTAGAACAATGAATGGAACAGGTAGCCGGTTTGAAATCAATGTATATATTGCTTCTATATAGTCTAAGAAACATATATGCAAAGCATCCAAACAGTACCATTCGCCAATTTTTTGTTCTTCAAGTTTAAGTGAACAACGAGCCCCATTGTTAATCCTTTAAAGCAAATTATTTGTAAATTTCGACAAGTAGAACAATGATTGGAACACGTAGACGGTTGAAATCTTTGTATATATTGCTTCCATATAGTCTAAGAAACATGTACGCAAAGCATCCAAACAGTACCATTCGCCAATTTTGTGTTCTTCAAGTTTAAGTGAACAATGAGACCCATTGTTAATCCTTTATCGGAAATTATTTGTAACTTTCGACAAGTAGAACAATGAATGGAACAGGTAGCCGGTTGAAATCAATGTATATATTGCTTCTATATAGTCTAAGAAACATATATGCAAAGCATCCAAACAGTAACATTCGCCAATTTTTTGTTCTTCAAGTTTAAGTGAACAACAAGCCCCATTGTTAATCCTTTAAAGGAAATTATTTGTAAATTTCGACAAGTAGAACAATGATTGGAACACGTAGACGGTTGAAATCTTTGTATATATTGTTTCCATATAGTCTAAGAAACATGTACGCAAAGTATCCAAAGAGCACAATTCGCCAATATTTGTTCTTCAAGTTTAAGTGAACTACGAGCCCCATTGTTAATCCTATAAAGGAAATTATTTGTAAATTTCGATAAGTAGAACAATGAATGGAACAGGTAGACGGTTGAAATCTTTGTATATATTGCTTCTATATAGCCTACGAAACATATATGCAAAGCATCCAAACAGTACAATTCGCCAATTTTTTGTTCTTCAAGTTTAAGTGAACTACGAGCCCCATTGTTAATCCTTTAACGGAAATTAATTGTAACTTTCTACAAGTAGAACAATGATTGGAACACGCAGACGGTTGAAATCTTTGTATATATTGCTTCCATATAGTCTAAGAAACATATATGCAAAGCATCCAAACAGGACCATTCGCCAATTTTTTGTTCTTCAAGTTTAAGTGAACAATGAGCCCCATTGTTAATCCTTTATCGGAAATTATTTGTAACTTTCGACAAGTAGAACATTGAATGGAACAGGTAGACGGTTGAAATTTTTGTATCTATTGCTTCTATATAGGATAAGAAACATATATGCAAAGCATACAAACAGTACCATTCGCCACTTTTTTGTTCTTCAAGTTTAAGTAAACTACGATCCCCATTGTTAATCCCTTAACGGAAATTGTTTGTAATTTTCGACAAGTAGAACAGTGAATGGAACAGGTAGACGGTTGAAATCTTTGTATATATTGCTTCTATATAATCTAAGAAACATATATGCAAAGCATCCAAACAGTACCATTCGCCAATTTTTTGTTCTTCAAGTTTAAGTGAACTACGAGCCCCATTGTTAATACTTTAACGGAAACTATTCGTAACTTTCTACAAGTAGAACAATAATTGGAACACGTAGACGGTTGAAATCTTTGTATATATTGCTTTTATATTGACTAAGAAACATATATGCAAAGCATCCAAACAGTACCATTCGCCAATTTTTTGTTCTTCAAGGTTAAGTGAACAATGAGCCACACTGTTAATCCTTTATCGGAAACTATTTGTAACTTTCGACAAGTAGAACAATGAATGGAACAGGTAGACGGTTGAAATCTTTTTATATATTGCTTCTATATAGTCTAAGAAACATATATGCAAAGCATCCAAACAGTACAATTCGCCAATTTTTTGTTCTTCAAGTTTAAGTGAACAATGAGCCCCAATGGTTAATCCTTTATCGGAAATTATTTGTAACTTTCGACAAGTAGAACAATGAATGGAACAGGTAGACGGTTGAAATATTTGTATATATTGCTTTCGTATAGTCTAAGAAACATATGTGCAAAGCATCCAAACAGTACCATTCGCCAATTATTTGTTCTTCAAGGTTAAGTGAACAATGAGCCCGATTGTTAATCCTTTATCGGAAATTATTTGTAACTTTCGACAAGTAGAACAATGAATGGAACAGGTAGCCGGTTGAAATCAATGTATATATTGCTTCTATATAGTCTAAGAAACATATATGCAAAGCATCCAAACAGTAACATTCGCCAATTTTTTGTTCTTCAAGTTTAAGTGAACAACAAGCCCCATTGTTAATCCTTTAAAGGAAATTATTTGTAAATTTCGACAAGTAGAACAATGATTGGAACACGTAGACGGTTGAAATCTTTGTATATATTGTTTCCATATAGTCTAAGAAACATGTACGCAAAGTATCCAAAGAGCACAATTCGCCAATATTTGTTCTTCAAGTTTAAGTGAACTACGAGCCCCATTGTTAATCCTATAAAGGAAATTATTTGTAAATTTCGATAAGTAGAACAATGAATGGAACACGTAGACGGTTGAAATCTTTGTATATATTGCTTCTATATAGACTAAGAAACATATATGCAAAGCATCCAAATAGTACAATTCGCCAATTTATTGTTCTTCAAGTTTAAGTGAACAACGAGCCCCATTGTTAATCCTTTAAAGGAAATTATTTGTAAATTACGACAAGTAGAACAATGATTGGAACACGTAGACGGTTGAAATCTTTGTATATATTGCTTCCATATAGTCTAAGAAACATGTACGCAAAGCATCCAAACAGTACAATTCGCCAATTTATTGTTCTTCAAGTTTAAGTGAACAAAGAGGCCCATTGATAATCATGAAACGGAAATTATTTGTAATTTTCGACAAGAAGAACAATAAATAGAACAGGTAGACGGTTGCAATCTTTGTATATGTTGCTTCTATATAGTCTAAGGAACCTATATGCAAAGCATCTAAACAGTAACATTCGCCAATTTTTTGATCTTCAAGTTTAAGTGAACAATGAGCCCCATTGTTAATCCTTTATCGGAAATTATTTCTAACTTTCGACAAGTAGAACAATGAATGGAACACGTAGACGGTTGAAATCTTTGTATATATTGCTTCTATATAGACTAAGAAACATATATGCAAAGCATCCAAACAGTACAATTCGCCAATTTCTTGTTCTTCAAGTTTAAGGGAACAACGAGCCCCATTTTTAATCCTTTAAAGGAAATTATTTGTAAATTTCGACAAGTAGAACAATGATTGGAACACGTAGACGGTTGAAATATTATTACATATTGCTTCCATATAGTCTAAGAAACATATATGCAAAGCATCCAAACAGTACCATTCGCCAATTTTTTGTTCTTCAAGTTTAAGTGAACAATGAGCCCCATTGTTACTCCTTTATCGGAAATTATTTGTAACTTTCGACAAGTAGAACAATGAATGGAACAGGTAGACGGTTGAAATCTTTTTATATATTGCTTCTATATAGTCTAAGAAACATATATGCAAAGCATCCAAACAGTACAATTCGCCAATTTTTTGTTCTTCAAGTTTAAGTGAACAATGAGCCCCAATGGTTAATCCTTTATCGGAAATTATTTGTAACTTTCGACAAGTAGAACAATGAATGGAACAGGTAGACGGTTGAAATATTTGTATATATTGCTTCCGTATAGTCTAAGAAACATATATGCAAAGCTTCCAAACAGTACCATTCGCCAATTTTTTGTTCTTCAAGTTTAAGTGAACAATGAGCCCCAATGGTTAATCCTTTATCGGAAATTATTTGTAACTTCCGACAAGTAGAACAATGATTGGAACACGTAGACGGTTGAAATCTTTGTATATATTGCTTCCATATATTCTAAGAAACATGTACGCAAAGCATCCAAACAGTACAATTCGCCAATTTATTGTTCTTCAAGTTTAAGTGAACAAAGAGGCCCATTGATAATCATGAAACGGAAATTATTTGTAACTTTCGACAAGAAGAACAATAAATAGAACAGGTAGACGGTTGCAATCTTTGTATATGTTGCTTCTATATAGTCTAAGGAACCTATATGCAAAGCATCTAAACAGTAACATTCGCCAATTTTTTGATCTTCAAGTTTAAGTGAACAATGAGCCCCATTGTTAATCCTTTATCGGAAATTATTTCTAACTTTCGACAAGTAGAACAATGAATGGAACACGTAGACGGTTGAAATCTTTGTATATATTGCTTCTATATAGACTAAGAAACATATATGCAAAGCATCCAAACAGTACAATTCGCCAATTTCTTGTTCTTCAAGTTTAAGGGAACAACGAGCCCCATTGTTAATCCTTTAAAGGAAATTATTTGTAAATTTCGACAAGTAGAACAATGATTGGAACACGTAGACGGTTGAAATATTATTACATATTGCTTCCATATAGTCTAAGAAACATATATGCAAAGCATCCAAACAGTACCATTCGCCAATTTTTTGTTCTTCAAGTTTAAGTGAACAATGAGCCCCATTGTTACTCCTTTATCGGAAATTATTTGTAACTTTCGACAAGTAGAACAATGAATGGAACAGGTAGACGGTTGAAATCTTTTTATATATTGCTTCTATATAGTCTAAGAAACATATATGCAAAGCATCCAAACAGTACAATTCGCCAATTTTTTGTTCTTCAAGTTTAAGTGAACAATGAGCCCCAATGGTTAATCCTTTATCGGAAATTATTTGTAACTTTCGACAAGTAGAACAATGAATGGAACAGGTAGACGGTTGAAATATTTGTATATATTGCTTCCGTATAGTCTAAGAAACATATATGCAAAGCTTCCAAACAGTACCATTCGCCAATTTTTTGTTCTTCAAGGTTAAGTGAACAATGGGCCCGATTGTTAATCCTTTATCGGAAATTATTTCTAACTTTCGACAAGTAGAACAATGAATGGAACACGTAGACGGTTGAAATCTTTGTATATATTGCTTCTATATAGACTAAGAAACATATATGCAAAGCATCCAAACAGTACAATTCGCCAATTTATTGTTCTTCAAGTTTAAGGGAACAACGAGCCCCATTGTTAATCCTTTAAAGGAAATTATTTGTAAATTTCGGCAAGTAGAACAATGAATGGAACAGGTAGACGGTTGAAATATTTGTATATATTGCTTCCGTATAGTCTAAGAAACATATATGCAAAGCTTCCAAACAGTACCATTCGCCAATTTTTTGTTCTTCAAGGTTAAGTGAACAATGGGCCCGATTGTTAATCCTTTATCGGAAATTATTTCTAACTTTCGACAAGTAGAACAATGAATGGAACACGTAGACGGTTGAAATCTTTGTATATATTGCTTCTATATAGACTAAGAAACATATATGCAAAGCATCCAAATAGTACAATTCGCCAATTTATTGTTCTTCACGTTTAAGTGAACAACGAGCCCCATTGTTAATCCTTTAAAGGAAATTATTTGTAAATTTCTACAAGTAGAACAATGATTGGAACACGTAGACGGTTGAAATCAATGTATATATTGCTTCCATATAGTCTAAGAAACATATATGCAAAGCATCCAAACAGTACCATTGGCCAATTTTTTGTTCTTCAAGTTTAAGTGAACAATGAGCCCCATTGTTACTCCTTTATCGGAAATTATTTGTAACTTTCGACAAGTAGAACAATGAATGGAACAGGTAGACGGTTGAAATCTTTTTATATATTGCTTCTATATAGTCTAAGAAACATATATGCAAAGCATCCAAACAGTACAATTCGCCAATTTTTTGTTCTTCAAGTTTAAGTGAACAATGAGCCCCAATGGTTAATCCTTTATCGGAAATTATTTGTAACTTTCGACAAGTAGAACAATGAATGGAACAGGTAGACGGTTGAAATATTTGTATATATTGCTTCCGTATAGTCTAAGAAACATATATGCAAAGCTTCCAAACAGTACCATTCGCCAATTTTTTGTTCTTCAAGGTTAAGTGAACAATGGGCCCGATTGTTAATCCTTTATCGGAAATTATTTCTAACTTTCGACAAGTAGAACAATGAATGGAACACGTAGACGGTTGAAATCTTTGTATATATTGCTTCTATATAGACTAAGAAACATATATGCAAAGCATCCAAATAGTACAATTCGCCAATTTATTGTTCTTCACGTTTAAGTGAACAACGAGCCCCATTGTTAATCCTTTAAAGGAAATTATTTGTAAATTTCTACAAGTAGAACAATGATTGGAACACGTAGACGGTTGAAATCAATGTATATATTGCTTCTATATAGTCTAAGAAACATATATGCAAAGCATCTAAACAGTAACATTCGCCAATTTTTTGATCTTCAAGTTTAAGCGAACAGCGAGCCCCATTGATAACCCTTTAAAGGAAATTATTTGTAAATTTCGACAAGTAGAACAATGAATGGAACAGGTAGACGGTTGAAATCTTTGTATATATTGCTTCTATATAGTCTAAGAAACATATATGCAAAGCATCCAAACAGTACAATTCGCCAATTTTTGGTTTTTCAAGTTTAATTGAACTACGAGCCCCATTGTTAATCCTTTAAAGGAAATTATTTGTAAATTTCGACAAGTAGAACAATGAATGGAACAGGTAGACGGTTGAAATCAATGTATATATTGCTTCTATATAGTCTAAGAAACATATATGCAAAGCATCCAAAGAGTACCATTCGCCAATTTTTTGTTCTTCAAGTTTAAGAGAACAATGAGCCCCATTGTTACTCCTTTATCGGAAATTATTTCTAACTTTCGACAAGTAGAACAATGAATGGAACAGGTAGACGGTTGAAATCTTTTTATATATTGCTTCTATATAGTCTAAGAAACATATATGCAAAGCATCCAAACAGTACAAATCGCCAATTTTTTGTTCTTCAAGTTTAAGTGAACAATGAGCCCCAATGGTTAATCCTTTATCGGAAATTATTTGTAACTTTCGACAAGTAGAACAATGAATGGAACAGGTAGACGGTTGAAATCAATGTATATATTGCTTCTATATAGTCTAAGAAACATATATGCAAAGCATCCAAAGAGTACCATTCGCCAATTTTTTGTTCTTCAAGTTTAAGTGAACAACGAGCCCCATCGTTAATCCTTTAAAGGAAATTATTTGTAAATTTCGAAAAGTAGAACAATGATTGGAACACGTAGACGGTTGAAATCAATGTATATATTGCTTCTATATAGTCTAAGAAACATATATGCAAAGCATCCAAACAGTACCATTCGCCAATTTTTTGTTCTTCAAGGTTAAGTGAACAATGAGCCCGATTGTTAATCCTTTATCGGAAATTATTTGTAACTTTCGAAAAGTAGAACAATGATTGGAACTCGTAGACGGTTGAAATCAATGTATATATTGCTTCTATATAGTCTAAGAAACATATATGCAAAGCATCAAAAGAGTACCATTCGCCAATTTTTGGTTCTTCAAGTTTAAGTGAACAATGAGCCCCAATGGTTAATCCTTTATCGGAAATTATTTGTAACTTCCGACAAGTAGAACAATGAATGGAACAGGGAGACGGTTGAAATATTTGTATATATTGCTTCCGTATAGTCTAAGAAACATATATGCAAAGCATCCAAACAGTACCATTCGCCAATTTTTTGTTCTTCAAGGTTAAGTGAACAATGAGCCCGATTGTTAATCCTTTATCGGAAATTATTTCTAACTTTCGACAAGTAGAACAATGAATGGAACACGTAGACGGTTGAAATCTTTGTATATATTGCTTCTATATAGACTAAGAAACATATATGCAAAGCATCCAAATAGTACAATTCGCCAATTTATTGTTCTTCAAGTTTAAGTGAACAACGAGCCCCATTGTTAATCCTTTAAAGGAAATTATTTGTAAATTACGACAAGTAGAACAATGATTGGAACACGTAGACGGTTGAAATCTTTGTATATATTGCTTCCATATAGTCTAAGAAACATGTACGCAAAGCATCCAAACAGTACAATTCGCCAATTTATTGTTCTTCAAGTTTAAGTGAACAAAGAGGCCCATTGATAATCATGAAACGGAAATTATTTGTAATTTTCGACAAGAAGAACAATAAATAGAACAGGTAGACGGTTGCAATCTTTGTATATGTTGCTTCTATATAGTCTAAGGAACCTATATGCAAAGCATCTAAACAGTAACATTCGCCAATTTTTTGATCTTCAAGTTTAAGTGAACAATGAGCCCCATTGTTAATCCTTTATCGGAAATTATTTCTAACTTTCGACAAGTAGAACAATGAATGGAACACGTAGACGGTTGAAATCTTTGTATATATTGCTTCTATATAGACTAAGAAACATATATGCAAAGCATCCAAACAGTACAATTCGCCAATTTCTTGTTCTTCAAGTTTAAGGGAACAACGAGCCCCATTGTTAATCCTTTAAAGGAAATTATTTGTAAATTTCGACAAGTAGAACAATGATTGGAACACGTAGACGGTTGAAATATTATTACATATTGCTTCCATATAGTCTAAGAAACATATATGCAAAGCATCCAAACAGTACCATTCGCCAATTTTTTGTTCTTCAAGTTTAAGTGAACAATGAGCCCCATTGTTACTCCTTTATCGGAAATTATTTGTAACTTTCGACAAGTAGAACAATGAATGGAACAGGTAGACGGTTGAAATCTTTTTATATATTGCTTCTATATAGTCTAAGAAACATATATGCAAAGCATCCAAACAGTACAATTCGCCAATTTTTTGTTCTTCAAGTTTAAGTGAACAATGAGCCCCAATGGTTAATCCTTTATCGGAAATTATTTGTAACTTTCGACAAGTAGAACAATGAATGGAACAGGTAGACGGTTGAAATATTTGTATATATTGCTTCCGTATAGTCTAAGAAACATATATGCAAAGCTTCCAAACAGTACCATTCGCCAATTTTTTGTTCTTCAAGGTTAAGTGAACAATGGGCCCGATTGTTAATCCTTTATCGGAAATTATTTCTAACTTTCGACAAGTAGAACAATGAATGGAACACGTAGACGGTTGAAATCTTTGTATATATTGCTTCTATATAGACTAAGAAACATATATGCAAAGCATCCAAATAGTACAATTCGCCAATTTATTGTTCTTCACGTTTATGTGAACAACGAGCCCCATTGTTAATCCTTTAAAGGAAATTATTTGTAAATTTCTACAAGTAGAACAATGATTGGAACACGTAGACGGTTGAAATCAATGTATATATTGCTTCTATATAGTCTAAGAAACATATATGCAAAGCATCTAAACAGTAACATTCGCCAATTTTTTGATCTTCAAGTTTAAGCGAACAGCGAGCCCCATTGATAACCCTTTAAAGGAAATTATTTGTAAATTGCGACAAGTAGAACAATGAATGGAACAGGTAGACGGTTGAAATCTTTGTATATATTGCTTCTATATAGTCTAAGAAACATATATGCAAAGCATCCAAACAGTACAATTCGCCAATTTTTGGTTTTTCAAGTTTAATTGAACTACGAGCCCCATTGTTAATCCTTTAAAGGAAATTATTTGTAAATTTCGACAAGTAGAACAATGAATGGAACAGGTAGACGGTTGAAATCAATGTATATATTGCTTCTATATAGTCTAAGAAACATATATGCAAAGCATCCAAAGAGTACCATTCGCCAATTTTTTGTTCTTCAAGTTTAAGAGAACAATGAGCCCCATTGTTACTCCTTTATCGGAAATTATTTCTAACTTTCGACAAGTAGAACAATGAATGGAACAGGTAGACGGTTGAAATCTTTTTATATATTGCTTCTATATAGTCTAAGAAACATATATGCAAAGCATCCAAACAGTACAAATCGCCAATTTTTTGTTCTTCAAGTTTAAGTGAACAATGAGCCCCAATGGTTAATCCTTTATCGGAAATTATTTGTAAATTTCGACAAGTAGAACAATGAATGGAACAGGTAGACGGTTGAAATCTTTGTATATATTGCTTCTATATAGTCTAAGAAACATATATGCAAAGCATCCAAACAGTACCATTCGCCAATTTTTTGTTCTTCAAGTTTAAGTGAACAATGAGACCCATTGTTAATCCTTTATCGGAAATTATTTGTAACTTTCGACAAGTAGAACAATGAATGGAACAGGTAGCCGGTTGAAATCAATGTATATATTGCTTCTATATAGTCTAAGAAACATATATGCAAAGCATCCAAACAGTAACATTCGCCAATTTTTTGTTCTTCAAGTTTAAGTGAACAACGAGCCCCATTGTTAATCCTTTAAAGGAAATTATTTGTAAATTTCGACAAGTAGAACAATGATTGGAACACGTAGACGGTTGAAATCTTTGTATATATTGTTTCCATATAGTCTAAGAAACATGTACGCAAAGTATCCAAAGAGCACAATTCGCCAATATTTGTTCTTCAAGTTTAAGTGAACTACGAGCCCCATTGTTAATCCTATAAAGGAAATTATTTGTAAATTTCGATAAGTAGAACAATGAATGGAACAGGTAGACGGTTGAAATCTTTGTATATATTGCTTCTATATAGCCTACGAAACATATATGCAAAGCATCCAAACAGTACAATTCGCCAATTTTTTGTTCTTCAAGTTTAAGTGAACTACGAGCCCCATTGTTAATCCTTTAACGGAAATTAATTGTAACTTTCTACAAGTAGAACAATGATTGGAACACGCAGACGGTTGAAATCTTTGTATATATTGCTTCCATATAGTCTAAGAAACATATATGCAAAGCATCCAAACAGTACCATTCGCCAATTTTTTGTTCTTCAAGTTTAAGTGAACAATGAGCCCCATTGTTAATCCTTTATCGGAAATTATTTGTAACTTTCGACAAGTAGAACATTGAATGGAACAGGTAGACGGTTGAAATTTTTGTATCTATTGCTTCTATATAGGATAAGAAACATATATGCAAAGCATACAAACAGTACCATTCGCCACTTTTTTGTTCTTCAAGTTTAAGTAAACTACGATCCCCATTGTTAATCCCTTAACGGAAATTGTTTGTAATTTTCGACAAGTAGAACAGTGAATGGAACAGGTAGACGGTTGAAATCTTTGTATATATTGCTTCTATATAATCTAAGAAACATATATGCAAAGCATCCAAACAGTACCATTCGCCAATTTTTTGTTCTTCAAGGTTAAGTGAACAATGAGCCACACTGTTAATCCTTTATCGGAAACTATTTGTAACTTTCGACAAGTAGAACAATGAATGGAACAGGTAGACGGTTGAAATCTTTTTATATATTGCTTCTATATAGTCTAAGAAACATATATGCAAAGCATCCAAACAGTACAATTCGCCAATTTTTTGTTCTTCAAGTTTAAGTGAACAATGAGCCCCAATGGTTAATCCTTTATCGGAAATTATTTGTAACTTTCGACAAGTAGAACAATGAATGGAACAGGTAGACGGTTGAAATATTTGTATATATTGCTTTCGTATAGTCTAAGAAACATATATGCAAAGCATCCAAACAGTACCATTCGCCAATTTTTTGTTCTTCAAGGTTAAGTGAACAATGAGCCCGATTGTTAATCCTTTATCGGAAATTATTTGTAACTTTCGACAAGTAGAACAATGAATGGAACAGGTAGACGGTTGAAATCTTTGAATATATTGCTTCTTTATAGTCTAAGATACTTATATGCAAAGCATCCAAACAGTACAATTCGCCAATTTTTTGTTCTTCAAGTTTAAGTGAACAATGAGCCCCAATGGTTAATCCTTTATCGGAAATTATTTGTAACTTCCGACAAGTAGAACAATGATTGGAACACGTAGACGGTTGAAATCTTTGTATATATTGCTTCCATATAGTCTAAGAAACATGTACGCAAAGCATCC
Organism: Cerceris ruficornis; assembly: GCA_963989415.1. Taxonomy (NCBI): domain Eukaryota; kingdom Metazoa; phylum Arthropoda; class Insecta; order Hymenoptera; family Crabronidae; genus Cerceris; species Cerceris ruficornis. The sequence goes on along the minus strand of CAXDIW010000301.1, from coordinate 1,746,253 downwards.
AAACAGTACAATTCGCCAATTTATTGTTCTTCAAGTTTAAGTGAACAAAGAGGCCCATTGATAATCAGGAAACGGAAATTATTTGTAACTTTCGACAAGAAGAACAATAAATAGAACAGGTAGACGGTTGCAATCTTTGTATATGTTGCTTCTATATAGTCTAAGGAACCTATATGCAAAGCATCTAAACAGTAACATTCGCCAATTTTTTGATCTTCAAGTTTAAGTGAACAATGAGCCCCATTGTTAATCCTTTATCGGAAATTATTTCTAACTTTCGACAAGTAGAACAATGAATGGAACACGTAGACGGTTGAAATCTTTGTATATATTGCTTCTATATAGTCTAAGAAACATATATGCAAAGCATCCAAACAGTACAATTCGCCAATTTTTGGTTTTTCAAGTTTAATTGAACTACGAGCCCCATTGTTAATCCTTTAAAGGAAATTATTTGTAAATTTCGACAAGTAGAACAATGAATGGAACAGGTAGACGGTTGAAATCAATGTATATATTGCTTCTATATAGTCTAAGAAACATATATGCAAAGCATCCAAAGAGTACCATTCGCCAATTTTTTGTTCTTCAAGTTTAAGAGAACAATGAGCCCCATTGTTACTCCTTTATCGGAAATTATTTCTAACTTTCGACAAGTAGAACAATGAATGGAACAGGTAGACGGTTGAAATCTTTTTATATATTGCTTCTATATAGTCTAAGAAACATATATGCAAAGCATCCAAACAGTACAAATCGCCAATTTTTTGTTCTTCAAGTTTAAGTGAACAATGAGCCCCAATGGTTAATCCTTTATCGGAAATTATTTGTAAATTTCGACAAGTAGAACAATGAATGGAACAGGTAGACGGTTGAAATCTTTGTATATATTGCTTCTATATAGTCTAAGAAACATATATGCAAAGCATCCAAACAGTACCATTCGCCAATTTTTTGTTCTTCAAGTTTAAGTGAACAATGAGACCCATTGTTAATCCTTTATCGGAAATTATTTGTAACTTTCGACAAGTAGAACAATGAATGGAACAGGTAGCCGGTTGAAATCAATGTATATATTGCTTCTATATAGTCTAAGAAACATATATGCAAAGCATCCAAACAGTAACATTCGCCAATTTTTTGTTCTTCAAGTTTAAGTGAACAACAATCCCCATTGTTAATCCTTTAAAGGAAATTATTTGTAAATTTCGACAAGTAGAACAATGATTGGAACACGTAGACGGTTGAAATCTTTGTATATATTGTTTCCATATAGTCTAAGAAACATGTACGCAAAGTATCCAAAGAGCACAATTCGCCAATATTTGTTCTTCAAGTTTAAGTGAACTACGAGCCCCATTGTTAATCCTATAAAGGAAATTATTTGTAAATTTCGATAAGTAGAACAATGAATGGAACAGGTAGACGGTTGAAATCTTTGTATATATTGCTTCTATATAGCCTACGAAACATATATGCAAAGCATCCAAACAGTACAATTCGCCAATTTTTTGTTCTTCAAGTTTAAGTGAACTACGAGCCCCATTGTTAATCCTTTAACGGAAATTAATTGTAACTTTCTACAAGTAGAACAATGATTGGAACACGCAGACGGTTGAAATCTTTGTATATATTGCTTCCATATAGTCTAAGAAACATATATGCAAAGCATCCAAACAGTACCATTCGCCAATTTTTTGTTCTTCAAGTTTAAGTGAACAATGAGCCCCATTGTTAATCCTTTATCGGAAATTATTTGTAACTTTCGACAAGTAGAACATTGAATGGAACAGGTAGACGGTTGAAATTTTTGTATCTATTGCTTCTATATAGGATAAGAAACATATATGCAAAGCATACAAACAGTACCATTCGCCACTTTTTTGTTCTTCAAGTTTAAGTAAACTACGATCCCCATTGTTAATCCCTTAACGGAAATTGTTTGTAATTTTCGACAAGTAGAACAGTGAATGGAACAGGTAGACGGTTGAAATCTTTGTATATATTGCTTCTATATAATCTAAGAAACATATATGCAAAGCATCCAAACAGTACCATTCGCCAATTTTTTGTTCTTCAAGTTTAAGTGAACTACGAGCCCCATTGTTAATACTTTAACGGAAACTATTTGTAACTTTCTACAAGTAGAACAATAATTGGAACACGTAGACGGTTGAAATCTTTGTATATATTGCTTTTATATTGACTAAGAAACATATATGCAAAGCATCCAAACAGTACCATTCGCCAATTTTTTGTTCTTCAAGGTTAAGTGAACAATGAGCCACACTGTTAATCCTTTATCGGAAACTATTTGTAACTTTCGACAAGTAGAACAATGAATGGAACAGGTAGACGGTTGAAATATTTGTATATATTGCTTTCGTATAGTCTAAGAAACATATATGCAAAGCATCCAAACAGTACCATTCGCCAATTTTTTGTTCTTCAAGGTTAAGTGAACAATGAGCCCGATTGTTAATCCTTTATCGGAAATTATTTGTAACTTTCGACAAGTAGAACAATGAATGGAACAGGTAGACGGTTGAAATCTTTGAATATATTGCTTCTTTATAGTCTAAGATACTTATATGCAAAGCATCCAAACAGTACAATTCGCCAATTTGTTGTTCTTCAAGTTTAAGTGAACAATGAGCCCCATTGTTAATCCTTTATCGGAAATTATTTCTAACTTTCGACAAGTAGAACAATGAATGGAACAGGTAGACGGTTGAAATCTTTGTATATATTGCTTCTATATAGCCTACGAAACATATATGCAAAGCATCCAAACAGTACAATTCGCCAATTTTTTGTTCTTCAAGTTTAAGTGAACTACGAGCCCCATTGTTAATCCTTTAACGGAAATTAATTGTAACTTTCTACAAGTAGAACAATGATTGGAACACGCAGACGGTTGAAATCTTTGTATATATTGCTTCCATATAGTCTAAGAAACATATATGCAAAGCATCCAAACAGTACCATTCGCCAATTTTTTGTTCTTCAAGTTTAAGTGAACAATGAGCCCCATTGTTAATCCTTTATCGGAAATTATTTGTAACTTTCGACAAGTAGAACATTGAATGGAACAGGTAGACGGTTGAAATTTTTGTATCTATTGCTTCTATATAGGATAAGAAACATATATGCAAAGCATACAAACAGTACCATTCGCCACTTTTTTGTTCTTCAAGTTTAAGTAAACTACGATCCCCATTGTTAATCCCTTAACGGAAATTGTTTGTAATTTTCGACAAGTAGAACAGTGAATGGAACAGGTAGACGGTTGAAATCTTTGTATATATTGCTTCTATATAATCTAAGAAACATATATGCAAAGCATCCAAACAGTACCATTCGCCAATTTTTTGTTCTTCAAGGTTAAGTGAACAATGAGCCACACTGTTAATCCTTTATCGGAAACTATTTGTAACTTTCGACAAGTAGAACAATGAATGGAACAGGTAGACGGTTGAAATCTTTTTATATATTGCTTCTATATAGTCTAAGAAACATATATGCAAAGCATCCAAACAGTACAATTCGCCAATTTTTTGTTCTTCAAGTTTAAGTGAACAATGAGCCCCAATGGTTAATCCTTTATCGGAAATTATTTGTAACTTTCGACAAGTAGAACAATGAATGGAACAGGTAGACGGTTGAAATATTTGTATATATTGCTTTCGTATAGTCTAAGAAACATATATGCAAAGCATCCAAACAGTACCATTCGCCAATTTTTTGTTCTTCAAGGTTAAGTGAACAATGAGCCCGATTGTTAATCCTTTATCGGAAATTATTTGTAACTTTCGACAAGTAGAACAATGAATGGAACAGGTAGACGGTTGAAATCTTTGAATATATTGCTTCTTTATAGTCTAAGATACTTATATGCAAAGCATCCAAACAGTACAATTCGCCAATTTTTTGTTCTTCAAGTTTAAGTGAACAATGAGCCCCAATGGTTAATCCTTTATCGGAAATTATTTGTAACTTCCGACAAGTAGAACAATGATTGGAACACGTAGACGGTTGAAATCTTTGTATATATTGCTTCCATATAGTCTAAGAAACATGTACGCAAAGCATCCAAACAGTACAATTCGCCAATTTATTGTTCTTCAAGTTTAAGTGAACAAAGAGGCCCATTGATAATCATGAAACGGAAATTATTTGTAACTTTCGACAAGAAGAACAATAAATAGAACAGGTAGACGGTTGCAATCTTTGTATATGTTGCTTCTATATAGTCTAAGGAACCTATATGCAAAGCATCTAAACAGTAACATTCGCCAATTTTTTGATCTTCAAGTTTAAGTGAACAATGAGCCCCATTGTTAATCCTTTATCGGAAATTATTTCTAACTTTCGACAAGTAGAACAATGAATGGAACACGTAGACGGTTGAAATCTTTGTATATATTGCTTCTATATAGTCTAAGAAACATATATGCAAAGCATCCAAACAGTACAATTCGCCAATTTTTGGTTTTTCAAGTTTAATTGAACTACGAGCCCCATTGTTAATCCTTTAAAGGAAATTATTTGTAAATTTCGACAAGTAGAACAATGAATGGAACAGGTAGACGGTTGAAATCAATGTATATATTGCTTCTATATAGTCTAAGAAACATATATGCAAAGCATCCAAAGAGTACCATTCGCCAATTTTTTGTTCTTCAAGTTTAAGAGAACAATGAGCCCCATTGTTACTCCTTTATCGGAAATTATTTCTAACTTTCGACAAGTAGAACAATGAATGGAACAGGTAGACGGTTGAAATCTTTTTATATATTGCTTCTATATAGTCTAAGAAACATATATGCAAAGCATCCAAACAGTACAAATCGCCAATTTTTTGTTCTTCAAGTTTAAGTGAACAATGAGCCCCAATGGTTAATCCTTTATCGGAAATTATTTGTAAATTTCGACAAGTAGAACAATGAATGGAACAGGTAGACGGTTGAAATCTTTGTATATATTGCTTCTATATAGTCTAAGAAACATATATGCAAAGCATCCAAACAGTACCATTCGCCAATTTTTTGTTCTTCAAGTTTAAGTGAACAATGAGACCCATTGTTAATCCTTTATCGGAAATTATTTGTAACTTTCGACAAGTAGAACAATGAATGGAACAGGTAGCCGGTTGAAATCAATGTATATATTGCTTCTATATAGTCTAAGAAACATATATGCAAAGCATCCAAACAGTAACATTCGCCAATTTTTTGTTCTTCAAGTTTAAGTGAACAACAAGCCCCATTGTTAATCCTTTAAAGGAAATTATTTGTAAATTTCGACAAGTAGAACAATGATTGGAACACGTAGACGGTTGAAATCTTTGTATATATTGTTTCCATATAGTCTAAGAAACATGTACGCAAAGTATCCAAAGAGCACAATTCGCCAATATTTGTTCTTCAAGTTTAAGTGAACTACGAGCCCCATTGTTAATCCTATAAAGGAAATTATTTGTAAATTTCGATAAGTAGAACAATGAATGGAACAGGTAGACGGTTGAAATCTTTGTATATATTGCTTCTATATAGCCTACGAAACATATATGCAAAGCATCCAAACAGTACAATTCGCCAATTTTTTGTTCTTCAAGTTTAAGTGAACTACGAGCCCCATTGTTAATCCTTTAACGGAAATTAATTGTAACTTTCTACAAGTAGAACAATGATTGGAACACGCAGACGGTTGAAATCTTTGTATATATTGCTTCCATATAGTCTAAGAAACATATATGCAAAGCATCCAAACAGTACCATTCGCCAATTTTTTGTTCTTCAAGTTTAAGTGAACAATGAGCCCCATTGTTAATCCTTTATCGGAAATTATTTGTAACTTTCGACAAGTAGAACATTGAATGGAACAGGTAGACGGTTGAAATTTTTGTATCTATTGCTTCTATATAGGATAAGAAACATATATGCAAAGCATACAAACAGTACCATTCGCCACTTTTTTGTTCTTCAAGTTTAAGTAAACTACGATCCCCATTGTTAATCCCTTAACGGAAATTGTTTGTAATTTTCGACAAGTAGAACAGTGAATGGAACAGGTAGACGGTTGAAATCTTTGTATATATTGCTTCTATATAATCTAAGAAACATATATGCAAAGCATCCAAACAGTACCATTCGCCAATTTTTTGTTCTTCAAGTTTAAGTGAACTACGAGCCCCATTGTTAATACTTTAACGGAAACTATTTGTAACTTTCTACAAGTAGAACAATAATTGGAACACGTAGACGGTTGAAATCTTTGTATATATTGCTTTTATATTGACTAAGAAACATATATGCAAAGCATCCAAACAGTACCATTCGCCAATTTTTTGTTCTTCAAGGTTAAGTGAACAATGAGCCACACTGTTAATCCTTTATCGGAAACTATTTGTAACTTTCGACAAGTAGAACAATGAATGGAACAGGTAGACGGTTGAAATCTTTTTATATATTGCTTCTATATAGTCTAAGAAACATATATGCAAAGCATCCAAACAGTACAATTCGCCAATTTTTTGTTCTTCAAGTTTAAGTGAACAATGAGCCCCAATGGTTAATCCTTTATCGGAAATTATTTGTAACTTTCGACAAGTAGAACAATGAATGGAACAGGTAGACGGTTGAAATATTTGTATATATTGCTTTCGTATAGTCTAAGAAACATATATGCAAAGCATCCAAACAGTACCATTCGCCAATTTTTTGTTCTTCAAGGTTAAGTGAACAATGAGCCCGATTGTTAATCCTTTATCGGAAATTATTTGTAACTTTCGACAAGTAGAACAATGAATGGAACAGGTAGACGGTTGAAATCAATGTATATATTGCTTCTATATAGTCTAAGAAACATATATGCAAAGCATCCAAAGAGTACCATTCGCCAATTTTTTGTTCTTCAAGTTTAAGTGAACAACGAGCCCCATCGTTAATCCTTTAAAGGAAATTATTTGTAAATTTCGAAAAGTAGAACAATGATTGGAACACGTAGACGGTTGAAATCAATGTATATATTGCTTCTATATAGTCTAAGAAACATATATGCAAAGCATCCAAAGAGTACAATTCGCCAATTTATTGTTCTTCAAGTTTAAGTGAACAAAGAGGCCCATTGATAATCATGAAACGGAAATTATTTGTAACTTTCGACAAGAAGAACAATAAATAGAACAGGTAGACGGTTGCAATCTTTGTATATGTTGCTTCTATATAGTCTAAGGAACCTATATGCAAAGCATCTATACAGTAACATTCGCCAATTTTTTGATCTTCAAGTTTAAGTGAACAATGAGCCCCATTGTTAATCCTTTATCGGAAATTATTTCTAACTTTCGACAAGTAGAACAATGAATGGAACACGTAGACGGTTGAAATCTTTGTATATATTGCTTCTATATAGACTAAGAAACATATATGCAAAGCATCCAAACAGTACAATTCGCCAATTTATTGTTCTTCAAGTTTAAGGGAACAACGAGCCCCATTGTTAATCCTTTAAAGGAAATTATTTGTAAATTTCGACAAGTAGAACAATGATTGGAACACGTAGACGGTTGAAATATTATTACATATTGCTTCCATATAGTCTAAGAAACATATATGCAAAGCATCCAAACAGTACCATTGGCCAATTTTTTGTTCTTCAAGTTTAAGTGAACAATGAGCCCCATTGTTACTCCTTTATCGGAAATTATTTGTAACTTTCGACAAGTAGAACAATGAATGGAACAGGTAGACGGTTGAAATCTTTTTATATATTGCTTCTATATAGTCTAAGAAACATATATGCAAAGCATCCAAACAGTACAATTCGCCAATTTTTTGTTCTTCAAGTTTAAGTGAACAATGAGCCCCAATGGTTAATCCTTTATCGGAAATTATTTGTAACTTTCGACAAGTAGAACAATGAATGGAACAGGTAGACGGTTGAAATATTTGTATATATTGCTTCCGTATAGTCTAAGAAACATATATGCAAAGCTTCCAAACAGTACCATTCGCCAATTTTTTGTTCTTCAAGGTTAAGTGAACAATGGGCCCGATTGTTAATCCTTTATCGGAAATTATTTCTAACTTTCGACAAGTAGAACAATGAATGGAACACGTAGACGGTTGAAATCTTTGTATATATTGCTTCTATATAGACTAAGAAACATATATGCAAAGCATCCAAATAGTACAATTCGCCAATTTATTGTTCTTCACGTTTAAGTGAACAACGAGCCCCATTGTTAATCCTTTAAAGGAAATTATTTGTAAATTTCTACAAGTAGAACAATGATTGGAACACGTAGACGGTTGAAATCAATGTATATATTGCTTCTATATAGTCTAAGAAACATATATGCAAAGCATCTAAACAGTAACATTCGCCAATTTTTTGATCTTCAAGTTTAAGCGAACAGCGAGCCCCATTGATAACCCTTTAAAGGAAATTATTTGTAAATTTCGACAAGTAGAACAATGAATGGAACAGGTAGACGGTTGAAATCTTTGTATATATTGCTTCTATATAGTCTAAGAAACATATATGCAAAGCATCCAAACAGTACAATTCGCCAATTTTTGGTTTTTCAAGTTTAATTGAACTACGAGCCCCATTGTTAATCCTTTAAAGGAAATTATTTGTAAATATCGACAAGTAGAACAATGAATGGAACAGGTAGACGGTTGAAATCAATGTATATATTGCTTCTATATAGTCTAAGAAACATATATGCAAAGCATCCAAAGAGTACCATTCGCCAATTTTTTGTTCTTCAAGTTTAAGTGAACAATGAGCCCCATTGTTACTCCTTTATCGGAAATTATTTCTAACTTTCGACAAGTAGAACAATGAATGGAACAGGTAGACGGTTGAAATCTTTTTATATATTGCTTCTATATAGTCTAAGAAACATATATGCAAAGCATCCAAACAGTACAAATCGCCAATTTTTTGTTCTTCAAGTTTAAGTGAACAATGAGCCCCAATGGTTAATCCTTTATCGGAAATTATTTGTAACTTTCGACAAGTAGAACAATGAATGGAACAGGTAGACGGTTGAAATCAATGTATATATTGCTTCTATATAGTCTAAGAAACATATATGCAAAGCATCCAAAGAGTACCATTCGCCAATTTTTTGTTCTTCAAGTTTAAGTGAACAACGAGCCCCATCGTTAATCCTTTAAAGGAAATTATTTGTAAATTTCGAAAAGTAGAACAATGATTGGAACACGTAGACGGTTGAAATCAATGTATATATTGCTTCTATATAGTCTAAGAAACATATATGCAAAGCATCCAAAGAGTACCATTCGCCAATTTTTTGTTCTTCAAGTTTAAGTGAACAACGAGCCCCATCGTTAATCCTTTAAAGGAAATTATTTGTAAATTTCGAAAAGTAGAACAATGATTGGAACTCGTAGACGGTTGAAATCAATGTATATATTGCTTCTATATAGTCTAAGAAACATATATGCAAAGCATCAAAAGAGTACCATTCGCCAATTTTTGGTTCTTCAAGTTTAAGTGAACAATGAGCCCCATTGTTAATCCTTTAAAGGAAATTATTTGTAAATTTCGACAAGTAGAACAATGATTGGAACACGTAGACGGTTGAAATATTATTACATATTGCTTCCATATAGTCTAAGAAACATATATGCAAAGCATCCAAACAGTACCATTCGCCAATTTTTTGTTCTTCAAGTTTAAGTGAACAATGAGCCCCATTGTTACTCCTTTATCGGAAATTATTTGTAACTTTCGACAAGTAGAACAATGAATGGAACAGGTAGACGGTTGAAATCTTTTTATATATTGCTTCTATATAGTCTAAGAAACATATATGCAAAGCATCCAAACAGTACAATTCGCCAATTTTTTGTTCTTCAAGTTTAAGTGAACAATGAGCCCCAATGGTTAATCCTTTATCGGAAATTATTTGTAACTTTCGACAAGTAGAACAATGAATGGAACAGGTAGACGGTTGAAATATTTGTATATATTGCTTCCGTATAGTCTAAGAAACATATATGCAAAGCTTCCAAACAGTACCATTCGCCAATTTTTTGTTCTTCAAGGTTAAGTGAACAATGGGCCCGATTGTTAATCCTTTATCGGAAATTATTTCTAACTTTCGACAAGTAGAACAATGAATGGAACACGTAGACGGTTGAAATCTTTGTATTTATTGCTTCTATATAGACTAAGAAACATATATGCAAAGCATCCAAATAGTACAATTCGCCAATTTATTGTTCTTCACGTTTAAGTGAACAACGAGCCCCATTGTTAATCCTTTAAAGGAAATTATTTGTAAATTTCTACAAGTAGAACAATGATTGGAACACGTAGACGGTTGAAATCAATGTATATATTGCTTCTATATAGTCTAAGAAACATATATGCAAAGCATCTAAACAGTAACATTCGCCAATTTTTTGATCTTCAAGTTTAAGCGAACAGCGAGCCCCATTGATAACCCTTTAAAGGAAATTATTTGTAAATTTCGACAAGTAGAACAATGAATGGAACAGGTAGACGGTTGAAATCTTTGTATATATTGCTTCTATATAGTCTAAGAAACATATATGCAAAGCATCCAAACAGTACAATTCGCCAATTTTTGGTTTTTCAAGTTTAATTGAACTACGAGCCCCATTGTTAATCCTTTAAAGGAAATTATTTGTAAATTTCGACAAGTAGAACAATGAATGGAACAGGTAGACGGTTGAAATCAATGTATATATTGCTTCTATATAGTCTAAGAAACATATATGCAAAGCATCCAAAGAGTACCATTCGCCAATTTTTTGTTCTTCAAGTTTAAGAGAACAATGAGCCCCATTGTTACTCCTTTATCGGAAATTATTTCTAACTTTCGACAAGTAGAACAATGAATGGAACAGGTAGACGGTTGAAATCTTTTTATATATTGCTTCTATATAGTCTAAGAAACATATATGCAAAGCATCCAAACAGTACAAATCGCCAATTTTTTGTTCTTCAAGTTTAAGTGAACAATGAGCCCCAATGGTTAATCCTTTATCGGAAATTATTTGTAACTTTCGACAAGTAGAACAATGTATGGATCAGGTAGACGGTTGAAATCTTTGCATATATTGCTTCTATATAGTCTAAGAAACATATATGCAAAGCATCCAAACAGTACCATTCGCCAATTTTTTGTTCTTCAAGTTTAAGTGAACTACGAGCCCCATTGTTAATCCTTTAAAGGAAATTATTTGTAAATTTCGGCAAGCAGAACAATGAATGGAACACGTAGACGGTTGAAATCTTTGTATATATTGCTTCCATATAGTCTAAGAAACATGTACGCAAAGCATCCAAACAGTACCATTCGCCAATTTTTTGTTCTTCAAGTTTAAGTGAACTACGAGCCCCATTGTTAATCCTTTAACGGAAATTAATTGTAACTTTCTACAAGTAGAACAATGATTGGAACACGCAGACGGTTGAAATCTTTGTATATATTGCTTCCATATAGTCTAAGAAACATATATGCAAAACATCCAAACAGTACCATTCGCCAATTTTTTGTTCTTCAAGTTTAAGTAAACTACGATCCCCATTGTTAATCCTTTAAAGGAAATTATTTGTAAATTTCGACAAGTAGAACAATGATTGGAACGCGTGGACGGTTGAAATCTTTGTATATATTGCTTCCATATAGTCTAAGAAACATATATTCAAAGCATCCAAACAGTACAATTCGCCAATTTTTTGTTCTTCAAGTTTAAGTGAACAATGAGCCCCAATGGTTAATCCTTTATCGGAAATTATTTGTAACTTTCGACAAGTGAAACAATGAATGGAACAGGTAGACGGTTGAAATCTTTGTATATATTGCTTCTATATAGTCTAAGAAACATATATGCAAAGCATCCAAACAGTACAATTTGCCAATTTTTTGTTCTTCAAGTTTAAGTGAACAATGAGCCCCAATGGTTAATCCTTTATCGGAAATTATTTGTAACTTTCGACAAGTGAAACAATGAATGGAACACGTAGACGGTTGAAATCTTTGTATATATTGCTTCTATATAATCTAAGAAACATATATGCAAAGCATCCAAACAGTACAATTCGCCAATTTTTGGTTTTTCAAGTTTAATTGAACTACGAGCCCCATTGTTAATCCTTTAAAGGAAATTATTTGTAAATTTCGGCAAGTAGAACAATGAATGGAACACGTAGACGGTTGAAATCTTTGTATATATTGCTTCTATATAGTCTAAGAAACATATACGCAAAGCATCCAAACAGTACCATTCGCCAATTTTTTGTTCTTCAAGTTTAAGTGAACAATGAGCCCCATTGTTAATCCTTTAACGGAAATTAATTGTAACTTTCTACAAGTAGAACAATGATTGGGACACGTAGACGGTTGAAATCTTTGTATATATTGCTTCTATATAATCTTAGAAACATATATGCAAAGCATCCAAACAGAACCATTCGCCAATTTTTTGTTCTTAAAGGTTAAGTGAACAATGAGCCCCATTGTTAATCCTTTATCGGAAATTATTTGTAACTTTCGACAAGTAGAACAATGAATGGAACAGGTAGACGGTTGAAATCTTTGTATATATTGCTTCCATCTAGTGTAAGAAACAAATATGCAAAGCATCCAAACAGTACAATTCACCAATTTATTGTTCTTCAAGTTTAAGTGAACAACGAGCCCCATTGTTAATCCTTTAAAGGAAATTATTTGTAAATTTCGACAAGTAGAACAATGATTGGAACACGTAGACGGTTGAAATCTTTGTATATATTGCTTCCATATAGTCTAAGAAACATGTACGCAAAGCATCCAAACAGTACAATTCGCCAATTTATTGTTCTTCAAGTTTAAGTGAACAAAGAGGCCCATTGATAATCATGAAACGGAAATTATTTGTAACTTTCGACAAGAAGAACAATAAATAGAACAGGTAGACGGTTGCAATCTTTGTATATGTTGCTTCTATATAGTCTAAGGAACCTATATGCAAAGCATCTAAACAGTAACATTCGCCAATTTTTTGATCTTCAAGTTTAAGTGAACAATGAGCCCCATTGTTAATCCTTTATCGGAAATTATTTCTAACTTTCGACAAGTAGAACAATGAATGGAACACGTAGACGGTTGAAATCTTTGTATATATTGCTTCTATATAGACTAAGAAACATATATGCAAAGCATCCAAACAGTACCATTCGCCAATTTTTTGTTCTTCAAGTTTAAGTGAACAATGAGCCCCATTGTTAATCCTTTAAAGGAAATTATTTCTAACTTTCGACAAGAAGAACAATGAATAGAACAGGTAGACGGTTGAAATCTGTGTATATGTTGCTTCTATATAGTCTAAGAAACCTATATGCGAAGCATCTAAACAGTAACATTCGCCAATTTTTTGATCTTCAAGGTTAAGTGAACAGCGAGCCCCATTGATAATCATGAAACGGAAATTATTTGTAACTTTCGACAAGATGAACAATGAATAGAACAGGTAGACGGTTGAAATCTTTGTATATGTTGCTTCTATATAGTCTAAGAAACCTATATGCGAAGCATCTAAACAGTAACATTCGCCAATTTTTTGATCTTCAAGGTTAAGTGAACAGCGAGCCCCATTGATAATCGTGAAATGGAAATTATTTGTAACTTTCTACAAGTAGAACAATGAATAGTACAGGTAGACGGTTGAAATCTTTGTATATGTTGCTTCTATATAGTCTAAGAAACCTATATGCGAAGCATCTAAACAGTAACATTCGTCAATTTTTTGATCTTCAAGGTTAAGTGAACAGCGAGCCCCATTGATAATCATGAAACGGAAATTATTTGTAACTTTCGACAAGATGAACAATGAATAGAACAGGTAGACGGTTGAAATCTTTGTATATGTTGCTTCTATATAGTCTAAGAAACCTATATGCGAAGCATCTAAACAGTAACATTCGCCAATTTTTTGATCTTCAAGGTTAAGTGAACAGCGAGCCCCATTGATAATCGTGAAATGGAAATTATTTGTAACTTTCTACAAGTAGAACAATGAATAGTACAGGAAGACAGGTGAAATCTTTCTATATATTGCTTCTAAATAGTCTAAGAAACACATATGCAAAGCATCCAAACAGCACAATTCGCCAATTTTTTGTTCTACAAGTCTAAGTGAACTACGAGCCCCATTGTTAATCCTTTATCGGAAATTATTTGTAACTTTCGACAATTAGAACAATGAATCGAACAGGTAGACGGTTGAAATCTTTGTATATATTGCTTCTATATAGTCTAAAAAACATATATGCAAAGCATCCAAACAGTACAATTCGCCAATTTTTTGTTCTTCAAGTTTAAGTGAACAATGAGCCCCAATGGTTAGTCCTTTATCGGTAATTATTTGTAACTTTCGACAAGTAGAACAATGAATGGAACAGGTAGACGGTTGAAATCATTGTATATATTGCTTCCATATAGTTTAAGAAACATGTACGCAAAGCATCCAAACAGTACCATTCGCCAATTTTTTGTCCTTCAAGTTTAAGTGAACAATGAGCCCCAATGGTTAATCCTTTATCGGACATTATTTTTAATTTTCGACAAGTAGAACAATGAATGGAACAGGTAGAAGGTTGAAATCTTTGTATATATTGCTTCTATATAATCTAAGAAACATATATGCAAAGCATCCAAACAGTACCATTCACCAATTATTTGATCTTCAATTTTAAGTGAACTACGAGCCCCATTGTTAATACTTTAACGGAAATTGTTTGTAACTTGCGACAAGTAGAACAATGAATGGAACAGGTAGCCGGTTGAAATCAATGTATATATTGCTTCTATATAGTCTATGAAACATATATGCAAAGCATCCAAACAGTACCATTCGCCAATTTTTTGTTCTTCAAGTTTAAGTGAACGACGAGCCCCATTGTTAATCCTTTAAAGGAAATTATTTGTAACTTTCGACAAGTAGAACTATGAATGGAACTGGTAGACGGTTGAAATCTCTTTATATGTTGCTTCTATATATTCTAAGAAACATATATGCAAAGCATCCAAACAGTACAATTCGCCAATTTATTGTTCTTCAAGTTTAAGTGAACAACGAGCCCCATTGTTAATCCTTTAAAGGAAATTATTTGTAAATTTCGACAAGTAGAACAATGAATGGAACAGGTAGACGGTTGAAATCTTTGTATATATTGCTTCTATATAATCTAAGAAACATATATGCAAAGCATCCAAACAGTACCATACGCCAATTTTTTGTTCTTCAAGTTTAAGTGAACAATGAGCCCCAATGGTTAATCCTTTATCGGAAATTATTTGTAAATTTCGACAAGTAGAACAATGAATGGAACAGGTAGACGGTTGAAATCTTTGTATATATTGCATCTATATAGTCTAAGAAACATATATGCAAAGCATCCAAACAGTACAACTCGCCAATTTTTTGTTCTTCAAGTTTAAGTGAACAATGAGCCCCAATGGTTAATCCTTTATCGGTAATTATTTGTAACTTTCGACAAGTAGAACAATGAATGGAACAGGTAGACGGTTGAAATCCTTGTATATATTGCGTCTATATAGTCTAAGAAACATATATGCAAAGCATCCAAACAGTACAATTCGCCAATTTTTTGTTCTTCAAGTTTAAGTGAACTACGAGCCCCATTGATAATCATGAAATGGAAATTATTTGTAACTTTCTACAAGTAGAACAATTAATAGTACAGGTAGACGGGTGAAATCTTTCTATATATTGCTTCTAAATAGTCTAAGAACAGATCTATGCAAAGCATCCATACAGTACAATTCGCCAATTTTTTGTTCTTCAAGTTTAAGTGAACTACGAGCCACATTGTTAATCCTTTAAAGGAAATGATTTGAAAATTTCGACAAGTAGAACAATGATTGGAACACGTAGACGGTTGAAGTCTTTGTATATATTGCTTCTATATAGTCTAAGAAACATTTATGCAAAGCATCCAAACAGTACCATTCGCCCCTTTTTTGTTCTTCAAGTTTAAGTGAACAACGAGCCCCATTGTTAATACTTTAACGGAAATTATTTGTAACTTTCGACAAGTAGAACAATGAATGGAACAGGTAGCCGGTTGAAATCAATGTATATATTGCTTCTATATAGTCTAAGAAACATTTATGCAAAGCATCCAAACAGTACCATTCGCCCCTTTTTTGTTCTTCAAGTTTAAGTGAACAACGAGCCCCATTGTTAATCCTTTAAAGGAAATTATTTGTAAATGTCGACAAGTAGAACAATGATTGGAACACGTAGACGGTTGAAGTCTTTGTATATATTGCTTCCATATAGTCTAAGAAACATGTACGCTAAGCATCCAACCAGTACCATTCGCCAATTTTTTGTTCTTCAAGTTTAAGTGAACAATGAGCCCCAATGGTTAATCCTTTATCGGAAATTATTTGTAGCTTTCGACAAGTAGAACAATGAATGGAACAGGTAGACGGTTGAAATCTTTGTATATATTGCTTCTATTAATCTAAGAAACATATATGCAAAGCATCCAAACAGTACAATTCGCCAATTATTTCATCTTCAAGTTTAAGTGAACTACGAGCCCCATTGTTAACACTTTAACGGAAATTATTTGTAACTTGCGACAAGTAGAACAATGAGTGGAACAGGTAGACGGTTGAAATCAATGTATATATTGCTTCTATATAGTCTAAGAAACATATATGCAAAGCATCCAAACAGTACCATTCGCCAATTTTTTGTTCTTCAAGTTTAAGTGAACAATGAGCCCCATTGTTAATCCTTTATCGTAAATTATTTGTAACTTTAGACAAGTAGAACAATGAATGGAACAGGTAGACGGTTGAAATCCTTGTATATATTGCTTCCATATAGTCTAAGAAACATGTACGCAAAGCATCCAAACAGTACCATTCGCCAATTTTTTGTTCTTCAAGTTTAAGTGAACAGTGAGCCCCAATGGTTAATCCTTTATCGGAAATTATTTGTAACTTTCGACAAGTCGAACAATGAATGGAACAGGTAGACGGTTGAAATCATTGTATATATTGCTTCCATATAGTTTAAGAAACATGTACGCAAAGCATCCAAACAGTACCATTCGCCAATTTTTTGTTCTTCAAGTTTAAGTGAACAACGAGCCCCATTGTTAATCCTTTATCGGACATTATTTGTAATTTTCGACAAGTAGAACAATGAATGGAACAGGTAGAAGGTTGAAATCTTTGTATATATTGCTTCTATATAATCTAAGAAACATATATGCAAAGCATCCAAACAGTACCATTCGCCAATTATTTGATCTTCAATTTTAAGTGAACTACGAGCCCCATTGTTAATACTTTAACGGAAATTGTTTGTAACTTGCGACAAGTAGAACAATGAATGGAACAGGTAGCCGGTTGAAATCAATGTATATATTGCTTCTATATAGTCTATGAAACATATATGCAAAGCATCCAAACAGTACCATTCGCCAATTTTTTGTTCTTCAAGTTTAAGTGAACGACGAGCCCCATTGTTAATCCTTTAAAGGAAATTATTTGTAACTTTCGACAAGTAGAACTATGAATGGAACTGGTAGACGGTTGAAATCTCTTTATATGTTGCTTCTATATATTCTAAGAAACATATATGCAAACATCCAAACAGTACAATTCGCCAATTTATTGTTCTTCAAGTTTAAGTGAACAACGAGCCCCATTGTTAATCCTTTAAAGGAAATTATTTGTAAATTTCGACAAGTAGAACAATGAATGGAACAGGTAGACGGTTGAAATCTTTGTATATATTGCTTCTATATAATCTAAGAAACATATATGCAAAGCATCCAAACAGTACCATACGCCAATTTTTTGTTCTTCAAGTTTAAGTGAACAATGAGCCCCAATGGTTAATCCTTTATCGGAAATTATTTGTAAATTTCGACAAGTAGAACAATGAATGGAACAGGTAGACGGTTGAAATCTTTGTATATATTGCATCTATATAGTCTAAGAAACATATATGCAAAGCATCCAAACAGTACAACTCGCCAATTTTTTGTTCTTCAAGTTTAAGTGAACAATGAGCCCCAATGGTTAATCCTTTATCGGTAATTATTTGTAACTTTCGACAAGTAGAACAATGAATGGAACAGGTAGACGGTTGAAATCCTTGTATATATTGCGTCTATATAGTCTAAGAAACATATATGCAAAGCATCCAAACAGTACAATTCGCCAATTTTTTGTTCTTCAAGTTTAAGTGAACTACGAGCCCCATTGATAATCATGAAATGGAAATTATTTGTAACTTTCTACAAGTAGAACAATTAATAGTACAGGTAGACGGGTGAAATCTTTCTATATATTGCTTCTAAATAGTCTAAGAACAGATCTATGCAAAGCATCCATACAGTA
Source organism: Cerceris ruficornis (assembly GCA_963989415.1). Lineage (NCBI taxonomy): Eukaryota > Metazoa > Arthropoda > Insecta > Hymenoptera > Crabronidae > Cerceris > Cerceris ruficornis. Next base: position 1,727,814 of record CAXDIW010000301.1, on the reverse strand, counting down.
CAATTCGCCAATTTTTTGTTCTTCAAGTTTATGTGAACTACGAGCCACATTGTTAATCCTTTAAAGGAAATTATTTGAAAATTTCGACAAGTAGAACAATGATTGGAACACGTAGACGGTTGAAGTCTTTGTATATATTGCTTCTATATAGTCTAAGAAACATTTATGCAAAGCATCCAAACAGTACCATTCGCCCCTTTTTTGTTCTTCAAGTTTAAGTGAACAACGAGCCCTATTGTTAATCCTTTAAAGGAAATTATTTGAAAATTTCGACAAGTAGAACAATGATTGGAACACGTAGACGGTTGAAGTCTTTGTATATATTGCTTCCATATAGTCTAAGAAACATGTACGCTAAGCATCCAAACAGTACAATTCGCCAATTTTTTGTTCTTCAAGTTTAAGTGAACGACGAGCCCCATTGTTAATCCTTTAAAGGAAATTATTTGTAAATTTCGACAAGTAGAACAATGATTGGAACACGTAGACGGTTGAAATCTTTGTATATATTGCTTCCATATAGTCTAAGAAACATGTACGCAAAGCATCCAAACAGTACCATTCGCCAATTTTTTGTTCTTCAAGTTTAAGTGAACAATGAGCCACAATGGTTAATCCTTTATCGGAAATTATCTGTAATTTTCGACAAGTAGAACAATGAATGGAACTGGTAGACGGTTGAAATCTTTGTATATATTGCTTCTATATAATCTAAGAAACATATATGCAAAGCATCTAAACAGTAACAATCGCCAATTTTTTGATCTTCAAGTTTAAGTGAACAGCGAGCCCCATTGATAATCATGGAATAGAAATTATTTGTATCTTTCTACAAGTAGAACAATGAATAGTACAGGTAGACGGGTGAAATCTTTCTATATATTGCTTCTAAATAGTCTAAGAACACATCTATGCAAAGCATCCAAACAGTACAATTCGCCAATTTTTTGTTCTTCAAGTTTAAGTGAACAACGAGCCCCATTGTTAATCCTTTAAAGGAAATTATTTGTAAATTTCGACAAGTAGAACAATGAATGGATCATGTAGACGGTTGAAATCATTGTATATATTGTTTCTATATAGTCTACGAAACATGTATGCAAAGCATCCAAACAGTACCATTCGCCAATTTTTTGTTCTTCAAGTTTAAGTGAACTACGAGCCCCATTGTTAATCCTTTAACGGAAATTAATTGTAACTTTCTACAAGTAGAACAATGATTGGAACACGTAGACGGTTGAAGTCTTTGTATATATTGCTTCCATATAGTCTAAGAAACATATATGCCAAGCATCCAAACAGTACCATTCGCCAATTATTTGTTCTTCAAGTTTAACTGAACTACGAGCCCCATTGTTAATACTTTAACGGAAATTATTTGTAACTTGCGACAAGTAGAACAATGAATGGAACAGGTAGACGGTTGAAATCAATGTATATATTGCTTCTATATAGTCTATGTAACAAATATGCAAAGCATCCAAACAGTACCATTCGCCACTTTTTTGTTCTTCAAGTTTAAGTGAACAACGAGCCCCATTGTTAATCCTTTAAAGGAAATTATTTGTAAATTTCGACAAGTAGAACAATGATTGGAACACGTAGACGGTTGAAATCTTTGTATATATTGCTTCCATATAGTCTAAGAAACATGTACGCAAAGCATCCAAACAGTACCATTCGCCAATTTTTTGTTCTTCAAGTTTAAGTGAACAATGAGCCCCAATGGTTAATACTTTATCGGAAATTATTTGTAATTTTCGACAAGTAGAACAATGAATGGAACAGGTAGACGGTTGAAATATTTGTATATATTGCTTCTATATAATCTAAGAAACATATATGCAAAGCATCCAAACAGTACAATTCGCCAATTTTTTGTTCTTCAAGTTTAAGTGAACTACGAGCCCCATTGATAATCATGAAATGGAAATTATTTGTAACTTTCTACAAGTAGAACAATTAATAGTACAGGTAGACGGGTGAAATCTTTCTATATATTGCTTCTAAATAGTCTAAGAACAGATCTATGCAAAGCATCCATACAGTACAATTCGCCAATTTTTTGTTCTTCAAGTTTATGTGAACTACGAGCCCCATTGTTAATCCTTTAACGGAAATTAATTGTAACTTTCTACAAGTAGAACAATGATTGGAACACGTAGACGGTTGAAGTCTTTGTATATATTGCTTCCATATAGTCTAAGAAACATATATGCCAAGCATCCAAACAGTACCATTCGCCAATTTTTTGTTCTTCAAGTTTAAGTGAACAATGAGCCCCAATGGTTAATCCGTTATCGGAAATTATTTGTAGCTTTCGACAAGTAGAACAATGAATCGAACAGGTAGACGGTTGAAATCTTTGTATATATTGCTTCTATAAAGTCTAAGAAACATATATGCAAATCATCCAAACAGTACAATTCGCCAATTATTTGTTCTTCAAGTTTAACTGAACTACGAGCCCCATTGTTAATACTTTAACGGAAATTATTTGTAACTTGCGGCAAGTAGAACAATGAATGGAACAGGTAGACGGTTGAAATCAATGTATATATTGCTCCTATATAGTCTATGTAACATATATGCAAAGCATCCAAACAGTACCATTCGCCACTTTTTTGTTCTTCAAGTTTAAGTGAACAACGAGCCCCATTGTTAATCCTTTAAAGGAAATTATTTGTAAATTTCGACAAGTAGAACAATGATTGGAACACGTAGACGGTTGAAATCTTTGTATATATTGCTTCCATATAGTCTAAGAAACATGTACGCAAAGCATCCAAACAGTACCATTCGCCAATTTTTTGTTCTTCAAGTTTAAGTGAACAATGAGCCCCATTGTTAATCCTTTATCGGAAATTATTTGTAACTGTCGACAAGTAGAACAATGAATGGAAAAGGTAGACGGTTGAAATCTTTGTATATATTGCTTCTATATAGTCTAAAAACATATATGCAAAGCATCCAAACAATACAATTCGCCAATTTTTTGTTCTTCAAGTTTAAGTGAACAATCAGCCCCAATGGTTAATCCTTTATCGGTAATTATTTGTAAATTTCGACAAGTAGAACAATGAATGGAACAGGTAGACGGTTGAAATCACTGTATATATTGCTTCTATATAGTCTAAGAAACATATATGCAAAGCATCCAAACAGTACAATTCGACAATTTTTTGCTCTTCAAGTTTAAGTGAACTACGAGCCCCATTGTTAATCCTTTAAATGAAATTATTTGTAAATTTCGGCAAGTTGAACAATGAATGGAATAGGTAGACGGTTGAAATCATTGTATATATTGCTTCTATATAGTGTAAGAAACATATATGCAAAGCATCCAAAAAGTACCATTCGCCAATTTTTTGTTCTTCAAGTTTAAGTGAACAATGAGCCCCAATGGTTAATCCTTTATCGGAAATTATTTGTAGCTTTCGACAAGTAGAACAATGAATGGAACAGGTAGACGGTTGAAATCTTTGTATATATTGCTTCTATTAATCTAAGAAACATATATGCAAAGCATCCAAACAGTACAATTCGCCAATTATTTCATCTTCAAGTTTAAGTGAACTACGAGCCCCATTGTTAACACTTTAACGGAAATTATTTGTAACTTGCGACAAGTAGAACAATGAGTGGAACAGGTAGACGGTTGAAATCAATGTATATATTGCTTCTATATAGTCTAAGAAACATATATGCAAAGCATCCAAACAGTACCATTCGCCAATTTTTTGTTCTTCAAGTTTAAGTGAACAATGAGCCCCATTGTTAATCCTTTATCGTAAATTATTTGTAACTTTAGACAAGTAGAACAATGAATGGAACAGGTAGACGGTTGAAATCCTTGTATATATTGCTTCCATATAGTCTAAGAAACATGTACGCAAAGCATCCAAACAGTACCATTCGCCAATTTTTTGTTCTTCAAGTTTAAGTGAACAGTGAGCCCCAATGGTTAATCCTTTATCGGAAATTATTTGTAACTTTCGACAAGTCGAACAATGAATGGAACAGGTAGACGGTTGAAATCATTGTATATATTGCTTCCATATAGTTTAAGAAACATGTACGCAAAGCATCCAAACAGTACCATTCGCCAATTTTTTGTCCTTCAAGTTTAAGTGAACAATGAGCCCCAATGGTTAATCCTTTATCGGACATTATTTGTAATTTTCGACAAGTAGAACAATGAATGGAACAGGTAGAAGGTTGAAATCTTTGTATATATTGCTTCTATATAATCTAAGAAACATATATGCAAAGCATCCAAACAGTACCATTCGCCAATTATTTGATCTTCAATTTTAAGTGAACTACGAGCCCCATTGTTAATACTTTAACGGAAATTGTTTGTAACTTGCGACAAGTAGAACAATGAATGGAACAGGTAGCCGGTTGAAATCAATGTATATATTGCTTCTATATAGTCTATGAAACATATATGCAAAGCATCCAAACAGTACCATTCGCCAATTTTTTGTTCTTCAAGTTTAAGTGAACGACGAGCCCCATTGTTAATCCTTTAAAGGAAATTATTTGTAACTTTCGACAAGTAGAACTATGAATGGAACTGGTAGACGGTTGAAATCTCTTTATATGTTGCTTCTATATATTCTAAGAAACATATATGCAAAGCATCCAAACAGTACAATTCGCCAATTTATTGTTCTTCAAGTTTAAGTGAACAACGAGCCCCATTGTTAATCCTTTAAAGGAAATTATTTGTAAATTTCGACAAGTAGAACAATGAATGGAACAGGTAGACGGTTGAAATCTTTGTATATATTGCTTCTATATAATCTAAGAAACATATATGCAAAGCATCCAAACAGTACCATACGCCAATTTTTTGTTCTTCAAGTTTAAGTGAACAATGAGCCCCAATGGTTAATCCTTTATCGGAAATTATTTGTAAATTTCGACAAGTAGAACAATGAATGGAACAGGTAGACGGTTGAAATCTTTGTATATATTGCATCTATATAGTCTAAGAAACATATATGCAAAGCATCCAAACAGTACAACTCGCCAATTTTTTGTTCTTCAAGTTTAAGTGAACAATGAGCCCCAATGGTTAATCCTTTATCGGTAATTATTTGTAACTTTCGACAAGTAGAACAATGAATGGAACAGGTAGACGGTTGAAATCCTTGTATATATTGCGTCTATATAGTCTAAGAAACATATATGCAAAGCATCCAAACAGTACAATTCGCCAATTTTTTGTTCTTCAAGTTTAAGTGAACTACGAGCCCCATTGATAATCATGAAATGGAAATTATTTGTAACTTTCTACAAGTAGAACAATTAATAGTACAGGTAGACGGGTGAAATCTTTCTATATATTGCTTCTAAATAGTCTAAGAACAGATCTATGCAAAGCATCCATACAGTACAATTCGCCAATTTTTTGTTCTTCAAGTTTAAGTGAACTACGAGCCACATTGTTAATCCTTTAAAGGAAATTATTTGAAAATTTCGACAAGTAGAACAATGATTGGAACACGTAGACGGTTGAAGTCTTTGTATATATTGCTTCTATATAGTCTAAGAAACATTTATGCAAAGCATCCAAACAGTACCATTCGCCCCTTTTTTGTTCTTCAAGTTTAAGTGAACAACGAGCCCCATTGTTAATACTTTAACGGAAATTATTTGTAACTTTCGACAAGTAGAACAATGAATGGAACAGGTAGCCGGTTGAAATCAATGTATATATTGCTTCTATATAGTCTAAGAAACATTTATGCAAAGCATCCAAACAGTACCATTCGCCCCTTTTTTGTTCTTCAAGTTTAAGTGAACAACGAGCCCCATTGTTAATCCTTTAAAGGAAATTATTTGTAAATGTCGACAAGTAGAACAATGATTGGAACACGTAGACGGTTGAAGTCTTTGTATATATTGCTTCCATATAGTCTAAGAAACATGTACGCTAAGCATCCAACCAGTACCATTCGCCAATTTTTTGTTCTTCAAGTTTAAGTGAACAATGAGCCCCATTGTTAATCCTTTATCGGAAATTATTTGTAACTTTCGACAAGTAGAACAATGAATCGAACAGGTAGACGGTTGAAATCTTTGTATATATTGCTTCTTTATAATCTAAAAAACATATATGCAAAGCATCCAAACAGTACAATTCGCCAATTTTTGTTCTTCAAGTTTAAGTGAACAATGAGCCCCAATGGTTAGTCCTTTATCGGTAATTATTTGTAACTTTCGACAAGTAGAACAATTAATAGTACAGGTAGACGGGTGAAATCTTTCTATATATTGCTTCTAAATAGTCTAAGAACAGATCTATGCAAAGCATCCATACAGTACAATTCGCCAATTTTTTGTTCTTCAAGTTTAAGTGAACTACGAGCCACATTGTTAATCCTTTAAAGGAAATTATTTGAAAATTTCGACAAGTAGAACAATGATTGGAACACGTAGACGGTTGAAGTCTTTGTATATATTGCTTCTATATAGTCTAAGAAACATTTATGCAAAGCATCCAAACAGTACCATTCGCCCCTTTTTTGTTCTTCAAGTTTAAGTGAACAACGAGCCCCATTGTTAATACTTTAACGGAAATTATTTGTAACTTTCGACAAGTAGAACAATGAATGGAACAGGTAGCCGGTTGAAATCAATGTATATATTGCTTCTATATAGTCTAAGAAACATTTATGCAAAGCATCCAAACAGTACCATTCGCCCCTTTTTTGTTCTTCAAGTTTAAGTGAACAACGAGCCCTATTGTTAATCCATTAAAGGAAATTATTTGTAAATGTCGACAAGTAGAACAATGATTGGAACACGTAGACGGTTGAAGTCTTTGTATATATTGCTTCCATATAGTCTAAGAAACATGTACGCTAAGCATCCAACCAGTACCATTCGCCAATTTTTTGTTCTTCAAGTTTAAGTGAACAATGAGCCCCAATGGTTAACCCTTTATCGGAAATTATTTGTAAATTTCGACAAGTAGAACAATGAATGGAACAGGTAGACGGTTGAAATCTTTGTATATATTGCATCTATATAGTCTAAGAAACATATATGCAAAGCATCCAAACAGTACAATTCGCCAATTTTTTGTTCTTCAAGTTTAAGTGAACAATGAGCCCCAATGGTTAATCCGTTATCGGAAATTATTTGTAGCTTTCGACAAGTAGAACAATGAATGGAACAGGTAGACGGTTGAAATCTTTGTATATATTGCTTCTATTAATCTAAGAAACATATATGCAAAGCATCCAAACAGTACAATTCGCCAATTATTTCATCTTCAAGTTTAAGTGAACTACGAGCCCCATTGTTAACACTTTAACGGAAATTATTTGTAACTTGCGACAAGTAGAACAATGAGTGGAACAGGTAGACGGTTGAAATCAATGTATATATTGCTTCTATATAGTCTAAGAAACATATATGCAAAGCATCCAAACAGTACCATTCGCCAATTTTTTGTTATTCAAGTTTAAGTGAACAATGAGCCCCATTGTTAATCCTTTATCGTAAATTATTTGTAACTTTAGACAAGTAGAACAATGAATGGAACAGGTAGACGGTTGAAATCCTTGTATATATTGCTTCCATATAGTCTAAGAAACATGTACGCAAAGCATCCAAACAGTACCATTCGCCAATTTTTTGTTCTTCAAGTTTAAGTGAACAGTGAGCCCCAATGGTTAATCCTTTATCGGAAATTATTTGTAACTTTCGACAAGTCGAACAATGAATGGAACAGGTAGACGGTTGAAATATTTGTATATATTGCTTCTATATAATATAAGAAACATATATTCAAAGCATCCAAATAGTACCATTCGCCAATTTTTTGTTCTTCAAGTTTAAGTGAACTACGCGCCCCATTGTTAATACTTTAATGGAAATTATTTGTAAATTTCGGCAAGTAGAACAATGAATGGAATAGGTAGACGGTTGAAATCATTGTATATATTGCTTCTATATAGTCTAAGAAACATATATGCAAATCATCCAAACAGTACAATTCGCCAATTACTTGTTCTTCAAGTTTAACTGAACTACGAGCCCCATTGTTAATACTTTAACGGAAATTATTTGTAACTTTCGACAAGTAGAACAATGAATCGAACAGGTAGACGGTTGAAATCTTTGTATATATTGCTTCTTTATAATCTAAAAAACATATATGCAAAGCATCCAAACAGTACCATTCGCCAATTTTTTGTTCTTCAAGTTTAAGTGAACAGTGAGCCCCAATGGTTAATCCTTTATCGGAAATTATTTGTAACTTTCGACAAGTCGAACAATGAATGGAACAGGTAGACGGTTGAAATATTTGTATATATTGCTTCTATATAATATAAGAAACATATATTCAAAGCATCCAAATAGTACCATTCGCCAATTTTTTGTTCTTCAAGTTTAAGTGAACTACGCGCCCCATTGTTAATACTTTAATGGAAATTATTTGTAAATTTCGGCAAGTATAATAATGAATGGAACAGGTAGACGGTTGAAATCAATGTATATATTGCTTCTATATAGTCTATGTAACATATATGCAAAGCATCCAAACAGTACCATTCGCCACTTTTTTGTTCTTCAAGTTTAAGTGAACAACGAGCCCCATTGTTAATCCTTTAAAGGAAATTATTTGTAAATTTCGACAAGTAGAACAATGATTGGAACACGTACAGGGTTGAAATCTTTGTATATATTGCTTCCATATAGTATAAGAGACATATATGCAAAGCATCCAAACAGTACCATTCGCCAATTTTTTGTTCTTCAAGTTTAAGTGAACTACGAGCCCCATTGTTAATCCTTTAACGGAAATTAATTGTAACTTTCTACAAGTAGAACAATGATTGGAACACGTAGACGGTTGAAATCTTTGTATATATTGCTTCCATATAGTCTAAGAAACATATATGCAAAGCATCCAAACAGTACCATTCGCCAATTTTTTGTTCTTCAAGTTTAAGTGAACAATGAGCCCCAATGGTTAGTCCTTTATCGGTAATTATTTGTAACTTTCGACAAGTAGAACAATGAATGGAACAGGTAGACGGTTGAAATCATTGTATATATTGCTTCCATATAGTTTAAGAAACATGTACGCAAAGCATCCAAACAGTAACAATCGCCAATTTTTTTATCTTCAAGTTTAAGTCAACTACGAGCCCCATTGTTAATCCTTTAAAGGAAATTATTTGTAAATTTCGACAAGTAGAACAATGAATGGAACAGGTAGACGGTTGAAATCTTTGTATATATTGCATCTATATAGTCTAAGAAACATATATGCAAAGCATCCAAACAGTACAATTCGCCAATTTTTTGTTCTTCAAGTTTAAGTGAACGACGAGCCCCATTGTTAATCCTTTAAAGGAAATTATTTGTAAATTTCGACAAGTAGAACAATGATTGGAACACGTAGACGGTTGAAATCTTTGTATATATTGCTTCCATATAGTCTAAGAAACATGTACGCAAAGCATCCAAACAGTACCATTCGCCAATTTTTTGTTCTTCAAGTTTAAGTGAACAATGAGCCACAATGGTTAATCCTTTATCGGAAATTATCTGTAATTTTCGACAAGTAGAACAATGAATGGAACTGGTAGACGGTTGAAATCTTTGTATATATTGCTTCTATATAATCTAAGAAACATATATGCAAAGCATCTGAACAGTAACAATCGCCAATTTTTTGATCTTCAAGTTTAAGTGAACAGCGAGCCCCATTGATAATCATGGAATAGAAATTATTTGTATCTTTCTACAAGTAGAACAATGAATAGTACAGGTAGACGGGTGAAATCTTTCTATATATTGCTTCTAAATAGTCTAAGAACACATCTATGCAAAGCATCCAAACAGTACAATTCGCCAATTTTTTGTTCTTCAAGTTTAAGTGAACAACGAGCCCCATTGTTAATCCTTTAAAGGAAATTATTTGTAAATTTCGACAAGTAGAACAATGAATGGATCATGTAGACGGTTGAAATCATTGTATATATTGTTTCTATATAGTCTACGAAACATGTATGCAAAGCATCCAAACAGTACAATTCGCCAATTTTTTGTTCTTCAAGTTTAAGTGAACTACGAGCCCCATTGTTAATCCTTTAACGGAAATTAATTGTAACTTTCTACAAGTAGAACAATGATTGGAACACGTAGACGGTTGAAGTCTTTGTATATATTGCTTCCATATAGTCTAAGAAACATATATGCCAAGCATCCAAACAGTACCATTCGCCAATTATTTGTTCTTCAAGTTTAACTGAACTACGAGCCCCATTGTTAATACTTTAACGGAAATTGTTTGTAACTTGCGACAAGTAGAACAATGAATGGAACAGGTAGCCGGTTGAAATCAATGTATATATTGCTTCTATATAGTCTATGAAACATATATGCAAAGCATCCAAACAGTACCATTCGCCAATTATTTGTTCTTCAAGTTTAACTGAACTACGAGCCCCATTGTTAATACTTTAACGGAAATTATTTGTAACTTGCGACAAGTAGAACAATGAATGGAACAGGTAGACGGTTGAAATCAATGTATATATTGCTTCTATATAGTCTATGTAACAAATATGCAAAGCATCCAAACAGTACCATTCGCCACTTTTTTGTTCTTCAAGTTTAAGTGAACAACGAGCCCCATTGTTAATCCTTTAAAGGAAATTATTTGTAAATTTCGACAAGTAGAACAATGATTGGAACACGTAGACGGTTGAAATCTTTGTATATATTGCTTCCATATAGTCTAAGAAACATGTACGCAAAGCATCCAAACAGTACCATTCGCCAATTTTTTGTTCTTCAAGTTTAAGTGAACAATGAGCCCCAATGGTTAATACTTTATCGGAAATTATTTGTAATTTTCGACAAGTAGAACAATGAATGGAACAGGTAGACGGTTGAAATATTTGTATATATTGCTTCTATATAATCTAAGAAACATATATGCAAAGCATCCAAACAGTACAATTCGCCAATTTTTTGTTCTTCAAGTTTAAGTGAACTACGAGCCCCATTGATAATCATGAAATGGAAATTATTTGTAACATTCTACAAGTAGAACAATTAATAGTACAGGTAGACGGGTGAAATCTTTCTATATATTGCTTCTAAATAGTCTAAGAACAGATCTATGCAAAGCATCCATACAGTACAATTCGCCAATTTTTTGTTCTTCAAGTTTATGTGAACTACGAGCCCCATTGTTAATCCTTTAACGGAAATTAATTGTAACTTTCTACAAGTAGAACAATGATTGGAACACGTAGACGGTTGAAGTCTTTGTATATATTGCTTCCATATAGTCTAAAAAACATATATGCCAAGCATCCAAACAGTACCATTCCCCAATTTTTTGTTCTTCAAGTTTAAGTGAACAATGAGCCCCAATGGTTAATCCGTTATCGGAAATTATTTGTAGCTTTCGACAAGTAGAACAATGAATCGAACAGGTAGACGGTTGAATTCTTTGTATATATTGCTTCTATAAAGTCTAAGAAACATATATGCAAATCATCCAAACAGTACAATTCGCCAATTATTTGTTCTTCAAGTTTAACTGAACTACGAGCCCCATTGTTAATACTTTAACGGAAATTATTTGTAACTTGCGACAAGTAGAACAATGAATGGAACAGGTAGACGGTTGAAATCAATGTATATATTGCTTCCATATAGTCTAAGAAACATGTACGCAAAGCATCCAAACAGTACCATTCGCCAATTTTTTGTCCTACAATTTTAAGTGAACTACGAGCCCCATTGTTAATCCTTTAAAGGAAATTATTTGTAACTTTCGACAAGTAGAACAATGAATGGAACAGGTAGACGGTTGAAATCTTTGTATATATTGCTTCTATATAGTCTAAGAAACATATATGCAAAGCATCCAAAAAGTACAATTCGCCAATTTTTTGTTCTTCAAGTTTAAGTGAACAATGAGCCCCAATGGTTAATCCGTCATCGGATATTATTTGTAGCTTTCGACAAGTAGAACAATGAATGGAACAGGTAGACGGTTGAAATCTTTGTATATATTGCTTCTATATAATCTAAGAAACATATATGCAAAGCATCCAAACAGTACAATTCGCCAATTATTTCATCTTCAAGTTCAAGTGAACTACGAGCCCCATTGTTAACACTTTAACGGAAATTATTTGTAACTTGCGACAAGTAGAACAATGAGTGGAACAGGTAGACGGTTGAAATCAATGTATATATTGCTTCTATATAGTCTAAGAAACATATATGCAAAGCATCCGAACAGTACCATTCGCCAATTTTTTGTTCTTCAAGTTTAAGTGAACAATGAGCCCCATTGTTAATCCTTTATCGGAAATTATTTGTAACTTTCGACAAGTAGAACAATGAATGGAACAGGTAGACGGTTGAAATCAATGTATATATTGCTTCTATATAGTCTAAGAAACATGTACGCAAAGCATCCGAACAGTACCATTCGCCACTTTTTTGTTCTTCAAGTTTAAGTGAACAACGAGCCCCATTGTTAATCCTTTAAAGGAAATTATTTGTAAATTTCGACAAGTAGAACAATGATTAGAACACGTAGACGGTTGAAATCTTTGTATATATTGCTTCTATATAGTCTAAGAAACATATATGCAAAGCATCCGAACAGTACCATTCGCCAATTTTTTGTTCTTCAAGTTTAAGTGAACAATGAGCCCCATTGTTAATCCTTTATCGGAAATTATTTGTAACTTTCGACAAGTAGAACAATGAATGGAACAGGTAGACGGTTGAAATCAATGTATATATTGCTTCTATATAGTCTATGTAACAAATATGCAAAGCATCCAAACAGTACCATTCGCCACTTTTTTGTTCTTCAAGTTTAAGTGAACAACGAGCCCCATTGTTAATCCTTTAAAGGAAATTATTTGTAAATTTCGACAAGTAGAACAATGAATGGAACAGGTAGAGGGTTGAAATCATTGTATATATTGCTTCTATATAGTCTAAGAAACATATATGCAAATCATCCAAACAGTACATTTCGCCAATATATTGTTCTTCAAGTTTAAGTGAACAACGAGCCCCATTGTTAATCCTTTAAAGGAAATTATTTGTAAATTTCGACAAGTAGAACAATGATTGGAACACGTAGACGGTTGAAATCTTTGTATATAATGCTTCCATATAGTCTAAGAAACATGTACGCATAGCATCCAAACATTACCATTCGCCAATTTTTTGTTCTTCAAGTTTAAGTGAACAATGAGCCCCATTGTTAATCCTTTAAAGGAAATTATTTGTAACTTTCGACAAGTAGAACAATGAATGTAACTGGTAGACGGTTGAAATCTTTGTATATATTGCTTCTATATAGTCTAAGAAACATATATGCAAAGCATCCAAACAGTACCATTCGCGAATTTTTTGTTCTTCAAGTTTAAGTGAACAATGAGCCCCAATGGTTAATCCTTTATCGGAAATTATTTGTAATTTTCGACAAGTAGAACAATGAATGGAACAGGTAGACGGTTGAAATCATTGTATATATTGCTTCTATATAGTCTAAGAAACATATATGCAAAGCATCCAAATAGTACAATTCGACAATTTTTTGTTCTTCAAGTTTAAGTGAACAACGAGCCCCATTGTTAATCCTTTATCGGAAATTATTTGTAATTTTCGACAAGTGGAACAATGAATGGAACAGGTAGACGGTTGAAATCTTTGTACATATGGCTTCTGTATAGTCTAAGAAACATATATGCAAAGCATCCAAACAGTACAATTCGCCAATTTATTGTTCTTCAAGTTTAAGTGAACAACAAGCCCCATTGTTAATCCTTTAAAGGAAATTATTTGTAAATTTCGACAAGTAGAACAATGATTGGAACACGTAGACGGTTGATATCTTTGAATATATTGCTTCCATATAGTCTAAAAAACATATATCCAAAGCATCCAAACAGTCCCATTCGCCAATTTTTTGTTCTTCAAGATTAAGTGAACAATGAGCCCCAATGGTTAATCCTTTATCGGAAGTTATTTGTAATTTTCGACAATTAGAACAATGAATGGAACAGGTAGACGGTTGAAAGCTTTGTACATATTGCTTCTATATAGTCTAAGAAACATATATGCAAAGCATCCAAAAAGTACCATTCGCGAATTTTTTGTTCTTCAAGTTTACGTGAACAACGAGCCCCATTGATAATCATGAAACGGAAATTATTTGTAAGTGTCGACAAGTAGAACTATGAATGGAACAGGTAGACGGTTGAAATCATTGTAGATATTGCTTCTATATAGTCTAAGAAACCTATATGCAAAGCATCTAAACAGTAACATTCGCCAATTTTTTGACCTTCAAGTTTAAGTGAACAACGAACCCCATTGATAATCATGAAATGGAAATTATTTGTAACTTTCTACAAGTAGATCAATGAATAGTACAGGTAGACGGGTGAAATCTTTCTATATATTGCTTCTATATAGTCTAAGAAACATATATGCAAAGAATCCAAACAGTACAATTCGCCAATTTTTTGTTCTTCAAGTTTAGGTGAACTACGAGCCCCATTGTTAATCCTTTAAAAGAAATTATTTGTAAATTTCGACAAGTAGAACAAAGAATGGAACAGGTAGACGGTTTAAATCATTTTATATATTGCTTTTATATAGTCTAAGAAACATATATGCAAATCATCCAAACAGTACAATTTGCCAATTTTTTGTACTTCAAGTTTAAGTGAACTACGAGCCCCATTGTTAATCCTTTGACGGAAATTATTTGTAACTTTCGAGAAGTAGAACAATGAATGGAACAGGTAGACGGTTGAAATCATTGTATATATTGCTTCTATATAGTCTAAGAAACATATATGCAAAGCATCCAAACAGTCCCATTCGCCAATTTTTTGTTCTTCAAGATTAAGTGAACAATGAGCCCCAATGGTTAATCCTTTATCGGAAATTATTTGTAATTTTCGACAATTAGAACAATGAATGGAACAGGTAGACGGTTGAAATCTTTGTACATATTGCTTCTATATAGTATAAGAAACATATATGCAAAGCATCCAAAAAGTACCATTCGCCAATTTTTTGTTCTTCAAGTTTACGTGAACAACGAGCCCCATTGATAATCATGAAACGGAAATTATTTGTAATTTTCGACAAGTAGAACAATGAATGGAACAGGTAGACGGTTGAAATCTTTGTACATATTGCTTCTGTATAGTCTAAGAAACATATATGCAAATCATCCAAACAGTACAATTCGCCAATTTTTTGTACTTCAAGTTTAAGTGAACTACGAGCCCCATTGTTAATCCTTTGACGGAAATTATTTGTAACTTTCGAGAAGTAGAACAATGAATGGAACAGGTAGACGGTTGAAATCATTGTATATATTGCTTCTATATAGTCTAAGAAACATATATGCAAAGCATCCAAACAGTACAATTCGCCAATTTTTTGTACTTCAAGTTTAAGTGAACTACGAGCCCCATTGTTAATCCTTTGACGGAAATTATTTCTAACTTTCGACAAGTAGAACAATGAATGGAACAGGTAGAGGGTTGAAATCATTGTATATATTGCTTCTATATAGTCTAAGAAACATATATGCAAAGCATCCAAACAGTACCATACGCAAATTTTTTGTTCTTCAAGTTTAAGTCAACAACGAGCCCCATTGATAATCATGAAACGGAAATTATTTCTAACTTTCTACAAGTAGAACAATGAACAGAACAGGTAGACGGTTGAAATCTTTCTATATGTTGCTTCTATATAGTCTAAGAAACCTATATGCAAAGCATCCAAACATTACCATTCGCCAATTTTTTGTTCTTCAAGTTTAAGTGAACAATGAGCCCCATTGATAATCATGAAATGGAAATTATTTGTAACTTTCTACAAGTAGATCAATGAATAGTACAGGTAGACGGGTGAAATCTTTCTATATATTGCTTCTACATAGTCTAAGAAACATATATGCAAAGAATCCAAACAGTACAATTCGCCAATTTTTTGTTCTTCAAGTTTAAGTGAACTACGAGCCCCATTGATAATCATGAAACGGAAATTATTTGTAAGTTTCTACAAGTAGAACAATGAATAGAACGGGTAGACGGTAGAAATCTTTGTATATGTTGCTTTTATATAGTCTAAGAAACCTATATGCAAAGCATCTAAACAGTAACATTCGCCAATTTATTGTTCTTCAAGTTTAAGTGGACAACGAGCCCCATTGTTAATCCTTTAAAGGAAATTATTTGTAAATTTCGACAAGTAGAACAATGATTGGAACACGTAGACGGTTGATATCTTTGAATATATTGCTTCCATATAGTCTGAAAAACATATATCCAAAGCATCCAAACAGTCCCATTCGCCAATTTTTTGTTCTTCAAGATTAAGTGAACAATGAGCCCCAATGGTTAATCCTTTATCGGAAATTATTTGTAATTTTCGACAATTAGAACAATGAATGGAACAGGTAGACGGTTGAAATCTTTGTACATATTGCTTCTATATAGTCGAAGAAACATATATGCAAAGCATCCAAAAAGTACCATTCGCCAATTTTTTGTTCTTCAAGTTTACGTGAACAACGAGCCCCATTGATAATCATGAAACGGAAATTATTTGTAATTTTCGACAAGTAGAACAATGAATGGAACAGGTAGACGGTTGAAATCTTTGTACATATTGCTTCTGTATAGTCTAAGAAACATATATGCAAATCATCCAAACAGTACAATTCGCCAATTTTTTGTACTTCAAGTTTAAGTGAACTACGAGCCCCATTGTTAATCCTTTGACGGAAATTATTTGTAACTTTCGAGAAGTAGAACAATGAATGGAACAGGTAGACGGTTGAAATCATTGTATATATTGCTTCTATAGAGTCTAAGAAACATATATGCAAAGCATCCAAACAGCACAATTCGCCAATTTTTTGTACTTCAAGTTTAAGTGAACTACGAGCCCCATTGTTAATCCTTTGACGGAAATTATTTCTAACTTTCGACAAGTAGAACAATGAATGGAACAGGTAGAGGGTTGAAATCATTGTATATATTGCTTCTATATAGTCTAAGAAACATATATGCAAATCATCCAAACAGTACATTTCGCCAATATATTGTTCTTCAAGTTTAAGTGAACAACGAGCCCCATTGTTAATCCTTTAAAGGAAATTATTTGTAAATTTCGACAAGTAGAACAATGATTGGAACACGTAGACGGTTGAAATCTTTGTATATAATGCTTCCATATAGTCTAAGAAACATGTACGCATAGCATCCAAACATTACCATTCGCCAATTTTTTGTTCTTCAAGTTTAAGTGAACAATGAGCCCCATTGTTAATCCTTTAAAGGAAATTATTTGTAACTTTCGACAAGTAGAACAATGAATGTAACTGGTAGACGGTTGAAATCTTTGTATATATTGCTTCTATATAGTCTAAGAAACATATATGCAAAGCATCCAAACAGTACCATTCGCGAATTTTTTGTTCTTCAAGTTTAAGTGAACAATGAGCCCCAATGGTTAATCCTTTATCGGAAATTATTTGTAATTTTCGACAAGTAGAACAATGAATGGAACAGGTAGACGGTTGAAATCATTGTATATATTGCTTCTATATAGTCTAAGAAACATATATGCAAAGCATCCAAATAGTACAATTCGACAATTTTTTGTTCTTCAAGTTTAAGTGAACAACGAGCCCCATTGTTAATCCTTTATCGGAAATTATTTGTAATTTTCGACAAGTGGAACAATGAATGGAACAGGTAGACGGTTGAAATCTTTGTACATATGGCTTCTGTATAGTCTAAGAAACATATATGCAAAGCATCCAAACAGTACAATTCGCCAATTTATTGTTCTTCAAGTTTAAGTGAACAACAAGCCCCATTGTTAATCCTTTAAAGGAAATTATTTGTAAATTTCGACAAGTAGAACAATGATTGGAACACGTAGACGGTTGATATCTTTGAATATATTGCTTCCATATAGTCTAAAAAACATATATCCAAAGCATCCAAACAGTCCCATTCGCCAATTTTTTGTTC
Organism: Cerceris ruficornis; assembly: GCA_963989415.1. Taxonomy (NCBI): domain Eukaryota; kingdom Metazoa; phylum Arthropoda; class Insecta; order Hymenoptera; family Crabronidae; genus Cerceris; species Cerceris ruficornis. The sequence goes on along the minus strand of CAXDIW010000301.1, from coordinate 1,709,725 downwards.
TTCAAGATTAAGTGAACAATGAGCCCCAATGGTTAATCCTTTATCGGAAGTTATTTGTAATTTTCGACAATTAGAACAATGAATGGAACAGGTAGACGGTTGAAAGCTTTGTACATATTGCTTCTATATAGTCTAAGAAACATATATGCAAAGCATCCAAAAAGTACCATTCGCGAATTTTTTGTTCTTCAAGTTTACGTGAACAACGAGCCCCATTGATAATCATGAAACGGAAATTATTTGTAAGTGTCGACAAGTAGAACTATGAATGGAACAGGTAGACGGTTGAAATCATTGTAGATATTGCTTCTATATAGTCTAAGAAACCTATATGCAAAGCATCTAAACAGTAACATTCGCCAATTTTTTGACCTTCAAGTTTAAGTGAACAACGAACCCCATTGATAATCATGAAATGGAAATTATTTGTAACTTTCTACAAGTAGATCAATGAATAGTACAGGTAGACGGGTGAAATCTTTCTATATATTGCTTCTATATAGTCTAAGAAACATATATGCAAAGAATCCAAACAGTACAATTCGCCAATTTTTTGTTCTTCAAGTTTAGGTGAACTACGAGCCCCATTGTTAATCCTTTAAAAGAAATTATTTGTAAATTTCGACAAGTAGAACAAAGAATGGAACAGGTAGACGGTTTAAATCATTTTATATATTGCTTTTATATAGTCTAAGAAACATATATGCAAATCATCCAAACAGTACAATTCGCCAATTTTTTGTACTTCAAGTTTAAGTGAACTACGAGCCCCATTGTTAATCCTTTGACGGAAATTATTTGTAACTTTCGAGAAGTAGAACAATGAATGGAACAGGTAGACGGTTGAAATCATTGTATATATTGCTTCTATATAGTCTAAGAAACATATATGCAAAGCATCCAAACAGTCCCATTCGCCAATTTTTTGTTCTTCAAGATTAAGTGAACAATGAGCCCCAATGGTTAATCCTTTATCGGAAATTATTTGTAATTTTCGACAATTAGAACAATGAATGGAACAGGTAGACGGTTGAAATCTTTGTACATATTGCTTCTATATAGTATAAGAAACATATATGCAAAGCATCCAAAAAGTACCATTCGCCAATTTTTTGTTCTTCAAGTTTACGTGAACAACGAGCCCCATTGATAATCATGAAACGGAAATTATTTGTAATTTTCGACAAGTAGAACAATGAATGGAACAGGTAGACGGTTGAAATCTTTGTACATATTGCTTCTGTATAGTCTAAGAAACATATATGCAAATCATCCAAACAGTACAATTCGCCAATTTTTTGTACTTCAAGTTTAAGTGAACTACGAGCCCCATTGTTAATCCTTTGACGGAAATTATTTGTAACTTTCGAGAAGTAGAACAATGAATGGAACAGGTAGACGGTTGAAATCATTGTATATATTGCTTCTATATAGTCTAAGAAACATATATGCAAAGCATCCAAACAGTACAATTCGCCAATTTTTTGTACTTCAAGTTTAAGTGAACTACGAGCCCCATTGTTAATCCTTTGACGGAAATTATTTCTAACTTTCGACAAGTAGAACAATGAATGGAACAGGTAGAGGGTTGAAATCATTGTATATATTGCTTCTATATAGTCTAAGAAACATATATGCAAAGCATCCAAACAGTACAATTCGCCAATTTTTTGTACTTCAAGTTTAAGTGAACTACGAGCCCCATTGTTAATCCTTTGACGGAAATTATTTCTAACTTTCGACAAGTAGAACAATGAATGGAACAGGTAGAGGGTTGAAATCATTGTATATATTGCTTCTATATAGTCTAAGAAACATATATGCAAAGCATCCAAACAGTACAATTCGCCAATATATTGTTCTTCAAGTTTAAGTGAACAACGAGCCCCATTGTTAATCCTTTAAAGGAAATTATTTGTAAATTTCGACAAGTAGAACAATGATTGGAACACGTAGACGGTTGAAATCTTTGTATATAATGCTTCCATATAGTCTAAGAAACATGTACGCAAAGCATCCAAACATTACCATTCGCCAATTTTTTGTTCTTCAAGTTTAAGTGAACAATGAGCCCCATTGTTAATCCTTTAAAGGAAATTATTTGTAACTTTCGACAAGTAGAACAATGAATGTAACTGGTAGACGGTTGAAATCTTTGTATATATTGCTTCTATATAGTCTAAGAAACATATATGCAAAGCATCCAAACAGTACCATTCGCGAATTTTTTGTTCTTCAAGTTTAAGTGAACAATGAGCCCCAATGGTTAATCCTTTATCGGAAATTATTTGTAATTTTCGACAAGTAGAACAATGAATGGAACAGGTAGACGGTTGAAATCATTGTATATATTGCTTCTATATAGTCTACGAAACATATATGCAAAGCATCCAAACAGTACAATTCGCCAATTTTTTGTTCTTCAAGTTTAAGTGAACTACGAGCGCCATTGTTAATTCTTTAACTGAAATTATTTGTAATTTTCGACAAGTAGAACAATGAATGGAACAGGCAGACTTTTGAAATCTTTGTATATATTGCTTCTATATAGTCTAAGAAACATATATGCAAAGCATCCAAACAGGACAATTCGCCAATTTATTGTTCTTCAAGTTTAAGTGAACTACGAGCCCCATCGTTAATCCTTTAAAGGAAATTATTTGTAAATTTCGACAAGTAGAACAATGAATGGAACAGGTAGACGGTTGAAATCTTTGTATACATTGCTTCTATATAGTCTAAGAAACATATATGCAAAGCATCCAAACAGTACCATACGCAAATTTTTTGTTCTTCAAGTTTAAGTCAACAACGAGCCCCATTGATAATCATGAAACGGAAATTATTTCTAACTTTCTACAAGTAGAACAATGAACAGAACAGGTAGACGGTTGAAATCTTTCTATATGTTGCTTCTATATAGTCTAAGAAACCTATATGCAAAGCATCCAAACAGTACAATTCGCCAATTATTTCATCTTCATGTTTAAGTGAACAGCGAGCACCATTGATAATCATGGAATAGAAATTATTTGTAACTTTCTACAAGTAGAACAATGAATAGTACAGGTAGACGGGTGAAATCTTTCTATATATTGCTTCTAAATAGTCTAAGAACACATCTATGCAAAGCATCCAAACAGTACAATTCGACAATTTTTTGTTCTTCAAGTTTAGTGAACAATGAGCCCCAATGCTTAATCCGTTATCGGATATTATTTGTAACTTTCGACAATTAGAACAATGAATGGAACAGGTAGACGGTTGAAATCTTTGTATATATTGCTTCTATATAATCTAAGAAACATATATGCAAAGCATCCAAACAGTACAATTCGCCAATTATTTCATCTTCATGTTTAAGTGAACGACGAGCCCCATTGTTAATCCTTTAAAGGAAATTATTTGTAAATTTCGACAAGTAGGACAATGATTGGAACACGTAGACGGTTGAAATCTTTGTATATATTGCTTCCATATAGTCTAAGAAACATGTATGCATAGCATCCAAACAGTACCATTCGCCAATTTTTTGTTCTTCAAGTTTAAGTGAACTACGAGCCCCATTGTTAATCCTTTAAAGGAAACTATTTGTAAATTTCGACAAGTAGAACAATGAATGGAACAGGTAGACGGTTGAAATCAATGTATGTATTGCTTCTATATAGTCTAAGAAACATATATGCAAAGCAACCAAACAGTACAATTCGACAATTTTTTGCTCTTCAAGTTTAAGTGAACTACGAGCCCCATTGTTAATCCTTTAAAGGAAATTATTTGTAAATTTCGGCAAGTAGAACAATGAATGGAATAGGTAGACGGTTGAAATCATTGTATATATTGCTTCTATATAGTCTAAGAAACATATATGCAAAGCATCCAAACAGTACAATTCGACAATTTTTTGTTCTTCAAGTTTAGTGAACAATGAGCCCCAATGGTTAATCCTTTATCGGAAATTATTTGTAATTTTCGACAAGTAGAACAATGAATGGAACAGGTAGACGGTTGAAATCTTTGTATATATTGCTTCTATATAATCTAAGAAACATCTATGCAAAGCATCCAAACAGTACAATTCGCCAATTTTTTGTTCTTCAACTTTAAGTGAACTACGAGCCCCATTGTTAATCCTTTATCGGAAATTATTTGTAACTTTCGACAAGTAGACCAATGAATGGAACAGGTAGACGGTTGAAATCCTTGTATATATTGCTTCCATATAGTCTAAGAAACATGTACGCAAAGCATCCAAACAGTACCATTCGCCAATTTTTTGCCCTTCAAGTTTAAGTGAACAATGAGCCCCATTGTTAATCCTTTATCGGAAATTATGTGTAAATTTCGACAAGTAGAACAATGAATGGATCATGTAGACGGTTGAAATCATTGTATATATTGCTTCTATATAGTCTACGAAACATATATGCAAAGCATCCAAACAGTACAATTCGCCAATTTTTTGTTCTTCAAGTTTAAGTGAACAATCAGCCCCAATGGTTAATCCTTTATCGGTAATTATTTGTAAATTTCGACAAGTAGAACAATGAATGGAACAGGTAGACGGTTGAAATCACTGTATATATTGCTTCTATATAGTCTAAGAAACATATATGCAAAGCATCCAAACAGTACAATTCGACAATTTTTTGCTCTTCAAGTTTAAGTGAACTACGAGCCCCATTGTTAATCCTTTAAATGAAATTATTTGTAAATTTCGGCAAGTTGAACAATGAATGGAATAGGTAGACGGTTGAAATCATTGTATATATTGCTTCTATATAGTGTAAGAAACATATATGCAAAGCATCCAAAAAGTACCATTCGCCAATTTTTTGTTCTTCAAGTTTAAGTGAACAATGAGCCCCAATGGTTAATCCTTTATCGGAAATTATTTGTAGCTTTCGACAAGTAGAACAATGAATGGAACAGGTAAACGGTTGAAATCTTTGTATATATTGCTTCTATTAATCTAAGAAACATATATGCAAAGCATCCAAACAGTACAATTCGCCAATTATTTCATCTTCAAGTTTAAGTGAACTACGAGCCCCATTGTTAACACTTTAACGGAAATTATTTGTAACTTGCGACAAGTAGAACAATGAGTGGAACAGGTAGACGGTTGAAATCAATGTATATATTGCTTCTATATAGTCTAAGAAACATATATGCAAAGCATCCAAACAGTACCATTCGCCAATTTTTTGTTCTTCAAGTTTAAGTGAACAATGAGCCCCATTGTTAATCCTTTATCGTAAATTATTTGTAACTTTAGACAAGTAGAACAATGAATGGAACAGGTAGACGGTTGAAATCCTTGTATATATTGCTTCCATATAGTCTAAGAAACATGTACGCAAAGCATCCAAACAGTACCATTCGCCAATTTTTTGTTCTTCAAGTTTAAGTGAACAGTGAGCCCCAATGGTTAATCCTTTATCGGAAATTATTTGTAACTTTCGACAAGTCGAACAATGAATGGAACAGGTAGACGGTTGAAATCATTGTATATATTGCTTCCATATAGTTTAAGAAACATGTACGCAAAGCATCCAAACAGTACCATTCGCCAATTTTTTGTCCTTCAAGTTTAAGTGAACAATGAGCCCCAATGGTTAATCCTTTATCGGACATTATTTGTAATTTTCGACAAGTAGAACAATGAATGGAACAGGTAGAAGGTTGAAATCTTTGTATATATTGCTTCTATATAATCTAAGAAACATATATGCAAAGCATCCAAACAGTACCATTCGCCAATTATTTGATCTTCAATTTTAAGTGAACTACGAGCCCCATTGTTAATACTTTAACGGAAATTGTTTGTAACTTGCGACAAGTAGAACAATGAATGGAACAGGTAGCCGGTTGAAATCAATGTATATATTGCTTCTATATAGTCTATGAAACATATATGCAAAGCATCCAAACAGTACCATTCGCCAATTTTTTGTTCTTCAAGTTTAAGTGAACGACGAGCCCCATTGTTAATCCTTTAAAGGAAATTATTTGTAACTTTCGACAAGTAGAACTATGAATGGAACTGGTAGACGGTTGAAATCTCTTTATATGTTGCTTCTATATATTCTAAGAAACATATATGCAAAGCATCCAAACAGTACAATTCGCCAATTTATTGTTCTTCAAGTTTAAGTGAACAACGAGCCCCATTGTTAATCCTTTAAAGGAAATTATTTGTAAATTTCGACAAGTAGAACAATGAATGGAACAGGTAGACGGTTGAAATCTTTGTATATATTGCTTCTATATAATCTAAGAAACATATATGCAAAGCATCCAAACAGTACCATACGCCAATTTTTTGTTCTTCAAGTTTAAGTGAACAATGAGCCCCAATGGTTAATCCTTTATCGGAAATTATTTGTAAATTTCGACAAGTAGAACAATGAATGGAACAGGTAGACGGTTGAAATCTTTGTATATATTGCATCTATATAGTCTAAGAAACATATATGCAAAGCATCCAAACAGTACAACTCGCCAATTTTTTGTTCTTCAAGTTTAAGTGAACAATGAGCCCCAATGGTTAATCCTTTATCGGTAATTATTTGTAACTTTCGACAAGTAGAACAATGAATGGAACAGGTAGACGGTTGAAATCCTTGTATATATTGCGTCTATATAGTCTAAGAAACATATATGCAAAGCATCCAAACAGTACAATTCGCCAATTTTTTGTTCTTCAAGTTTAAGTGAACTACGAGCCCCATTGATAATCATGAAATGGAAATTATTTGTAACTTTCTACAAGTAGAACAATTAATAGTACAGGTAGACGGGTGAAATCTTTCTATATATTGCTTCTAAATAGTCTAAGAACAGATCTATGCAAAGCATCCATACAGTACAATTCGCCAATTTTTTGTTCTTCAAGTTTAAGTGAACTACGAGCCACATTGTTAATCCTTTAAAGGAAATTATTTGAAAATTTCGACAAGTAGAACAATGATTGGAACACGTAGACGGTTGAAGTCTTTGTATATATTGCTTCTATATAGTCTAAGAAACATTTATGCAAAGCATCCAAACAGTACCATTCGCCCCTTTTTTGTTCTTCAAGTTTAAGTGAACAACGAGCCCCATTGTTAATACTTTAACGGAAATTATTTGTAACTTTCGACAAGTAGAACAATGAATGGAACAGGTAGCCGGTTGAAATCAATGTATATATTGCTTCTATATAGTCTAAGAAACATTTATGCAAAGCATCCAAACAGTACCATTCGCCCCTTTTTTGTTCTTCAAGTTTAAGTGAACAACGAGCCCCATTGTTAATCCTTTAAAGGAAATTATTTGTAAATGTCGACAAGTAGAACAATGATTGGAACACGTAGACGGTTGAAGTCTTTGTATATATTGCTTCCATATAGTCTAAGAAACATGTACGCTAAGCATCCAACCAGTACCATTCGCCAATTTTTTGTTCTTCAAGTTTAAGTGAACAATGAGCCCCATTGTTAATCCTTTATCGGAAATTATTTGTAACTTTCGACAAGTAGAACAATGAATCGAACAGGTAGACGGTTGAAATCTTTGTATATATTGCTTCTTTATAATCTAAAAAACATATATGCAAAGCATCCAAACAGTACAATTCGCCAATTTTTGTTCTTCAAGTTTAAGTGAACAATGAGCCCCAATGGTTAGTCCTTTATCGGTAATTATTTGTAACTTTCGACAAGTAGAACAATTAATAGTACAGGTAGACGGGTGAAATCTTTCTATATATTGCTTCTAAATAGTCTAAGAACAGATCTATGCAAAGCATCCATACAGTACAATTCGCCAATTTTTTGTTCTTCAAGTTTAAGTGAACTACGAGCCACATTGTTAATCCTTTAAAGGAAATTATTTGAAAATTTCGACAAGTAGAACAATGATTGGAACACGTAGACGGTTGAAGTCTTTGTATATATTGCTTCTATATAGTCTAAGAAACATTTATGCAAAGCATCCAAACAGTACCATTCGCCCCTTTTTTGTTCTTCAAGTTTAAGTGAACAACGAGCCCCATTGTTAATACTTTAACGGAAATTATTTGTAACTTTCGACAAGTAGAACAATGAATGGAACAGGTAGCCGGTTGAAATCAATGTATATATTGCTTCTATATAGTCTAAGAAACATTTATGCAAAGCATCCAAACAGTACCATTCGCCCCTTTTTTGTTCTTCAAGTTTAAGTGAACAACGAGCCCTATTGTTAATCCTTTAAAGGAAATTATTTGTAAATGTCGACAAGTAGAACAATGATTGGAACACGTAGACGGTTGAAGTCTTTGTATATATTGCTTCCATATAGTCTAAGAAACATGTACGCTAAGCATCCAACCAGTACCATTCGCCAATTTTTTGTTCTTCAAGTTTAAGTGAACAATGAGCCCCAATGGTTAACCCTTTATCGGAAATTATTTGTAAATTTCGACAAGTAGAACAATGAATGGAACAGGTAGACGGTTGAAATCTTTGTATATATTGCATCTATATAGTCTAAGAAACATATATGCAAAGCATCCAAACAGTACAATTCGCCAATTTTTTGTTCTTCAAGTTTAAGTGAACAATGAGCCCCAATGGTTAATCCGTTATCGGAAATTATTTGTAGCTTTCGACAAGTAGAACAATGAATGGAACAGGTAGACGGTTGAAATCTTTGTATATATTGCTTCTATTAATCTAAGAAACATATATGCAAAGCATCCAAACAGTACAATTCGCCAATTATTTCATCTTCAAGTTTAAGTGAACTACGAGCCCCATTGTTAACACTTTAACGGAAATTATTTGTAACTTGCGACAAGTAGAACAATGAGTGGAACAGGTAGACGGTTGAAATCAATGTATATATTGCTTCTATATAGTCTAAGAAACATATATGCAAAGCATCCAAACAGTACCATTCGCCAATTTTTTGTTATTCAAGTTTAAGTGAACAATGAGCCCCATTGTTAATCCTTTATCGTAAATTATTTGTAACTTTAGACAAGTAGAACAATGAATGGAACAGGTAGACGGTTGAAATCCTTGTATATATTGCTTCCATATAGTCTAAGAAACATGTACGCAAAGCATCCAAACAGTACCATTCGCCAATTTTTTGTTCTTCAAGTTTAAGTGAACAGTGAGCCCCAATGGTTAATCCTTTATCGGAAATTATTTGTAACTTTCGACAAGTCGAACAATGAATGGAACAGGTAGACGGTTGAAATATTTGTATATATTGCTTCTATATAATATAAGAAACATATATTCAAAGCATCCAAATAGTACCATTCGCCAATTTTTTGTTCTTCAAGTTTAAGTGAACTACGCGCCCCATTGTTAATACTTTAATGGAAATTATTTGTAAATTTCGGCAAGTAGAACAATGAATGGAATAGGTAGACGGTTGAAATCATTGTATATATTGCTTCTATATAGTCTAAGAAACATATATGCAAATCATCCAAACAGTACAATTCGCCAATTACTTGTTCTTCAAGTTTAACTGAACTACGAGCCCCATTGTTAATACTTTAACGGAAATTATTTGTAACTTTCGACAAGTAGAACAATGAATCGAACAGGTAGACGGTTGAAATCTTTGTATATATTGCTTCTTTATAATCTAAAAAACATATATGCAAAGCATCCAAACAGTACCATTCGCCAATTTTTTGTTCTTCAAGTTTAAGTGAACAGTGAGCCCCAATGGTTAATCCTTTATCGGAAATTATTTGTAACTTTCGACAAGTAGAACAATGAATGGAACAGGTAGACGGTTGAAATCTTTGTATATATTGCTTCTATATAATCTAAGAAACATCTATGCAAAGCATCCAAACAGTACAATTCGCCAATTTTTTGTTCTTCAACTTTAAGTGAACTACGAGCCCCATTGTTAATCCTTTATCGGAAATTATTTGTAACTTTCGACAAGTAGACCAATGAATGGAACAGGTAGACGGTTGAAATCCTTGTATATATTGCTTCCATATAGTCTAAGAAACATGTACGCAAAGCATCCAAACAGTACCATTCGCCAATTTTTTGCCCTTCAAGTTTAAGTGAACAACGAGCCCCATTGTTAATCCTTTAAAGGAAATTATTTGTAAATTTCGGCAAGTAGAACAATGAATGGAACAGGTAGACGGTTGAAATCTTTGTACATATTGCTTCTATATAGTCGAAGAAACATATATGCAAAGCATCCAAAAAGTACCATTCGCCAATTTTTTGTTCTTCAAGTTTACGTGAACAACGAGCCCCATTGATAATCATGAAACGGAAATTATTTGTAATTTTCGACAAGTAGAACAATGAATGGAACAGGTAGACGGTTGAAATCTTTGTACATATTGCTTCTGTATAGTCTAAGAAACATATATGCAAATCATCCAAACAGTACAATTCGCCAATTTTTTGTACTTCAAGTTTAAGTGAACTACGAGCCCCATTGTTAATCCTTTGACGGAAATTATTTGTAACTTTCGAGAAGTAGAACAATGAATGGAACAGGTAGACGGTTGAAATCATTGTATATATTGCTTCTATAGAGTCTAAGAAACATATATGCAAAGCATCCAAACAGCACAATTCGCCAATTTTTTGTACTTCAAGTTTAAGTGAACTACGAGCCCCATTGTTAATCCTTTAAAGGAAATTATTTGTAAATTTCGGCAAGTAGAACAATGAATGGAATAGGTAGACGGTTGAAATCATTGTATATATTGCTTCTATATAGTCTAAGAAACATATATGCAAAGCATCCAAACAGTACAATTCGACAATTTTTTGTTCTTCAAGTTTAGTGAACAATGAGCCCCAATGGTTAATCCTTTATCGGAAATTATTTGTAATTTTCGACAAGTAGAACAATGAATGGAACAGGTAGACGGTTGAAATCTTTGTATATATTGCTTCTATATAATCTAAGAAACATCTATGCAAAGCATCCAAACAGTACAATTCGCCAATTTTTTGTTCTTCAACTTTAAGTGAACTACGAGCCCCATTGTTAATCCTTTATCGGAAATTATTTGTAACTTTCGACAAGTAGACCAATGAATGGAACAGGTAGACGGTTGAAATCCTTGTATATATTGCTTCCATATAGTCTAAGAAACATGTACGCAAAGCATCCAAACAGTACCATTCGCCAATTTTTTGCCCTTCAAGTTTAAGTGAACAACGAGCCCCATTGTTAATCCTTTAAAGGAAATTATTTGTAAATTTCGACAAGTAGAACAATGAATGGATCATGTAGACGGTTGAAATCATTGTATATATTGTTTCTATATAGTCTACGAAACATGTATGCAAAGCATCCAAACAGTACCATTCGCCAATTTTTTGTTCTTCAAGTTTAAGTGAACTACGAGCCCCATTGTTAATCCTTTAACGGAAATTAATTGTAACTTTCTACAAGTAGAACAATGATTGGAACACGTAGACGGTTGAAGTCTTTGTATATATTGCTTCCATATAGTCTAAGAAACATATATGCCAAGCATCCAAACAGTACCATTCGCCAATTATTTGTTCTTCAAGTTTAACTGAACTACGAGCCCCATTGTTAATACTTTAACGGAAATTATTTGTAACTTGCGACAAGTAGAACAATGAATGGAACAGGTAGACGGTTGAAATCAATGTATATATTGCTTCTATATAGTCTATGTAACAAATATGCAAAGCATCCAAACAGTACCATTCGCCACTTTTTTGTTCTTCAAGTTTAAGTGAACAACGAGCCCCATTGTTAATCCTTTAAAGGAAATTATTTGTAAATTTCGACAAGTAGAACAATGATTGGAACACGTAGACGGTTGAAATCTTTGTATATATTGCTTCCATATAGTCTAAGAAACATGTACGCAAAGCATCCAAACAGTACCATTCGCCAATTTTTTGTTCTTCAAGTTTAAGTGAACAATGAGCCCCAATGGTTAATACTTTATCGGAAATTATTTGTAATTTTCGACAAGTAGAACAATGAATGGAACAGGTAGACGGTTGAAATATTTGTATATATTGCTTCTATATAATCTAAGAAACATATATGCAAAGCATCCAAACAGTACAATTCGCCAATTTTTTGTTCTTCAAGTTTAAGTGAACTACGAGCCCCATTGATAATCATGAAATGGAAATTATTTGTAACTTTCTACAAGTAGAACAATTAATAGTACAGGTAGACGGGTGAAATCTTTCTATATATTGCTTCTAAATAGTCTAAGAACAGATCTATGCAAAGCATCCATACAGTACAATTCGCCAATTTTTTGTTCTTCAAGTTTATGTGAACTACGAGCCCCATTGTTAATCCTTTAACGGAAATTAATTGTAACTTTCTACAAGTAGAACAATGATTGGAACACGTAGACGGTTGAAGTCTTTGTATATATTGCTTCCATATAGTCTAAGAAACATATATGCCAAGCATCCAAACAGTACCATTCGCCAATTTTTTGTTCTTCAAGTTTAAGTGAACAATGAGCCCCAATGGTTAATCCGTTATCGGAAATTATTTGTAGCTTTCGACAAGTAGAACAATGAATCGAACAGGTAGACGGTTGAAATCTTTGTATATATTGCTTCTATAAAGTCTAAGAAACATATATGCAAATCATCCAAACAGTACAATTCGCCAATTATTTGTTCTTCAAGTTTAACTGAACTACGAGCCCCATTGTTAATACTTTAACGGAAATTATTTGTAACTTGCGGCAAGTAGAACAATGAATGGAACAGGTAGACGGTTGAAATCAATGTATATATTGCTCCTATATAGTCTATGTAACATATATGCAAAGCATCCAAACAGTACCATTCGCCACTTTTTTGTTCTTCAAGTTTAAGTGAACAACGAGCCCCATTGTTAATCCTTTAAAGGAAATTATTTGTAAATTTCGACAAGTAGAACAATGATTGGAACACGTAGACGGTTGAAATCTTTGTATATATTGCTTCCATATAGTCTAAGAAACATGTACGCAAAGCATCCAAACAGTACCATTCGCCAATTTTTTGTTCTTCAAGTTTAAGTGAACAATGAGCCCCATTGTTAATCCTTTATCGGAAATTATTTGTAACTGTCGACAAGTAGAACAATGAATGGAAAAGGTAGACGGTTGAAATCTTTGTATATATTGCTTCTATATAGTCTAAAAACATATATGCAAAGCATCCAAACAATACAATTCGCCAATTTTTTGTTCTTCAAGTTTAAGTGAACAATCAGCCCCAATGGTTAATCCTTTATCGGTAATTATTTGTAAATTTCGACAAGTAGAACAATGAATGGAACAGGTAGACGGTTGAAATCACTGTATATATTGCTTCTATATAGTCTAAGAAACATATATGCAAAGCATCCAAACAGTACAATTCGACAATTTTTTGCTCTTCAAGTTTAAGTGAACTACGAGCCCCATTGTTAATCCTTTAAATGAAATTATTTGTAAATTTCGGCAAGTTGAACAATGAATGGAATAGGTAGACGGTTGAAATCATTGTATATATTGCTTCTATATAGTGTAAGAAACATATATGCAAAGCATCCAAAAAGTACCATTCGCCAATTTTTTGTTCTTCAAGTTTAAGTGAACAATGAGCCCCAATGGTTAATCCTTTATCGGAAATTATTTGTAGCTTTCGACAAGTAGAACAATGAATGGAACAGGTAGACGGTTGAAATCTTTGTATATATTGCTTCTATTAATCTAAGAAACATATATGCAAAGCATCCAAACAGTACAATTCGCCAATTATTTCATCTTCAAGTTTAAGTGAACTACGAGCCCCATTGTTAACACTTTAACGGAAATTATTTGTAACTTGCGACAAGTAGAACAATGAGTGGAACAGGTAGACGGTTGAAATCAATGTATATATTGCTTCTATATAGTCTAAGAAACATATATGCAAAGCATCCAAACAGTACCATTCGCCAATTTTTTGTTCTTCAAGTTTAAGTGAACAATGAGCCCCATTGTTAATCCTTTATCGTAAATTATTTGTAACTTTAGACAAGTAGAACAATGAATGGAACAGGTAGACGGTTGAAATCCTTGTATATATTGCTTCCATATAGTCTAAGAAACATGTACGCAAAGCATCCAAACAGTACCATTCGCCAATTTTTTGTTCTTCAAGTTTAAGTGAACAGTGAGCCCCAATGGTTAATCCTTTATCGGAAATTATTTGTAACTTTCGACAAGTCGAACAATGAATGGAACAGGTAGACGGTTGAAATCATTGTATATATTGCTTCCATATAGTTTAAGAAACATGTACGCAAAGCATCCAAACAGTACCATTCGCCAATTTTTTGTCCTTCAAGTTTAAGTGAACAATGAGCCCCAATGGTTAATCCTTTATCGGACATTATTTGTAATTTTCGACAAGTAGAACAATGAATGGAACAGGTAGAAGGTTGAAATCTTTGTATATATTGCTTCTATATAATCTAAGAAACATATATGCAAAGCATCCAAACAGTACCATTCGCCAATTATTTGATCTTCAATTTTAAGTGAACTACGAGCCCCATTGTTAATACTTTAACGGAAATTGTTTGTAACTTGCGACAAGTAGAACAATGAATGGAACAGGTAGCCGGTTGAAATCAATGTATATATTGCTTCTATATAGTCTATGAAACATATATGCAAAGCATCCAAACAGTACCATTCGCCAATTTTTTGTTCTTCAAGTTTAAGTGAACGACGAGCCCCATTGTTAATCCTTTAAAGGAAATTATTTGTAACTTTCGACAAGTAGAACTATGAATGGAACTGGTAGACGGTTGAAATCTCTTTATATGTTGCTTCTATATATTCTAAGAAACATATATGCAAAGCATCCAAACAGTACAATTCGCCAATTTATTGTTCTTCAAGTTTAAGTGAACAACGAGCCCCATTGTTAATCCTTTAAAGGAAATTATTTGTAAATTTCGACAAGTAGAACAATGAATGGAACAGGTAGACGGTTGAAATCTTTGTATATATTGCTTCTATATAATCTAAGAAACATATATGCAAAGCATCCAAACAGTACCATACGCCAATTTTTTGTTCTTCAAGTTTAAGTGAACAATGAGCCCCAATGGTTAATCCTTTATCGGAAATTATTTGTAAATTTCGACAAGTAGAACAATGAATGGAACAGGTAGACGGTTGAAATCTTTGTATATATTGCATCTATATAGTTTAAGAAACATATATGCAAAGCATCCAAACAGTACAACTCGCCAATTTTTTGTTCTTCAAGTTTAAGTGAACAATGAGCCCCAATGGTTAATCCTTTATCGGTAATTATTTGTAACTTTCGACAAGTAGAACAATGAATGGAACAGGTAGACGGTTGAAATCCTTGTATATATTGCGTCTATATAGTCTAAGAAACATATATGCAAGCATCCAAACAGTACAATTCGCCAATTTTTTGTTCTTCAAGTTTAAGTGAACTACGAGCCCCATTGATAATCATGAAATGGAAATTATTTGTAACTTTCTACAAGTAGAACAATTAATAGTACAGGTAGACGGGTGAAATCTTTCTATATATTGCTTCTAAATAGTCTAAGAACAGATCTATGCAAAGCATCCATACAGTACAATTCGCCAATTTTTTGTTCTTCAAGTTTAAGTGAACTACGAGCCACATTGTTAATCCTTTAAAGGAAATTATTTGAAAATTTCGACAAGTAGAACAATGATTGGAACACGTAGACGGTTGAAGTCTTTGTATATATTGCTTCTATATAGTCTAAGAAACATTTATGCAAAGCATCCAAACAGTACCATTCGCCCCTTTTTTGTTCTTCAAGTTTAAGTGAACAACGAGCCCCATTGTTAATACTTTAACGGAAATTATTTGTAACTTTCGACAAGTAGAACAATGAATGGAACAGGTAGCCGGTTGAAATCAATGTATATATTGCTTCTATATAGTCTAAGAAACATTTATGCAAAGCATCCAAACAGTACCATTCGCCCCTTTTTTGTTCTTCAAGTTTAAGTGAACAACGAGCCCCATTGTTAATCCTTTAAAGGAAATTATTTGTAAATGTCGACAAGTAGAACAATGATTGGAACACGTAGACGGTTGAAGTCTTTGTATATATTGCTTCCATATAGTCGAAGAAACATGTACGCTAAGCATCCAACCAGTACCATTCGCCAATTTTTTGTTCTTCAAGTTTAAGTGAACAATGAGCCCCATTGTTAATCCTTTATCGGAAATTATTTGTAACTTTCGACAAGTAGAACAATGAATCGAACAGGTAGACGGTTGAAATCTTTGTATATATTGCTTCTTTATAATCTAAAAAACATATATGCAAAGCATCCAAACAGTACAATTCGCCAATTTTTGTTCTTCAAGTTTAAGTGAACAATGAGCCCCAATGGTTAGTCCTTTATCGGTAATTATTTGTAACTTTCGACAAGTAGAACAATTAATAGTACAGGTAGACGGGTGAAATCTTTCTATATATTGCTTCTAAATAGTCTAAGAACAGATCTATGCAAAGCATCCATACAGTACAATTCGCCAATTTTTTGTTCTTCAAGTTTAAGTGAACTACGAGCCACATTGTTAATCCTTTAAAGGAAATTATTTGAAAATTTCGACAAGTAGAACAATGATTGGAACACGTAGACGGTTGAAGTCTTTGTATATATTGCTTCTATATAGTCTAAGAAACATTTATGCAAAGCATCCAAACAGTACCATTCGCCCCTTTTTTGTTCTTCAAGTTTAAGTGAACAACGAGCCCCATTGTTAATACTTTAACGGAAATTATTTGTAACTTTCGACAAGTAGAACAATGAATGGAACAGGTAGCCGGTTGAAATCAATGTATATATTGCTTCTATATAGTCTAAGAAACATTTATGCAAAGCATCCAAACAGTACCATTCGCCCCTTTTTTGTTCTTCAAGTTTAAGTGAACAACGAGCCCTATTGTTAATCCTTTAAAGGAAATTATTTGTAAATGTCGACAAGTAGAACAATGATTGGAACACGTAGACGGTTGAAGTCTTTGTATATATTGCTTCCATATAGTCTAAGAAACATGTACGCTAAGCATCCAACCAGTACCATTCGCCAATTTTTTGTTCTTCAAGTTTAAGTGAACAATGAGCCCCAATGGTTAACCCTTTATCGGAAATTATTTGTAAATTTCGACAAGTAGAACAATGAATGGAACAGGTAGACGGTTGAAATCTTTGTATATATTGCATCTATATAGTCTAAGAAACATATATGCAAAGCATCCAAACAGTACAATTCGCCAATTTTTTGTTCTTCAAGTTTAAGTGAACAATGAGCCCCAATGGTTAATCCGTTATCGGAAATTATTTGTAGCTTTCGACAAGTAGAACAATGAATGGAACAGGTAGACGGTTGAAATCTTTGTATATATTGCTTCTATTAATCTAAGAAACATATATGCAAAGCATCCAAACAGTACAATTCGCCAATTATTTCATCTTCAAGTTTAAGTGAACTACGAGCCCCATTGTTAACACTTTAACGGAAATTATTTGTAACTTGCGACAAGTAGAACAATGAGTGGAACAGGTAGACGGTTGAAATCAATGTATATATTGCTTCTATATAGTCTAAGAAACATATATGCAAAGCATCCAAACAGTACCATTCGCCAATTTTTTGTTATTCAAGTTTAAGTGAACAATGAGCCCCATTGTTAATCCTTTATCGTAAATTATTTGTAACTTTAGACAAGTAGAACAATGAATGGAACAGGTAGACGGTTGAAATCCTTGTATATATTGCTTCCA
This sequence comes from Cerceris ruficornis, assembly GCA_963989415.1. Classification (NCBI taxonomy): domain Eukaryota; kingdom Metazoa; phylum Arthropoda; class Insecta; order Hymenoptera; family Crabronidae; genus Cerceris; species Cerceris ruficornis. The sequence continues at coordinate 1,691,907 of CAXDIW010000301.1, read as the reverse complement.
TATAGTCTAAGAAACATGTACGCAAAGCATCCAAACAGTACCATTCGCCAATTTTTTGTTCTTCAAGTTTAAGTGAACAGTGAGCCCCAATGGTTAATCCTTTATCGGAAATTATTTGTAACTTTCGACAAGTCGAACAATGAATGGAACAGGTAGACGGTTGAAATATTTGTATATATTGCTTCTATATAATATAAGAAACATATATTCAAAGCATCCAAATAGTACCATTCGCCAATTTTTTGTTCTTCAAGTTTAAGTGAACTACGCGCCCCATTGTTAATACTTTAATGGAAATTATTTGTAAATTTCGGCAAGTAGAACAATGAATGGAATAGGTAGACGGTTGAAATCATTGTATATATTGCTTCTATATAGTCTAAGAAACATATATGCAAATCATCCAAACAGTACAATTCGCCAATTACTTGTTCTTCAAGTTTAACTGAACTACGAGCCCCATTGTTAATACTTTAACGGAAATTATTTGTAACTTTCGACAAGTAGAACAATGAATCGAACAGGTAGACGGTTGAAATCTTTGTATATATTGCTTCTTTATAATCTAAAAAACATATATGCAAAGCATCCAAACAGTACCATTCGCCAATTTTTTGTTCTTCAAGTTTAAGTGAACAGTGAGCCCCAATGGTTAATCCTTTATCGGAAATTATTTGTAACTTTCGACAAGTCGAACAATGAATGGAACAGGTAGACGGTTGAAATATTTGTATATATTGCTTCTATATAATATAAGAAACATATATTCAAAGCATCCAAATAGTACCATTCGCCAATTTTTTGTTCTTCAAGTTTAAGTGAACTACGCGCCCCATTGTTAATACTTTAATGGAAATTATTTGTAAATTTCGGCAAGTATAATAATGAATGGAACAGGTAGACGGTTGAAATCAATGTATATATTGCTTCTATATAGTCTATGTAACATATATGCAAAGCATCCAAACAGTACCATTCGCCACTTTTTTGTTCTTCAAGTTTAAGTGAACAACGAGCCCCATTGTTAATCCTTTAAAGGAAATTATTTGTAAATTTCGACAAGTAGAACAATGATTGGAACACGTACAGGGTTGAAATCTTTGTATATATTGCTTCCATATAGTATAAGAGACATATATGCAAAGCATCCAAACAGTACCATTCGCCAATTTTTTGTTCTTCAAGTTTAAGTGAACTACGAGCCCCATTGTTAATCCTTTAACGGAAATTAATTGTAACTTTCTACAAGTAGAACAATGATTGGAACACGTAGACGGTTGAAATCTTTGTATATATTGCTTCCATATAGTCTAAGAAACATATATGCAAAGCATCCAAACAGTACCATTCGCCAATTTTTTGTTCTTCAAGTTTAAGTGAACAATGAGCCCCAATGGTTAGTCCTTTATCGGTAATTATTTGTAACTTTCGACAAGTAGAACAATGAATGGAACAGGTAGACGGTTGAAATCATTGTATATATTGCTTCCATATAGTTTAAGAAACATGTACGCAAAGCATCCAAACAGTAACAATCGCCAATTTTTTTATCTTCAAGTTTAAGTCAACTACGAGCCCCATTGTTAATCCTTTAAAGGAAATTATTTGTAAATTTCGACAAGTAGAACAATGAATGGAACAGGTAGACGGTTGAAATCTTTGTATATATTGCATCTATATAGTCTAAGAAACATATATGCAAAGCATCCAAACAGTACAATTCGCCAATTTTTTGTTCTTCAAGTTTAAGTGAACGACGAGCCCCATTGTTAATCCTTTAAAGGAAATTATTTGTAAATTTCGACAAGTGGAACAATGATTGGAACACGTAGACGGTTGAAATCTTTGTATATATTGCTTCCATATAGTCTAAGAAACATGTACGCAAAGCATCCAAACAGTACCATTCGCCAATTTTTTGTTCTTCAAGTTTAAGTGAACAATGAGCCACAATGGTTAATCCTTTATCGGAAATTATCTGTAAATTTCGACAAGTAGAACAATGAATGGAACTGGTAGACGGTTGAAATCTTTGTATATATTGCTTCTATATAATCTAAGAAACATATATGCAAAGCATCTGAACAGTAACAATCGCCAATTTTTTGATCTTCAAGTTTAAGTGAACAGCGAGCCCCATTGATAATCATGGAATAGAAATTATTTGTATCTTTCTACAAGTAGAACAATGAATAGTACAGGTAGACGGGTGAAATCTTTCTATATATTGCTTCTAAATAGTCTAAGAACACATCTATGCAAAGCATCCAAACAGTACAATTCGCCAATTTTTTGTTCTTCAAGTTTAAGTGAACAACGAGCCCCATTGTTAATCCTTTAAAGGAAATTATTTGTAAATTTCGACAAGTAGAACAATGAATGGATCATGTAGACGGTTGAAATCATTGTATATATTGTTTCTATATAGTCTACGAAACATGTATGCAAAGCATCCAAACAGTACAATTCGCCAATTTTTTGTTCTTCAAGTTTAAGTGAACTACGAGCCCCATTGTTAATCCTTTAACGGAAATTAATTGTAACTTTCTACAAGTAGAACAATGATTGGAACACGTAGACGGTTGAAGTCTTTGTATATATTGCTTCCATATAGTCTAAGAAACATATATGCCAAGCATCCAAACAGTACCATTCGCCAATTATTTGTTCTTCAAGTTTAACTGAACTACGAGCCCCATTGTTAATACTTTAACGGAAATTGTTTGTAACTTGCGACAAGTAGAACAATGAATGGAACAGGTAGCCGGTTGAAATCAATGTATATATTGCTTCTATATAGTCTATGAAACATATATGCAAAGCATCCAAACAGTACCATTCGCCAATTATTTGTTCTTCAAGTTTAACTGAACTACGAGCCCCATTGTTAATACTTTAACGGAAATTATTTGTAACTTGCGACAAGTAGAACAATGAATGGAACAGGTAGACGGTTGAAATCAATGTATATATTGCTTCTATATAGTCTATGTAACAAATATGCAAAGCATCCAAACAGTACCATTCGCCACTTTTTTGTTCTTCAAGTTTAAGTGAACAACGAGCCCCATTGTTAATCCTTTAAAGGAAATTATTTGTAAATTTCGACAAGTAGAACAATGATTGGAACACGTAGACGGTTGAAATCTTTGTATATATTGCTTCCATATAGTCTAAGAAACATGTACGCAAAGCATCCAAACAGTACCATTCGCCAATTTTTTGTTCTTCAAGTTTAAGTGAACAATGAGCCCCAATGGTTAATACTTTATCGGAAATTATTTGTAATTTTCGACAAGTAGAACAATGAATGGAACAGGTAGACGGTTGAAATATTTGTATATATTGCTTCTATATAATCTAAGAAACATATATGCAAAGCATCCAAACAGTACAATTCGCCAATTTTTTGTTCTTCAAGTTTAAGTGAACTACGAGCCCCATTGATAATCATGAAATGGAAATTATTTGTAACTTTCTACAAGTAGAACAATTAATAGTACAGGTAGACGGGTGAAATCTTTCTATATATTGCTTCTAAATAGTCTAAGAACAGATCTATGCAAAGCATCCATACAGTACAATTCGCCAATTTTTTGTTCTTCAAGTTTATGTGAACTACGAGCCCCATTGTTAATCCTTTAACGGAAATTAATTGTAACTTTCTACAAGTAGAACAATGATTGGAACACGTAGACGGTTGAAGTCTTTGTATATATTGCTTCCATATAGTCTAAGAAACATATATGCCAAGCATCCAAACAGTACCATTCCCCAATTTTTTGTTCTTCAAGTTTAAGTGAACAATGAGCCCCAATGGTTAATCCGTTATCGGAAATTATTTGTAGCTTTCGACAAGTAGAACAATGAATCGAACAGGTAGACGGTTGAATTCTTTGTATATATTGCTTCTATAAAGTCTAAGAAACATATATGCAAATCATCCAAACAGTACAATTCGCCAATTATTTGTTCTTCAAGTTTAACTGAACTACGAGCCCCATTGTTAATACTTTAACGGAAATTATTTGTAACTTGCGACAAGTAGAACAATGAATGGAACAGGTAGACGGTTGAAATCTTTGTATATATTGCTTCTATATAATCTAAGAAACATATATGCAAAGCATCCAAACAGTACAATTCGCCAATTATTTCATCTTCAAGTTCAAGTGAACTACGAGCCCCATTGTTAACACTTTAACGGAAATTATTTGTAACTTGCGACAAGTAGAACAATGAGTGGAACAGGTAGACGGTTGAAATCAATGTATATATTGCTTCTATATAGTCTAAGAAACATATATGCAAAGCATCCGAACAGTACCATTCGCCAATTTTTTGTTCTTCAAGTTTAAGTGAACAATGAGCCCCATTGTTAATCCTTTATCGGAAATTATTTGTAACTTTCGACAAGTAGAACAATGAATGGAACAGGTAGACGGTTGAAATCAATGTATATATTGCTTCTATATAGTCTATGTAACAAATATGCAAAGCATCCAAACAGTACCATTCGCCACTTTTTTGTTCTTCAAGTTTAAGTGAACAACGAGCCCCATTGTTAATCCTTTAAAGGAAATTATTTGTAAATTTCGACAAGTAGAACAATGATTAGAACACGTAGACGGTTGAAATCTTTGTATATATTGCTTCCATATAGTCTAAGAAACATGTACGCAAAGCATCCAAACAGTACCATTCGCCAATTTTTTGTTCTTCAAGTTTAAGTGAACAATGAGCCCCAATGGTTAATACTTTATCGGAAATTATTTGTAATTTTCGACAAGTAGAACAATGAATGGAACAGGTAGACGGTTGAAATCAATGTATATATTGCTCCTATATAGTCTATGTAACATATATGCAAAGCATCCAAACAGTACCATTCGCCACTTTTTTGTTCTTCAAGTTTAAGTGAACAACGAGCCCCATTGTTAATCCTTTAAAGGAAATTATTTGTAAATTTCGACAAGTAGAACAAAGAATGGAACAGGTAGACGGGTGTAATCTTTCTATATATTGCTTCTAAATAGTCTAAAAAACATATATGCAAATCATCCAAACAGTACAATTCGCCAATTTTTTGTACTTCAAGTTTAAGTGAACTACGTGCCCCATTGTTAATCCTTTGACGGAAATTATTTGTAACTTTCGAGAAGTAGAACAATGAATGGAACAGGTAGACGGTTGAAATCATTGTATATATTGCTTCTATAGAGTCTAAGAAACATATATGCAAAGCATCCAAACAGTACAATTCGCCAATTTTTTGTACTTCAAGTTTAAGTGAACTACGAGCCCCATTGTTAATCCTTTGACGGAAATTATTTCTAACTTTCGACAAGTAGAACAATGAATGGAACAGGTAGAGGGTTGAAATCATTGTATATATTGCTTCTATATAGTCTAAGAAACATATATGCAAAGCATCCAAACAGTACAATTCGCCAATATATTGTTCTTCAAGTTTAAGTGAACAACGAGCCCCATTGTTAATCCTTTAAAGGAAATTATTTGTAAGTTTCGACAAGTAGAACAATGATTGGAACACGTAGACGGTTGAAATCTTTGTATATAATGCTTCCATATAGTCTAAGAAACATGTACGCATAGCATCCAAACATTACCATTCGCCAATTTTTTGTTCTTCAAGTTTAAGTGAACAATGAGCCCCATTGTTAATCCTTTAAAGGAAATTATTTGTAACTTTCGACAAGTAGAACAATGAATGTAACTGGTAGACGGTTGAAATCTTTGCATATATTGCTTCTATATAGTCTAAGAAACATATATGCAAAGCATCCAAACAGTACCATTCGCGAATTTTTTGTTCTTCAAGTTTAAGTGAACAATGAGCCCCAATGGTTAATCCTTTATCGGAAATTATTTGTAATTTTCGACAAGTAGAACAATGAATGGAACAGGTAGACGGTTGAAATCTTTGTATATATTGCTTCTATATAGTCTAAGAAACATATATGCAAAGCATCCAAATAGTACAATTCGCCAATTTTTTTTTCTTCAAGTTTAAGTGAACAATGAGCCCCATTGTTAATCCTTTATCGGAAGTTATTTGTAATTTTCGACAAGTAGAACAATGAATGGAACAGGTAGACGGTTGAAAGCTTTGTACATATTGCTTCTATATAGTCTAAGAAACATATATGCAAAGCATCCAAACAGTACCATTCGCCAATTTTTTGTTCTTCAAGTTTACGTGAACAACGAGCCCCATTGATAATCATGAAACGGAAATTATTTGTAATTGTCGACAAGTAGAACTATGAATGGAACAGGTAGACGGTTGAAATCATTGTAGATATTGCTTCTATATAGTCTAAGAAACCTATATGCAAAGCATCTAAACAGTAACATTCGCCAATTTTTAGACCTTCAAGTTTAAGTGAACAACGAACCCCATTGATAATCATGAAATGGAAATTTTTGTAACTTTCTACAAGTAGATCAATGAATAGTACAGGTAGACGGGTGAAATCTTTCTATATATTGCTTCTATATAGTCTAAGAAACATATATGCAAATCATCCAAACAGTACAATTCGCCAATTTTTTGTACTTCAAGTTTAAGTGAACTACGAGCCCCATTGTTAATCCTTTGACGGAAATTATTTGTAACTTTCGAGAAGTAGAACAATGAATGGAACAGGTAGACGGTTGAAATCATTGTATATATTGCTTCTATATAGTCTAAGAAACATATATGCAAAGCATCCAAACAGTACAATTCGCCAATTTTTTGTTCTTCAAGTATAAGTGAACATTGAGACCCAATGGTTAATCCATTATCGGAAATTATTTGTATCTTTCGACAAGTAGAACAATGAATGGAACAGGTAGAGGGTTGAAATCATTGTATATATTGCTTCTATAGTCTAAGAAACATATATGCAAAGCATCCAAACAGTACAATTCGCCAATATATTGTTCTTCAAGTTTAAGTGAACAACGAGCCCCATTGTTAATCCTTTAAAGGAAATTATTTGTAAATTTCGACAAGTAGAACAATGATTGGAACACGTATATAAATCTTTGTATATAATGCTTCCATATAGTCTAAGAAACATGTACGCAAAGCATCCAAACATTACCATTCGCCAATTTTTTGTTCTTCAAGTTTAAGTGAACAATGAGCCCCATTGATAATCATGAAATGGAAATTATTTGTAACTTTCTACAAGTAGATCAATGAATAGTACAGGTAGACGGGTGAAATCTTTCTATATATTGCTTCTACATAGTCTAAGAAACATATATGCAAAGAATCCAAACAGTACAATTCGCCAATTTTTTGTTCTTCAAGTTTAAGTGAACTACGAGCCCCATTGATAATCATGAAACGGAAATTATTTGTAAGTTTCTACAAGTAGAACAATGAATAGAACGGGTAGACGGTAGAAATCTTTGTATATGTTGCTTTTATATAGTCTAAGAAACCTATATGCAAAGCATCTAAACAGTAACATTCGCCAATTTATTGTTCTTCAAGTTTAAGTGGACAACGAGCCCCATTGTTAATCCTTTAAAGGAAATTATTTGTAAATTTCGACAAGTAGAACAATGATTGGAACACGTAGACGGTTGATATCTTTGAATATATTGCTTCCATATAGTCTGAAAAACATATATCCAAAGCATCCAAACAGTCCCATTCGCCAATTTTTTGTTCTTCAAGATTAAGTGAACAATGAGCCCCAATGGTTAATCCTTTATCGGAAATTATTTGTAATTTTCGACAATTAGAACAATGAATGGAACAGGTAGACGGTTGAAATCTTTGTACATATTGCTTCTATATAGTCGAAGAAACATATATGCAAAGCATCCAAAAAGTACCATTCGCCAATTTTTTGTTCTTCAAGTTTACGTGAACAACGAGCCCCATTGATAATCATGAAACGGAAATTATTTGTAATTTTCGACAAGTAGAACAATGAATGGAACAGGTAGACGGTTGAAATCTTTGTACATATTGCTTCTGTATAGTCTAAGAAACATATATGCAAATCATCCAAACAGTACAATTCGCCAATTTTTTGTACTTCAAGTTTAAGTGAACTACGAGCCCCATTGTTAATCCTTTGACGGAAATTATTTGTAACTTTCGAGAAGTAGAACAATGAATGGAACAGGTAGACGGTTGAAATCATTGTATATATTGCTTCTATAGAGTCTAAGAAACATATATGCAAAGCATCCAAACAGCACAATTCGCCAATTTTTTGTACTTCAAGTTTAAGTGAACTACGAGCCCCATTGTTAATCCTTTGACGGAAATTATTTCTAACTTTCGACAAGTAGAACAATGAATGGAACAGGTAGAGGGTTGAAATCATTGTATATATTGCTTCTATATAGTCTAAGAAACATATATGCAAATCATCCAAACAGTACATTTCGCCAATATATTGTTCTTCAAGTTTAAGTGAACAACGAGCCCCATTGTTAATCCTTTAAAGGAAATTATTTGTAAATTTCGACAAGTAGAACAATGATTGGAACACGTAGACGGTTGAAATCTTTGTATATAATGCTTCCATATAGTCTAAGAAACATGTACGCATAGCATCCAAACATTACCATTCGCCAATTTTTTGTTCTTCAAGTTTAAGTGAACAATGAGCCCCATTGTTAATCCTTTAAAGGAAATTATTTGTAACTTTCGACAAGTAGAACAATGAATGTAACTGGTAGACGGTTGAAATCTTTGTATATATTGCTTCTATATAGTCTAAGAAACATATATGCAAAGCATCCAAACAGTACCATTCGCGAATTTTTTGTTCTTCAAGTTTAAGTGAACAATGAGCCCCAATGGTTAATCCTTTATCGGAAATTATTTGTAATTTTCGACAAGTAGAACAATGAATGGAACAGGTAGACGGTTGAAATCATTGTATATATTGCTTCTATATAGTCTAAGAAACATATATGCAAAGCATCCAAATAGTACAATTCGACAATTTTTTGTTCTTCAAGTTTAAGTGAACAACGAGCCCCATTGTTAATCCTTTATCGGAACTTATTTGTAATTTTCGACAAGTGGAACAATGAATGGAACAGGTAGACGGTTGAAATCTTTGTACATATGGCTTCTGTATAGTCTAAGAAACATATATGCAAAGCATCCAAACAGTACAATTCGCCAATTTATTGTTCTTCAAGTTTAAGTGAACAACAAGCCCCATTGTTAATCCTTTAAAGGAAATTATTTGTAAATTTCGACAAGTAGAACAATGATTGGAACACGTAGACGGTTGATATCTTTGAATATATTGCTTCCATATAGTCTAAAAAACATATATCCAAAGCATCCAAACAGTCCCATTCGCCAATTTTTTGTTCTTCAAGATTAAGTGAACAATGAGCCCCAATGGTTAATCCTTTATCGGAAGTTATTTGTAATTTTCGACAATTAGAACAATGAATGGAACAGGTAGACGGTTGAAAGCTTTGTACATATTGCTTCTATATAGTCTAAGAAACATATATGCAAAGCATCCAAAAAGTACCATTCGCGAATTTTTTGTTCTTCAAGTTTACGTGAACAACGAGCCCCATTGATAATCATGAAACGGAAATTATTTGTAAGTGTCGACAAGTAGAACTATGAATGGAACAGGTAGACGGTTGAAATCATTGTAGATATTGCTTCTATATAGTCTAAGAAACCTATATGCAAAGCATCTAAACAGTAATATTCGCCAATTTTTTGACCTTCAAGTTTAAGTGAACAACGAACCCCATTGATAATCATGAAATGGAAATTATTTGTAACTTTCTACAAGTAGATCAATGAATAGTACAGGTAGACGGGTGAAATCTTTCTATATATTGCTTCTATATAGTCTAAGAAACATATATGCAAAGAATCCAAACAGTACAATTCGCCAATTTTTTGTTCTTCAAGTTTAGGTGAACTACGAGCCCCATTGTTAATCCTTTAAAAGAAATTATTTGTAAATTTCGACAAGTAGAACAAAGAATGGAACAGGTAGACGGTTTAAATCATTTTATATATTGCTTTTATATAGTCTAAGAAACATATATGCAAATCATCCAAACAGTACAATTCGCCAATTTTTTGTACTTCAAGTTTAAGTGAACTACGAGCCCCATTGTTAATCCTTTGACGGAAATTATTTGTAACTTTCGAGAAGTAGAACAATGAATGGAACAGGTAGACGGTTGAAATCATTGTATATATTGCTTCTATATAGTCTAAGAAACATATATGCAAAGCATCCAAACAGTCCCATTCGCCAATTTTTTGTTCTTCAAGATTAAGTGAACAATGAGCCCCAATGGTTAATCCTTTATCGGAAATTATTTGTAATTTTCGACAATTAGAACAATGAATGGAACAGGTAGACGGTTGAAATCTTTGTACATATTGCTTCTATATAGTATAAGAAACATATATGCAAAGCATCCAAAAAGTACCATTCGCCAATTTTTTGTTCTTCAAGTTTACGTGAACAACGAGCCCCATTGATAATCATGAAACGGAAATTATTTGTAATTTTCGACAAGTAGAACAATGAATGGAACAGGTAGACGGTTGAAATCTTTGTACATATTGCTTCTGTATAGTCTAAGAAACATATATGCAAATCATCCAAACAGTACAATTCGCCAATTTTTTGTACTTCAAGTTTAAGTGAACTACGAGCCCCATTGTTAATCCTTTGACGGAAATTATTTGTAACTTTCGAGAAGTAGAACAATGAATGGAACAGGTAGACGGTTGAAATCATTGTATATATTGCTTCTATATAGTCTAAGAAACATATATGCAAAGCATCCAAACAGTACAATTCGCCAATTTTTTGTACTTCAAGTTTAAGTGAACTACGAGCCCCATTGTTAATCCTTTGACGGAAATTATTTCTAACTTTCGACAAGTAGAACAATGAATGGAACAGGTAGAGGGTTGAAATCATTGTATATATTGCTTCTATATAGTCTAAGAAACATATATGCAAAGCATCCAAACAGTACAATTCGCCAATTTTTTGTACTTCAAGTTTAAGTGAACTACGAGCCCCATTGTTAATCCTTTGACGGAAATTATTTCTAACTTTCGACAAGTAGAACAATGAATGGAACAGGTAGAGGGTTGAAATCATTGTATATATTGCTTCTATATAGTCTAAGAAACATATATGCAAAGCATCCAAACAGTACAATTCGCCAATATATTGTTCTTCAAGTTTAAGTGAACAACGAGCCCCATTGTTAATCCTTTAAAGGAAATTATTTGTAAATTTCGACAAGTAGAACAATGATTGGAACACGTAGACGGTTGAAATCTTTGTATATAATGCTTCCATATAGTCTAAGAAACATGTACGCAAAGCATCCAAACATTACCATTCGCCAATTTTTTGTTCTTCAAGTTTAAGTGAACAATGAGCCCCATTGTTAATCCTTTAAAGGAAATTATTTGTAACTTTCGACAAGTAGAACAATGAATGTAACTGGTAGACGGTTGAAATCTTTGTATATATTGCTTCTATATAGTCTAAGAAACATATATGCAAAGCATCCAAACAGTACCATTCGCGAATTTTTTGTTCTTCAAGTTTAAGTGAACAATGAGCCCCAATGGTTAATCCTTTATCGGAAATTATTTGTAATTTTCGACAAGTAGAACAATGAATGGAACAGGTAGACGGTTGAAATCATTGTATATATTGCTTCTATATAGTCTACGAAACATATATGCAAAGCATCCAAACAGTACAATTCGCCAATTTTTTGTTCTTCAAGTTTAAGTGAACTACGAGCGCCATTGTTAATTCTTTAACTGAAATTATTTGTAATTTTCGACAAGTAGAACAATGAATGGAACAGGCAGACTTTTGAAATCTTTGTATATATTGCTTCTATATAGTCTAAGAAACATATATGCAAAGCATCCAAACAGGACAATTCGCCAATTTATTGTTCTTCAAGTTTAAGTGAACTACGAGCCCCATCGTTAATCCTTTAAAGGAAATTATTTGTAAATTTCGACAAGTAGAACAATGAATGGAACAGGTAGACGGTTGAAATCTTTGTATACATTGCTTCTATATAGTCTAAGAAACCTATATGCAAAGCATCCAAACAGTACAATTCGCCAATTATTTCATCTTCATGTTTAAGTGAACAGCGAGCACCATTGATAATCATGGAATAGAAATTATTTGTAACTTTCTACAAGTAGAACAATGAATAGTACAGGTAGACGGGTGAAATCTTTCTATATATTGCTTCTAAATAGTCTAAGAACACATCTATGCAAAGCATCCAAACAGTACAATTCGACAATTTTTTGTTCTTCAAGTTTAGTGAACAATGAGCCCCAATGCTTAATCCGTTATCGGATATTATTTGTAACTTTCGACAATTAGAACAATGAATGGAACAGGTAGACGGTTGAAATCTTTGTATATATTGCTTCTATATAATCTAAGAAACATATATGCAAAGCATCCAAACAGTACAATTCGCCAATTATTTCATCTTCATGTTTAAGTGAACGACGAGCCCCATTGTTAATCCTTTAAAGGAAATTATTTGTAAATTTCGACAAGTAGGACAATGATTGGAACACGTAGACGGTTGAAATCTTTGTATATATTGCTTCCATATAGTCTAAGAAACATGTATGCATAGCATCCAAACAGTACCATTCGCCAATTTTTTGTTCTTCAAGTTTAAGTGAACTACGAGCCCCATTGTTAATCCTTTAAAGGAAACTATTTGTAAATTTCGACAAGTAGAACAATGAATGGAACAGGTAGACGGTTGAAATCAATGTATGTATTGCTTCTATATAGTCTAAGAAACATATATGCAAAGCAACCAAACAGTACAATTCGACAATTTTTTGCTCTTCAAGTTTAAGTGAACTACGAGCCCCATTGTTAATCCTTTAAAGGAAATTATTTGTAAATTTCGGCAAGTAGAACAATGAATGGAATAGGTAGACGGTTGAAATCATTGTATATATTGCTTCTATATAGTCTAAGAAACATATATGCAAAGCATCCAAACAGTACAATTCGACAATTTTTTGTTCTTCAAGTTTAGTGAACAATGAGCCCCAATGGTTAATCCTTTATCGGAAATTATTTGTAATTTTCGACAAGTAGAACAATGAATGGAACAGGTAGACGGTTGAAATCTTTGTATATATTGCTTCTATATAATCTAAGAAACATCTATGCAAAGCATCCAAACAGTACAATTCGCCAATTTTTTGTTCTTCAACTTTAAGTGAACTACGAGCCCCATTGTTAATCCTTTATCGGAAATTATTTGTAACTTTCGACAAGTAGACCAATGAATGGAACAGGTAGACGGTTGAAATCCTTGTATATATTGCTTCCATATAGTCTAAGAAACATGTACGCAAAGCATCCAAACAGTACCATTCGCCTATTTTTTGCCCTTCAAGTTTAAGTGAACAATGAGCCCCATTGTTAATCCTTTATCGGAAATTATGTGTAAATTTCGACAAGTAGAACAATGAATGGATCATGTAGACGGTTGAAATCATTGTATATATTGCTTCTATATAGTCTACGAAACATATATGCAAAGCATCCAAACAGTACAATTCGCCAATTTTTTGTTCTTCAAGTTTAAGTGAACTACGAGCGCCATTGTTAATTCTTTAACTGAAATTATTTGTAATTTTCGACAAGTAGAACTATGAATGGAACAGGCAGACTTTTGAAATCTTTGTATATATTGCTTCTATATAGTCTAAGAAACATATATGCAAAGCATCCAAACAGGACAATTCGCCAATTTATTGTTCTTCAAGTTTAAGTGAACTACGAGCCCCATCGTTAATTCTTTAAAGGAAATTATTTGTAAATTTCGACAAGTAGAACAATGAATGGAACAGGTAGACGGTTGAAATCTTTGTATACATTGCTTCTATATAGTCTAAGAAACATATATGCAAAGCATCCAAACAGTACCATACGCAAATTTTTTGTTCTTCAAGTTTAAGTCAACAACGAGCCCCATTGATAATCATGAAACGGAAATTATTTCTAACTTTCTACAAGTAGAACAATGAACAGAACAGGTAGACGGTTGAAATCTTTCTATATGTTGCTTCTATATAGTCTAAGAAACCTATATGCAAAGCATCTAAACAGTAACAATCGTCAATTTTTTGATCTTTAAGTTTAAGTGAACAGCGAGCCCCATTGATAATCATGAAATGGAAATTATTTGTAACTTTCTACAAGTAGAACAATGAATAGTACAGGTAGACGGGTGAAATCTTTCTATATATTGCATCTAAATAGTCTAAGAAACATATATGCAAAGCATCCAAACAGTACCATTCGCCAATTTTTTGTTCTTCAAGTTTAAGTGAACTACGAGCCCCATTGTTAATCCTTTAAAGGAAATTATTTGTAAATTTCGACAAGTAGAACAATGAATAGAACAGGTAGACGGTTGAAATCTTTGTATATGTTGCTTCTATATAGTCTAAGAAACTTATATGCAAAGCATCTAAACAGTAACATTCGCCAATTTTTTTATCTTCAAGTTTAAGTGAACAATGAGCCCCAATGATTAATCCGTTGTCGGAAATTATTTGTAACTTGCGACAAGTAGAACAATGAGTGGAACAGGTAGACGGTTGAAATCAATGTATATATTGCTTCTATATAGTCTAAGAAACATATATGCAAAGCGTCCAAACAGTACAATTCGCCAATTATTTGATCTTCAAGTTTAAGTGAACTACGAGCCCCATTGTTAATACTTTAACGGAAATTATTTGTAACTTGCGACAAGTAGAACAATGAATGGAACAGGTAGCCGGTTGAAATCAATGTATATATTGCTTCTATATAGTCTAAGAAACATATATGCAAAGCATCCAAACAGTACCATTCGGCAATTTTTTGTTCTTCAAGTTTAAGTGAACTACGAGCCCCATTGTTAATCATTTAACGGAAATTAATTGTAACTTTCTACAAGTAGAACAATGATTGGAACACGCAGACGGTTGAAATCTTTGTATATATTGCTTCCATATAGTCTAAGAAACATATATGCAAAGCATCCAAACAGTACCATTCGGCAATTTTTTGTTCTTCAAGTTTAAGTGAACTACGAGCCCCATTGTTAATCCTTTATAGGAAATTATTTGTAAATTTCGACAAGTAGAACAATGAATGGAACAGGTAGACGGTTGAAATCAATGTATATATTGCTTCTATAAAGTCTAAGAAACATATAAGCAAAGCATCCAAACAGTACCATTCGCCAATTTTTAGTTTTTCAAGTTTAAGTGAACAATGTGCCCTAATGGTTAATCCTTTATCGGAAATTATTTGTAACTTTCGACAAGTAGAACAATGAATGGAACAGGTAGACGGTTGAAATCATTGTATATATTGCTTCTATATAGTCTAAGAAACATATCTGCAAATCATCCACACATTACAATTCGCCAATTATTTGATCTTCAAGTTTAAGTGAACTACGAGCCCCATTGTTAATACTTTAACGGAAATTATTTGTAACTTGCGACAAGTAGAACAATGAATGGAACAGGTAGACGGTTGAAATCAATGTATATATTGCTTCTATATAGTCTAAGAAACATATGTGCAAAGCATCCAAACAGTACCATTCGCCAATTTTTTGATCTTCAAGTTTAAGTGAACAGCGAGCCCCATTGATAATCATGAAATGGAAATTATTTGTAACTTTCTACAAGTAGAACAATGAATAGTACAGGTAGACGGGTGAAATCTTTCTATATATTGCTTCTAAATAGTCTAAGAAACATATATGCAAAGCATCCAAACAGTACAATTCGCCAATTTTTTGTTCTTCAAGTTTAAGTGAACTACGAGCCCAATTGTTAATCCTTTAAAGGAAATTATTTGTAAATTTCGACAAGTAGAACAATGAATGGAACAGGTAGACGGTTGAAATCAATGTATGTATTGCTTCTATATAGTCTAAGAAACATATATGCAAAGCAACCAAACAGTACAATTCGACAATTTTTTGCTCTTCAAGTTTAGTGAACAATGAGCCCCAATGCTTAATCCGTTATCGGATATTATTTGTAACTTTCGACAATTAGAACAATGAATGGAACAGGTAGACGGGTGAAATCTTTGTATATATTGCTTCTATATAATCTAAGAAACATATATGCAAAGCATCCAAACAGTACAATTCGCCAATTATTTCATCTTCATGTTTAAGTGAACGACGAGCCCCATTGTTAATCCTTTAAAGGAAATTATTTGTAAATTTCGACAAGTAGGACAATGATTGGAACACGTAGACGGTTGAAATCTTTGTATATATTGCTTCCATATAGTCTAAGAAACATGTATGCATAGCATCCAAACAGTACCATTCGCCAATTTTTTGTTCTTCAAGTTTAAGTGAACTACGAGCCCCATTGTTAATCCTTTAAAGGAAACTATTTGTAAATTTCGACAAGTAGAACAATGAATGGAACAGGTAGACGGTTGAAATCAATGTATGTATTGCTTCTATATAGTCTAAGAAACATATATGCAAAGCAACCAAACAGTACAATTCGACAATTTTTTGCTCTTCAAGTTTAAGTGAACTACGAGCCCCATTGTTAATCCTTTAAAGGAAATTATTTGTAAATTTCGGCAAGTAGAACAATGAATGGAATAGGTAGACGGTTGAAATCATTGTATATATTGCTTCTATATAGTCTAAGAAACATATATGCAAAGCATCCAAACAGTACAATTCGACAATTTTTTGTTCTTCAAGTTTAGTGAACAATGAGCCCCAATGGTTAATCCTTTATCGGAAATTATTTGTAATTTTCGACAAGTAGAACAATGAATGGAACAGGTAAACGGTTGAAATCTTTGTATATATTGCTTCTATATAATCTAAGAAACATCTATGCAAAGCATCCAAACAGTACAATTCGCCAATTTTTTGTTCTTCAACTTTAAGTGAACTACGAGCCCCATTGTTAATCCTTTATCGGAAATTATTTGTAACTTTCGACAAGTAGACCAATGAATGGAACAGGTAGACGGTTGAAATCCTTGTATATATTGCTTCCATATAGTCTAAGAAACATGTACGCAAAGCATCCAAACAGTACCATTCGCCAATTTTTTGCCCTTCAAGTTTAAGTGAACAATGAGCCCCATTGTTAATCCTTTATCGGAAATTATGTGTAAATTTCGACAAGTAGAACAATGAATGGATCATGTAGACGGTTGAAATCATTGTATATATTGCTTCTATATAGTCTACGAAACATATATGCAAAGCATCCAAACAGTACAATTCGCCAATTTTTTGTTCTTCAAGTTTAAGTGAACTACGAGCGCCATTGTTAATTCTTTAACTGAAATTATTTGTAATTTTCGACAAGTAGAACAATGAATGGAACAGGCAGACTTTTGAAATCTTTGTATATATTGCTTCTATATAGTCTAAGAAACATATATGCAAAGCATCCAAACAGGACAATTCGCCAATTTATTGTTCTTCAAGTTTAAGTGAACTACGAGCCCCATCGTTAATCCTTTAAAGGAAATTATTTGTAAATTTCGACAAGTAGAACAATGAATGGAACAGGTAGACGGTTGAAATCTTTGTATACATTGCTTCTATATAGTCTAAGAAACATATATGCAAAGCATCCAAACAGTACCATACGCAAATTTTTTGTTCTTCAAGTTTAAGTCAACAACGAGCCCCATTGATAATCATGAAACGGAAATTATTTCTAACTTTCTACAAGTAGAACAATGAACAGAACAGGTAGACGGTTGAAATCTTTCTATATGTTGCTTCTATATAGTCTAAGAAACCTATATGCAAAGCATCCAAACAGTACAATTCGCCAATTATTTCATCTTCATGTTTAAGTGAACAGCGAGCACCATTGATAATCATGGAATAGAAATTATTTGTAACTTTCTACAAGTAGAACAATGAATAGTACAGGTAGACGGGTGAAATCTTTCTATATATTGCTTCTAAATAGTCTAAGAACACATCTATGCAAAGCATCCAAACAGTACAATTCGCCAATTTTTTGTTCTTCAAGTTTAAGTGAACTACGAGCCCAATTGTTAATCCTTTAAAGGAAATTATTTGTAAATTTCGACAAGTAGAACAATGAATGGATCATGTAGACGGTTGAAATCATTGTATATATTGTTTCTATATAGTCTACGAAACATATATGCAAAGCATCCAAACTGTACAATTCGCCAATTTTTTGTTCTTCAAGTTTAAGTAAACTACGAGCCCCATTGTTAATCCTTTAACGGAAATTAATTGTAACTTTCTACAAGTAGAACAATGATTGGAACACGTAGACGGTTGAAATCTTTGTATATATTGCTTCCATATAGTCTAAGAAACATATATGCAAAGAATCCAAACAGTACCATTCTCCAATTTTTTGTCCTTCAAGTTTAAGTGAACAATGAGCCCCATTGTTAATCCTTTATCGGAAATTATTTGTAACTTTCGACAAGTAGAACAATGAATGGAACAGGTAGACGGTTGAAATCTTTGTATATATTGCTTCTATATAGTCTAAGAAACATATATGCAAAGCATCCAAACAGTAAAATTCGCCAATTTCTTGTTCTTCAAGTTTAAGTAAACTACGATCCCCATTGTTAATGCCTTAACGGAAATTATTTGTAACTTTCGACAATTAGAACAATGAATGGAACAGGTAGACGGTTGAAATCTTTGTATATATTGCTTCTATATAATCTAAGAAACATATATGCAAAGCATCCAAACAGTACAATTCGCCAATTATTTCATCTTCATGTTTAAGTGAACGACGAGCCCCATTGTTAATCCTTTAAAGGAAATTATTTGTAAATTTCGACAAGTAGGACAATGATTGGAACACGTAGACGGTTGAAATCTTTGTATATATTGCTTCCATATAGTCTAAGAAACATGTATGCATAGCATCCAAACAGTACCATTCGCCAATTTTTTGTTCTTCAAGTTTAAGTGAACTACGAGCCCCATTGTTAATCCTTTAAAGGAAACTATTTGTAAATTTCGACAAGTAGAACAATGAATGGAACAGGTAGACGGTTGAAATCAATGTATGTATTGCTTCTATATAGTCTAAGAAACATATATGCAAAGCATCCACACAGTACCATTCGCCAATTTTTTGTTCTTCATGTTTAAGTGAACAACGAGCCCCATTGTTAATCCTTTAAAGGAAATTATTTGTAAATTTCGACAAGTAGAACAATGATTGGAACACGTAGACGGTTGAAATCTTTGTATATATTGCTTCCATATAGTCTAAGAAACATGTACGCCAAGCAACCAAACAGTACCATTCGCCAATTTTTTGTTCTTCAAGTTTAAGTGAACAATGAGCCCCAATGGTTAATCCTTTATCGGAAATTATTTGTAACTTTCGACAAGTAGAACAATGAATGGAACAGTTAGACGGTTGAAATATTTGTATATATTGCTTCTATATAGTCTACGAAACATATATGCAAAGCATCCAAACAGTACAATTCGCCAATTTTTTTTTCTTCAAGTTTAAGTGAACTACGATCCCCATTGTTAATCCCTTAACGGAAATTATTTGTAACTTTCGACAAGTAGAACAATGAATGGAACAGGTAGACGGTTGAAATCTTTGTATATATTGCTTCTATATAGTCTAAGAAACATATATGCAAAGCATCCAAACAGTACCATTCGCCAAATTTTGTTCTTCAAGTTTAAGTGAACAATGAGCCAAAATGGTTAATCCTTTATCGGAAATTATTTGTAACTTTCGACAAGTAGAACAATGAATGGAAAAGGTAGACGGTTGAAATCTTTGTATATATTGCTTCTATATAGTCTAAGAAACATATATGCAAAGCATCCAAACAGTACCATTCGCCAATTTTTTGTTCTTCAAGTTTAAGTGAACAATGAGCACCAATGGTTAATCCTTTATCGGAAATTATTTGTAATTTTCGACAAGTAGAACAATGAATGGAACAGTTAGACGGTTGAAATATTTGTATATATTGCTTCTATATAGTCTACGAAACATATATGCAAAGCATCCAAACAGTACAATTCGCCAATTTTTTGTTCTTCAAGTTTAAGTGAACTACGATCCCCATTGTTAATCCCTTAACGGAAATTATTTGTAACTTTCGACAAGTAGAACAGTGAATGGAACAGGTAGACGATTGAAATATTTGTATATATTGCTTCTATATAGTATAAGAAACTTATATGCAAAGCATCCAAACAGTACAATTCGCCAATTTTTTGTTCTTCAAGTTTAAGTGAACAATGAGCCCCCATGGTTAATCCGTTATCGGAAATTATTTGTAACTTTCGACAAGTAGAACAATGAATGGAACTGGTAGACGGTTGAAATCTTTTTATACATTGCTTCTATATAGTCTAAGAAACATACATGCAAAGCATCCAACCAGTACCAGTCGCCAATTTTTTGTTCTTCAAGTTTAAGTGAACACCGAGGCCCATTGATAATCATGAAAAGGAAATTATATGTAACTTTCGACAAGATGAACAATGAATAGAACAGGTAGACGGTTGAAATCTTTGTATATGTTGCTTCTATATAGTCTAAGAAACCTATATGCGAAGCATCTAAAGAGTACAATTCGCCAATTTTTTGTTCTTCAAGTTTAAGTGAACAATGAGCACCAATGGTTAATCCTTTATCGGAAATTATTTGTAATTTTCGACAAGTAGAACAATGAATGGAACAGTTAGACGGTTGAAATATTTGTATATATTGCTTCTATATAGTCTACGAAACATATATGCAAAGCATCCAAACAGTACAATTCGCCAATTTTTTGTTCTTCAAGTTTAAGTGAACTACGATCCCCATTGTTAATCCCTTAACGGAAATTATTTGTAACTTTCGACAAGTAGAACAGTGAATGGAACAGGTAGACGGTTGAAATCTTTGTATATATTGCTTCTATATAGTATAGGAAAGATATATGCAAAGCATCCAAACAGTACAATTCGCCAATTTTTTGTTCTTCAAGTTTAGGTGAACTACGAGCCCCATTGTTAATCCTTTAACGGAAATTAATTGTAACTTTCTGCAAGTAGAACAATGATTGGAACACGTAGACGGTTGAAATCTTTGTATATATTGCTTCCATATAGTCTAAGAAACATATATGCAAAGCATCCAAACAGTACCATTCGCCAATTTTTTGTTCTTCAAGTTTAAGTGAACAATGAGCCCCAATGGTTAATCCTTTATCGGAAATTATTTGTAACTTTCGACATGTCGAACAATGAATGGAACAGGTAGACGGTTGAAATATTTGTATATATTGCTTCTATATAATATAAGAAACATATATTCCAAGCATCCAAATAGTACCATTCGCCAATTTTTTGTTCTTCAAGTTTAAGTGAACTACGCGCCCCATTGTTAATCCTTTAAAGGAAATTATTTGTAAATTTCGGCAAGTAGAACAATGAATGGAATAGGTAGACGGTTGAAATCATTGTATATATTGCTTCTATATAGTCTAAGAAACATATATGCAAAGCATCCAAACAGTACAAATCGCCTATTTCTTGTTCTTCAAGTTTAAGTAAACTGCGATCCCCATTGTTACTCCCTTAACGGAAATTATTTGTAACTTTCGACAAGTAGAACAATGAATGGAACAGGTAGACGGTTGAAATCTTTGTATATATTGCTTCTATATAGTCTAAGAAACATATATGCAAAGCGTCCAAACAGTACAATTCGCCAATTATTTGATCTTCAAGTTTAAGTGAACTACGAGCCCCATTGTTAATCCTTTAACGGAAATTAATTGTAACTTTCTACAAGTAGAACAATGATTGGAACACGTAGACGGTTGAAATCTTTGTATATATTGCTTCTATATAGTCTAAGAAACATATATGCAAAGCATCCAAACAGTACCATTCGCCAATTTTTTGTTCTTCAAGTTTAAGTGAACAATGAGCCCCAATGGTTAATCCTTTATCGGAAATTATTTGTAACTTTCGACATGTCGAACAATGAATGGAACAGGTAGACGGTTGAAATATTTGTATATATTGCTTCTATATAATATAAGAAACATATATTCAAAGCATCCAAATAGTACCATTCGCCAATTTTTTGTTCTTCAAGTTTAAGTGAACTACGCGCCCCATTGTTAATCCTTTAAAGGAAATTATTTGTAAATTTCGGCAAGTAGAACAATGAATGGAATAGGTAGACGGTTGAAATCATTGTATATATTGCTTCTATATAGTCTAAGAAACATATATGCAAAGCATCCAAACAGTACAAATCGCCTATTTCTTGTTCTTCAAGTTTAAGTAAACTGCGATCCCCATTGTTAATCCCTTAACGGAAATTATTTGTAACTTTCGACAAGTAGAACAATGAATGGAACAGGTAGACGGTTGAAATCTTTGTATATATTGCTTCTATATAGTCTAAGAATCATATATGCAAAGCGTCCAAACAGTACAATTCGCCAATTATTTGATCTTCAAGTTTTAGTGAACTACGAGCCCCATTGTTAATCCTTTAACGGAAATTAATTGTAACTTTCTACAAGTAGAACAATGATTGGAACACGTAGACGGTTGAAATCTTTGTATATATTGCTTCTATATAGTCTAAGAAACATATATGCAAAGCATCCAAACAGTACCATTCGCCAATTTTTTGTTCTTCAAGTTTAAGTGAACAATGAGCTCCATTGTTAATCCTTTATCGGAAATTATTTGTAACTTTCGACAAGATGAACAATGAATAGAACAGGTAGACGGTTGAAATCTTTGTATATGTTGCTTCTATATAGTCTAAGAAACCTATATGCGAAGCATCTAAAGAGTACAATTCGCCAATTTTTTGTTCTTCAAGTTTAAGTGAACAATGAGCCCCAATGGTTAACCCTTTATCGGTAATTATTTGTAACTTTCGACAAGTAGAACAATGAATGGAACAGGTAGACGGTTGAAATCTTTGTATATATTGCTTCTATGTAGTCTAAGAAACATATATGCAAAGCATCCACACAGTACCATTCGCCAATTTTTTGTTCTTCAAGTTTAAGTGAACAATGAGCCCCAATGGTTAATCCTTTATCGGAAATTATTTGTAAATTTCGACAAGTAGAACAATGAATGGAACAGGTAGACGGTTGAAATCTTTGTATATATTGCTTCTATATAGTCTAAGAAACATATATGCAAAGCATCCAAACAGTACAATTCGCCAATTTTTTGTTCTTCAAGTTTAAGTGAACAATGAGCCCAAATGGTTAATCCTTTATCGGAAATTATTTGTAACTTTCGATAAGTAGAACAATGAATGGAAAAGGTAGACGGTTGAAATCTTTGTATATATTGCTTCTATATAGTCTAAGAAACATATATGCAAAGCATCCAAACAGTACCATTCGCCACTTTTTTGTTCTTCAAGTTTAAGTGAACAACGAGCCCCATTGTTAATCCTTTAAAGGAAATTATTTGTAAATTTCGACAAGTAGAACAATGATTGGAACACGTAGACGGTTGAAATCTTTGTATATATTGCTTCTATGTAGTCTAAGAAACATATATGCAAAGCATCCACACAGTACCATTCGCCAATTTTTTGTTCTTCATGTTTAAGTGAACAATGAGCCCCAATGGTTAATCCTTTATCGGAAATTATTTGTAAATTTCGACAAGTAGAACAATGAATGGAACAGGTAGACGGTTGAAATCTTTGTATATATTGCTTCTATATAGTCTAAGAAACATATATGCAAAGCATCCAAACAGTACCATTCGCCAATTTTTTGTTCTTCAAGTTTAAGTGAACAATGAGCCCAAATGGTTAATCCTTTATCGGAAATTATTTGTAACTTTCGATAAGTAGAACAATGAATGGAAAAGGTAGACGGTTGAAATCTTTGTATATATTGCTTCTATATAGTCTAAGAAACATATATGCAAAGCATCCAAACAGTACCATTCGCCACTTTTTTGTTCTTCAAGTTTAAGTGAACAACGAGCCCCATTGTTAATCCTTTAAAGGAAATTATTTGTAAATTTCGACAAGTAGAACAATGATTGGAACACGTAGACGGTTGAAATCTTTGTATATATTGCTTCCATATAGTCTAAGAAACATGTACGCCAAGCAACCAAACAGTACCATTCGCCAATTTTTTGTTCTTCAAGTTTAAGTGAACAATGAGCCCCAATGGTTAATCCTTTATCGGAAATTATTTGTAACTTTCGACAAGTAGAACAATGAATGGAACAGTTAGACGGTTGAAATATTTGTATATATTGCTTCTATATAGTCTACGAAACATATATGCAAAGCATCCAAACAGTACAATTCGCCAATTTTTTTTTCTTCAAGTTTAAGTGAACTACGATCCCCATTGTTAATCCCTTAACGGAAATTATTTGTAACTTTCGACAAGTAGAACAATGAATGGAACAGGTAGACGGTTGAAATCTTTGTATATATTGCTTCTATATAGTCTAAGAAACATATATGCAAAGCATCCAAACAGTACAATTCGCCAATTTTTTGTTCTTCAAGTTTAGGTGAACTACGAGCCCCATTGTTAATCCTTTAACGGAAATTAATTGTAACTTTCTGCAAGTAGAACAATGATTGGAACACGTAGACGGTTGAAATCTTTGTATATATTGCTTCCATATAGTCTAAGAAACATATATGCAAAGCATCCAAACAGTACCATTCGCCAATTTTTTGTTCTTCAAGTTTAAGTGAACAATGAGCCCCAATGGTTAATCCTTTATCGGAAATTATTTGTAAATTTCGACAAGTAGAACAATGAATGGAACAGGTAGACGGTTGAAATCTTTGTATATATTGCTTCTATATAGTCTAAGAAACATATATGCAAAGCATCCAAACAGTACCATTCGCCAATTTTTTGTTCTTCAAGTTTAAGTGAACAATGAGCCCAAATGGTTAATCCTTTATCGGAAATTATTTGTAACTTTCGATAAGTAGAACAATGAATGGAAAAGGTAGACGGTTGAAATCTTTGTATATATTGCTTCTATATAGTCTAAGAAACATATATGCAAAGCATCCAAACAGTACCATTCGCCACTTTTTTGTTCTTCAAGTTTAAGTGAACAACGAGCCCCATTGTTAATCCTTTAAAGGAAATTATTTGTAAATTTCGACAAGTAGAACAATGATTGGAACACGTAGACGGTTGAAATCTTTGTATATATTGCTTCCATATAGTCTAAGAAACATGTACGCCAAGCAACCAAACAGTACCATTCGCCAATTTTTTGTTCTTCAAGTTTAAGTGAACAATGAGCCCCAATGGTTAATCCTTTATCGGAAATTATTTGTAACTTTCGACAAGTAGAACAATGAATGGAACAGTTAGACGGTTGAAATATTTGTATATATTGCTTCTATATAGTCTACGAAACATATATGCAAAGCATCCAAACAGTACAATTCGCCAATTTTTTTTTCTTCAAGTTTAAGTGAAGTACGATCCCCATTGTTAATCCCTTAACGGAAATTATTTGTAACTTTCGACAAGTAGAACAATGAATGGAACAGGTAGACGGTTGAAATCTTTGTATATATTGCTTCTATATAGTCTAAGAAACATATATGCAAAGCATCCAAACAGTACCATTCGCCAAATTTTGTTCTTCAAGTTTAAGTGAACAATGAGCCAAAATGGTTAATCCTTTATCGGAAATTATTTGTAACTTTCGACAAGTAGAACAATGAATGGAAAAGGTAGACGGTTGAAATCTTTGTATATATTGCTTCTATATAGTCTAAGAAACATATATGCAAAGCATCCAAACAGTACCATTCGCCAATTTTTTGTTCTTCAAGTTTAAGTGAACAATGAGCACCAATGGTTAATCCTTTATCGGAAATTATTTGTAATTTTCGACAAGTAGAACAATGAATGGAACAGTTAGACGGTTGAAATATTTGTATATATTGCTTCTATATAGTCTACGAAACATATATGCAAAGCATCCAAACAGTACAATTCGCCAATTTTTTGTTCTTCAAGTTTAAGTGAACTACGATCCCCATTGTTAATCCCTTAACGGAAATTATTTGTAACTTTCGACAAGTAGAACAGTGAATGGAACAGGTAGACGATTGAAATATTTGTATATATTGCTTCTATATAGTATAAGAAACTTATATGCAAAGCATCCAAACAGTACAATTCGCCAATTTTTTGTTCTTCAAGTTTAAGTGAACAATGAGCCCCCATGGTTAATCCGTTATCGGAAATTATTTGTAACTTTCGACAAGTAGAACAATGAATGGAACTGGTAGACGGTTGAAATCTTTTTATACATTGCTTCTATATAGTCTAAGAAACATACATGCAAAGCATCCAACCAGTACCAGTCGCCAATTTTTTGTTCTTCAAGTTTAAGTGAACACCGAGGCCCATTGATAATCATGAAAAGGAAATTATATGTAACTTTCGACAAGATGAACAATGAATAGAACAGGTAGACGGTTGAAATCTTTGTATATGTTGCTTCTATATAGTCTAAGAAACCTATATGCGAAGCATCTAAAGAGTACAATTCGCCAATTTTTTGTTCTTCAAGTTTAAGTGAACAATGAGCACCAATGGTTAATCCTTTATCGGAAATTATTTGTAATTTTCGACAAGTAGAACAATGAATGGAACAGTTAGACGGTTGAAATATTTGTATATATTGCTTCTATATAGTCTACGAAACATATATGCAAAGCATCCAAACAGTACAATTCGCCAATTTTTTGTTCTTCAAGTTTAAGTGAACTACGATCCCCATTGTTAATCCCTTAACGGAAATTATTTGTAACTTTCGACAAGTAGAACAGTGAATGGAACAGGTAGACGGTTGAAATCTTTGTATATATTGCTTCTATATAGTATAGGAAAGATATATGCAAAGCATCCAAACAGTACAATTCGCCAATTTTTTGTTCTTCAAGTTTAGGTGAACTACGAGCCCCATTGTTAATCCTTTAACGGAAATTAATTGTAACTTTCTGCAAGTAGAACAATGATTGGAACACGTAGACGGTTGAAATCTTTGTATATATTGCTTCCATATAGTCTAAGAAACATATATGCAAAGCATCCAAACAGTACCATTCGCCAATTTTTTGTTCTTCAAGTTTAAGTGAACAATGAGCCCCAATGGTTAATCCTTTATCGGAAATTATTTGTAACTTTCGACATGTCGAACAATGAATGGAACAGGTAGACGGTTGAAATATTTGTATATATTGCTTCTATATAATATAAGAAACATATATTCCAAGCATCCAAATAGTACCATTCGCCAATTTTTTGTTCTTCAAGTTTAAGTGAACTACGCGCCCCATTGTTAATCCTTTAAAGGAAATTATTTGTAAATTTCGGCAAGTAGAACAATGAATGGAATAGGTAGACGGTTGAAATCATTGTATATATTGCTTCTATATAGTCTAAGAAACATATATGCAAAGCATCCAAACAGTACAAATCGCCTATTTCTTGTTCTTCAAGTTTAAGTAAACTGCGATCCCCATTGTTACTCCCTTAACGGAAATTATTTGTAACTTTCGACAAGTAGAACAATGAATGGAACAGGTAGACGGTTGAAATCTTTGTATATATTGCTTCTATATAGTCTAAGAAACATATATGCAAAGCGTCCAAACAGTACAATTCGCCAATTATTTGATCTTCAAGTTTAAGTGAACTACGAGCCCCATTGTTAATCCTTTAACGGAAATTAATTGTAACTTTCTACAAGTAGAACAATGATTGGAACACGTAGACGGTTGAAATCTTTGTATATATTGCTTCTATATAGTCTAAGAAACATATATGCAAAGCATCCAAACAGTACCATTCGCCAATTTTTTGTTCTTCAAGTTTAAGTGAACAATGAGCCCCAATGGTTAATCCTTTATCGGAAATTATTTGTAACTTTCGACATGTCGAACAATGAATGGAACAGGTAGACGGTTGAAATATTTGTATATATTGCTTCTATATAATATAAGAAACATATATTCAAAGCATCCAAATAGTACCATTCGCCAATTTTTTGTTCTTCAAGTTTAAGTGAACTACGCGCCCCATTGTTAATCCTTTAAAGGAAATTATTTGTAAATTTCGGCAAGTAGAACAATGAATGGAATAGGTAGACGGTTGAAATCATTGTATATATTGCTTCTATATAGTCTAAGAAACATATATGCAAAGCATCCAAACAGTACAAATCGCCTATTTCTTGTTCTTCAAGTTTAAGTAAACTGCGATCCCCATTGTTAATCCCTTAACGGAAATTATTTGTAACTTTCGACAAGTAGAACAATGAATGGAACAGGTAGACGGTTGAAATCTTTGTATATATTGCTTCTATATAGTCTAAGAATCATATATGCAAAGCGTCCAAACAGTACAATTCGCCAATTATTTGATCTTCAAGTTTTAGTGAACTACGAGCCCCATTGTTAATCCTTTAACGGAAATTAATTGTAACTTTCTACAAGTAGAACAATGATTGGAACACGTAGACGGTTGAAATCTTTGTATATATTGCTTCTATATAGTCTAAGAAACATATATGCAAAGCATCCAAACAGTACCATTCGCCAATTTTTTGTTCTTCAAGTTTAAGTGAACAATGAGCTCCATTGTTAATCCTTTATCGGAAATTATTTGTAACTTTCGACAAGATGAACAATGAATAGAACAGGTAGACGGTTGAAATCTTTGTATATGTTGCTTCTATATAGTCTAAGAAACCTATATGCGAAGCATCTAAAGAGTACAATTCGCCAATTTTTTGTTCTTCAAGTTTAAGTGAACAATGAGCCCCAATGGTTAATCCTTTATCGGTAATTATTTGTAACTTTCGACAAGTAGAACAATGAATGGAACAGGTAGACGGTTGAAATCTTTGTATATATTGCTTCTATGTAGTCTAAGAAACATATATGCAAAGCATCCACACAGTACCATTCGCCAATTTTTTGTTCTTCAAGTTTAAGTGAACAATGAGCCCCAATGGTTAATCCTTTATCGGAAATTATTTGTAAATTTCGACAAGTAGAACAATGAATGGAACAGGTAGACGGTTGAAATCTTTGTATATATTGCTTCTATATAGTCTAAGAAACATATATGCAAAGCATCCAAACAGTACAATTCGCCAATTTTTTGTTCTTCAAGTTTAAGTGAACAATGAGCCCAAATGGTTAATCCTTTATCGGAAATTATTTGTAACTTTCGATAAGTAGAACAATGAATGGAAAAGGTAGACGGTTGAAATCTTTGTATATATTGCTTCTATATAGTCTAAGAAACATATATGCAAAGCATCCAAACAGTACCATTCGCCACTTTTTTGTTCTTCAAGTTTAAGTGAACAACGAGCCCCATTGTTAATCCTTTAAAGGAAATTATTTGTAAATTTCGACAAGTAGAACAATGATTGGAACACGTAGACGGTTGAAATCTTTGTATATATTGCTTCTATGTAGTCTAAGAAACATATATGCAAAGCATCCACACAGTACCATTCGCCAATTTTTTGTTCTTCATGTTTAAGTGAACAATGAGCCCCAATGGTTAATCCTTTATCGGAAATTATTTGTAAATTTCGACAAGTAGAACAATGAATGGAACAGGTAGACGGTTGAAATCTTTGTATATATTGCTTCTATATAGTCTAAGAAACATATATGCAAAGCATCCAAACAGTACCATTCGCCAATTTTTTGTTCTTCAAGTTTAAGTGAACAATGAGCCCAAATGGTTAATCCTTTATCGGAAATTATTTGTAACTTTCGATAAGTAGAACAATGAATGGAAAAGGTAGACGGTTGAAATCTTTGTATATATTGCTTCTATATAGTCTAAGAAACATATATGCAAAGCATCCAAACAGTACCATTCGCCACTTTTTTGTTCTTCAAGTTTAAGTGAACAACGAGCCCCATTGTTAATCCTTTAAAGGAAATTATTTGTAAATTTCGACAAGTAGAACAATGATTGGAACACGTAGACGGTTGAAATCTTTGTATATATTGCTTCCATATAGTCTAAGAAACATGTACGCCAAGCAACCAAACAGTACCATTCGCCAATTTTTTGTTCTTCAAGTTTAAGTGAACAATGAGCCCCAATGGTTAATCCTTTATCGGAAATTATTTGTAACTTTCGACAAGTAGAACAATGAATGGAACAGTTAGACGGTTGAAATATTTGTATATATTGCTTCTATATAGTCTACGAAACATATATGCAAAGCATCCAAACAGTACAATTCGCCAATTTTTTTTTCTTCAAGTTTAAGTGAACTACGATCCCCATTGTTAATCCCTTAACGGAAATTATTTGTAACTTTCGACAAGTAGAACAATGAATGGAACAGGTAGACGGTTGAAATCTTTGTATATATTGCTTCTATATAGTCTAAGAAACATATATGCAAAGCATCCAAACAGTACAATTCGCCAATTTTTTGTTCTTCAAGTTTAGGTGAACTACGAGCCCCATTGTTAATCCTTTAACGGAAATTAATTGTAACTTTCTGCAAGTAGAACAATGATTGGAACACGTAGACGGTTGAAATCTTTGTATATATTGCTTCCATATAGTCTAAGAAACATATATGCAAAGCATCCAAACAGTACCATTCGCCAATTTTTTGTTCTTCAAGTTTAAGTGAACAATGAGCCCCAATGGTTAATCCTTTATCGGAAATTATTTGTAAATTTCGACAAGTAGAACAATGAATGGAACAGGTAGACGGTTGAAATCTTTGTATATATTGCTTCTATATAGTCTAAGAAACATATATGCAAAGCATCCAAACAGTACCATTCGCCAATTTTTTGTTCTTCAAGTTTAAGTGAACAATGAGCCCAAATGGTTAATCCTTTATCGGAAATTATTTGTAACTTTCGATAAGTAGAACAATGAATGGAAAAGGTAGACGGTTGAAATCTTTGTATATATTGCTTCTATATAGTCTAAGAAACATATATGCAAAGCATCCAAACAGTACCATTCGCCACTTTTTTGTTCTTCAAGTTTAAGTGAACAACGAGCCCCATTGTTAATCCTTTAAAGGAAATTATTTGTAAATTTCGACAAGTAGAACAATGATTGGAACACGTAGACGGTTGAAATCTTTGTATATATTGCTTCCATATAGTCTAAGAAACATGTACGCCAAGCAACCAAACAGTACCATTCGCCAATTTTTTGTTCTTCAAGTTTAAGTGAACAATGAGCCCCAATGGTTAATCCTTTATCGGAAATTATTTGTAACTTTCGACAAGTAGAACAATGAATGGAACAGTTAGACGGTTGAAATATTTGTATATATTGCTTCTATATAGTCTACGAAACATATATGCAAAGCATCCAAACAGTACAATTCGCCAATTTTTTTTTCTTCAAGTTTAAGTGAAGTACGATCCCCATTGTTAATCCCTTAACGGAAATTATTTGTAACTTTCGACAAGTAGAACAATGAATGGAACAGGTAGACGGTTGAAATCTTTGTATATATTGCTTCTATATAGTCTAAGAAACATATATGCAAAGCATCCAAACAGTACCATTCGCCAAATTTTGTTCTTCAAGTTTAAGTGAACAATGAGCCAAAATGGTTAATCCTTTATCGGAAATTATTTGTAACTTTCGACAAGTAGAACAATGAATGGAAAAGGTAGACGGTTGAAATCTTTGTATATATTGCTTCTATATAGTCTAAGAAACATATATGCAAAGCATCCAAACAGTACCATTCGCCAATTTTTTGTTCTTCAAGTTTAAGTGAACAATGAGCACCAATGGTTAATCCTTTATCGGAAATTATTTGTAATTTTCGACAAGTAGAACAATGAATGGAACAGTTAGACGGTTGAAATATTTGTATATATTGCTTCTATATAGTCTACGAAACATATATGCAAAGCATCCAAACAGTACAATTCGCCAATTTTTTGTTCTTCAAGTTTAAGTGAACTACGATCCCCATTGTTAATCCCTTAACGGAAATTATTTGTAACTTTCGACAAGTAGAACAGTGAATGGAACAGGTAGACGATTGAAATATTTGTATATATTGCTTCTATATAGTATAAGAAACTTATATGCAAAGCATCCAAACAGTACAATTCGCCAATTTTTTGTTCTTCAAGTTTAAGTGAACAATGAGCCCCCATGGTTAATCCGTTATCGGAAATTATTTGTAACTTTCGACAAGTAGAACAATGAATGGAACTGGTAGACGGTTGAAATCTTTTTATACATTGCTTCTATATAGTCTAAGAAACATACATGCAAAGCATCCAACCAGTACCAGTCGCCAATTTTTTGTTCTTCAAGTTTAAGTGAACACCGAGGCCCATTGATAATCATGAAAAGGAAATTATATGTAACTTTCGACAAGATGAACAATGAATAGAACAGGTAGACGGTTGAAATCTTTGTATATGTTGCTTCTATATAGTCTAAGAAACCTATATGCGAAGCATCTAAAGAGTACAATTCGCCAATTTTTTGTTCTTCAAGTTTAAGTGAACAATGAGCACCAATGGTTAATCCTTTATCGGAAATTATTTGTAATTTTCGACAAGTAGAACAATGAATGGAACAGTTAGACGGTTGAAATATTTGTATATATTGCTTCTATATAGTCTACGAAACATATATGCAAAGCATCCAAACAGTACAATTCGCCAATTTTTTGTTCTTCAAGTTTAAGTGAACTACGATCCCCATTGTTAATCCCTTAACGGAAATTATTTGTAACTTTCGACAAGTAGAACAGTGAATGGAACAGGTAGACGGTTGAAATCTTTGTATATATTGCTTCTATATAGTATAGGAAAGATATATGCAAAGCATCCAAACAGTACAATTCGCCAATTTTTTGTTCTTCAAGTTTAGGTGAACTACGAGCCCCATTGTTAATCCTTTAACGGAAATTAATTGTAACTTTCTGCAAGTAGAACAATGATTGGAACACGTAGACGGTTGAAATCTTTGTATATATTGCTTCCATATAGTCTAAGAAACATATATGCAAAGCATCCAAACAGTACCATTCGCCAATTTTTTGTTCTTCAAGTTTAAGTGAACAATGAGCCCCAATGGTTAATCCTTTATCGGAAATTATTTGTAACTTTCGACATGTCGAACAATGAATGGAACAGGTAGACGGTTGAAATATTTGTATATATTGCTTCTATATAATATAAGAAACATATATTCCAAGCATCCAAATAGTACCATTCGCCAATTTTTTGTTCTTCAAGTTTAAGTGAACTACGCGCCCCATTGTTAATCCTTTAAAGGAAATTATTTGTAAATTTCGGCAAGTAGAACAATGAATGGAATAGGTAGACGGTTGAAATCATTGTATATATTGCTTCTATATAGTCTAAGAAACATATATGCAAAGCATCCAAACAGTACAAATCGCCTATTTCTTGTTCTTCAAGTTTAAGTAAACTGCGATCCCCATTGTTACTCCCTTAACGGAAATTATTTGTAACTTTCGACAAGTAGAACAATGAATGGAACAGGTAGACGGTTGAAATCTTTGTATATATTGCTTCTATATAGTCTAAGAAACATATATGCAAAGCGTCCAAACAGTACAATTCGCCAATTATTTGATCTTCAAGTTTAAGTGAACTACGAGCCCCATTGTTAATCCTTTAACGGAAATTAATTGTAACTTTCTACAAGTAGAACAATGATTGGAACACGTAGACGGTTGAAATCTTTGTATATATTGCTTCTATATAGTCTAAGAAACATATATGCAAAGCATCCAAACAGTACCATTCGCCAATTTTTTGTTCTTCAAGTTTAAGTGAACAATGAGCCCCAATGGTTAATCCTTTATCGGAAATTATTTGTAACTTTCGACATGTCGAACAATGAATGGAACAGGTAGACGGTTGAAATATTTGTATATATTGCTTCTATATAATATAAGAAACATATATTCAAAGCATCCAAATAGTACCATTCGCCAATTTTTTGTTCTTCAAGTTTAAGTGAACTACGCGCCCCATTGTTAATCCTTTAAAGGAAATTATTTGTAAATTTCGGCAAGTAGAACAATGAATGGAATAGGTAGACGGTTGAAATCATTGTATATATTGCTTCTATATAGTCTAAGAAACATATATGCAAAGCATCCAAACAGTACAAATCGCCTATTTCTTGTTCTTCAAGTTTAAGTAAACTGCGATCCCCATTGTTAATCCCTTAACGGAAATTATTTGTAACTTTCGACAAGTAGAACAATGAATGGAACAGGTAGACGGTTGAAATCTTTGTATATATTGCTTCTATATAGTCTAAGAATCATATATGCAAAGCGTCCAAACAGTACAATTCGCCAATTATTTGATCTTCAAGTTTTAGTGAACTACGAGCCCCATTGTTAATCCTTTAACGGAAATTAATTGTAACTTTCTACAAGTAGAACAATGATTGGAACACGTAGACGGTTGAAATCTTTGTATATATTGCTTCTATATAGTCTAAGAAACATATATGCAAAGCATCCAAACAGTACCATTCGCCAATTTTTTGTTCTTCAAGTTTAAGTGAACAATGAGCTCCATTGTTAATCCTTTATCGGAAATTATTTGTAACTTTCGACAAGTAGAACAATGAATGGAACAGGTAGACGGTTGAAATCCTTGTATATATTGCTTCCATATAGTCTAAGAAACATGTACGCAAAGCATCCAAACAGTACCATTCGCCAATCTTTTGTCCTTCAAGTTTAAGTGAACAATGAGCCCCATTGTTAATCCTTTATCGGAAATTATTTCTAACTTTCGACAAGTAGAACAATGAATCGAACAGGTAGACGGTTGAAATCTTAGTATATATTGCTTCTATATAATCTAAAAAACATATATGCAAAGCATCCAAACAGTACAATTCGCCAATTTTTTGTTCTTCAAGTTTAAGTGAACAATGAGCCCCAATGGTTAGTCCTTTATCGGTAATTATTTGTAACTTTCGACAAGTAGAACAATGAATGGAACAGGTAGACGGTTGAAATCATTGTATATATTGCTTCCATATAGTTTAAGAAACATGTACGCAAAGCATCCAAACAGTACCATTCGCCAATTTTTTGTTCTTCAAGTTTAAGTGAACAATGAGCCCCAATGGTTAATCCGTTATCGGAAATTATTTGTAGCTTTCGACAAGTAGAACAATGAATGGAACAGGTAGACGGTTGAAATCTTTGTATATATTGCTTCTATATAATCTAAGAAACATATATGCAAAGCATCTAAACAGTAACAATCGCCAATTTTTTGATCTTCAAGTTTAAGTGAACAGCGAGCCCCATTGATAATCATGAAATGGAAATTATTTGTAACTTTCTACAAGTAGAACAATGAATAGTACAGGTAGACGGGTGAAATCTTTCTATATATTGCTTCTAAGTAGTCTAAGAAACATCTATGCAAAGCATCCAAACAGTACAATTCGCCAATTTTTTGTTCTTCAAGTTTATGTCAACTACGAGCCCCATTGTTAATCCTTTAACGGAAATTAATTGTAACTTTCTACAAGTAGAACAATGATTGGAACACGTAGACGGTTGAAATCTTTGTATATATTGCTTCCACATGGTCTAAGAAAAATGTACGCAAAGCATCCAAACAGTACCATTCGCCAATTTTTTGTCCTTCAAGTTTAAGTGAACAATGAGCCCCATTGTTAATCCTTTATCGGAAATTATTTGTAACTTTCGGCAAGTGGAACAATGAATCGAACAGGTAGACGGTTGAAATCTTTGTATATATTGCTTCTATATAATCTAAAAAACATATGTGCAAAGCATCCAAACAGTACAATTCGCCAATTTTTTGTTCTTCAAGTTTAAGTGAACAATGAGCCCCAATGGTTAGTCCTTTATCGGTAATTATTTGTAACTTTCGACAAGTAGAACAATGAATGGAACAGGTAGACGGTTGAAATCATTGTATATATTGCTTCCATATAGTTTAAGAAACATGTACGCAAAGCATCCAAACAGTACCATTCGCCAATTTTTTGTTCTTCAAGTTTAAGTAAACTACGATCCCCATTGTTAATCCCTTAACGGAAATTATTTGTAACTTTCGACAAGTAGAACAGTGAATGGAACAGGTAGACGGTTGAAATCTTTGCATATATTGCTTCTATATAGTATCGGAAACATATATGCAAAGCATCCAAACAGTACAATTCGCCAATTATTTGTTCTTCAAGTTTAAGTGAACAATGAGCCCCAATGGTTAATCCTTTATCGGAAATTATTTGTAATTTTCGACAAGTAGAGCAATGAATGGAACTGGTAGACGGTTAAAATCTTTGTATATATTGCTTCTATATAATCTAAGAAACATATATGCAAAGCATCTAAACAGTAACAATCGCCAATTTTTTGATCTTCAAGTTTAAGTGAACAGCGAGCCCCATTGATAATCATGGAATAGAAATTATTTGTAACTTTCTACAAGTAGAACAATGAATAGTACAGGTAGACGGGTGAAATCTTTCTATATATTGCTTCTAAATAGTCTAAGAACACATCTATGCAAAGCATCCAAACAGTACCATTCGCCAATTTTTTGTCCTTCAAGTTTAAGTGAACAATGAGCCCCATTCTTAATCCTTTATCGGAAATTATTTGTAAGTTTCGGCAAGTAGAACAATGAATGGAACAGGTAGACGGTTGAAATCTTTGTATATATTGCTTCTATATAGTCTAAGAAACATATATGCAAAGCATCCAAACAGTACAATTCGCCAATTTATTGTTCTTCAAGTTTAAGTGAACAACGAGCCCCATTGTTAATCCTTTAAAGGAAATTATTTGTAAATTTCGACAAGTAGAACAATGATTGGAACACGTAGACGGTTGAAATCTTTGTATATATTGCTTCCATATAGTCTAAGAAACATGTACGCAAAGCATCCAAACAGTACCATTTGCCAATTTTTTGGTCTTCAAGTTTAAGTGAACAATGAGCCCCAATGGTTAATCCATTATCGGAAATTATTTGTAATTTTCGACAAGTAGAACAATGAATGGAACAGGTAGACGGTTGAAATATTTGTATATATTGCTTCTATATAGTATAAGAAACATATATACAAAGCATCCAAACAGTACAATTCGACAATTATTTGTTCTTCAAGTTTAGTGAACAATGAGCCCCAATGGTTAATCCTTTATCGGAAATTATTTGTAATTTTCGACAAGTAGAACAATGAATGGAACCGGTAGACGGTTGAAATCTTTGTATATATTGCTTCAATATAATCTAAGAAACATATATGCAAAGCATCCAAACAGTACCATTCGCCAATTTTTTGTTCTTCAAGTTTAAGTGAACTACGAGCCCCATTGTTAATACTTTAACGGAAATTATTTGTAACTTGCGAGAAGTAGAACAATGAATGGAACTGGTAGCCGGTTGAAATCAATGTATATATTGCTTCTATATAGTCTAAGAAACATATGTGCAAAGCATCCAAACAGTACCATTCGCCAATTTTTTGTTCTTCAAGTTTAAGTGAACGACGAGCCCCATTGTTAATCCTTTAAAGAAATTATTTATAAATTTCGACAAGTAAAACAATGAATGGAACAGGTAGACGGTTGAATTCTTTGTATATATTGCTTCTATATAGTCTAAGAAACATATATGCAAAGCATCCAAACAGTACAATTCGCCAATTTTTTGTTTTTCAAGTTGAAGTGAACAATGAGCCCCAATGGTTAATCGTTTATCGGAAATTATTTGTAATTTTCGACAAGTAGAACAATGAAAGGAACAGGTAGACGGTTGAAATCTTTGAATATATTGCTTCTATATAATCTAGGAAACATATATGCAAAGCATCTAAACAGTAACAATCGCCAATTTTTTGATCTTCAAGTTTAAGTGAACAACGAGCCCCATTGTTAATCCTTTAAAGGAAATTATTTGTAAATTTCGACAAGTAGAACAATGAAAGGAACAGGTAGACGGTTGAAATCTTTGAATATATTGCTTCTATATAATCTAAGAAACATATATGCAAAGCATCTATACAGTAACAATCGCCAATTTTTTGATCTTCAAGTTTAAGTGAACAGCGAGCCCCAATGATAATCATGAAATGGAAATTATTTCTAACTATCTACAAGTAGAACAATGAATAGTACAGGTAGACGGGTGAAATCTTTCTATATATTGCTTCTAAATAGTCTAAGAAACATATATGCAAAGCATCCAAACAGTACCATTCGCCACTTTTTTGTTCTTCAAGTTGAAGTGAACAACGAGCCCCATTGTTAATCCTTTAAAGGAAATTATTTGTAAATTTCGACAAGTAGAACAATGAATGGAACAGGTAGACTGTTGAAATCATTGTATATATTGCTTCTATGTAGTCTAAGAAACATACATGCAAAGCGTCCAAACAGTACAATTCGCCAATTATTTGATCTTCAAGTTTAAGTGAACTACGAGCCCCATTCTTAATACTTTAACGGAAATTATTTGTAATTTGCGACAAGTAGAACAATGAATGGAACAGGTTGCCGGTTGAAATCAATGTATATATTGCTTCTATATAGCCTAAGAAACATATATGCAAAGCATCCAAACAGTACCATTCGCCAATTTTTTGTTCTTCAAGTTTAAGTGAACAATGAGCCCCATTGTTAATCCTTTATCGGAAATTATTTGTAACTTGCGACAAGAAGAACAATGAATGGAACAGGTAGCCGGTTGAAATCAATGTATATATTGCTTCTATATAGTCTAAGAAACATATATGCAAAGCATCCAAACAGTACCATTCGCAATTTTTTTGTTCTTCAAGTTTAAGTGAACAACGAGTCCCATTGTTAATCCTTTAAAGGAAATTATTTGTAAATTTCGACAAGTAGAACAATGATTGGAACACGTAGACGGTTGAAATCTTTGTATATATTGCTTCCATATAGTCTAAGAAACATGTACGCAAAGCATCCAAACAGTACCATTCGCCAATTTTTTGTTCTCCAAGTTTAAGTGAACAATGAGCCCCAATGGTTAATCCTTTATCGGAAATTATTTGTAATTTTCGACAAGTAGAACAATGAATGGAACAGGTAGACGGTTGAAATTTTTGTATATATTGCTTCTATATAATCTAAGAAACATATATGCAAAGCATCCAAACAGTACCATTCGCCAATTTTTTGTTCTTCAAGTTTAAGTGAACAACGAGCCCCATTGATAATCATGAAACGGAAATTATTTGTAACTTTCTACAAGTAGAACAATGAATAGAACAGGTAGACGGTTGAAATCTTTGTATACGTTGCTTCTATATAGTCTAAGAAACCTATATGCAAAGCATCTAAACAGTAACAATCGCCAATTTTTTGATCTTCAAGTTTAAGTGAACAGCGAGCCCCATTGATAATCATGAAATGGAAATTATTTATAACTTTCTACAAGTAGAACAATGAATAGTACAGGTAGACGGGTGTAATCTTTCTATATATTGCTTCTAAATAGTCTAAGAAACGTATATGCAAAGCATCCAAACAGTACAATTCGCCAATTTTTTGTTCTTCAAGTTTAAGTGAACAATGAGCCCCAATGGTTAATCCTTTATCGGTAATTATTTGTAACTTTCGACAAGTAGAACAATGAATGGAACAGGTAGACGTTTGAAATCTTTGTATATATTGCTTCTATATAGTATAAGAAACATATATGCAAAGCATCCAAACAGCACCATTCGCCAATTTTTTGTTCTTCAAGTTTAAGTGAACTACGAGCCCCATTGTTAATACTTTAACGGTAATTATTTGTAACTTGCGACAAGTAGAACAATGAATGGAACAGGTAGCCGGTTGAAATCAATGTATATATTGCTTCTATTTAGTCTAAGAAACATATATGCAAAGCATCCTAACAGTACCATTCGCAATTTTTTTGTTCTTCAAGTTTAAGTGAACAATGAGCCGCAATGGTTAATCCTTTATCGGAAATTATTTGTAATTTTCGACAAGTAGAGCAATGAATGGAACTGGTAGACGGTTAAAATCTTTGTATATATTGCTTCTATATAATCTAAGAAACATATATGCAAAGCATCTAAACAGTAACAATCGCCAATTTTTTGATCTTCAAGTTTAAGTGAACAGCGAGCCCCATTGACAATCATGGAATAGAAATTATTTGTAACTTTCTACAAGTAGAACAATGAATAGTACAGGTAGACGGGTGAAATCTTTCTATATATTGCTTCTAAATAGTCTAAGAACACATCTATGCAAAGCATCCAAACAGTACCATTCGCCAATTTTTTGTCCTTCAAGTTTAAGTGAACAATGAGCCCCATTCTTAATCCTTTATCGGAAATTATTTGTAACTTTCGGCAAGTAGAACAATGAATGGAACAGGTAGACGGTTGAAATCTTTGTATATATTGCTTCTATATAGTCTAAGAAACATATATGCAAAGCATCCAAACAGTACAATTCGCCAATTTATTGTTCTTCAAGTTTAAGTGAACAACGAGCCCCATTGTTAATCCTTTAAAGGAAATTATTTGTAAATTTCGACAAGTAGAACAATGATTGGAACACGTAGACGGTTGAAATCTTTGTATATATTGCTTCCATATAGTCTAAGAAACATGTACGCAAAGCATCCAAACAGTACCATTTGCCAATTTTTTGGTCTTCAAGTTTAAGTGAACAATGAGCCCCAATGGTTAATCCATTATCGGAAATTATTTGTAATTTTCGACAAGTAGAACAATGAATGGAACAGGTAGACGGTTGAAATATTTGTATATATTGCTTCTATATAGTATAAGAAACATATATACAAAGCATCCAAACAGTACAATTCGACAATTATTTGTTCTTCAAGTTTAGTGAACAATGAGCCCCAATGGTTAATCCTTTATCGGAAATTATTTGTAATTTTCGACAAGTAGAACAATGAATGGAACCGGTAGACGGTTGAAATCTTTGTATATATTGCTTCAATATAATCTAAGAAACATATATGCAAAGCATCCAAACAGTACCATTCGCCAATTTTTTGTTCTTCAAGTTTAAGTGAACTACGAGCCCCATTGTTAATACTTTAACGGAAATTATTTGTAACTTTCGAGAAGTAGAACAATGAATGGAACTGGTAGCCGGTTGAAATCAATGTATATATTGCTTCTATATAGTCTAAGAAACATATGTGCAAAGCATCCAAACAGTACCATTCGCCAATTTTTTGTTCTTCAAGTTTAAGTGAACGACGAGCCCCATTGTTAATCCTTTAAAGGAAATTATTTATAAATTTCGACAAGTAAAACAATGAATGGAACAGGTAGACGGTTGAATTCTTTGTATATATTGCTTCTATATAGTCTAAGAAACATATATGCAAAGCATCCAAACAGTACAATTCGCCAATTTTTTGTTTTTCAAGTTTAAGTGAACAATGAGCCCCAATGGTTAATCGTTTATCGGAAATTATTTGTAATTTTCGACAAGTAGAACAATGAAAGGAACAGGTAGACGGTTGAAATCTTTGAATATATTGCTTCTATATAATCTAAGAAACATATATGCAAAGCATCTAAACAGTAACAATCGCCAATTTTTTGATCTTCAAGTTTAAGTGAACAACGAGCCCCATTGTTAATCCTTTAACGGAAATTATTTGTAAATTTCGACAAGTAGAACAATGAATGGAACAGGTAGACGGTTGAAATCTTTGTATATATTGCTTCTATATAATCTAAGAAACATATATGCAAAGCATCCAAACAGTACAATTCGCCAATTTTTTGATCTTCAAGTTTAAGTGAACAGCGAGCCCCATTGATAATCATGAAATGGAAATTATTTGTAACTTTCTACAAGTAGAACAATGAATAGTACAGGTAGACGGGTGAATTCTTTCAATATATTGCTTCTAAATAGTCTAAGAAACATATATGCAAAGCATCCAAACAGTACAATTCGCCAATTTTTTGTTCTTCAAGTTTAAGTGAACTACGAGCCCCATTGTTGATCCTTTAAAGGAGATTATTTGTAAATTTCGACAAGTAGAACAATGATTGGAGCACGTAGACGGTTGATATCTTTGTATATATTGCTTCCATATAGTCTAAGAAACATGTACGCAAAGCATCCAAACAGTACCATTCGCCAATTTTTTGTTCTTCAAGTTTAAGTGAACAATGAGCCCCAATGGTTAATCCTTTATCGGAAATTATTTGTAATTTTCGACAAGTAGAACAATGAATGGAACAGGTAGACGGTTGAAATCTTTGTATATATTGCTTCTATATAATCTAAGAAACATATATGCAAAGCATCTAAACAGTAACAATCGCCAATTTTTTGATCTTCAAGTTTAAGTGAACAGCGAGCCCCAATGATAATCATGAAATGGAAATTATTTCTAACTATCTACAAGTAGAACAATGAATAGTACAGGTAGACGGGTGAAATCTTTCTATATATTGCTTCTAAATAGTCTAAGAAACATATATGCAAAGCATCCAAACAGTACCATTCGCCACTTTTTTGTTCTTCAAGTTGAAGTGAACAACGAGCCCCATTGTTAATCCTTTAAAGGAAATTATTTGTAAATTTCGACAAGTAGAACAATGAATGGAACAGGTAGACTGTTGAAATCATTGTATATATTGCTTCTATGTAGTCTAAGAAACATACATGCAAAGCGTCCAAACAGTACAATTCGCCAATTATTTGATCTTCAAGTTTAAGTGAACTACGAGCCCCATTCTTAATACTTTAACGGAAATTATTTGTAACTTGCGACAAGAAGAACAATGAATGGAACAGGTAGCCGGTTGAAATCAATGTATATATTGCTTCTATATAGTCTAAGAAACATATATGCAAAGCATCCAAACAGTACCATTCGCAATTTTTTTGTTCTTCAAGTTTAAGTGAACTACGAGCCCCATTGTTAATACTTTAACGGAAATTATTTGTAACTTGCGAGAAGTAGAACAATGAATGGAACTGGTAGCCGGTTGAAATCAATGTATATATTGCTTCTATATAGTCTAAGAAACATATGTGCAAAGCATCCAAACAGTACCATTCGCCAATTTTTTGTTCTTCAAGTTTAAGTGAACGACGAGCCCCATTGTTAATCCTTTAAAGGAAATTATTTATAAATTTCGACAAGTAAAACAATGAATGGAACAGGTAGACGGTTGAATTCTTTGTATATATTGCTTCTATATAGTCTAAGAAACATATATGCAAAGCATCCAAACAGTACAATTCGCCAATTTTTTGTTTTTCAAGTTTAAGTGAACAATGAGCCCCAATGGTTAATCGTTTATCGGAAATTATTTGTAATTTTCGACAAGTAGAACAATGAAAGGAACAGGTAGACGGTTGAAATCTTTGTATATATTGCTTCCATATAGTCTAAGAAACATGTACGCAAAGCATCCAAACAGTACCATTCGCCAATTTTTTGTTCTCCAAGTTTAAGTGAACAATGAGCCCCAATGGTTAATCCTTTATCGGAAATTATTTGTAATTTTCGACAAGTAGAACAATGAATGGAACAGGTAGACGGTTGAAATTTTTGTATATATTGCTTCTATATAATCTAAGAAACATATATGCAAAGCATCCAAACAGTACCATTCGCCAATTTTTTGTTCTTCAAGTTTAAGTGAACAACGAGCCCCATTGATAATCATGAAACGGAAATTATTTGTAACTTTCTACAAGTAGAACAATGAATAGAACAGGTAGACGGTTGAAATCTTTGTATACGTTGCTTCTATATAGTCTAAGA
The DNA here is from genome assembly GCA_963989415.1 of Cerceris ruficornis. Classification (NCBI taxonomy): domain Eukaryota; kingdom Metazoa; phylum Arthropoda; class Insecta; order Hymenoptera; family Crabronidae; genus Cerceris; species Cerceris ruficornis. Next base: position 1,647,938 of record CAXDIW010000301.1, on the reverse strand, counting down.
AACCTATATGCAAAGCATCTAAACAGTAACAATCGCCAATTTTTTGATCTTCAAGTTTAAGTGAACAGCGAGCCCCATTGATAATCATGAAATGGAAATTATTTGTAACTTTCTACAAGTAGAACAATGAATAGTACAGGTAGACGGGTGTAATCTTTCTATATATTGCTTCTAAATAGTCTAAGAAACGTATATGCAAAGCATCCAAACAGTACAATTCGCCAATTTTTTGTTCTTGAAGTTTAAGTGAACAATGAGCCCCAATGGTTAATCCTTTATCGGTAATTATTTGTAACTTTCGACAAGTAGAACAATGAATGGAACAGGTAGACGTTTGAAATCTTTGTATATATTGCTTCTATATAGTATAAGAAACATATATGCAAAGCATCCAAACAGCACCATTCGCCAATTTTTTGTTCTTCAAGTTTAAGTGAACTACGAGCCCCATTGTTAATACTTTAACGGTAATTATTTGTAACTTGCGACAAGTAGAACAATGAATGGAACAGGTAGCCGGTTGAAATCAATGTATATATTGCTTCTATTTAGTCTAAGAAACATATATGCAAAGCATCCTAACAGTACCATTCGCAATTTTTTTGTTCTTCAAGTTTAAGTGAACAACGAGCCCCATTGTTAATACTTTAACGGAAATTATTTGTAACTTGCGACAAGTAGAACAATGAATGGAACAGGTAGCCGGTTGAAATCAATGTATATATTGCTTCTATTTAGTCTAAGAAACATATATGCAAAGCATCCTAACAGTACCATTCGCCAATTTTTTGTTCTTCAAGTTTAAGTGAACAACGAGCCCCATTGTTAATCCGTTAAAGGAAATTATTTGTAAATTTCGACAAGTAGAACAATGATTGGAACACGTAGACGGTTGAAATCTTAGTATATATTGCTTCCATATAGTCTAAGAAACATGTACGCAAAGCATCCAAACAGTACCATTCGCCAATTTTTTGTTCTGCAAGTTTAAGTGAACAATGAGCCCCAATGGTTAATCCTTTATCGGAACTTATTTGTAATTTTCGACAAGTAGAACAATGAATGGAACAGGTAGACGGTTGAAATCTTAGTATATATTGCTTCTATATAATCTAAGAAACATATATGCAAAGCATGCAAACAGTACCATTCACCAATTTTTTGTTCTTCATGTTTAAGTGAACAACGAGCCCAATTGATAATCATGAAACGGAAATTATTTGTAACTTTCTACAAGTAGAACAATGAATAGAACAGGTAGACGGTTGAAATCTTTGTATATGTTGTTTCTATATAGTCTACGAAACCTATATGCAAAGCATCTAAACAGTAACAATCGCCAATTTTTTGTTCTTCAAGTTTAAGTGAACAACGAGCCCCATTGATAATCATGAAACGGAAATTATTTCTAACTTTCTACAAGTAGAACAATGAATAGAACAGGTAGACGGTTGAAATCTTTGTATACGTTGCTTCTATATAGTCTAAGAAACCTATATGCAAAGCATCTAAACAGTAACAATCGCCAATTTTTTGATCTTCAAGTTTAAGTGAACAGCGAGCCCCATTGATAATCATGAAATGGAAATTATTTGTAACTTTCTACAAGTAGAACAATGAATAGTACAGGTAGACGGGTGTAATCTTTCTATATATTGCTTCTAAATAGTCTAAGAAACATATATGCAAAGCATCCTAAAAGTACCATTCGCAATTTTTTTGTTCTTCAAGTTTAAGTGAACAACGAGCCCCATTGTTAATCCTTTAAAGGAAATTATTTGTAAATTTCGACATGTAGAACAATGATTGGAACACGTAGACGGTTGAAATCTTTCTATATATTGCTTCCATATAGTCTAAGAAACATGTACGCAAAGCATCCAAACAGTACCATTCGCCAATTTTTTGTTCTTCAAGTTTAAGTGAACAACGAGCCCCATTGTTAATCCGTTAAAGGAAATTATTTGTAAATTTCGACAAGTAGAACAATGATTGGAACACGTAGACGGTTGAAATCTTAGTATATATTGCTTCCATATAGTCTATGAAACATGTACGCAAAGCATCCAAACAGTACCATTCGCCAATTTTTTGTTCTTCAAGTTTAAGTGAACAATGAGCCCCAATGGTTAATCCTTTATCGGAAATTATTTGTAATTTTCGACAAGTAGAACAATGAATGGAACAGGTAGACGGTTGAAATCTTAGTATATATTGCTTCTATATAATCTAAGAAACCTATATGCAAAGCATCTAAACAGTAACAATCGCCAATTTTTTGATCTTCAAGTTTAAGTGAACTACGAGCCCGATTGTGAATCCTTTAAAGGAAATTATTTGTAAATTTCGACAAGTAGAACAATGAATGGAACAGGTAGACGTTTGAAATCTTTGTATATATTACTTCTATATAGTCTAAGAAACATATATGCAAAGCATCCAAACAGTACCATTCGCCAATTTTTTGTTCTTCAAGTTTAAGTGAACAGCGAGCTCCATTGATAATCATGAAATAGAAATTATTTGTAACTTTCTACAAGTAGAACAATGAATAGTACAGGTAGACGGGTGTAATCTTTCTATATATTGCTTCTAAATAGTCTAGGAAACATATATGCAAAGCATCCAAACAGTAACAATCGCCAATTTTTTGATCTTCAAATTTAAGTGAACTACGAGCCCCATTGTGAATCCTTTAAAGGAAATTATTTGTAAATTTCGACAAGTAGAACAATGAATGGAACAGGTAGACGTTTGAAATCTTTGTATATATTGCTTCTATATAGTCTAAGAAACATATATGCAAAGCATCCAAACAGTACCATTCGCCAATTTTTTGTTCTTCAAGTTTAAGTGAACAATGAGCCCCAATGGTTAATCCTTTATCGGAAATTATTTGTAACTTTCGACAAGTAGAACAATGATTGGAACAGGTAGACGGTTGAAATCATTGTATATATTGCTTCTATATAGCCTACGAAACATATATGCAAAGCGTCCAAACAGTACAATTCGCCAATTATCTGATCTTCAAGTTTAAGTGAACTACGAGCCCCATTGTTAGTACTTTAACGGAAATTATTTGTAACTTGCGACAAGTAGAACAATGAATGGAACAGGTAGCCGGTTGAAATCTTTGTATATATTGCTTCTATATAGTCTAAGAAACATATATGCAGAAGCATCCAAACAGTACAATTCGCCAATTTCTTGTTCTTCAAGTTTAAGTGAACAATGAGCCACAATGGTTAATCCTTTATCGGTAATTATTTGTAACTTTCGACAAGTAGAACAATGAATGGAACAGGTAGACGGTTGAAATCAATGTATATATTGCTTCTATATAGTCTAAGAAACATATATGCAAAGCATCCAAACAGTACCATTCGCCAATTTTTTGTTCTTCAAGTTTAAGTGAACTACGAGCCCCATTGTTAATCCTTTAAAGGAAATTATTTGTAAATTTCGACAAGTAGAACAATGATTGGAACACGTAGACGGTTGAAATCTTTGTATATATTGCTTCCATATAGTCTAAGAAACATATATGCAAAGCATCCAAACAGTACAATTCGCCAATTTTTTGATCTTCAAGTTTAAGTGAACAGCGAGCACCATTGATAATCATGGAATAGAAATTATTTGTAACTTTCTACAAGTAGAACAATGAATAGTACAGGTAGACGGGTGAAATCTTTCTATATATTGCTTCTAAATAGTCTAAGAACACATCTATGCAAAGCATCCAAACAGTACAATTCGACAATTTTTTGTTCTTCAAGTTTAAGTGAACAATGAGCCCCAGTGGTTAATCGTTTATCGGAAAATATTTGTAACTTTCGACAAGTAGAACAATGAATGGAACAGGTAGACGGTTGAAATCTTTGTATATATTGCTTCCATATAGTCTAAGAAACATATATGCAAAGCATCCAAACAGTACAATTCGCCAATTTTTTGTTCTTCAAGTTTAAGTGAACAATGAGACCCATTGTTAATCCTTTATCGGAAATTATTTGTAACTTTCGACAAGTAGAACAATGAATGGAACAGGTAGACCGTTGAATTCTTTGTATATATTGCTTCTATATAGTTTAAGAAACATATATGCAAAGCATCCAAACAGTACAATTCGCCAATTTATTGTTCTTCAAGTTTAAGTAAACTTCGATCCTCATTGTTAATCCCTTAACGGAAATTATTTGAAACTTTCGACAAGTATAACAATGAATGGAATAGGTAGACGGTTGATATCATTGTATATATTGCTTCTATATAATCTAAGAAACATATATGCAAAGCATCCAAACAGTACAATTCGCCAATTTTTTGTTCTTCAAGTTTAAGTGAACAATGAGCCCCAATGGTTAATCCTTTATCGGAAATTATTTATAACTTTCGACAAGTAGAACAATGAATGGAACAGGTAGACTGTTGAAATCTTTATATATATTGCTTCTATGTAGTCTAAGAAACATATATGCAAGCATCCAAACAGTACAATTCGCCAATTTTTTGTTCTTCAAGTTTAAGTGAACAATGAGCCCCAATGGTTAATCCTTTATCGGAAATTATTTGTAACTTTCGACAAGTAGAACAATGAATGGAACAGGTAGACGGTTGAAATCTTTGTATATATTGCTTCTAAATAGTCTAAGAAACAAATATGCGAAGCATCCAAACAGTACAATTCGCCAATTTCTTGTTCTTCAAGTTTAAGTAAACTTCGATCCTCATTGTTAATCCCTTAACGGAAATTATTTGAAACTTTCGACAAGTATAACAATGAATGGAACACGTAGACGGTTGAAATCTTTGTATATATTGCTTCCATATAGTCTAAAAAACATATATGCAAAGCTTCCAAACAGTACAATTCGTCAATTTTTTGTTTTTCAAGTTTAAGTGAACAATGAGCCACAATGGTTAATCTTTTATCGGAAATTATTTGTAACTTTCGACAAGTAGAACAATGAATGGAACAGGTAGACCGTTGAATTCTTTTAATATATTGCTTCTATATAGTTTAAGAAACATATATGCAAAGCATCCAAACAGTACAATTCGCCAATTTATTGTTCTTCAAGTTTAAGTGAACATCGAGCCCCATTGTTAATCCTTTAAAGGAAATTATTTGTAAATTTCGACAAGTAGAACAATGAATGGAACAGGTAGACTGTTGAAATCATTGTATATATTGCTTCTATATAGTCTAAGAAACATATATGCAAAGCGTCCAAACAGTACAATTCGCCAATTATTTGATCTTCAAGTTTAAGTGAACTACGAGCCCCATTGTTAATCTTTAACGGAAATTAATTGTAACTTTCTACACGTAGAACAATGATTGGAACACACAGAAGGTTGAAATCTTTGTATATATTGCTTCCATATAGTCTAAGAAACATATATGCAAAGCATCCAAACAGTACCATTCGCCACTTTTTTGTTCTTCAAGTTGAAGTGAACAACGAGCCCCATTGTTAAACCTTTAAAGGAAATTATTTGTAAATTTCGACAAGTAGAACAATGAACGGAACAGGTAGACTGTTGAAATCATTGTATATATTGCTTCTATATAGTCTAAGAAACATATATGCAAAGCATCCAAACAGTACAATTCGCCAATTATTTGATCTTCAAGTTTAAGTGAACTACGAGCCCCATTGTTAATACTTTAACGGAAATTATTTGTAATTTGCGACAAGTAGAACAATGAATGGAACAGGTAGCCGGTTGAAATCAATGTATATATTGCTTCTATATAGTCTAAGAAACATATATGCAAAGCATCCAAACAGTACCATTCGCTAATTTTTTGTTCTTCAAGTTTAAGTGAACTACGAGCCCCATTGTTAATCCTTTAAAGGAAATTATTTGTAAATTTCGACAAGTAGAACAATGATTGGAACACGTAGACGGTTGAAATCTTTGTATATATTGCTTCCATATAGTCTAAGAAACATATATGCAAAGCATCCAAACAGTACAATTCGCCAATTTTTTGTTCTTCAAGTTTAAGTGAACAATGAGCCCCAATGGTTAATCGTTTATCGGAAATTATTTGTAACTTTCGACAAGTAGAACAATGAATGGAACAGGTAGACGGTTGAAATCTTTGTATATATTGCTTCCATATAGTCTAAGAAACATATATGCAAAGCATCCAAACAGTACAATTCGCCAATTTTTTGTTCTTCAAGTTTAAGTGAACAATGAGACCCATTGTTAATCCTTTATCGGAAATTATTTGTAACTTTCGACAAGTAGAACAATGAATGGAACAGGTAGACCGTTGAATTCTTTGTATATATTGCTTCTATATAGTTTAAGAAACATATATGCAAAGCATCCAAACAGTACAATTCGCCAATTTATTGTTCTTCAAGTTTAAGTAAACTTCGATCCTCATTGTTAATCCCTTAACGGAAATTATTTGAAACTTTCGACAAGTATAACAATGAATGGAATAGGTAGACGGTTGATAGCATTGTATATATTGCTTCTATATAATCTAAGAAACATATATGCAAAGCATCCAAACAGTACCATTCGCCAATTTTTTGTTCTTCAAGTTTAAGTGAACAACGAGCCCCATTGATAATCATGAAACGGAAATTATTTGTAACTTTCTACAAGTAGAACAATGAATAGAACAGGTAGACGGTTGAAATCTTTGTATACGTTGCTTCTATATAGTCTAAGAAACCTATATGCAAAGCATCTAAACAGTAACAATCGCCAATTTTTTGATCTTCAAGTTTAAGTGAACAGCGAGCCCCATTGATAATCATGAAATGGAAATTATTTATAACTTTCTACAAGTAGAACAATGAATAGTACAGGTAGACGGGTGTAATCTTTCTATATATTGCTTCTAAATAGTCTAAGAAACGTATATGCAAAGCATCCAAACAGTACAATTCGCCAATTTTTTGTTCTTCAAGTTTAAGTGAACAATGAGCCCCAATGGTTAATCCTTTATCGGTAATTATTTGTAACTTTCGACAAGTAGAACAATGAATGGAACAGGTAGACGTTTGAAATCTTTGTATATATTGCTTCTATATAGTATAAGAAACATATATGCAAAGCATCCAAACAGCACCATTCGCCAATTTTTTGTTCTTCAAGTTTAAGTGAACTACGAGCCCCATTGTTAATACTTTAACGGTAATTATTTGTAACTTGCGACAAGTAGAACAATGAATGGAACAGGTAGCCGGTTGAAATCAATGTATATATTGCTTCTATTTAGTCTAAGAAACATATATGCAAAGCGTCCTAACAGTACCATTCGCAATTTTTTTGTTCTTCAAGTTTAAGTGAACAACGAGCCCCATTGTTAATACTTTAACGGAAATTATTTGTAACTTGCGACAAGTAGAACAATGAATGGAACAGGTAGCCGGTTGAAATCAATGTATATATTGCTTCTATTTAGTCTAAGAAACATATATGCAAAGCATCCTAACAGTACCATTCGCCAATTTTTTGTTCTTCAAGTTTAAGTGAACAACGAGCCCCATTGTTAATCCGTTAAAGGAAATTATTTGTAAATTTCGACAAGTAGAACAATGATTGGAACACGTAGACGGTTGAAATCTTAGTATATATTGCTTCCATATAGTCTAAGAAACATGTACGCAAAGCATCCAAACAGTACCATTCGCCAATTTTTTGTTCTTCAAGTTTAAGTGAACAATGAGCCCCAATGGTTAATCCTTTATCGGAAATTATTTGTAATTTTCGACAAGTAGAGCAATGAATGGAACTGGTAGACGGTTAAAATCTTTGTATATATTGCTTCCATATAGTCTAAGAAACATATATGCAAAGCATCCAAACAGTACAATTCGCCAATTTTTTGTTCTTCAAGTTTAAGTGAACAATGAGACCCATTGTTAATCCTTTATCGGAAATTATTTGTAACTTTCGACAAGTAGAACAATGAATGGAACAGGTAGACCGTTGAATTCTTTGTATATATTGCTTCTATATAGTTTAAGAAACATATATGCAAAGCATCCAAACAGTACAATTCGCCAATTTATTGTTCTTCAAGTTTAAGTAAACTTCGATCCTCATTGTTAATCCCTTAACGGAAATTATTTGAAACTTTCGACAAGTATAACAATGAATGGAATAGGTAGACGGTTGATATCATTGTATATATTGCTTCTATATAATCTAAGAAACATATATGCAAAGCATCCAAACAGTACAATTCGCCAATTTTTTGTTCTTCAAGTTTAAGTAAACAATGAGCCCCAATGGTTAATCCTTTATCGGAAATTATTTATAACTTTCGACAAGTAGAACAATGAATGGAACAGGTAGACTGTTGAAATCTTTATATATATTGCTTCTATGTAGTCTAAGAAACATATATGCAAGCATCCAAACAGTACAATTCGCCAATTTTTTGTTCTTCAAGTTTAAGTGAACAATGAGCCCCAATGGTTAATCCTTTATCGGAAATTATTTGTAACTTTCGACAAGTAGAACAATGAATGGAACAGGTAGACGGTTGAAATCTTTGTATATATTGCTTCTAAATAGTCTAAGAAACAAATATGCGAAGCATCCAAACAGTACAATTCGCCAATTTCTTGTTCTTCAAGTTTAAGTAAACTTCGATCCTCATTGTTAATCCCTTAACGGAAATTATTTGAAACTTTCGACAAGTATAACAATGAATGGAACACGTAGACGGTTGAAATCTTTGTATATATTGCTTCCATATAGTCTAAAAAACATATATGCAAAGCTTCCAAACAGTACAATTCGTCAATTTTTTGTTTTTCAAGTTTAAGTGAACAATGAGCCACAATGGTTAATCTTTTATCGGAAATTATTTGTAACTTTCGACAAGTAGAACAATGAATGGAACAGGTAGACCGTTGAATTCTTTTAATATATTGCTTCTATATAGTTTAAGAAACATATATGCAAAGCATCCAAACAGTACAATTCGCCAATTTATTGTTCTTCAAGTTTAAGTGAACATCGAGCCCCATTGTTAATCCTTTAAAGGAAATTATTTGTAAATTTCGACAAGTAGAACAATGAATGGAACAGGTAGACTGTTGAAATCATTGTATATATTGCTTCTATATAGTCTAAGAAACATATATGCAAAGCGTCCAAACAGTACAATTCGCCAATTATTTGATCTTCAAGTTTAAGTGAACTACGAGCCCCATTGTTAATCTTTAACGGAAATTAATTGTAACTTTCTACACGTAGAACAATGATTGGAACACACAGAAGGTTGAAATCTTTGTATATATTGCTTCCATATAGTCTAAGAAACATATATGCAAAGCATCCAAACAGTACCATTCGCCACTTTTTTGTTCTTCAAGTTGAAGTGAACAACGAGCCCCATTGTTAAACCTTTAAAGGAAATTATTTGTAAATTTCGACAAGTAGAACAATGAACGGAACAGGTAGACTGTTGAAATCATTGTATATATTGCTTCTATATAGTCTAAGAAACATATATGCAAAGCATCCAAACAGTACAATTCGCCAATTATTTGATCTTCAAGTTTAAGTGAACTACGAGCCCCATTGTTAATACTTTAACGGAAATTATTTGTAATTTGCGACAAGTAGAACAATGAATGGAACAGGTAGCCGGTTGAAATCAATGTATATATTGCTTCTATATAGTCTAAGAAACATATATGCAAAGCATCCAAACAGTACCATTCGCTAATTTTTTGTTCTTCAAGTTTAAGTGAACTACGAGCCCCATTGTTAATCCTTTAAAGGAAATTATTTGTAAATTTCGACAAGTAGAACAATGATTGGAACACGTAGACGGTTGAAATCTTTGTATATATTGCTTCCATATAGTCTAAGAAACATATATGCAAAGCATCCAAACAGTACAATTCGCCAATTTTTTGTTCTTCAAGTTTAAGTGAACAATGAGCCCGAATGGTTAATCGTTTATCGGAAATTATTTGTAACTTTCGACAAGTAGAACAATGAATGGAACAGGTAGACGGTTGAAATCTTTGTATATATTGCTTCCATATAGTCTAAGAAACATATATGCAAAGCATCCAAACAGTACAATTCGCCAATTTTTTGTTCTTCAAGTTTAAGTGAACAATGAGACCCATTGTTAATCCTTTATCGGAAATTATTTGTAACTTTCGACAAGTAGAACAATGAATGGAACAGGTAGACCGTTGAATTCTTTGTATATATTGCTTCTATATAGTTTAAGAAACATATATGCAAAGCATCCAAACAGTACAATTCGCCAATTTATTGTTCTTCAAGTTTAAGTAAACTTCGATCCTCATTGTTAATCCCTTAACGGAAATTATTTGAAACTTTCGACAAGTATAACAATGAATGGAATAGGTAGACGGTTGATAGCATTGTATATATTGCTTCTATATAATCTAAGAAACATATATGCAAAGCATCCAAACAGTACCATTCGCCAATTTTTTGTTCTTCAAGTTTAAGTGAACAACGAGCCCCATTGATAATCATGAAACGGAAATTATTTGTAACTTTCTACAAGTAGAACAATGAATAGAACAGGTAGACGGTTGAAATCTTTGTATACGTTGCTTCTATATAGTCTAAGAAACCTATATGCAAAGCATCTAAACAGTAACAATCGCCAATTTTTTGATCTTCAAGTTTAAGTGAACAGCGAGCCCCATTGATAATCATGAAATGGAAATTATTTATAACTTTCTACAAGTAGAACAATGAATAGTACAGGTAGACGGGTGTAATCTTTCTATATATTGCTTCTAAATAGTCTAAGAAACGTATATGCAAAGCATCCAAACAGTACAATTCGCCAATTTTTTGTTCTTCAAGTTTAAGTGAACAATGAGCCCCAATGGTTAATCCTTTATCGGTAATTATTTGTAACTTTCGACAAGTAGAACAATGAATGGAACAGGTAGACGTTTGAAATCTTTGTATATATTGCTTCTATATAGTATAAGAAACATATATGCAAAGCATCCAAACAGCACCATTCGCCAATTTTTTGTTCTTCAAGTTTAAGTGAACTACGAGCCCCATTGTTAATACTTTAACGGTAATTATTTGTAACTTGCGACAAGTAGAACAATGAATGGAACAGGTAGCCGGTTGAAATCAATGTATATATTGCTTCTATTTAGTCTAAGAAACATATATGCAAAGCGTCCTAACAGTACCATTCGCAATTTTTTTGTTCTTCAAGTTTAAGTGAACAACGAGCCCCATTGTTAATACTTTAACGGAAATTATTTGTAACTTGCGACAAGTAGAACAATGAATGGAACAGGTAGCCGGTTGAAATCAATGTATATATTGCTTCTATTTAGTCTAAGAAACATATATGCAAAGCATCCTAACAGTACCATTCGCCAATTTTTTGTTCTTCAAGTTTAAGTGAACAACGAGCCCCATTGTTAATCCGTTAAAGGAAATTATTTGTAAATTTCGACAAGTAGAACAATGATTGGAACACGTAGACGGTTGAAATCTTAGTATATATTGCTTCCATATAGTCTAAGAAACATGTACGCAAAGCATCCAAACAGTACCATTCGCCAATTTTTTGTTCTTCAAGTTTAAGTGAACAATGAGCCCCAATGGTTAATCCTTTATCGGAAATTATTTGTAATTTTCGACAAGTAGAGCAATGAATGGAACTGGTAGACGGTTAAAATCTTTGTATATATTGCTTCCATATAGTCTAAGAAACATATATGCAAAGCATCCAAACAGTACAATTCGCCAATTTTTTGTTCTTCAAGTTTAAGTGAACAATGAGACCCATTGTTAATCCTTTATCGGAAATTATTTGTAACTTTCGACAAGTAGAACAATGAATGGAACAGGTAGACCGTTGAATTCTTTGTATATATTGCTTCTATATAGTTTAAGAAACATATATGCAAAGCATCCAAACAGTACAATTCGCCAATTTATTGTTCTTCAAGTTTAAGTAAACTTCGATCCTCATTGTTAATCCCTTAACGGAAATTATTTGAAACTTTCGACAAGTATAACAATGAATGGAATAGGTAGACGGTTGATATCATTGTATATATTGCTTCTATATAATCTAAGAAACATATATGCAAAGCATCCAAACAGTACAATTCGCCAATTTTTTGTTCTTCAAGTTTAAGTAAACAATGAGCCCCAATGGTTAATCCTTTATCGGAAATTATTTATAACTTTCGACAAGTAGAACAATGAATGGAACAGGTAGACTGTTGAAATCTTTATATATATTGCTTCTATGTAGTCTAAGAAACATATATGCAAGCATCCAAACAGTACAATTCGCCAATTTTTTGTTCTTCAAGTTTAAGTGAACAATGAGCCCCAATGGTTAATCCTTTATCGGAAATTATTTGTAACTTTCGACAAGTAGAACAATGAATGGAACAGGTAGACGGTTGAAATCTTTGTATATATTGCTTCTAAATAGTCTAAGAAACAAATATGCGAAGCATCCAAACAGTACAATTCGCCAATTTCTTGTTCTTCAAGTTTAAGTAAACTTCGATCCTCATTGTTAATCCCTTAACGGAAATTATTTGAAACTTTCGACAAGTATAACAATGAATGGAACACGTAGACGGTTGAACTCTTTGTATATATTGCTTCCATATAGTCTAAAAAACATATATGCAAAGCTTCCAAACAGTACAATTCGTCAATTTTTTGTTTTTCAAGTTTAAGTGAACAATGAGCCACAATGGTTAATCTTTTATCGGAAATTATTTGTAACTTTCGACAAGTAGAACAATGAATGGAACAGGTAGACCGTTGAATTCTTTTAATATATTGCTTCTATATAGTTTAAGAAACATATATGCAAAGCATCCAAACAGTACAATTCGCCAATTTATTGTTCTTCAAGTTTAAGTGAACATCGAGCCCCATTGTTAATCCTTTAAAGGAAATTATTTGTAAATTTCGACAAGTAGAACAATGAATGGAACAGGTAGACTGTTGAAATCATTGTATATATTGCTTCTATATAGTCTAAGAAACATATATGCAAAGCGTCCAAACAGTACAATTCGCCAATTATTTGATCTTCAAGTTTAAGTGAACTACGAGCCCCATTGTTAATCTTTAACGGAAATTAATTGTAACTTTCTACACGTAGAACAATGATTGGAACACACAGAAGGTTGAAATCTTTGTATATATTGCTTCCATATAGTCTAAGAAACATATATGCAAAGCATCCAAACAGTACCATTCGCCACTTTTTTGTTCTTCAAGTTGAAGTGAACAACGAGCCCCATTGTTAAACCTTTAAAGGAAATTATTTGTAAATTTCGACAAGTAGAACAATGAACGGAACAGGTAGACTGTTGAAATCATTGTATATATTGCTTCTATATAGTCTAAGAAACATATATGCAAAGCATCCAAACAGTACAATTCGCCAATTATTTGATCTTCAAGTTTAAGTGAACTACGAGCCCCATTGTTAATACTTTAACGGAAATTATTTGTAATTTGCGACAAGTAGAACAATGAATGGAACAGGTAGCCGGTTGAAATCAATGTATATATTGCTTCTATATAGTCTAAGAAACATATATGCAAAGCATCCAAACAGTACCATTCGCTAATTTTTTGTTCTTCAAGTTTAAGTGAACTACGAGCCCCATTGTTAATCCTTTAAAGGAAATTATTTGTAAATTTCGACAAGTAGAACAATGATTGGAACACGTAGACGGTTGAAATCTTTGTATATATTGCTTCCATATAGTCTAAGAAACATATATGCAAAGCATCCAAACAGTACAATTCGCCAATTTTTTGTTCTTCAAGTTTAAGTGAACAATGAGCCCCAATGGTTAATCGTTTATCGGAAATTATTTGTAACTTTCGACAAGTAGAACAATGAATGGAACAGGTAGACGGTTGAAATCTTTGTATATATTGCTTCCATATAGTCTAAGAAACATATATGCAAAGCATCCAAACAGTACAATTCGCCAATTTTTTGTTCTTCAAGTTTAAGTGAACAATGAGACCCATTGTTAATCCTTTATCGGAAATTATTTGTAACTTTCGACAAGTAGAACAATGAATGGAACAGGTAGACCGTTGAATTCTTTGTATATATTGCTTCTATATAGTTTAAGAAACATATATGCAAAGCATCCAAACAGTACAATTCGCCAATTTATTGTTCTTCAAGTTTAAGTAAACTTCGATCCTCATTGTTAATCCCTTAACGGAAATTATTTGAAACTTTCGACAAGTATAACAATGAATGGAATAGGTAGACGGTTGATAGCATTGTATATATTGCTTCTATATAATCTAAGAAACATATATGCAAAGCATCCAAACAGTACAATTCGCCAATTTTTTGTTCTTCAAGTTTAAGTAAACAATGAGCCCCAATGGTTAATCCTTTATCGGAAATTATTTATAACTTTCGACAAGTAGAACAATGAATGGAACAGGTAGACTGTTGAAATCTTTATATATATTGCTTCTATGTAGTCTAAGAAACATATATGCAAGCATCCAAACAGTACAATTCGCCAATTTTTTGTTCTTCAAGTTTAAGTGAACAATGAGCCCCAATGGTTAATCCTTTATCGGAAATTATTTGTAACTTTCGACAAGTAGAACAATGAATGGAACAGGTAGACGGTTGAAATCTTTGTATATATTGCTTCTAAATAGTCTAAGAAACAAATATGCGAAGCATCCAAACAGTACAATTCGCCAATTTCTTGTTCTTCAAGTTTAAGTAAACTTCGATCCTCATTGTTAATCCCTTAACGGAAATTATTTGAAACTTTCGACAAGTATAACAATGAATGGAATAGGTAGACGGTTGAAATCATTGTATATATTGCTTCTATATAATCTAAGAAACATATATGCAAAGCATCCAAACAGTACAATTCGCCAATTTTTTGGTCTTCAAGTTTAAGTGAACAATGAGCCCCAATGGTTAATCCTTTATCGGAAATTATTTGTAATTTTCGACAAGTAGAACAATGAATGGAACAGGTAGACGGTTGAAATCTTTGTATATATTGCTTCTATATAGTCTAAGAAACATATATGCAAAGCATCCAAACAGTACAATTCGCCAATTTATTGTTCTTCAAGTTTAAGTGAACATCGAGCCCCATTGTTAATCCTTTAAAGGAAATTATTTGTAAATTTCGACAAGTAGAACAATGATTGGAACACGTAGACGGTTGAAATCTTTGTATATATTGCTTCCATATAGTCTAAAAAACATATATGCAAAGCTTCCAAACAGTACAATTCGTCAATTTTTTGTTTTTCAAGTTTAAGTGAACAATGAGCCACAATGGTTAATCCTTTATCGGAAATTATTTGTAACTTTCGACAAGTAGAACAATGAATGGAACAGGTAGACCGTTGAATTCTTTGAATATATTGCTTCTATATAGTTTAAGAAACATATATGCAAAGCATCCAAACAGTACAATTCGCCAATTTATTGTTCTTCAAGTTTAAGTGAACAGCGAGCCCCATTGTTAATCCTTTTAAGGAAATTTTTTGTAAATTTCGACAATTAGAACAATGATTGGAACACGTAGACGGTTGAAATCTTTGTATATATTGCTTCCATATAGTCTAAGAAACATGTACGCAAAGCATCCAGACAGTACCATTCGCCAATTTTTTGTTTTTCAAGTTTAAGTGAACAATGAGCCCCAATGGTTAATCCTTTATCGGAAATTATTTGTAATTTTCGACAAGTAGAACAATGAATGGAACAGGTAGACGGTTGAAATCTTTGTATATATTGCTTCTATATAATCTAGGAAACATTTATGCAAAGCATCTAAACAGTAACAATCGCCAATTTTTTGCTCTTCAAGTTTAAGTAAACAATGAGCCCCAATGGTTAATCCTTTATCGGAAATTACTTGTAATTTTCGACAAGTAGAACAATGAATGGAACAGGTAGACGGTTGAAATCTTTGTATATATTGCTTCTATATAATCTAAGAAACATATATTCAAAGCATCCAAACAGTACCATTCGCCAATTTTTTGTTCTTCAAGTTTAAGTGAACTACGAGCCCCATTGTTAATCCTTTAAAGGAAATTATTTGTAAATTTCGGCAAGTAGAACAATGAATGGAATAGGTAGACGGTTGAAATCATTGTATATATTGCTTCTATATAGTCTAAGAAACATATATGCAAAGCATCCGAACAGTACAATTCGCCAATTTTATGTTCTTCAAGTTTAAGTGAACAATGAGCCCCAATGGTTAATCCTTTATCGGAAATTATTTGTAATTTTCGACAAGTAGAACAATGAATGGAACAGGTAGACGGTTGAAATCTTTGTATATATTGCTTCCATATAGTCTAAGAAACATGTACGCAAAGCATCCAGACAGTACCATTCGCCAATTTTTTGTTTTTCAAGTTTAAGTGAACAATGAGCCCCAATGGTTAATCCTTTATCGGAAATTATTTGTAATTTTCGACAAGTAGAACAATGAATGGAACAGGTAGACGGTTGAAATCTTTGTATATATTGCTTCTATATAGTCTAAGAAACATATATGCAAAGCATCCAAACAGTACCATTCGCCAATTTTTTGTTCTTCAAGTTTAAGTGAAGTACGAGCCCCATTGTTAATCCTTTAAAGGAAATTATTTGTAAATTTCGGCAAGTAGATCAATGATTGGAACACGTAGACGGTTGAAATCTTTGTATATATTGCTTCCATATAGTCTAAGAAACATATATGCAAAGCATCCAAAGAGTACAATTCGCCAATTTTTTGTTCTTCAAGTTTAAGTGAACAATGAGACCCATTGTTAATCCTTTATCGGAAATTATTTGTAACTTTCTACAAGTAGAACAATGAATGGAACAGGTAGACCGTGGAATTCTTTGTATATATTGCTTCTATATAGTTTAAGAAACATATATGCAAAGCATCCAAACAGTACAATTCGCAAATTTATTGTTCTTCAAGTTTAAGTGAACAGCGAACCCCATTGATAATCCTTTAAAGAAAATTATTTGTAAATTTCGACTATTAGAACAATGATTGGAACACGTAGACGGTTGAAATCTTTGTATATATTGCTTCCATATAGTCTAAGAAACATGTACGCAAAGCATCCAGACAGTACCATTCGCCAATTTTTTGTTTTTCAAGTTTAAGTGAACAATGAGCCCCAATGGTTAATCCTTTATCGGAAATTATTTGTAATTTTCGACAAGTAGAACAATGAATGGAACAGGTAGACGGTTGAAATCTTTGTATATATTGCTTCTATATAATATAAGAAACATATATGCAAAGCATCTAAACAGTAACAATCGCCAATTTTTGGATCTTCAAGTTTAAGTGAACAGCGAGCCCAATTGATAATCATGAAATGGAAATTATTTGTAACTTTCTACAAGTAGAACAATGAATAGTACAGGTAGACGGGTGAAATCTTTCTATATATTGCTTCTAAATAGTCTAAGAAACAAATATGCAAAGCATCCAAACAGTACAATTCGCCAATTTTTTGTTCTTCAAGTTTAAGTGAACTACGAGCCCCATTGTTAATCATTTAAAGGAAATTATTTGTAAATTTCGACAAGTAGAACAATGAATGGATCATGTAGACGGGTGAAATCTTTCTATATATTGCTTCTAAATAGTCTAAGAAACATCTATGCAAAGCATCCAAACAGTACAATTCGCCAATTTTTTGGTCTTCAAGTTTAAGTGAACATCGAGCCCCATTGTTAATCCTTTAAAGGAAATTATTTGTAAATTTCGACAAGTAGAACAATGATTGGAACACGTAGACAGTTGAAATCTTTGTATATATTGCTTCCATATAGTCTAAGAAACATGTACGCAAAGCATCCAAACAGTACCATTCGCCAATTTTTTGGTCTTCAAGTTTAAGTGAACAATGAGCCCCAATGGTTAATCCTTTATCGGAAATTATTAGTAATTTTCGACAAGTAGAACAATGAATGGAACAGGTAGACGGTTGAAATCTTTGTATATATTGCTTCTATATAGTCTAAGAAACATATATGCAAAGCATCCAAACAGTACAATTCGCTAATTTATTGTTCTTCAAGTGTAAGTGAACAACGAGCCCCATAGTTAATCCTTTAAAGGAAATTATTTGTAAATTTCGACAAGTAGAACAATGATTGGAACACGTAGACGGTTGAAATCTTTGTATATATTGCTTCCATATAGTCTAAGAAACATGTACGCAAAGCATCCAAACAGTACCATTCGCCAATTATTTGATCTTCAAGTTTAAGTGAACTACGAGCCCCATTGTTAATCCTTTAAAGGAAATTATTTGTAAATTTCGACAAGTAGAACAATGAATAGAACAGGTAGACGGTTGAAATCTATGTATATATTGCTTCTATATAATCTAAGAAACATATATGCAAAGCATCCAAACAGTACAATTCGCCAATTATTTGATCTACAAGTTTAAGTGATCTACGAGCCCCATTGTTAATACTTTAACGGAAATTATTTGTAAATTTCGACAAGTAGAACAATGAATGGAACAGGTAGACTGTTGAAATCATTGTATATATTGCTTCTATATAGTCTAAGAAACATATATGCAAAGCGTCCAAACAGTACAATTCGCCAGTTATTTGATCGTCAAGTTTAAGTGAACTAAGAGCCCCATTGTTAATACTTTAACGGAAATTATTTGTAACTTGCGACAAGTAGAACAATGAATGGAACAGGTGGACGGTTGAAATCAATATATATATTGCTTCTATATAGTCTAAGAAACATGTACGCAAAGCATCCAAACAGTACCATTCGCCAATTATTTGATCTTCAAGTTTAAGTGAACTACGAGCCCCATTGTTAATCCTTTAAAGGAAATTATTTGTAAATTTCGACAAGTAGAACAATGAATAGAACAGGTAGACGGTTGAAATCTATGTATATATTGCTTCTATATAATCTAAGAAACATATATGCAAAGCATCCAAACAGTACAATTCGCCAATTATTTGATCTTCAAATTTAAGTGAATTACGAGCCCCATTGTTAATCCTTTAAAGGAAATTATTTGTAATTTTCGACAAGTAGAACAATGAATGGAACAGGTAGACGGTTGAAATATTTGTATATATTGCTTCTATATAATATAAGAAACATATATTCAAAGCATCCAAACAGTACCATCCGCCAATTTTTTGTTCTTCAAGTTTAAGTGAACTACGAGCCCCATTGTTAATCCTTTAAAGGAAATTATTTGTAAATTTCGGCAAGTAGAACAATGAATGGAATAGGTAGACGGTTGAAATCATTGTATATATTGCTACTATATAGTCTAAGAAACATATATGCAAAGCATCCAAACAGTACCATTCGCCAATTTTTTGTTCTTCAAATTTAAGTGAACAATGAGCCCCAATGGTTAATCCATTATCGGAAATTATTTGTAACTTTCTACAAGTAGAACAATAAATAGAACAGGTAGACGGGTGAAATCTTTCTATATATTGCTTCTATATAGTCTAAGAAACATATATGCAAAGCATCCAACCCGTACCATTCGCCAATTTATTGTTCTTCAAGTTTAAGTGAACTTTGATCCCCATTGTTAATCCTTTAACGGAAATTATTTGTAACTTTCGACTAGTAAAACAATGAATGGAACAGGTAGACGGTTGAAATCTTTGTATATATTACTTCTATATAGTCTAAGAAACATATATGCAAAGCATCCAAACAGTACAATTCGCCAATTTATTGTTCTTCAAGTTTAAGTGAACTACGATTCCCATTGTTAATCCTTTAACGGAAATTATTTGTAACTTTCGACAAGTAAAACAATGAATGGACCAGGTAGACGGTTCAGATCTTTGTATATATTGCTTCTATATAGTCTAAGAAACATATATGCAAGCATCCAAACAGTACAATTCGCCAATTTCTTGTTCTTCAAGTTTAAGTAAACTTCGATCCTCATTGTTAATCCTTTATCGGAAATTACTTGTAATTTTCGACAAGTAGAACAATGAATGGAACAGGTAAACGGTTGAAATCTTTGTATATATTGCTTCTATATAATCTAAGAAACATATATTTAAAGCATCCAAACAGTACCATTCGCCAATTTTTTGTTCTTCAAGTTTAAGTGAACTACGAGCCCCATTGTTAATCCTTTAAAGGAAATTATTTGTAAATTTCGGCAAGTAGAACAATGAATGGAATAGGTAGACGGTTGAAATCATTGTATATATTGCTTCTATATAGTCTAAGAAACATATATGCAAAGCATCCGAACAGTACAATTCGCCAATTTTATGTTCTTCAAGTTTAAGTGAACAATGAGCCCCAATGGTTAATCCTTTATCGGAAATTATTTGTAATTTTCGACAAGTAGAACAATGAATGGAACAGGTAGACGGTTGAAATCTTTGTATATATTGCTTCTATATAATCTAAGAAACATATATGCAAAGCATCTAAACAGTAACAATCGCCAATTTTTGGATCTTCAAGTTTAAGTGAACAGCGAGCCCAATTGATAATCATGAAATGGAAATTATTTGTAACTTTCTACAAGTAGAACAATGAATAGTACAGGTATACGGGTGAAATCTTTCTATATATTGCTTCTAAATAGTCTAAGAAACAAATATGCAAAGCATCCAAACAGTACAATTCGCCAATTATTTGATCTTCAAGTTTAAGTGAACTACGAGCCCCATTGTTAATACTTTAACGGAAATTATTTGTAATTTGCGACAAGTAGAACAATGAATGGAACAGGTAGCCGGTTGAAATCAATGTATATATTGCTTCTATATAGTCTAAGAAACATATATGCAAAGCATCCAAACAGTACCATTCGCCAATTTTTTGTTCTTCAAGTTTAAGTGAACTACGAGCCCCATTGTTAATCCTTTAAAGGAAATTATTTGTAAATTTCGACAAGTAGAACAATGAATGGATCAGGTAGACGGTTGAAATCGTTGTATATATTGCTTCTATATAATCTACGAAACATATATGCAAAGCATCCAAACAGTACAATTCGCCAATTTTTTGTTCTTCAAGTTTAAGTGAACTACGAGCCCCATTGTTAATCCTTTAACGGAAATTAATTGTAACTTTCTACAAGTAGAACAATGATTGGATCACGTAGACGGTTGAAATCTTTGAATATATTGCTTCCATATAGTCTAAGAAACATATATGCAAAGCATCCAAACAGTACCATTCGCCAATTTTTTGTTCTTCAAGTTTAAGTGAACAATGAGACCCATTGTTAATCCTTTATCGGAAATTATTTGTAACTTTCGACAAGTAGAACAATGAATGGAACAGGTAGACGGTTGAAATCTTTGTATATATTGCTTCTATGTAGTCTAAGAAACATATATGCAAAGCATCCAAACAGTACAATTCGCCAATTTTTTGTTCTTCAAGAATAAGTGAACAATGAGCCCCAATGGTTAATCCTTTATCGGAAATTATTTGTAACTTTCGACAAGTAGAACAATGAATGGAACAGATAGACGGTTGAAATCTTTGTATATATTGCTTCTATATAGTCTAAGAAACATATATGCAAAGCATCCAAACAGTACAATTCGCCAATTTATTGTTCTTCAAGTTTAAGTGAACAGCGAGCCCCATTGTTAATCCTTTAAAGGAAATTATTTGTAAATTTCGACAATTAGAACAATGATTGGAACACGTAGACGGTTGAAATCTTTGTATATATTGCTTCCATATAGTCTAAGAAACATGTACGCAAAGCATCCAGACAGTACCATTCGCCAATTTTTTGTTTTTCAAGTTTAAGTGAACAATGAGCCCCAATGGTTAATCCTTTATCGGAAATTATTTGTTATTTTCGACAAGTAGAACAATGAATGGAATAGGTAGACGGTTGAAATCATTGTATATATTGCTTCTATATAATCTAAGAAACATATATGCAAAGCATCCAAACAGTACAATTCGCCAATTTTTTGGTCTTCAAGTTTAAGTGAACAATGAGCCCCAATGGTTAATCCTTTATCGGAAATTATTTGTAATTTTCGACAAGTAGAACAATGAATGGAACAGGTAGACGGTTGAAATCTTTGTATATATTGCTTCTATATAGTCTAAGAAACATATATGCAAAGCATCCAAACAGTACAATTCGCCAATTTATTGTTCTTCAAGTTTAAGTGAACATCGAGCCCCATTGTTAATCCTTTAAAGGAAATTATTTGTAAATTTCGACAAGTAGAACAATGATTGGAACACGTAGACGGTTGAAATCTTTGTATATATTGCTTCCATATAGTCTAAGAAACATGTACGCAAAGCATCCAGACAGTACCATTCGCCAATTTTTTGTTTTTCAAGTTTAAGTGAACAATGAGCCCCAATGGTTAATCCTTTATCGGAAATTATTTGTAATTTTCGACAAGTAGAACAATGAATGGAACAGGTAGACGGTTGAAATCTTTGTATATATTGCTTCCATATAGTCTAAGAAACATGTACGCAAAGCATCCAGACAGTACCATTCGCCAATTTTTTGTTTTTCAAGTTTAAGTGAACAATGAGCCCCAATGGTTAATCCTTTATCGGAAATTATTTGTAATTTTCGACAAGTAGAACAATGAATGGAACAGGTAGACGGTTGAAATCTTTGTATATATTGCTTCTATATAGTCTAAGAAACATATATGCAAAGCATCCAAACAGTACCATTCGCCAATTTTTTGTTCTTCAAGTTTAAGTGAACAATGAGACCCATTGTTAATCCTTTATCGGAAATTATTTGTAACTTTCTACAAGTAGAACAATGAATGGAACAGGTAGACCGTGGAATTCTTTGTATATATTGCTTCTATATAGTTTAAGAAACATATATGCAAAGCATCCAAACAGTACAATTCGCAAATTTATTGTTCTTCAAGTTTAAGTGAACAGCGAACCCCATTGATAATCCTTTAAAGAAAATTATTTGTAAATTTCGACTATTAGAACAATGATTGGAACACGTAGACGGTTGAAATCTTTGTATATATTGCTTCCATATAGACTAAGAAACATGTACGCAAAGCATCCAGTCAGTACCATTCGCCAATTTTTTGTTTTTCAAGTTTAAGTGAACAATGAGCCCCAATGGTTAATCCTTTATCGGAAATTATTTGTAATTTTCGACAAGTAGAACAATGAATGGAACAGGTAGACGGTTGAAATCTTTGTATATATTGCTTCTATATAATCTAAGAAACATATATGCAAAGCATCTAAACAGTAACAATCGCCAATTTTTGGATCTTCAAGTTTAAGTGAACAGCGAGCCCAATTGATAATCATGAAATGGAAATTATTTGTAACTTTCTACAAGTAGAACAATGAATAGTACAGGTAGACGGGTGAAATCTTTCTATATATTGCTTCTAAATAGTCTAAGAAACAAATATGCAAAGCATCCAAACAGTACAATTCGCCAATTTTTTGTTCTTCAAGTTTAAGTGAACTACGAGCCCCATTGTTAATCATTTAAAGGAAATTATTTGTAAATTTCGACAAGTAGAACAATGAATGGATCATGTAGACGGGTGAAATCTTTCTATATATTGCTTCTAAATAGTCTAAGAAACATCTATGCAAAGCATCCAAACAGTACAATTCGCCAATTTTTTGGTCTTCAAGTTTAAGTGAACATCGAGCCCCATTGTTAATCCTTTAAAGGAAATTATTTGTAAATTTCGACAAGTAGAACAATGATTGGAACACGTAGACAGTTGAAATCTTTGTATATATTGCTTCCATATAGTCTAAGAAACATGTACGCAAAGCATCCAAACAGTACCATTCGCCAATTTTTTGGTCTTCAAGTTTAAGTGAACAATGAGCCCCAATGGTTAATCCTTTATCGGAAATTATTTGTAATTTTCGACAAGTAGAACAATGAATGGAACAGGTAGACGGTTGAAATCTTTGTATATATTGCTTCTATATAGTCTAAGAAACATATATGCAAAGCATCTAAACAGTACAATTCGCCAATTTATTGTTCTTCAAGTGTAAGTGAACAACGAGCCCCATTGTTAATCCTTTAAAGGAAATTATTTGTAAATTTCGACAAGTAGAACAATGATTGGAACACGTAGACGGTTGAAATCTTTGTATATATTGCTTCCATATAGTCTAAGAAACATGTACGCAAAGCATCCAAACAGTACCATTCGCCAATTATTTGATCTTCAAGTTTAAGTGAACTACGAGCCCCATTGTTAATCCTTTAAAGGAAATTATTTGTAAATTTCGACAAGTAGAACAATGAATAGAACAGGTAGACGGTTGAAATCTATGTATATATTGCTTCTATATAATCTAAGAAACATATATGCAAAGCATCCAAACAGTACAATTCGCCAATTATTTGATCTTCAAATTTAAGTGAATTACGAGCCCCATTGTTAATCCTTTAAAGGAAATTATTTGTAATTTTCGACAAGTAGAACAATGAATTGAACAGGTAGACGGTTGAAATATTTGTATATATTGCTTCTATATAATATAAGAAACATATATTCAAAGCATCCAAACAGTACCATCCGCCAATTTTTTGTTCTTCAAGTTTAAGTGAACTACGAGCCCCAGTGTTAATACTTTAACGGAAATTATTTGTAATTTTCGACAAGTACAACAATGATTGGAACACGTAGACGGTTGAAATCTTTGTATATATTGCTTCCATATAGTCTAAGAAACATATATGCAAAGCATCCAAACAGTACAATTCGCCAATTTTTTGTTCTTCAAGTTTAAGTGAACAATGAGCCCCAATGGTTAATCGTTTATCGGAAATTATTTGTAACTTTCGACAAGTAGAACAATGAATGGAACAGGTAGACGGTTGAAATCTTTGTATATATTGCTTCCATATAGTCTAAGAAACATATATGCAAAGCATCCAAACAGTACAATTCGCCAATTTTTTGTTCTTCAAGTTTAAGTGAACAATGAGACCCATTGTTAATCCTTTATCGGAAATTATTTGTAACTTTCGACAAGTAGAACAATGAATGGAACAGGTAGACCGTTGAATTCTTTGTATATATTGCTTCTATATAGTTTAAGAAACATATATGCAAAGCATCCAAACAGTACAATTCGCCAATTTATTGTTCTTCAAGTTTAAGTAAACTTCGATCCTCATTGTTAATCCCTTAACGGAAATTATTTGAAACTTTCGACAAGTATAACAATGAATGGAATAGGTAGACGGTTGATAGCATTGTATATATTGCTTCTATATAATCTAAGAAACATATATGCAAAGCATCCAAACAGTACCATTCGCCAATTTTTTGTTCTTCAAGTTTAAGTGAACAACGAGCCCCATTGATAATCATGAAACGGAAATTATTTGTAACTTTCTACAAGTAGAACAATGAATAGAACAGGTAGACGGTTGAAATCTTTGTATACGTTGCTTCTATATAGTCTAAGAAACCTATATGCAAAGCATCTAAACAGTAACAATCGCCAATTTTTTGATCTTCAAGTTTAAGTGAACAGCGAGCCCCATTGATAATCATGAAATGGAAATTATTTATAACTTTCTACAAGTAGAACAATGAATAGTACAGGTAGACGGGTGTAATCTTTCTATATATTGCTTCTAAATAGTCTAAGAAACGTATATGCAAAGCATCCAAACAGTACAATTCGCCAATTTTTTGTTCTTCAAGTTTAAGTGAACAATGAGCCCCAATGGTTAATCCTTTATCGGTAATTATTTGTAACTTTCGACAAGTAGAACAATGAATGGAACAGGTAGACGTTTGAAATCTTTGTATATATTGCTTCTATATAGTATAAGAAACATATATGCAAAGCATCCAAACAGCACCATTCGCCAATTTTTTGTTCTTCAAGTTTAAGTGAACTACGAGCCCCATTGTTAATACTTTAACGGTAATTATTTGTAACTTGCGACAAGTAGAACAATGAATGGAACAGGTAGCCGGTTGAAATCAATGTATATATTGCTTCTATTTAGTCTAAGAAACATATATGCAAAGCGTCCTAACAGTACCATTCGCAATTTTTTTGTTCTTCAAGTTTAAGTGAACAACGAGCCCCATTGTTAATACTTTAACGGAAATTATTTGTAACTTGCGACAAGTAGAACAATGAATGGAACAGGTAGCCGGTTGAAATCAATGTATATATTGCTTCTATTTAGTCTAAGAAACATATATGCAAAGCATCCTAACAGTACCATTCGCCAATTTTTTGTTCTTCAAGTTTAAGTGAACAACGAGCCCCATTGTTAATCCGTTAAAGGAAATTATTTGTAAATTTCGACAAGTAGAACAATGATTGGAACACGTAGACGGTTGAAATCTTAGTATATATTGCTTCCATATAGTCTAAGAAACATGTACGCAAAGCATCCAAACAGTACCATTCGCCAATTTTTTGTTCTTCAAGTTTAAGTGAACAATGAGCCCCAATGGTTAATCCTTTATCGGAAATTATTTGTAATTTTCGACAAGTAGAGCAATGAATGGAACTGGTAGACGGTTAAAATCTTTGTATATATTGCTTCCATATAGTCTAAGAAACATATATGCAAAGCATCCAAACAGTACAATTCGCCAATTTTTTGTTCTTCAAGTTTAAGTGAACAATGAGACCCATTGTTAATCCTTTATCGGAAATTATTTGTAACTTTCGACAAGTAGAACAATGAATGGAACAGGTAGACCGTTGAATTCTTTGTATATATTGCTTCTATATAGTTTAAGAAACATATATGCAAAGCATCCAAACAGTACAATTCGCCAATTTATTGTTCTTCAAGTTTAAGTAAACTTCGATCCTCATTGTTAATCCCTTAACGGAAATTATTTGAAACTTTCGACAAGTATAACAATGAATGGAATAGGTAGACGGTTGATATCATTGTATATATTGCTTCTATATAATCTAAGAAACATATATGCAAAGCATCCAAACAGTACAATTCGCCAATTTTTTGTTCTTCAAGTTTAAGTAAACAATGAGCCCCAATGGTTAATCCTTTATCGGAAATTATTTATAACTTTCGACAAGTAGAACAATGAATGGAACAGGTAGACTGTTGAAATCTTTATATATATTGCTTCTATGTAGTCTAAGAAACATATATGCAAGCATCCAAACAGTACAATTCGCCAATTTTTTGTTCTTCAAGTTTAAGTGAACAATGAGCCCCAATGGTTAATCCTTTATCGGAAATTATTTGTAACTTTCGACAAGTAGAACAATGAATGGAACAGGTAGACGGTTGAAATCTTTGTATATATTGCTTCTAAATAGTCTAAGAAACAAATATGCGAAGCATCCAAACAGTACAATTCGCCAATTTCTTGTTCTTCAAGTTTAAGTAAACTTCGATCCTCATTGTTAATCCCTTAACGGAAATTATTTGAAACTTTCGACAAGTATAACAATGAATGGAACACGTAGACGGTTGAAATCTTTGTATATATTGCTTCCATATAGTCTAAAAAACATATATGCAAAGCTTCCAAACAGTACAATTCGTCAATTTTTTGTTTTTCAAGTTTAAGTGAACAATGAGCCACAATGGTTAATCTTTTATCGGAAATTATTTGTAACTTTCGACAAGTAGAACAATGAATGGAACAGGTAGACCGTTGAATTCTTTTAATATATTGCTTCTATATAGTTTAAGAAACATATATGCAAAGCATCCAAACAGTACAATTCGCCAATTTATTGTTCTTCAAGTTTAAGTGAACATCGAGCCCCATTGTTAATCCTTTAAAGGAAATTATTTGTAAATTTCGACAAGTAGAACAATGAATGGAACAGGTAGACTGTTGAAATCATTGTATATATTGCTTCTATATAGTCTAAGAAACATATATGCAAAGCGTCCAAACAGTACAATTCGCCAATTATTTGATCTTCAAGTTTAAGTGAACTACGAGCCCCATTGTTAATCTTTAACGGAAATTAATTGTAACTTTCTACACGTAGAACAATGATTGGAACACACAGAAGGTTGAAATCTTTGTATATATTGCTTCCATATAGTCTAAGAAACATATATGCAAAGCATCCAAACAGTACCATTCGCCACTTTTTTGTTCTTCAAGTTGAAGTGAACAACGAGCCCCATTGTTAAACCTTTAAAGGAAATTATTTGTAAATTTCGACAAGTAGAACAATGAACGGAACAGGTAGACTGTTGAAATCATTGTATATATTGCTTCTATATAGTCTAAGAAACATATATGCAAAGCATCCAAACAGTACAATTCGCCAATTATTTGATCTTCAAGTTTAAGTGAACTACGAGCCCCATTGTTAATACTTTAACGGAAATTATTTGTAATTTGCGACAAGTAGAACAATGAATGGAACAGGTAGCCGGTTGAAATCAATGTATATATTGCTTCTATATAGTCTAAGAAACATATATGCAAAGCATCCAAACAGTACCATTCGCTAATTTTTTGTTCTTCAAGTTTAAGTGAACTACGAGCCCCATTGTTAATCCTTTAAAGGAAATTATTTGTAAATTTCGACAAGTAGAACAATGAATGGAACAGGTAGACCGTTGAATTCTTTGTATATATTGCTTCTATATAGTTTAAGAAACATATATGCAAAGCATCCAAACAGTACAATTCGCCAATTTATTGTTCTTCAAGTTTAAGTAAACTTCGATCCTCATTGTTAATCCCTTAACGGAAATTATTTGAAACTTTCGACAAGTATAACAATGAATGGAATAGGTAGACGGTTGATAGCATTGTATATATTGCTTCTATATAATCTAAGAAACATATATGCAAAGCATCCAAACAGTACAATTCGCCAATTTTTTGTTCTTCAAGTTTAAGTAAACAATGAGCCCCAATGGTTAATCCTTTATCGGAAATTATTTATAACTTTCGACAAGTAGAACAATGAACGGAACACGTAGACGGTTGAAATCTTTATATATATTGCTTCTATGTAGTCTAAGAAACATATATGCAAGCATCCAAACAGTACAATTCGCCAATTTTTTGTTCTTCAAGTTTAAGTGAACAATGAGCCCCAATGGTTAATCCTTTATCGGAAATTATTTGTAACTTTCGACAAGTAGAACAATGAATGGAACAGGTAGACGGTTGAAATCTTTGTATATATTGCTTCCATATAGTCTAAGAAACATATATGCAAAGCATCCAAACAGTACAATTCGCCAATTTTTTGTTCTTCAAGTTTAAGTGAACAATGAGACCCATTGTTAATCCTTTATCGGAAATTATTTGTAACTTTCGACAAGTAGAACAATGAATGGAACAGGTAGACCGTTGAATTCTTTGTATATATTGCTTCTATATAGTTTAAGAAACATATATGCAAAGCATCCAAACAGTACAATTCGCCAATTTATTGTTCTTCAAGTTTAAGTAAACTTCGATCCTCATTGTTAATCCCTGAACGGAAATTATTTGAAACTTTCGACAAGTATAACAATGAATGGAATAGGTAGACGGTTGATAGCATTGTATATATTGCTTCTATATAATCTAAGAAACATATATGCAAAGCATCCAAACAGTACAATTCGCCAATTTTTTGTTCTTCAAGTTTAAGTAAACAATGAGCCCCAATGGTTAATCCTTTATCGGAAATTATTTATAACTTTCGACAAGTAGAACAATGAATGGAACAGGTAGACTGTTGAAATCTTTATATATATTGCTTCTATGTAGTCTAAGAAACATATATGCAAGCATCCAAACAGTACAATTCGCCAATTTTTTGTTCTTCAAGTTTAAGTGAACAATGAGCCCCAATGGTTAATCCTTTATCGGAAATTATTTGTAACTTTCGACAAGTAGAACAATGAATGGAACAGGTAGACGGTTGAAATCTTTGTATATATTGCTTCTAAATAGTCTAAGAAACAAATATGCGAAGCATCCAAACAGTACAATTCGCCAATTTCTTGTTCTTCAAGTTTAAGTAAACTTCGATCCTCATTGTTAATCCCTTAACGGAAATTATTTGAAACTTTCGACAAGTATAACAATGAATGGAATAGGTAGACGGTTGAAATCATTGTATATATTGCTTCTATATAATCTAAGAAACATATATGCAAAGCATCCAAACAGTACAATTCGCCAATTTTTTGGTCTTCAAGTTTAAGTGAACAATGAGCCCCAATGGTTAATCCTTTATCGGAAATTATTTGTAATTTTCGACAAGTAGAACAATGAATGGAACAGGTAGACGGTTGAAATCTTTGTATATATTGCTTCTATATAGTCTAAGAAACATATATGCAAAGCATCCAAACAGTACAATTCGCCAATTTATTGTTCTTCAAGTTTAAGTGAACATCGAGCCCCATTGTTAATCCTTTAAAGGAAATTATTTGTAAATTTCGACAAGTAGAACAATGATTGGAACACGTAGACGGTTGAAATCTTTGTATATATTGCTTCCATATAGTCTAAAAAACATATATGCAAAGCTTCCAAACAGTACAATTCGTCAATTTTTTGTTTTTCAAGTTTAAGTGAACAATGAGCCACAATGGTTAATCCTTTATCGGAAATTATTTGTAACTTTCGACAAGTAGAACAATGAATGGAACAGGTAGACCGTTGAATTCTTTGAATATATTGCTTCTATATAGTTTAAGAAACATATATGCAAAGCATCCAAACAGTACAATTCGCCAATTTATTGTTCTTCAAGTTTAAGTGAACAGCGAGCCCCATTGTTAATCCTTTTAAGGAAATTTTTTGTAAATTTCGACAATTAGAACAATGATTGGAACACGTAGACGGTTGAAATCTTTGTATATATTGCTTCCATATAGTCTAAGAAACATGTACGCAAAGCATCCAGACAGTACCATTCGCCAATTTTTTGTTTTTCAGGTTTAAGTGAACAATGAGCCCCAATGGTTAATCCTTTATCGGAAATTATTTGTAATTTTCGACAAGTAGAACAATGAATGGAACAGGTAGACGGTTGAAATCTTTGTATATATTGCTTCTATATAATATAAGAAACATATATGCAAAGCATCTAAACAGTAACAATCGCCAATTTTTGGATCTTCAAGTTTAAGTGAACAGCGAGCCCAATTGATAATCATGAAATGGAAATTATTTGTAACTTTCTACAAGTAGAACAATGAATAGTACAGGTAGACGGGTGAAATCTTTCTATATATTGCTTCTAAATAGTCTAAGAAACAAATATGCAAAGCATCCAAACAGTACAATTCGCCAATTTTTTGTTCTTCAAGTTTAAGTGAACTACGAGCCCCATTGTTAATCATTTAAAGGAAATTATTTGTAAATTTCGACAAGTAGAACAATGAATGGATCATGTAGACGGGTGAAATCTTTCTATATATTGCTTCTAAATAGTCTAAGAAACATCTATGCAAAGCATCCAAACAGTACAATTCGCCAATTTTTTGGTCTTCAAGTTTAAGTGAACATCGAGCCCCATTGTTAATCCTTTAAAGGAAATTATTTGTAAATTTCGACAAGTAGAACAATGATTGGAACACGTAGACAGTTGAAATCTTTGTATATATTGCTTCCATATAGTCTAAGAAACATGTACGCAAAGCATCCAAACAGTACCATTCGCCAATTTTTTGGTCTTCAAGTTTAAGTGAACAATGAGCCCCAATGGTTAATCCTTTATCGGAAATTATTTGTAATTTTCGACAAGTAGAACAATGAATGGAACAGGTAGACGGTTGAAATCTTTGTATATATTGCTTCTATATAGTCTAAGAAACATATATGCAAAGCATCCAAACAGTACAATTCGCTAATTTATTGTTCTTCAAGTGTAAGTGAACAACGAGCCCCATAGTTAATCCTTTAAAGGAAATTATTTGTAAATTTCGACAAGTAGAACAATGATTGGAACACGTAGACGGTTGAAATCTTTGTATATATTGCTTCCATATAGTCTAAGAAACATGTACGCAAAGCATCCAAACAGTACCATTCGCCAATTATTTGATCTTCAAGTTTAAGTGAACTACGAGCCCCATTGTTAATCCTTTAAAGGAAATTATTTGTAAATTTCGGCAAGTAGAACAATGAATGGAATAGGTAGACGGTTGAAATCATTGTATATATTGCTACTATATAGTCTAAGAAACATATATGCAAAGCATCCAAACAGTACCATTCGCCAATTTTTTGTTCTTCAAATTTAAGTGAACAATGAGCCCCAATGGTTAATCCATTATCGGAAATTATTTGTAACTTTCTACAAGTAGAACAATAAATAGAACAGGTAGACGGGTGAAATCTTTCTATATATTGCTTCTATATAGTCTAAGAAACATATATGCAAAGCATCCAACCCGTACCATTCGCCAATTTATTGTTCTTCAAGTTTAAGTGAACTTTGATCCCCATTGTTAATCCTTTAACGGAAATTATTTGTAACTTTCGACTAGTAAAACAATGAATGGAACAGGTAGACGGTTGAAATCTTTGTATATATTACTTCTATATAGTCTAAGAAACATATATGCAAAGCATCCAAACAGTACAATTCGCCAATTTATTGTTCTTCAAGTTTAAGTGAACTACGATTCCCATTGTTAATCCTTTAACGGAAATTATTTGTAACTTTCGACAAGTAAAACAATGAATGGACCAGGTAGACGGTTCAGATCTTTGTATATATTGCTTCTATATAGTCTAAGAAACATATATGCAAGCATCCAAACAGTACAATTCGCCAATTTTTTGTTCTTCAAGTTTAAGTGAACAATGAGCCCCAATGGTTAATCCTTTATCGGAAATTATTTGTAACTTTCGACAAGTAGAACAATGAATGGAACAGGTAGACGGTTGAAATCTTTGTATATATTGCTTCTAAATAGTCTAAGAAACAAATATGCGAAGCATCCAAACAGTACAATTCGCCAATTTCTTGTTCTTCAAGTTTAAGTAAACTTCGATCCTCATTGTTAATCCTTTATCGGAAATTACTTGTAATTTTCGACAAGTAGAACAATGAATGGAACAGGTAAACGGTTGAAATCTTTGTATATATTGCTTCTATATAATCTAAGAAACATATATTCAAAGCATCCAAACAGTACCATTCGCCAATTTTTTGTTCTTCAAGTTTAAGTGAACTACGAGCCCCATTGTTAATCCTTTAAAGGAAATTATTTGTAAATTTCGGCAAGTAGAACAATGAATGGAATAGGTAGACGGTTGAAATCATTGTATATATTGCTTCTATATAGTCTAAGAAACATATATGCAAAGCATCCGAACAGTACAATTCGCCAATTTTATGTTCTTCAAGTTTAAGTGAACAATGAGCCCCAATGGTTAATCCTTTATCGGAAATTATTTGTAATTTTCGACAAGTAGAACAATGAATGGAACAGGTAGACGGTTGAAATCTTTGTATATATTGCTTCTATATAATCTAAGAAACATATATGCAAAGCATCTAAACAGTAACAATCGCCAATTTTTGGATCTTCAAGTTTAAGTGAACAGCGAGCCCAATTGATAATCATGAAATGGAAATTATTTGTAACTTTCTACAAGTAGAACAATGAATAGTACAGGTATACGGGTGAAATCTTTCTATATATTGCTTCTAAATAGTCTAAGAAACAAATATGCAAAGCATCCAAACAGTACAATTCGCCAATTATTTGATCTTCAAGTTTAAGTGAACTACGAGCCCCATTGTTAATACTTTAACGGAAATTATTTGTAATTTGCGACAAGTAGAACAATGAATGGAACAGGTAGCCGGTTGAAATCAATGTATATATTGCTTCTATATAGTCTAAGAAACATATATGCAAAGCATCCAAACAGTACCATTCGCCAATTTTTTGTTCTTCAAGTTTAAGTGAACTACGAGCCCCATTGTTAATCCTTTAAAGGAAATTATTTGTAAATTTCGACAAGTAGAACAATGAATGGATCAGGTAGACGGTTGAAATCGTTGTATATATTGCTTCTATATAATCTACGAAACATATATGCAAAGCATCCAAACAGTACAATTCGCCAATTTTTTGTTCTTCAAGTTTAAGTGAACTACGAGCCCCATTGTTAATCCTTTAACGGAAATTAATTGTAACTTTCTACAAGTAGAACAATGATTGGATCACGTAGACGGTTGAAATCTTTGAATATATTGCTTCCATATAGTCTAAGAAACATATATGCAAAGCATCCAAACAGTACCATTCGCCAATTTTTTGTTCTTCAAGTTTAAGTGAACAATGAGACCCATTGTTAATCCTTTATCGGAAATTATTTGTAACTTTCGACAAGTAGAACAATGAATGGAACAGGTAGACGGTTGAAATCTTTGTATATATTGCTTCTATGTAGTCTAAGAAACATATATGCAAAGCATCCAAACAGTACAATTCGCCAATTTTTTGTTCTTCAAGAATAAGTGAACAATGAGCCCCAATGGTTAATCCTTTATCGGAAATTATTTGTAACTTTCGACAAGTAGAACAATGAATGGAACAGATAGACGGTTGAAATCTTTGTATATATTGCTTCTATATAGTCTAAGAAACATATATGCAAAGCATCCAAACAGTACAATTCGCCAATTTATTGTTCTTCAAGTTTAAGTGAACAGCGAGCCCCATTGTTAATCCTTTAAAGGAAATTATTTGTAAATTTCGACAATTAGAACAATGATTGGAACACGTAGACGGTTGAAATCTTTGTATATATTGCTTCCATATAGTCTAAGAAACATGTACGCAAAGCATCCAGACAGTACCATTCGCCAATTTTTTGTTTTTCAAGTTTAAGTGAACAATGAGCCCCAATGGTTAATCCTTTATCGGAAATTATTTGTTATTTTCGACAAGTAGAACAATGAATGGAATAGGTAGACGGTTGAAATCATTGTATATATTGCTTCTATATAATCTAAGAAACATATATGCAAAGCATCCAAACAGTACAATTCGCCAATTTTTTGGTCTTCAAGTTTAAGTGAACAATGAGCCCCAATGGTTAATCCTTTATCGGAAATTATTTGTAATTTTCGACAAGTAGAACAATGAATGGAACAGGTAGACGGTTGAAATCTTTGTATATATTGCTTCTATATAGTCTAAGAAACATATATGCAAAGCATCCAAACAGTACAATTCGCCAATTTATTGTTCTTCAAGTTTAAGTGAACATCGAGCCCCATTGTTAATCCTTTAAAGGAAATTATTTGTAAATTTCGACAAGTAGAACAATGATTGGAACACGTAGACGGTTGAAATCTTTGTATATATTGCTTCCATATAGTCTAAGAAACATGTACGCAAAGCATCCAGTCAGTACCATTCGCCAATTTTTTGTTTTTCAAGTTTAAGTGAACAATGAGCCCCAATGGTTAATCCTTTATCGGAAATTATTTGTAATTTTCGACAAGTAGAACAATGAATGGAACAGGTAGACGGTTGAAATCTTTGTATATATTGCTTCTATATAATCTAAGAAACATATATGCAAAGCATCTAAACAGTAACAATCGCCAATTTTTGGATCTTCAAGTTTAAGTGAACAGCGAGCCCAATTGATAATCATGAAATGGAAATTATTTGTAACTTTCTACAAGTAGAACAATGAATAGTACAGGTAGACGGGTGAAATCTTTCTATATATTGCTTCTAAATAGTCTAAGAAACAAATATGCAAAGCATCCAAACAGTACAATTCGCCAATTTTTTGTTCTTCAAGTTTAAGTGAACTACGAGCCCCATTGTTAATCATTTAAAGGAAATTATTTGTAAATTTCGACAAGTAGAACAATGAATGGATCATGTAGACGGGTGAAATCTTTCTATATATTGCTTCTAAATAGTCTAAGAAACATCTATGCAAAGCATCCAAACAGTACAATTCGCCAATTTTTTGGTCTTCAAGTTTAAGTGAACATCGAGCCCCATTGTTAATCCTTTAAAGGAAATTATTTGTAAATTTCGACAAGTAGAACAATGATTGGAACACGTAGACAGTTGAAATCTTTGTATATATTGCTTCCATATAGTCTAAGAAACATGTACGCAAAGCATCCAAACAGTACCATTCGCCAATTTTTTGGTCTTCAAGTTTAAGTGAACAATGAGCCCCAATGGTTAATCCTTTATCGGAAATTATTTGTAATTTTCGACAAGTAGAACAATGAATGGAACAGGTAGACGGTTGAAATCTTTGTATATATTGCTTCTATATAGTCTAAGAAACATATATGCAAAGCATCTAAACAGTACAATTCGCCAATTTATTGTTCTTCAAGTGTAAGTGAACAACGAGCCCCATTGTTAATCCTTTAAAGGAAATTATTTGTAAATTTCGACAAGTAGAACAATGATTGGAACACGTAGACGGTTGAAATCTTTGTATATATTGCTTCCATATAGTCTAAGAAACATGTACGCAAAGCATCCAAACAGTACCATTCGCCAATTATTTGATCTTCAAGTTTAAGTGAACTACGAGCCCCATTGTTAATCCTTTAAAGGAAATTATTTGTAAATTTCGACAAGTAGAACAATGAATAGAACAGGTAGACGGTTGAAATCTATGTATATATTGCTTCTATATAATCTAAGAAACATATATGCAAAGCATCCAAACAGTACAATTCGCCAATTATTTGATCTTCAAATTTAAGTGAATTACGAGCCCCATTGTTAATCCTTTAAAGGAAATTATTTGTAATTTTCGACAAGTAGAACAATGAATTGAACAGGTAGACGGTTGAAATATTTGTATATATTGCTTCTATATAATATAAGAAACATATATTCAAAGCATCCAAACAGTACCATCCGCCAATTTTTTGTTCTTCAAGTTTAAGTGAACTACGAGCCCCAGTGTTAATACTTTAACGGAAATTATTTGTAATTTTCGACAAGTACAACAATGATTGGAACACGTAGACGGTTGAAATCTTTGTATATATTGCTTCCATATAGTCTAAGAAACATATATGCAAAGCATCCAAACAGTACAATTCGCCATTTTATTGTTCTTCAAGTTTACCTGAACAACGAGCCCCATTGTTATTCCTTTTAAAGGAAATTATTTGTAAATTTCGGCAAGTAGAACAATGAATAGAACAGGTAGACGGTTGAAATCCTTCTATATGTTGCATCTATATAGTCTAAGTAACATATATGCAAAGCATCCAAACAGTACAGTTCGCCAATTTTTTGCTCTTCAAGTTTAAATGAACTACGAGCTCCATTGTTAATCCTTTAAAGGAAATTATTTGTAAATTTCGACAAGTAGAACAATGATTGGAACACGTAGACGGTTGAAATCTTTGTATATATTGCTTCCATATAGTCTAAGAAACATGTACGCAAAGCATCCAAACAGTACCATTCGCCAATTATTTGATCTTCAAGTTTAAGTGAACTACGAGCCCCATTGTTAATCCTTTAAAGGAAATTATTTGTAAATTTCGACAAGTAGAACAATGAATAGAACAGGTAGACGGTTGAAATCTATGTATATATTGCTTCTATATAATCTAAGAAACATATATGCAAAGCATCCAAAATGTACGATTCGCCAATTTTTTGTTCTTCAAGTTTAAGTGAACAACGAGCCCCAATGATAACCATGAAACGGAAATAATTTGTAATTTCTACAAGTAGAACAATGAATAGAACAGTTAGACGGTTGAAATCTTTGTATCTATTGCTTCCATATAGTCTAAGAAACATGTACGCAAAGCATCCAAACAGTACCATTCGCCAATTTTTTGTTCTTCAAGTTTAGTGAACAATGAGCCCCAATGGTTAATCCTTTATCGGAAATTATTTGTAATTTTCGACAAGTAGAACAATGAATAGTACAGGTAGACGGGTGAAATCTTTCTATATATTGCTCCTAAATAGTCTAAGAAACATATATGCAAAGCATCCAAACAGTACCATTCGCCAATTTTTTGTTCTTCAAATTTAAGTGAACAATGAGTCCCAATGATTAATCCTTTATCGGTAATTATTTGTAACTTTCTACAAGTAGAACAATGAATAGTACAGGTAGACGGGTGAAATCTTTCTATATATTGCTTCTAAATAGTCTAAGAAACATATATGCAAAGCATCCAAACAGTACAATTCGCCAATTTTTTGTTCTTCAAGTTTAAGTGAACAACGAGCCCCATTGTAAATCCTTTAAAGGAAATTATTTGTAACTTTCTACAAGTAGAACAATGATTGGAACACGTAGACGGTTGAAATCTTTGTATATATTGCTTCCATATAGTCTAAGAAACATGTACGCAAAGCATGCAAACAGTACCATTCGCCAATTTTTTGTTCTTCAAGTTTAAGTGAACAATGAGCCCCAATGGTTAATCCTTTATCGGAAATTATTTGTAATTTTCGGCAAGTAGAACAATGAATGGACTAGGCAGACGGTTGAAATCATTGTATATATTGCTTCTATATAGTCTAAGAAACATATATGCAAAGCATCCAAACAGTACAATTCGCCAATTATTTGATCTACAAGTTTAAGTGATCTACGAGCCCCATTGTTAATACTTTAACGGAAATTATTTGTAAATTTCGACAAGTAGAACAATGAATGGAACAGGTAGACTGTTGAAATCATTGTATATATTGCTTCTATATAGTCTAAGAAACATATATGCAAAGCGTCCAAACAGTACAATTCGCCAGTTATTTGATCGTCAAGTTTAAGTGAACTAAGAGCCCCATTGTTAATACTTTAACGGAAATTATTTGTAACTTGCGACAAGTAGAACAATGAATGGAACAGGTGGACGGTTGAAATCAATATATATATTGCATCTATATAGTCTAAGAAACATATATGCAAAGTATCGAAACAGTACCATTCGCCAATTTTTTGTTCTTCAAGTGTAAGTGAACAACGAGCCCCATTGTTAATCCTTTAAAGGAAATTATTTGTAAATTTCGACAAGTAGAACAATGATTGGAACACGTAGACGGTTGAAATCTTTGTATATATTGCTTCCATATAGTCTAAGAAACATATATGCAAAGCATCCAAACAGTACCATTCGCCAATTTTTTGTTCTTCAAATTTAAGTGAACAATGAGCCCCAATGGTTAATCCATTATCGGAAATTATTTGTAACTTTCTACAAGTAGAACAATAAATAGAACAGGTAGACGGGTGAAATCTTTCTATATATTGCTTCTATATAGTCTAAGAAACATATATGCAAAGCATCCAACCCGTACCATTCGCCAATTTATTGTTCTTCAAGTTTAAGTGAACTTTGATCCCCATTGTTAATCCTTTAACGGAAATTATTTGTAACTTTCGACTAGTAAAACAATGAATGGAACAGGTAGACGGTTGAAATCTTTGTATATATTGCTTCTATATTGCCTAAGAAACATATATGCAAAGCATCCAAACAGTACAATTCGCCAGTTTATTGTTCTTCAAGTTTAAGTGAACTACGATTCCCATTGTTAATCCTTTAACGGAAATTATTTGTAACTTTCGACAAGTAAAACAATGAATGGAACAGGTAGACTGTTGAAATCATTGTATATATTGCTTCTATATAGTCTAAGAAACATATATGCAAAGCGTCCAAACAGTACAATTCGCCAGTTATTTGATCGTCAAGTTTAAGTGAACTAAGAGCCCCATTGTTAATACTTTAACGGAAATTATTTGTAACTTGCGACAAGTAGAACAATGAATGGAACAGGTGGACGGTTGAAATCAATATATATATTGCATCTATATAGTCTAAGAAACATATATGCAAAGTATCGAAACAGTACCATTCGCCAATTTTTTGTTCTTCAAGTGTAAGTGAACAACGAGCCCCATTGTTAATCCTTTAAAGGAAATTATTTGTAAATTTCGACAAGTAGAACAATGATTGGAACACGTAGACGGTTGAAATCTTTGTATATATTGCTTCCATATAGTCTAAGAAACATGTACGCAAAGCATCCAAACAGTACCATTCGCCAATTATTTGATCTTCAAGTTTAAGTGAACTACGAGCCCCATTGTTAATCCTTTAAAGGAAATTATTTGTAAATTTCGACAAGTAGAACAATGAATAGAACAGGTAGACGGTTGAAATCTATGTATATATTGCTTCTATATAATCTAAGAAACATATATGCAAAGCATCCAAACAGTACAATTCGCCAATTATTTGATCTTCAAATTTAAGTGAATTACGAGCCCCATTGTTAATCCTTTAAAGGAAATTATTTGTAATTTTCGACAAGTAGAACAATGAATGGAACAGGTAGACGGTTGAAATATTTGTATATATTGCTTCTATATAATATAAGAAACATATATTCAAAGCATCCAAACAGTACCATCCGCCAATTTTTTGTTCTTCAAGTTTAAGTGAACTACGAGCCCCATTGTTAATCCTTTAAAGGAAATTATTTGTAAATTTCGGCAAGTAGAACAATGAATGGAATAGGTAGACGGTTGAAATCATTG
Source organism: Cerceris ruficornis (assembly GCA_963989415.1). Classification (NCBI taxonomy): domain Eukaryota; kingdom Metazoa; phylum Arthropoda; class Insecta; order Hymenoptera; family Crabronidae; genus Cerceris; species Cerceris ruficornis. Next base: position 1,607,362 of record CAXDIW010000301.1, on the reverse strand, counting down.
TATATATTGCTACTATATAGTCTAAGAAACATATATGCAAAGCATCCAAACAGTACCATTCGCCAATTTTTTGTTCTTCAAATTTAAGTGAACAATGAGCCCCAATGGTTAATCCATTATCGGAAATTATTTGTAACTTTCTACAAGTAGAACAATAAATAGAACAGGTAGACGGGTGAAATCTTTCTATATATTGCTTCTATATAGTCTAAGAAACATATATGCAAAGCATCCAACCCGTACCATTCGCCAATTTATTGTTCTTCAAGTTTAAGTGAACTTTGATCCCCATTGTTAATCCTTTAACGGAAATTATTTGTAACTTTCGACTAGTAAAACAATGAATGGAACAGGTAGACGGTTGAAATCTTTGTATATATTGCTTCTATATAGCCTAAGAAACATATATGCAAAGCATCCAAACAGTACAATTCGCCAGTTTATTGTTCTTCAAGTTTAAGTGAACTACGATTCCCATTGTTAATCCTTTAACGGAAATTATTTGTAACTTTCGACAAGTAAAACAATGAATGGACCAGGTAGACGGTTCAGATCTTTGTATATATTGCTTCTATATAGTCTAAGAAACATATATGCAAAGCATCCAAACAGTACCTTTCACCAATTTTTTGTTCTTCAAGTTTAAGAGAACAACGAGCCCCATTGTTAATCCTTTAAAGGAAATTATTTGTAAATTTCGACAAGTAGAACAATGATTGGAACACGTAGACGGTTGAAATCTTTGTATATATTGCTTCCATATAGTCTAAGAAACATATATGCAAAGCATCCAAACAGTACAATTCGCCAATTTTTTGTTCTTCAAGTTTAAGTGAACTACGAGCCCCATTGTTAATCCTTTAAAGGAAATTATTTGTAAATTTCGACAAGAAGAACAATGAATGGAACAGGTAGACTGTTGAAATCATTGTATATATTGCTTCTATATAGTCTAAGAATCATATATGCAAAGCATCCAAACAGTACCCTTCGCCAATTTTTTTGTTTACAAATTTAAGTGAACTACGAGCCCTATTGTTAATCCTTTAACGGAAATTAATTGTAACTCTCTACAAGTAGAACAATGATTGGAACACGTAGACGGTTGAAATCTTTGTATATATTGCTTCCATATAGTCTAAGAAACATATATGCAAAGCATCCAAACAGTACAATTCGCCAATTTTTTGTTCTTCAAGTTTAAGTAAACTACGATCCCCATTGTTAATCCCTTAACGGAAATTATTTGTAACTTTCGACAAGCAGAACAATGAATGGAACATGTAGACTGTTGAAATCATTGTATATATTGCTTCTATATAGTCTAAGAAACATATATGCAAAGCATCCAAACAGTACAATTCGACAATTTTTTGTTCTTCAAGTTTAGTGAACAATGAGCCCCAATGGTTAATCCTTTATCGGAAATTATTTGTAATTTTCGACAAGTAGAACAATGAATGGAACAGGTAGACGGTTGAAATCTTTGTATATATTGCTTCAATATAGTCTAAGAAACATATATGCAAAGCATCCAAACAGTACAATTCGCCAATTGTTTGTTCTTCAAGTTTAAGTGAACTACGAGCCCCATTGTTAATCCTTTAGCGGAAATTAATTGTAACTTTCTACAAGTAGAACAATGATTGGAACACGTAGACGGTTGAAATCTTTGTATATATTGCTTCCATATAGACTAAGAAACATGTACGCAAAGCAACCAAACAGTACCATTCGCCAATTTTTTGTTCTTCAAGTTTAAATGAACAATGAGCCCCAAAGGTTAATCCTTTGTCGGAAATTACTTGTAACTTTCGACAAGTAGCACAATGAATGGAACAGGTAGACGGTTGAAATCTTTGTATATATTGCTTCCATATAGTCTAAGAAACATATATGCAAAGCATCCAAACAGTACAATCCGCCAATTTTTTGTTCTTCAAGTTTAAGTGAACAATGAGCCCCAATGGTTAATCCTTTATCGGAAATTATTTGTAACTTTCGACAAGTAGAACAATGAATGGAACAGGTAGACGGTTGAAATATTTGTATATATTGCTTCCGTATAGTCTAAGAAACCTATATGCAAAGCATCCAAACAGTACAATTCGCCAATTTTTTGTTCTTCAAGTTTAAGTGAACTACGAGCCCCATTGTTAATCCTTTAAAGGATATTATTTGTAAATTTCGACAAGTAGAACAATGAATGGATCAGGTAGACGGTTGAAATCATTGTATATATGGCTTCTATATAATCTACGAAACATATATGCAAAGCATTCAAACAGTACAATTCGCCAATTTTTTGTTCTTCAAGTTTTATGTGAACTACGAGCCCCATTGTTAATCCTTTAAGGGAAATTAATTGTAACTTTCTACAAGTAGAACAATGATTGGAACACGTAGACGGTTGAAATCTTTGTATATATTGCTTCCATATAGTCTAAGAAACATATATGCAAAGCATCCAAACAGTACCATTCGCCAATTTTTTGTTCTTCAAGTTTAAGTGAACTACGAGCCCCATTGTTAATCCTTTAAAGGAAATTATTTGTAAATTTCGACAAGTAGAACAATGAATGGAACAGGTAGACTGTTGAATTCATTGTACTTATTGCTTCTATATAGTCTAAGAAACATATATGCATAGCGTCCAAACAGTACAATTCGCCAATTTTTTGTTCTTCAAGTTTAAGTGAACAATGAGCCCCAATGGTTAATCCTTTATCGGAAATTATTTGTAACTTTCTACAAGTAGAACAATGAATGGATCAGGTAGACGGTTGAAATCATTGTATATATGGCTTCTATATAGTCTAAGAAACATATATGCAAAGCATCCAAACAGTACCATTCGCCAATTTTTTGTTCTTCAAGTTTAAGTGAACAATGAGCCCCAATGGTTAATCCTTTATCGGAAATTATTTGTAAGTTTCGACAAGTAGAAAAATGAATGGAACAGGTAGACGGTTGAAATCTTTGTATATATTTCTTCTATATAGTCTAAGAAACATATATGCAAAGCATCCAAACAGTACCATTCGCCAATTTTTTGTTCTTCAAGTTTAAGTGAACTACGAGCCCCATTGTTAATCCTTTAAAGGAAATTATTTGTAAATTTCGACAAGTAGAACAATGAATGGAACAGGTAGACTGTTGAAAGCATTGTATATATTGCTTCTATATAGTCTAAGAAACATATATGCAAAGCATCCAAACAGTACAATTCGCCAATTTTTTGTTCTTCAAGTTTAAGTAAACTACGATCCCCATTGTTAATCCTTTAACGGAAATTATTTGTAACTTTCGACAAGTAGAACAATGAATGAAACAGGTAGACTGTTGAAATCATTGTATATATTGCTTCTATATAGTCTAAGAAACATATATGCAAAGCGTCCAAACAGTACAATTCGCCAGTTATTTGATCGTCAAGTTTAAGTGAACTAAGAGCCCCATTGTTAATACTTTAACGGAAATTATTTGTAACTTGCGACAAGTAGAACAATGAATGGAACAGGTGGACGGTTGAAATCAATATATATATTGCTTCTATATAGTCTAAGAAACATATATGCAAAGTATCGAAACAGTACCATTCGCCAATTTTTTGTTCTTCAAGTGTAAGTGAACAACGAGCCCCATTGTTAATCCTTTAAAGGAAATTATTTGTAAATTTCGACAAGTAGAACAATGATTGGAACACGTAGACGGTTGAAATCTTTGTATATATTGCTTCCATATAGTCTAAGAAACATGTACGCAAAGCATCCAAACAGTACCATTCGCCAATTATTTGATCTTCAAGTTTAAGTGAACTACGAGCCCCATTGTTAATCCTTTAAAGGAAATTATTTGTAAATTTCGACAAGTAGAACAATGAATAGAACAGGTAGACGGTTGAAATCTATGTATATATTGCTTCTATATAATCTAAGAAACATATATGCAAAGCATCCAAACAGTACCATCCGCCAATTTTTTGTTCTTCAAGTTTAAGTGAACTACGAGCCCCATTGTTAATCCTTTAAAGGAAATTATTTGTAAATTTCGGCAAGTAGAACAATGAATGGAATAGGTAGACGGTTGAAATCATTGTATATATTGCTACTATATAGTCTAAGAAACATATATGCAAAGCATCCAAACAGTACCATTCGCCAATTTTTTGTTCTTCAAATTTAAGTGAACAATGAGCCCCAATGGTTAATCCATTATCGGAAATTATTTGTAACTTTCTACAAGTAGAACAATAAATAGAACAGGTAGACGGGTGAAATCTTTCTATATATTGCTTCTATATAGTCTAAGAAACATATATGCAAAGCATCCAACCCGTACCATTCGCCAATTTATTGTTCTTCAAGTTTAAGTGAACTTTGATCCCCATTGTTAATCCTTTAACGGAAATTATTTGTAACTTTCGACTAGTAAAACAATGAATGGAACAGGTAGACGGTTGAAATCTTTGTATATATTGCTTCTATATAGTCTAAGAAACATATATGCAAAGCATCCAAACAGTACAATTCGCCAGTTTATTGTTCTTCAAGTTTAAGTGAACTACGATTCCCATTGTTAATCCTTTAACGGAAATTATTTGTAACTTTCGACAAGTAAAACAATGAATGGACCAGGTAGACGGTTCAGATCTTTGTATATATTGCTTCTATATAGTCTAAGAAACATATATGCAAAGCATCCAAACAGTACCATTCACCAATTTTTTGTTCTTCAAGTTTAAGAGAACAACGAGCCCCATTGTTAATCCTTTAAAGGAAATTATTTGTAAATTTCGACAAGTAGAACAATGATTGGAACACGTAGACGGTTGAAATCTTTGTATATATTGCTTCCATATAGTCTAAGAAACATATATGCAAAGCATCCAAACAGTACAATTCGCCAATTTTTTGTTCTTCAAGTTTAAGTGAACTACGAGCCCCATTGTTAATCCTTTAAAGGAAATTATTTGTAAATTTCGACAAGAAGAACAATGAATGGAACAGGTAGACTGTTGAAATCATTGTATATATTGCTTCTATATAGTCTAAGAATCATATATGCAAAGCATCCAAACAGTACCCTTCGCCAATTTTTTTGTTTACAAATTTAAGTGAACTACGAGCCCTATTGTTAATCCTTTAACGGAAATTAATTGTAACTCTCTACAAGTAGAACAATGATTGGAACACGTAGACGGTTGAAATCTTTGTATATATTGCTTCCATATAGTCTAAGAAACATATATGCAAAGCATCCAAACAGTACAATTCGCCAATTTTTTGTTCTTCAAGTTTAAGTAAACTACGATCCCCATTGTTAATCCCTTAACGGAAATTATTTGTAACTTTCGACAAGCAGAACAATGAATGGAACATGTAGACGGTTGAAATCATTGTATATATTGCTTCTATATAGTCTAAGAAACATATATGCAAAGCATCCAAACAGTACAATTCGACAATTTTTTGTTCTTCAAGTTTAGTGAACAATGAGCCCCAATGGTTAATCCTTTATCGGAAATTATTTGTAATTTTCGACAAGTAGAACAATGAATGGAACAGGTAGACGGTTGAAATCTTTGTATATATTGCTTCAATATAGTCTAAGAAACATATATGCAAAGCATCCAAACAGTACAATTCGCCAATTGTTTGTTCTTCAAGTTTAAGTGAACTACGAGCCCCATTGTTAATCCTTTAGCGGAAATTAATTGTAACTTTCTACAAGTAGAACAATGATTGGAACACGTAGACGGTTGAAATCTTTGTATATATTGCTTCCATATAGACTAAGAAACATGTACGCAAAGCAACCAAACAGTACCATTCGCCAATTTTTTGTTCTTCAAGTTTAAATGAACAATGAGCCCCAAAGGTTAATCCTTTGTCGGAAATTACTTGTAACTTTCGACAAGTAGCACAATGAATGGAACAGGTAGACGGTTGAAATCTTTGTATATATTGCTTCCATATAGTCTAAGAAACATATATGCAAAGCATCCAAACAGTACAATCCGCCAATTTTTTGTTCTTCAAGTTTAAGTGAACAATGAGCCCCAATGGTTAATCCTTTATCGGAAATTATTTGTAACTTTCGACAAGTAGAACAATGAATGGAACAGGTAGACGGTTGAAATATTTGTATATATTGCTTCCGTATAGTCTAAGAAACCTATATGCAAAGCATCTAAACAGTAAAATTCGCCAATTTTTTGATCTTCAAGTTTAAGTGAACAATGAGCCCCATTGTTAATCCTTTATCGGAAATTATTTGTAACTTTCGACAAGTAGAACAATGAATGGAAAAGGTAGACGGTTGAAATCTTTGTATATATTGCTTCTATATAGTCTAAGAAACATATATGCAAAGCATCCAAACAGTACAATTCGCCAATTTTTTGTTCTTCAAGTTTAAGTGAACTACGAGCCCCATTGTTAATCCTTTAAAGGATATTATTTGTAAATTTCGACAAGTAGAACAATGAATGGATCAGGTAGACGGTTGAAATCATTGTATATATGGCTTCTATATAATCTACGAAACATATATGCAAAGCATCCAAACAGTACAATTCGCCAATTTTTTGTTCTTCAAGTTTTATGTGAACTACGAGCCCCATTGTTAATCCTTTAAGGGAAATTAATTGTAACTTTCTACAAGTAGAACAATGATTGGAACACGTAGACGGTTGAAATCTTTGTATATATTGCTTCCATATAGTCTAAGAAACATATATGCAAAGCATCCAAACAGTACAATTCGCCAATTTTTTGTTCTTCAAGTTTAAGTAAACTACGATCCCCATTGTTAATCCCTTAACGGAAATTATTTGTAACTTTCGACAAGCAGAACAATGAATGGAACATGTAGACGGTTGAAATCATTGTATATATTGCTTCTATATAGAATAAGAAACATATATGCAAAGCATCCAAACAGTACAATTCGACAATTTTTTGTTCTTCAAGTTTAGTGAACAATGAGCCCCAATGGTTAATCCTTTATCGGAAATTATTTGTAATTTTCGACAAGTAGAACAATGAATGGAACAGGTAGACGGTTGAAATCTTTGTATATATTGCTTCAATATAGTCTAAGAAACATATATGCAAAGCATCCAAACAGTACAATTCGCCAATTGTTTGTTCTTCAAGTTTAAGTGAACTACGAGCCCCATTGTTAATCCTTTAGCGGAAATTAATTGTAACTTTCTACAAGTAGAACAATGATTGGAACACGTAGACGGTTGAAATCTTTGTATATATTGCTTCCATATAGACTAAGAAACATGTACGCAAAGCAACCAAACAGTACCATTCGCCAATTTTTTGTTCTTCAAGTTTAAATGAACAATGAGCCCCAAAGGTTATTCCTTTGTCGGAAATTACTTGTAACTTTCGACAAGTAGCACAATGAATGGAACAGGTAGACGGTTGAAATCTTTGTATATATTGCTTCCATATAGTCTAAGAAACATATATGCAAAGCATCCAAACAGTACAATCCGCCAATTTTTTGTTCTTCAAGTTTAAGTGAACAATGAGCCCCAATGGTTAATCCTTTATCGGAAATTATTTGTAACTTTCGACAAGTAGAACAATGAATGGAACAGGTAGACGGTTGAAATATTTGTATATATTGCTTCCGTATAGTCTAAGAAACCTATATGCAAAGCATCCAAACAGTACAATTCGCCAATTTTTTGTTCTTCAAGTTTAAGTGAACTACGAGCCCCATTGTTAATCCTTTAAAGGATATTATTTGTAAATTTCGACAAGTAGAACAATGAATGGATCAGGTAGACGGTTGAAATCATTGTATATATGGCTTCTATATAATCTACGAAACATATATGCAAAGCATCCAAACAGTACAATTCGCCAATTTTTTGTTCTTCAAGTTTTATGTGAACTACGAGCCCCATTGTTAATCCTTTAAGGGAAATTAATTGTAACTTTCTACAAGTAGAACAATGATTGGAACAGGTAGACTGTTGAATTCATTGTACTTATTGCTTCTATATAGTCTAAGAAACATATATGCATAGCGTCCAAACAGTACAATTCGCCAATTTTTTGTTCTTCAAGTTTAAGTGAACAATGAGCCCCAATGGTTAATCCTTTATCGGAAATTATTTGTAACTTTCTACAAGTAGAACAATGAATGGATCAGGTAGACGGTTGAAATCATTGTATATATGGATTCTATATAGTCTAAGAAACATATATGCAAAGCATCCAAACTGTACCATTCGCCAATTTTTTGTTCTTCAAGTTTAAGTGAACAATGAGCCCCAATGGTTAATCCTTTATCGGAAATTATTTGTAAGTTTCGACAAGTAGAAAAATGAATGGAACAGGTAGACGGTTGAAATCTTTGTATATATTGCTTCTATATAGTCTAAGAAACATATATGCAAAGCATCCAAACAGTACCATTCGCCAATTTTTTGTTCTTCAAGTTTAAGTGAACTACGAGCCCCATTGTTAATCCTTTAAAGGAAATTATTTGTAAATTTCGACAAGTAGAACAATGAATGGAACAGGTAGACTGTTGAAAGCATTGTATATATTGCTTCTATATAGTCTAAGAAACATATATGCAAAGCATCCAAACAGTACAATTCGCCAATTTTTTGTTCTTCAAGTTTAAGTAAACTACGATCCCCATTGTTAATCCTTTAACGGAAATTATTTGTAACTTTCGACAAGTAGAACAATGAATGGAACAGGTAGACGGTTGAAATCATTGTATATATTGCTTCTATATAGTCTAAGAAACATATATGCAAAGCATCCAAACAGTACAATTCGACAATTTTTTGTTCTTCAAGTTTAAGTGAACAATGAGCCCCAATGGTTAATCCGTTATCGGAAATGATTTGTAATTTTCGACAAGTAGAACAATGAATGGAACAGGTAGACGGTTGAAATCTTTGTATATATTGCTTCTATATAGTCTAAGAAACATATATGCAAAGCATCCAAACAGTACCATTCGCCAATTTTTTGTTCTTCAAGTTAAAGTGAACTACGAGCCCCATTGTTAATCCTTTAAAGGAAATTATTTGTAAATTTCGACAATTAGAACAATGAATGGAACAGGTAGACTGTTGAAATCATTGTATATATTGCTTCTATATAGTCTAAGAAACATATATGCAAAGCATCCAAACAGTACCATTCGCCAATTTTTTGTTCTTCAAGTTTAAGTGAACTACGAGCCCCATTGTTAATCCTTTAGCGGAAATTAATTGTAACTTTCTACAAGTAGAACAATGATTGGAACACGTAGACGGTTGAAATCTTTGTATATATTGCTTCCATATAGACTAAGAAACATGTACGCAAAGCAACCAAACAGTACCATTCGCCAATTTTTTGTTCTTCAAGTTTAAATGAACAATGAGCCCCAAAGGTTAATCCTTTGTCGGAAATTACTTGTAACTTTCGACAAGTAGCACAATGAATGGAACAGGTAGACGGTTGAAATCTTTGTATATATTGCTTCCATATAGTCTAAGAAACATATATGCAAAGCATCCAAACAGTACAATCCGCCAATTTTTTGTTCTTCAAGTTTAAGTGAACAATGAGCCCCAATGGTTAATCCTTTATCGGAAATTATTTGTAACTTTCGACAAGTAGAACAATGAATGGAACAGGTAGACGGTTGAAATATTTGTATATATTGCTTCCGTATAGTCTAAGAAACCTATATGCAAAGCATCCAAACAGTACAATTCGCCAATTTTTTGTTCTTCAAGTTTAAGTGAACTACGAGCCCCATTGTTAATCCTTTAAAGGATATTATTTGTAAATTTCGACAAGTAGAACAATGAATGGATCAGGTAGACGGTTGAAATCATTGTATATATGGCTTCTATATAATCTACGAAACATATATGCAAAGCATCCAAACAGTACAATTCGCCAATTTTTTGTTCTTCAAGTTTTATGTGAACTACGAGCCCCATTGTTAATCCTTTAAGGGAAATTAATTGTAACTTTCTACAAGTAGAACAATGATTGGAACACGTAGACGGTTGAAATCTTTGTATATATTGCTTCCATATAGTCTAAGAAACATATATGCAAAGCATCCAAACAGTACCATTCGCCAATTTTTTGTTCTTCAAGTTTAAGTGAACTACGAGCCCCATTGTTAATCCTTTAAAGGAAATTATTTGTAAATTTCGACAAGTAGAACAATGAATGGAACAGGTAGACTGTTGAATTCATTGTACTTATTGCTTCTATATAGTCTAAGAAACATATATGCATAGCGTCCAAACAGTACAATTCGCCAATTTTTTGTTCTTCAAGTTTAAGTGAACAATGAGCCCCAATGGTTAATCCTTTATCGGAAATTATTTGTAACTTTCTACAAGTAGAACAATGAATGGATCAGGTAGACGGTTGAAATCATTGTATATATGGCTTCTATATAGTCTAAGAAACATATATGCAAAGCATCCAAGCAGTACCATTCGCCAATTTTTTGTTCTTCAAGTTTAAGTGAACAATGAGCCCCAATGGTTAATCCTTTATCGGAAATTATTTGTAAGTTTCGACAAGTAGAAAAATGAATGGAACAGGTAGACGGTTGAAATCTTTGTATATATTGCTTCTATATAGTCTAAGAAACATATATGCAAAGCATCCAAACAGTACCATTCGCCAATTTTTTGTTCTTCAAGTTTAAGTGAACTACGAGCCCCATTGTTAATCCTTTAAAGGAAATTATTTGTAAATTTCGACAAGTAGAACAATGAATGGAACAGGTAGACTGTTGAAAGCATTGTATATATTGCTTCTATATAGTCTAAGAAACATATATGCAAAGCATCCAAACAGTACAATTCGCCAATTTTTTGTTCTTCAAGTTTAAGTAAACTACGATCCCCATTGTTAATCCTTTAACGGAAATTATTTGTAACTTTCGACAAGTAGAACAATGAATGGAACAGGTAGACGGTTGAAATCATTGTATATATTGCTTCTATATAGTCTAAGAAACATATATGCAAAGCATCCAAACAGTACAATTCGACAATTTTTTGTTCTTCAAGTTTAAGTGAACAATGAGCCCCAATGGTTAATCCGTTATCGGAAATGATTTGTAATTTTCGACAAGTAGAACAATGAATGGAACAGGTAGACGGTTGAAATCTTTGTATATATTGCTTCTATATAGTCTAAGAAACATATATGCAAAGCATCCAAACAGTACCATTCGCCAATTTTTTGTTCTTCAAGTTTAAGTGAACTACGAGCCCCATTGTTAATCCTTTAAAGGAAATTATTTGTAAATTTCGACAAATAGAACAATGAATGGAACAGGTAGACTGTTGAAATCATTGTATATATTGCTTCTATATAGTCTAAGAAACATATATGCAAAGCATCCAAACAGTACCATTCGCCAATTTTTTGTTCTTCAAGTTTAAGTGAACTACGAGCCCCATTGTTAATCCTTTAAAGGAAATTATTTGTAAATTTCGACAAGTAGAACAATGAATGGAACAGGTAGACTGTTGAAATCATTGTATATATTGCTTCTATATAGTCTAAGAAACATATATGCAAAGCATCCAAACAGTACAATTCGCCAATTTTTTGTTCTTCAAGTTTAAGTGAACAATGAGCCCCAATGGTTAATCCTATATCGGAAATTATTTGTAACTTTTGACAAGTAAAACAATGAATGGAACAGGTAGACGCTTGAAATCTTTGTATATATTGCTTCTATATAATCTAAGAAACATATATGCAAAGCATCCAAACAGTACAATTCGCCAATTATTTCATCTTCATGTTTAAGTGAACAACGAGCCCCATTGTTAATACTTTAACGGAAATTATTTGTAACTTCCGACAAGTAGAACAATGAATGGAACAGGTAGACGGTTGAAATCAATGTATATATTGCTTCTATATAGTCTAAGAAACATATATGCAAAGCATCCAAACAGTACCATTCGCCAATTCTTTGTTCTTCAAGTTTAAGTGAACAATGAGCCCCATTGTTAATCCTTTATCGGAAATTATTTGTAACTTTCGACAAGTAGAACAATGAATGGATGAGGTAGACGGTTGAAATCATTGTATATATTGCTTCTATATAATCTACGAAACATATATACAAAGCATCCAAACAGTACAATTCGCCAATTTTTTGTTCTTCAAGTTTAAGTGAACAATGAACCCCAATGCTTAATCCTTTAAAGGAAATTATTTGTAAATTTCGACAAGTACAACAATGAATGGAACAGGTAGACGGTTGAAATCTTTGTATATATTGCTTCTATATAGTCTAAGAAACATATATGCAAAGCATCCAAACAGTACAATTCGCCAATTTTTTCTTCTTCAAGTTTAAGTGAACAATGAGCCCCAATGGTTAATCCTATATCGGAAATTATTTGTAACTTTTGACAAGTAAAACAATGAATGGAACAGGTAGACGCTTGAAATCTTTGTATATATTGCTTCTATATAGTCTAAGAAACATATATGCAAAGCATCCAAACAGTACAATTCGACAATTTTTTGTTCTTCAAGTTTAGTAAACAATGAGCCCCAATGGTTAATGCTTTATCGGAAATTAGTTGTAATTTTCGACAAGTAGAACAATGAATGGAACAGGTAGACGGTTGAAATCGTTGTATATATTGCTTCTATATAGTCTAAGAAACATATATGCAAAGCATCCAAACAGTACAATTCGACAATTTTTTGTTCTTCAAGTTTAGTGAACAATGAGCTTCAATGGTTAATCCTTTATCGGAAATTATTTGTAATTTTCGACAAGTAGAACAATGAATGGAACAGGTAGACGGTTGATATCTTTGTATATATTGCTTCTATATAATCTAAGAAACATATATGCAAAGCATCCAAACAGTACAATTCGCCAATTATTTCATCTTCATGTTTAAGTGAACTACGAGCCCCATTGTTAATACTTTAACGGAAATTATTTGTAACTTGCGACAAGTAGAACAATGAGTGGAACAGGTAGACGGTTGAAATCAATGTATATATTGCTTCTATATAGTCAAAGAAACATATATGCAAAGCATCCAAACAGTACTATTCGCCAATTTTTTGTTCTTCAAGTTTAAGTGAACAATTAGCCCCAATGGTTAATCCTTTATCGGAAATTATTTGTAATTTTCGACAAGTAGAACAATGAATGGATCAGGTAGACGGTTGAAATCATTGTATATATTGCTTCTATATAGTCTAAGAAACATATATGCAAAGCATCCAAACAGTACTATTCGCCAATTTTTTGTACTTCAAGTTTAAGTAAACTACGATCCCCATTGTTAATCCCTTAACGGAAATTATTTGTAACTTTCGACAAGTAGAACAATGAATGGAACAGGTAGACGGTTGAAATCATTGTATATATTGCTTCTATATAGTCTAAGAAACATATATGCAAAGCATCCAAACAGTACAATTCGACAATCTTTGTTCTTCAAGTTTAGTGAACAATGAGCCCCAATGGTTAATCCTTTATCGGAAATTATTTGTAATTTTCGACAAGTAGAACAATGAATGGAACAGGTAGACGGTTGAAATCTTTGTATATATTGCTTCTATATAATCTAAGAAACATATATGCAAAGCATCCAAACAGTACAATTCGCCAATTATTTCATCTTCAAGTTTAAGTGAACTACGAGACCCATTGTTAATACTGTAACGGAAATTATTTGTAACTTCCGACAATTAGAACAATGAATGGAACAGGTAGACGGTTGAAATCAATGTATATATTGCTTCTATATAGTCTAAGAAACATATATGCAAAGCATCCAAACAGTACCATTCGCCAATTTCTTGTTCTTCAAGTTTAAGTAAACTACGATCCCCATTGTTAATCCCTTAACGGAAATTATTTGTAACTTTCGACAAGTAGAACAATGAATGGAACAGGTAGACGGTTGAAAACATTGTATATATTGCTTCTATATAGTCTAAGAAACATATATGCAAAGCATCCAAATAGTACAATTCGACAATTTATTGTTCTTCAAGTTTAAGTGAACAATGAGCCCCAATGGTTAATCCTTTATCGGAAATTATTTGTAATTTTCGACAAGTAGAACAATGAATGGAACAGGTAGACGGTTGAAATCTTTGTATATATTGCTTCTATATAATCTAAGAAACATATATGCAAAGCATCCAAACAGTACAATTCGCCAATTATTTCATCTTCATGTTTAAGTGAACAACGAGCCCCATTGTTAATACTTTAACGGAAATTATTTGTAACTTCCGACAAGTAGAACAATGAATGGAACAGGTAGACGGTTGAAATCATTGTATATATTGCTTCTATATAGTCTAAGAAACATATATGCAAAGCATCCAAACAGTACAATTCGACAATTTTTTGTTCTTCAAGTTTAAGTGAACAATGAGCCCCAATGGTTAATCCGTTATCGGAAATGATTTGTAACTTTTGACAAGTAGAACAATGAATGGAACAGGTAGACGGTTGAAATCTTTGTATATATTGCTTCTATATAGTCTAAGAAACATATATGCAAAGCATCCAAACAGTACCATTCGCCAATTTTTTGTTCTTCAAGTTTAAGTGAACTATGAGCCCCATTGTTAATCCTTTAAAGGAAATTATTTGTAAATTTCGACAAGTAGAACAATGAATGGAACAGGTAGACTGTTGAAATCATTGTATATATTGCTTCTATATAGTCTAAGAAACATATATGCAAAGCATCCAAACAGTACAATTCGCCAATTTTTTGTTCTTCAAGTTTAAGTAAACTACGATCCCCATTGTTAATCCCTTAACGGAAATTATTTGTAACTTTCGACAAGTAGAACAATGAATGGAACAGGTAGACGGTTGAAATCATTGTATATATTGCTTCTATATAGTCTAAGAAACATATATGCAAAGCATCCAAACAGTACAATTCGACAATTTTTTGTTCTTCAAGTTTAGTGAACAATGAGCCCCAATGGTTAATCCGTTATCGGAAATGATTTGTAACTTTCGACAAGTAGAACAATGAATGGAACAGGTAGACGGTTGAAATCTTTGTATATATTGCTTCTATATAGTCTTAGAAACATATATGCAAAGCATCCAAACAGTACCATTCGCCAATTTTTTGTTCTTAAAGTTTAAGTGAACTATGAGCCCCATTGTTAATCCTTTAAAGGAAATTATTTGTAAATTTCGACAAGTAGAAGAATGAATGGAACAGGTAGACTGTTGAAATCATTGTATATATTGCTTCTATATAGTCTAAGAAACATATATGCAAAGCATCGAAACAGTACAATTCGCCAATTTTTTGTTCTTCAAGTTTAAGAGAACAATGAGCCCCAATGGTTAATCCTTTATCGGAAATTATTTGTAACTTTCGCAAGTAGAACAATGAATGGAACAGGTAGGCGGGTGAAATCTTTGTATATATTACTTCTATATAGTCTAAGAAACATATATGCAAAGCATCCAAACAGTACCAGTCGCCAATTTTTTGTTCTTCAATTTTAAGTGAACAACGAGGCCCATTGATAATCATGAAACGGAAATTATTTGTTACTTTCGACAAGTAGAACAATGAATGGAACAGGTAGACGGTTGAAATCTTTGTATATATTGCTTCTATATAATCTAAGAAACATATATGCAAAGCATCCAAACAGTACAATTCGCCAATTATTTCATCTTCATGTTTAAGTGAACAACGAGCCCCATTGTTAATACTTTAACGGAAATTATTTGTAACTTCCGACAAGTAGAACAATGAATGGAACAGGTAGACGGTTGAAATCAATGTATATATTGCTTCTATATAGTCTAAGAAACATATATGCAAAGCATCCAAACAGTACCATTCGCCAATTCTTTGTTCTTCAAGTTTAAGTGAACAATGAGCCCCATTGTTAATCCTTTATCGGAAATTATTTGTAACTTTCGACAAGTAGAACAATGAATGGATCAGGTAGACGGTTGAAATCATTGTATATATTGCTTCTATATAATCTACGAAACATATATGCAAAGCATCCAAACAGTACAATTCGCCAATTTTTTGTTCTTCAAGTTTAAGTGAACAATGAGCCCCAATGCTTAATCCGTTATCGGATATTATTTGTAACTTTCGACAAGTAGAACAATGAATGGAACAGGTAGACGGTTGAAATCTTTGTTTATATTGCTTCTATATAGTCTAAGAAACATATATGCAAAGCATCCAAACAGTACCATTCGCCAATTTTTTGTTCTTCAAGTTTAAGTGAACTACGAGCCCCATTGTTAATCCTTTAAAGGAAATTATTTGTAAATTTCGACAAGTAGAACAATGAATGGAACAGGTAGACGGTTGAAATCTTTGTATATATTGCTTCTATATAGTCTAAGAAACATATATGCAAAGCATCCAAACAGTACCATTCGCCAATTTTTTGTTCTTCAAGTTTAAGTGAACTATGAGCCCCATTGTTAATCCTTTAAAGGAAATTATTTGTAAATTTCGACAAGTAGAACAATGAATGGAACAGGTAGACTGTTGAAATCATTGTATATATTGCTTCTATATAGTCTAAGAAACATATATGCAAAGCATCCAAACAGTACAATTCGCCAATTTTTTGTTCTTCAAGTTTAAGTAAACTACGATCCCCATTGTTAATCCCTTAACGGAAATTATTTGTAACTTTCGACAAGTAGAACAATGAATGGAACAGGTAGACGGTTGAAATCATTGTATATATTGCTTCTATATAGTCTAAGAAACATATATGCAAAGCATCCAAACAGTACAATTCGACAATTTTTTGTTCTTCAAGTTTAGTGAACAATGAGCCCCAATGGTTAATCCGTTATCGGAAATGATTTGTAACTTTCGACAAGTAGAACAATGAATGGAACAGGTAGACGGTTGAAATCTTTGTATATATTGCTTCTATATAGTCTTAGAAACATATATGCAAAGCATCCAAACAGTACCATTCGCCAATTTTTTGTTCTTAAAGTTTAAGTGAACTATGAGCCCCATTGTTAATCCTTTAAAGGAAATTATTTGTAAATTTCGACAAGTAGAAGAATGAATGGAACAGGTAGACTGTTGAAATCATTGTATATATTGCTTCTATATAGTCTAAGAAACATATATGCAAAGCATCGAAACAGTACAATTCGCCAATTTTTTGTTCTTCAAGTTTAAGAGAACAATGAGCCCCAATGGTTAATCCATTATCGGAAATTATTTGTAACTTTCGCAAGTAGAACAATGAATGGAACAGGTAGGCGGGTGAAATCTTTGTATATATTACTTCTATATAGTCTAAGAAACATATATGCAAAGCATCCAAACAGTACCAGTCGCCAATTTTTTGTTCTTCAATTTTAAGTGAACAACGAGGCCCATTGATAATCATGAAACGGAAATTATTTGTAACTTTCGACAAGTAGAACAATGAATGGAACAGGTAGACGGTTGAAATCTTTGTATATATTGCTTCTATATAATCTAAGAAACATATATGCAAAGCATCCAAACAGTACAATTCGACAATTATTTCATCTTCATGTTTAAGTGAACTACGAGCCCCATTGTTAATACTTTAACGGAAATTATTTGTAACTTCCGACAAGTAGAACAATGAATGGAACAGGTAGACGGTTGAAATCAATGTATATATTGCTTCTATATAGTCTAAGAAACATATATGCAAAGCATCCAAACAGTACCATTCGCCAATTTCTTGTACTTCAAGTTTAAGTGAACAATGAGCCCCAATGGTTAATCCATTATCGGTAATTATTTGTAACTTTCGACAAGTAGAACAATGAATGGAACAGGTAGACGGTTGAAATCTTTGTATATATTGCTTCTATATAGTCTAAGAAACATATATGCAAAGCATCCAAACAGTAGAATTCGCCAATTTATTGTTCTTCAAGTTTAAGTGAACTACGAGCCCCATTGTTAATCCTTTAAAGGAAATTATTTGTAAATTTCGACAAGTAGAACAATGAATGAAACACGTAGACGGTTGAAATCTTTGAATATATTGCTTCCATATAGTCTAAGAAACATGTACGCAAAGCATCCAAACAGTACCATTCGCCAATTTTTTGTTCTTCAAGTTTAAGTGAACTACGAGCCCCATTGTTAATCCTTCAAAGGAAATTATTTGTAAATTTCGACAAGTAGAACAATGAATGGAACAGGTAGACTGTTGAAATCAATGTATATATTGCTTCTATATAGTCTAAGAAACATATATGCAAAGCATCCAAACAGTACCATTCGCCAATTCTTTGTTCTTCAAGTTTAAGTGAACAATGAGCCCCATTGTTAATCCTTTATCGGAAATTATTTGTAACTTTCGACAAGTAGAACAATGAATGGATCAGGTAGACGGTTGAAATCATTGTATATATTGCTTCTATATAATCTACGAAACATATATGCAAAGCATCCAAACAGTACAATTCGCCAATTTTTTGTTCTTCAAGTTTAAGTGAACAATGAGCCCCAATGCTTAATCCGTTATCGGATATTATTTGTAACTTTCGACAAGTAGAACAATGAATGGAACAGGTAGACGGTTGAAATCTTTGTTTATATTGCTTCTATATAGTCTAAGAAACATATATGCCAATCATCCAAACAGTACCATTCGCCAATTTTTTGTTCTTCAAGTTTAAGTGAACTACGAGCCCCATTGTTAATCCTTTAAAGGAAATTATTTGTAAATTTCGACATGTAGAACAATGAATGGAACAGGTAGACGGTTGAAATCTTTGTATATATTGCTTCTATATAGTCTAAGAAACATATATGCAAAGCATCCAAACAGTACAATTCGCCAATTTTTTCTTCTTCAAGTTTAAGTGAACAATGAGCCCCAATGGTTAATCCTTTATCGGAAATTATTTGTAACTTTCGACAAGTAGAACAATGAATGGAACATGTAGACGCTTGAAATCTTTGTATATATTGCTTCTATATAGTCTAAGAAACATATATGCAAAGCATCCAAACAGTACAATTCGACAATTTTTTGTTCTTCAAGTTTAGTAAACAATGAGCCACAATGGTTAATCCTTTATCGGAAATTATTTGTAACTTGCGACAAGTAGAACAATGAGTGGAACAGGTAGACGGTTGAAATCAATGTATATATTGCTTCTATATAGTCAAAGATACATATATGCAAAGCATCCAAACAGTACCATTCGCCAATTTTTTGTTCTTCAAGTTTAGTGAACAATGAGCCCCAATGGTTAATCCTTTATCGGAAATTATTTGTAATTTTCGACAAGTAGAACAATGAATGGATCAGGTAGACGTTTGAAATCATTGTATATATTGCTTCTATATAGTCTAAGAAACATATATGCAAAGCATCCAAACAGTACAATTCGCCAATTTTTTGTTCTTCAAGTTTAAGTAAACTACGATCCCCATTGTTAATCCCTTACCGGAAATTATTTGTAACTTTCGACAAGTAGAACAATGAATGGAACAGGTAGACGGTTGAAATCATTGTATATATTGCTTCTATATAGACTAAGAAACATATATGCAAAGCATCCAAACAGTACAATTCGACAATCTTTGTTCTTCAAGTTTAGTGAACAATGAGCCCCAATGGTTAATCCTTTATCGGAAATTATTTGTAATTTTCGACAAGTAGAACAATGAATGGAACAGGTAGACGGTTGAAATCTTTGTATATATTGCTTCTATATAATCTAAGAAACATATATGCAAAGCATCCAAACAGTACAATTCGCCAATTATTTCATCTTCAAGTTTAAGTGAACTACGAGACCCATTGTTAATAATTTAACGCAAATTATTTGTAACTTGCGACAAGTAGAACAATGAGTGGAACAGGTAGACGGTTGAAATCAATGTATATATTGCTTCTATATAGTCTAAGAAACATATATGCAAAGCATCCAAACAGTACCATTCGCCAATTCTTTGTTCTTCAAGTTTAAGTGAACAATGAGCCCCATTGTTAATCCTTTATCGGAAATTATTTGTAACTTTCGACAAGTAGAACAATGAATGGATCAGGTAGACGGTTGAAATCATTGTATATATTGCTTCTATATAATCTACGAAACATATATGCAAAGCATCCAAACAGTACAATTCGCCAATTTTTTGTTCTTCAAGTTTAAGTGAACAATGAGCCCCAATGCTTAATCCGTTATCGGATATTATTTGTAACTTTCGACAAGTAGAACAATGAATGGAACAGGTAGACGGTTGAAATCTTTGTATATATTGCTTCTATATAATCTAAGAAACATATATGCAAAGCATCCAAACAGTACAATTCGCCAATTATTTCATCTTCAAGTTTAAGTGAACTACGAGACCCATTGTTAATAATTTAACGCAAATTATTTGTAACTTGCGACAAGTAGAACAATGAGTGGAACAGGTAGACGGTTGAAATCAATGTATATATTGCTTCTATATAGTCTAAGAAACATATATGCAAAGCATCCAAACAGTACCATTCGCCAATTCTTTGTTCTTCAAGTTTAAGTGAACAATGAGCCCCATTGTTAATCCTTTATCGGAAATTATTTGTAACTTTCGACAAGTAGAACAATGAATGGATCAGGTAGACGGTTGAAATCATTGTATATATTGCTTCTATATAATCTACGAAACATATATGCAAAGCATCCAAACAGTACAATTCGCCAATTTTTTGTTCTTCAAGTTTAAGTGAACAATGAGCCCCAATGCTTAATCCGTTATCGGATATTATTTGTAACTTTCGACAAGTAGAACAATGAATGGAACAGGTAGACGGTTGAAATCTTTGTTTATATTGCTTCTATATAGTCTAAGAAACATATATGCCAATCATCCAAACAGTACCATTCGCCAATTTTTTGTTCTTCAAGTTTAAGTGAACTACGAGCCCCATTGTTAATCCTTTAAAGGAAATTATTTGTAAATTTCGACATGTAGAACAATGAATGGAACAGGTAGACGGTTGAAATCTTTGTATATATTGCTTCTATATAGTCTAAGAAACATATATGCAAAGCATCCAAACAGTACAATTCGCCAATTTTTTCTTCTTCAAGTTTAAGTGAACAATGAGCCCCAATGGTTAATCCTTTATCGGAAATTATTTGTAACTTTCGACAAGTAGAACAATGAATGGAACATGTAGACGCTTGAAATCTTTGTATATATTGCTTCTATATAGTCTAAGAAACATATATGCAAAGCATCCAAACAGTACCATTCGCCAATTTCTTGTTCTTCAAGTTTAAGTAAACTACGATCCCCATTGTTAATCCCTTAACGGAAATTATTTGTAACTTTCGACAAGTAGAACAATGAATGGAACAGGTAGACGGTTGAAAACATTGTATATATTGCTTCTATATAGTCTAAGAAACATATATGCAAAGCATCCAAATAGTACAATTCGACAATTTATTGTTCTTCAAGTTTAAGTGAACAATGAGCCCCAATGGTTAATCCTTTATCGGAAATTATTTGTAATTTTCGACAAGTAGAACAATGAATGGAACAGGTAGACGGTTGAAATCTTTGTATATATTGCTTCTATATAATCTAAGAAACATATATGCAAAGCATCCAAACAGTACAATTCGCCAATTATTTCATCTTCATGTTTAAGTGAACAACGAGCCCCATTGTTAATACTTTAACGGAAATTATTTGTAACTTCCGACAAGTAGAACAATGAATGGAACAGGTAGACGGTTGAAATCTTTGTATATATTGCTTCTATATAGTCTAAGAAACATATATGCAAAGCATCCAAACAGTACCATTCGCCAATTTTTTGTTCTTCAAGTTTAAGTGAACTATGAGCCCCATTGTTAATCCTTTAAAGGAAATTATTTGTAAATTTCGACAAGTAGAACAATGAATGGAACAGGTAGACTGTTGAAATCATTGTATATATTGCTTCTATATAGTCTAAGAAACATATATGCAAAGCATCCAAACAGTACAATTCGCCAATTTTTTGTTCTTCAAGTTTAAGTAAACTACGATCCCCATTGTTAATCCCTTAACGGAAATTATTTGTAACTTTCGACAAGTAGAACAATGAATGGAACAGGTAGACGGTTGAAATCATTGTATATATTGCTTCTATATAGTCTAAGAAACATATATGCAAAGCATCCAAACAGTACAATTCGACAATTTTTTGTTCTTCAAGTTTAGTGAACAATGAGCCCCAATGGTTAATCCGTTATCGGAAATGATTTGTAACTTTCGACAAGTAGAACAATGAATGGAACAGGTAGACGGTTGAAATCTTTGTATATATTGCTTCTATATAGTCTTAGAAACATATATGCAAAGCATCCAAACAGTACCATTCGCCAATTTTTTGTTCTTAAAGTTTAAGTGAACTATGAGCCCCATTGTTAATCCTTTAAAGGAAATTATTTGTAAATTTCGACAAGTAGAAGAATGAATGGAACAGGTAGACTGTTGAAATCATTGTATATATTGCTTCTATATAGTCTAAGAAACATATATGCAAAGCATCGAAACAGTACAATTCGCCAATTTTTTGTTCTTCAAGTTTAAGAGAACAATGAGCCCCAATGGTTAATCCATTATCGGAAATTATTTGTAACTTTCGCAAGTAGAACAATGAATGGAACAGGTAGGCGGGTGAAATCTTTGTATATATTACTTCTATATAGTCTAAGAAACATATATGCAAAGCATCCAAACAGTACCAGTCGCCAATTTTTTGTTCTTCAATTTTAAGTGAACAACGAGGCCCATTGATAATCATGAAACGGAAATTATTTGTAACTTTCGACAAGTAGAACAATGAATGGAACAGGTAGACGGTTGAAATCTTTGTATATATTGCTTCTATATAATCTAAGAAACATATATGCAAAGCATCCAAACAGTACAATTCGACAATTATTTCATCTTCATGTTTAAGTGAACAATGAGCCCCAATGGTTAATCCATTATCGGTAATTATTTGTAACTTTCGACAAGTAGAACAATGAATGGAACAGGTAGACGGTTGAAATCTTTGTATATATTGCTTCTATATAGTCTAAGAAACATATATGCAAAGCATCCAAACAGTACCATTCGCCAATTTCTTGTTCTTCAAGTTTAAGTGAACTACGAGCCCCATTGTTAATCCTTTAAAGGAAATTATTTGTAAATTTCGACAAGTAGAACAATGAATGAAACACGTAGACGGTTGAAATCTTTGAATATATTGCTTCCATATAGTCTAAGAAACATGTACGCAAAGCATCCAAACAGTACCATTCGCCAATTTTTTGTTCTTCAAGTTTAAGTGAACTACGAGCCCCATTGTTAATCCTTCAAAGGAAATTATTTGTAAATTTCGACAAGTAGAACAATGAATGGAACAGGTAGACTGTTGAAATCAATGTATATATTGCTTCTATATAGTCTAAGAAACATATATGCAAAGCATCCAAACAGTACCATTCGCCAATTCTTTGTTCTTCAAGTTTAAGTGAACAATGAGCCCCATTGTTAATCCTTTATCGGAAATTATTTGTAACTTTCGACAAGTAGAACAATGAATGGATCAGGTAGACGGTTGAAATCATTGTATATATTGCTTCTATATAATCTACGAAACATATATGCAAAGCATCCAAACAGTACAATTCGCCAATTTTTTGTTCTTCAAGTTTAAGTGAACAATGAGCCCCAATGCTTAATCCGTTATCGGATATTATTTGTAACTTTCGACAAGTAGAACAATGAATGGAACAGGTAGACGGTTGAAATCTTTGTTTATATTGCTTCTATATAGTCTAAGAAACATATATGCCAATCATCCAAACAGTACCATTCGCCAATTTTTTGTTCTTCAAGTTTAAGTGAACTACGAGCCCCATTGTTAATCCTTTAAAGGAAATTATTTGTAAATTTCGACATGTAGAACAATGAATGGAACAGGTAGACGGTTGAAATCTTTGTATATATTGCTTCTATATAGTCTAAGAAACATATATGCAAAGCATCCAAACAGTACAATTCGCCAATTTTTTCTTCTTCAAGTTTAAGTGAACAATGAGCCCCAATGGTTAATCCTTTATCGGAAATTATTTGTAACTTTCGACAAGTAGAACAATGAATGGAACATGTAGACGCTTGAAATCTTTGTATATATTGCTTCTATATAGTCTAAGAAACATATATGCAAAGCATCCAAACAGTACAATTCGACAATTTTTTGTTCTTCAAGTTTAGTAAACAATGAGCCACAATGGTTAATCCTTTATCGGAAATTATTTGTAACTTGCGACAAGTAGAACAATGAGTGGAA
Organism: Cerceris ruficornis; assembly: GCA_963989415.1. Lineage (NCBI taxonomy): Eukaryota > Metazoa > Arthropoda > Insecta > Hymenoptera > Crabronidae > Cerceris > Cerceris ruficornis. Next base: position 1,582,982 of record CAXDIW010000301.1, on the reverse strand, counting down.
CAGGTAGACGGTTGAAATCAATGTATATATTGCTTCTATATAGTCAAAGATACATATATGCAAAGCATCCAAACAGTACCATTCGCCAATTTTTTGTTCTTCAAGTTTAGTGAACAATGAGCCCCAATGGTTAATCCTTTATCGGAAATTATTTGTAATTTTCGACAAGTAGAACAATGAATGGATCAGGTAGACGTTTGAAATCATTGTATATATTGCTTCTATATAGTCTAAGAAACATATATGCAAAGCATCCAAACAGTACAATTCGCCAATTTTTTGTTCTTCAAGTTTAAGTAAACTACGATCCCCATTGTTAATCCCTTACCGGAAATTATTTGTAACTTTCGACAAGTAGAACAATGAATGGAACAGGTAGACGGTTGAAATCATTGTATATATTGCTTCTATATAGACTAAGAAACATATATGCAAAGCATCCAAACAGTACAATTCGACAATCTTTGTTCTTCAAGTTTAGTGAACAATGAGCCCCAATGGTTAATCCTTTATCGGAAATTATTTGTAATTTTCGACAAGTAGAACAATGAATGGAACAGGTAGACGGTTGAAATCTTTGTATATATTGCTTCTATATAATCTAAGAAACATATATGCAAAGCATCCAAACAGTACAATTCGCCAATTATTTCATCTTCAAGTTTAAGTGAACTACGAGACCCATTGTTAATAATTTAACGCAAATTATTTGTAACTTGCGACAAGTAGAACAATGAGTGGAACAGGTAGACGGTTGAAATCAATGTATATATTGCTTCTATATAGTCTAAGAAACATATATGCAAAGCATCCAAACAGTACCATTCGCCAATTCTTTGTTCTTCAAGTTTAAGTGAACAATGAGCCCCATTGTTAATCCTTTATCGGAAATTATTTGTAACTTTCGACAAGTAGAACAATGAATGGATCAGGTAGACGGTTGAAATCATTGTATATATTGCTTCTATATAATCTACGAAACATATATGCAAAGCATCCAAACAGTACAATTCGCCAATTTTTTGTTCTTCAAGTTTAAGTGAACAATGAGCCCCAATGCTTAATCCGTTATCGGATATTATTTGTAACTTTCGACAAGTAGAACAATGAATGGAACAGGTAGACGGTTGAAATCTTTGTATATATTGCTTCTATATAGTCTAAGAAACATATATGCAAAGCATCCAAACAGTACCATTCGCCAATTTTTTGTTCTTCAAGTTTAAGTGAACTACGAGCCCCATTGTTAATCCTTTAAAGGAAATTATTTGTAAATTTCGACAAGTAAAACAATGAATGGAACAGGTAGACGCTTGAAATCTTTGTATATATTGCTTCTATATAGTCTAAGAAACATATATGCAAAGCATCCAAACAGTACAATTCGACAATTTTTTGTTCTTCAAGTTTAGTAAACAATGAGGCCCAATGGTTAATCCTTTATCGGAAATTAGTTGTAATTTTCGACAAGTAGAACAATGAATGGAACAGGTAGACGGTTGAAATCATTGTATATATTGCTTCTATATAGTCTAAGAAACATATATGCAAAGCATCCAAACAGTACAATTCGACAATTTTTTGTTCTTCAAGTTTAGTGAACAATGAGCTCCAATGGTTAATCCTTTATCGGAAATTATTTGTAATTTTCGACAAGTAGAACAATGAATGGAACAGGTAGACGGTTGATATCTTTGTATATATTGCTTCTATATAATCTAAGAAACATATATGCAAAGCATCCAAACAGTACAATTCGCCAATTATTTCATCTTCATGTTTAAGTGAACTACGAGCCCCATTGTTAATCCTTTAACGGAAATTATTTGTAACTTGCGACAAGTAGAACAATGAGTGGATCAGGTAGACGGTTGAAATCATTGTATATATTGCTTCTATATAGCCTACGAAACATATATGCAAAGCATCCAAACAGTACAATTCGCCAATTTTTTGTTCTTCAAGTTTAAGTGAACTACGAGCCACATTGTTAATCCTTTAAAGGAAATTATTTGTAAATTTCGACAAGTAGAACAATGAATGGATCAGGTAGACGGTTGAAATCATTGTATATATTGCTTCTATATAGCCTACGAAACATATATGCAAAGCATCCAAACAGTACAATTCGCCAATTTTTTGTTCTTCAAGTTTAAGTGAACTACGAGCCCCAATGGTTAATCCTTTATCGGAAATTAGTTGTAATTTTCGACAAGTAGAACAATGAATGGAACAGGTAGACGGTTGAAATCATTGTATATATTGCTTCTATATAGCCTACGAAACATATATGCAAAGCATCCAAACAGTACAATTCGCCAATTTTTTGTTCTTCAAGTTTAAGTGAACTACGAGCCCCATTGTTAATCCTTTAACGGAAATTAATTGTAACTTTCTACAAGTAGAACAATGATTGGAACACGCAGACGGTTGAAATCTTCGTATATATTGCTTCCATATAGTCTAAGAAACATATATGCAAAGCATCCAAACAGTACCATTCGCCAATTATTTCATCTTCATGTTTAAGAGAACTACGAGCCCCATTGTTAATACTTTAACGGAAATTATTTGTAACTTCCGACAAGTAGAACAATGAATGGAACAGGTAGACGGTTGAAATCAATGTATATATTGCTTCTATATAGTCTAAGAAACATATATGCAAATCATCCAAACAGTAACATTCGCCAATTTTTTGTTCATCAAGTTTAAGCGAACTACGAGCCCCATTGTTAATCCTTTAACGGAAATTATTTGTAACTTTCGACAAGTAGAACAATGAATGGAACATGTAGACGGTTGAAATCTTTGTATATATTGCGTCTATATAGTCTAAGAAACATAAATGCAAAGCATCCAAACAGTACCATTCGACAATTTTTTGTTCTTCAAGTTTAAGTGAACTACGATCCCCATTGTTAATCCCTTAACGGAAATTATTTGTAACTTTCGCCAAGTAGAACAATGAATGGAACAGGTAGACGGTTGAAATTCTTGTATATATTGCGTCTATATGGTCTAAGAAACATATATGCAAAGCATCCAAACAGTACAATTCGCCAATTTATTCTTCTTCAAGTTTAAGTGAACAACGAGCCCCATTGTTAATCCTTTAAAGGAAATTATTTGTAAATTTCGACAAGTAGAACAATGATTGGAACACGTAGACGGTTGAAATCTTTGTATATATTGCTTCCATATAGTCTAAGAAAGATGTACGCAAAACATCCAGACAGTACCATTCGCCAATTTTTTGTTCTTCAAGTTTAAGTGAACAATGAGCCCCAATGGTTAATCCTTTATCGGAAATTATTTGTAATTTTCGACAAGTAGTACAATGAATGGAACAGGTAGACGGTTGAAATCTTTGTATATATTGCTTCTATACAGTCTAAGAAACATATATGGAAAGCATCCAAACAGTACAATTCGCCAATTATTTGATCTTCAAGTTTAAGTGAACTACGAGCCCCATTGTTAATACTTTAACGGAAATTATTTGTAACTTGCGACAAGTAGAACAATGAATGGAACAGGTAGACGATTGAAATCAATGTATATATTGCTTCTATATAGTCTAAGAAACATATATGTAAAGCATCCAAACAGTACCATTCATCAATTCTTTGTTCTTCAAGTTTAAGTGAACAATGAGCCCCAATGGTTAATCCTTTATCGGAAATTATTTGTAACTTTCGACAAGTAGAACAATGAATGGAACAGGTAGACGGTTGAAATCTTTGTTTATATTGCTTCTATATAGTCTAAGAAACATATATGCAAAGCATCCAAACAGTACCATTCGCCAATTTTTTGTTCTTCAAGTTTAAGTGAACTACGAGCCCCATTGTTAATCCTTTAAAGGAAATTATTTGTAAATTTCGACAAGTAGAACAATGAATGGAACAGGTAGACGGTTGAAATCTTTGTATATATTGCTTCTATATAGTCTAAGAAACATATATGCAAAGCATCCAAACAGTACCATTCGCCAATTTTTTGTTCTTCAAGTTTAAGTGAACTATGAGCCCCATTGTTAATCCTTTAAAGGAAATTATTTGTAAATTTCGACAAGTAGAACAATGAATGGAACAGGTAGACTGTTGAAATCATTGTATATATTGCTTCTATATAGTCTAAGAAACATATATGCAAAGCATCCAAACAGTACAATTCGCCAATTTTTTGTTCTTCAAGTTTAAGTAAACTACGATCCCCATTGTTAATCCCTTAACGGAAATTATTTGTAACTTTCGACAAGTAGAACAATGAATGGAACAGGTAGACGGTTGAAATCATTGTATATATTGCTTCTATATAGTCTAAGAAACATATATGCAAAGCATCCAAACAGTACAATTCGACAATTTTTTGTTCTTCAAGTTTAGTGAACAATGAGCCCCAATGGTTAATCCGTTATCGGAAATGATTTGTAACTTTCGACAAGTAGAACAATGAATGGAACAGGTAGACGGTTGAAATCTTTGTATATATTGCTTCTATATAGTCTTAGAAACATATATGCAAAGCATCCAAACAGTACCATTCGCCAATTTTTTGTTCTTAAAGTTTAAGTGAACTATGAGCCCCATTGTTAATCCTTTAAAGGAAATTATTTGTAAATTTCGACAAGTAGAAGAATGAATGGAACAGGTAGACTGTTGAAATCATTGTATATATTGCTTCTATATAGTCTAAGAAACATATATGCAAAGCATCGAAACAGTACAATTCGCCAATTTTTTGTTCTTCAAGTTTAAGAGAACAATGAGCCCCAATGGTTAATCCATTATCGGAAATTATTTGTAACTTTCGCAAGTAGAACAATGAATGGAACAGGTAGGCGGGTGAAATCTTTGTATATATTACTTCTATATAGTCTAAGAAACATATATGCAAAGCATCCAAACAGTACCAGTCGCCAATTTTTTGTTCTTCAATTTTAAGTGAACAACGAGGCCCATTGATAATCATGAAACGGAAATTATTTGTAACTTTCGACAAGTAGAACAATGAATGGAACAGGTAGACGGTTGAAATCTTTGTATATATTGCTTCTATATAATCTAAGAAACATATATGCAAAGCATCCAAACAGTACAATTCGACAATTATTTCATCTTCATGTTTAAGTGAACTACGAGCCCCATTGTTAATACTTTAACGGAAATTATTTGTAACTTCCGACAAGTAGAACAATGAATGGAACAGGTAGACGGTTGAAATCAATGTATATATTGCTTCTATATAGTCTAAGAAACATATATGCAAAGCATCCAAACAGTACCATTCGCCAATTTCTTGTACTTCAAGTTTAAGTGAACAATGAGCCCCAATGGTTAATCCATTATCGGTAATTATTTGTAACTTTCGACAAGTAGAACAATGAATGGAACAGGTAGACGGTTGAAATCTTTGTATATATTGCTTCTATATAGTCTAAGAAACATATATGCAAAGCATCCAAACAGTAGAATTCGCCAATTTATTGTTCTTCAAGTTTAAGTGAACTACGAGCCCCATTGTTAATCCTTTAAAGGAAATTATTTGTAAATTTCGACAAGTAGAACAATGAATGAAACACGTAGACGGTTGAAATCTTTGAATATATTGCTTCCATATAGTCTAAGAAACATGTACGCAAAGCATCCAAACAGTACCATTCGCCAATTTTTTGTTCTTCAAGTTTAAGTGAACTACGAGCCCCATTGTTAATCCTTCAAAGGAAATTATTTGTAAATTTCGACAAGTAGAACAATGAATGGAACAGGTAGACTGTTGAAATCAATGTATATATTGCTTCTATATAGTCTAAGAAACATATATGCAAAGCATCCAAACAGTACCATTCGCCAATTCTTTGTTCTTCAAGTTTAAGTGAACAATGAGCCCCATTGTTAATCCTTTATCGGAAATTATTTGTAACTTTCGACAAGTAGAACAATGAATGGATCAGGTAGACGGTTGAAATCATTGTATATATTGCTTCTATATAATCTACGAAACATATATGCAAAGCATCCAAACAGTACAATTCGCCAATTTTTTGTTCTTCAAGTTTAAGTGAACAATGAGCCCCAATGCTTAATCCGTTATCGGATATTATTTGTAACTTTCGACAAGTAGAACAATGAATGGAACAGGTAGACGGTTGAAATCTTTGTTTATATTGCTTCTATATAGTCTAAGAAACATATATGCCAATCATCCAAACAGTACCATTCGCCAATTTTTTGTTCTTCAAGTTTAAGTGAACTACGAGCCCCATTGTTAATCCTTTAAAGGAAATTATTTGTAAATTTCGACATGTAGAACAATGAATGGAACAGGTAGACGGTTGAAATCTTTGTATATATTGCTTCTATATAGTCTAAGAAACATATATGCAAAGCATCCAAACAGTACAATTCGCCAATTTTTTCTTCTTCAAGTTTAAGTGAACAATGAGCCCCAATGGTTAATCCTTTATCGGAAATTATTTGTAACTTTCGACAAGTAGAACAATGAATGGAACATGTAGACGCTTGAAATCTTTGTATATATTGCTTCTATATAGTCTAAGAAACATATATGCAAAGCATCCAAACAGTACCATTCGCCAATTTCTTGTTCTTCAAGTTTAAGTAAACTACGATCCCCATTGTTAATCCCTTAACGGAAATTATTTGTAACTTTCGACAAGTAGAACAATGAATGGAACAGGTAGACGGTTGAAAACATTGTATATATTGCTTCTATATAGTCTAAGAAACATATATGCAAAGCATCCAAATAGTACAATTCGACAATTTATTGTTCTTCAAGTTTAAGTGAACAATGAGCCCCAATGGTTAATCCTTTATCGGAAATTATTTGTAATTTTCGACAAGTAGAACAATGAATGGAACAGGTAGACGGTTGAAATCTTTGTATATATTGCTTCTATATAATCTAAGAAACATATATGCAAAGCATCCAAACAGTACAATTCGCCAATTATTTCATCTTCATGTTTAAGTGAACAACGAGCCCCATTGTTAATACTTTAACGGAAATTATTTGTAACTTCCGACAAGTAGAACAATGAATGGAACAGGTAGACGGTTGAAATCATTGTATATATTGCTTCTATATAGTCTAAGAAACATATATGCAAAGCATCCAAACAGTACAATTCGACAATTTTTTGTTCTTCAAGTTTAAGTGAACTACGAGCCCCATTGTTAATCCTTTAAAGGAAATTATTTGTAAATTTCGACAAGTAGAACAATGAATGGAACAGGTAGACGGTTGAAATCTTTGTATATATTGCTTCTATATAGTCTAAGAAACATATATGCAAAGCATCCAAACAGTACCATTCGCCAATTTTTTGTTCTTCAAGTTTAAGTGAACTATGAGCCCCATTGTTAATCCTTTAAAGGAAATTATTTGTAAATTTCGACAAGTAGAACAATGAATGGAACAGGTAGACTGTTGAAATCATTGTATATATTGCTTCTATATAGTCTAAGAAACATATATGCAAAGCATCCAAACAGTACAATTCGCCAATTTTTTGTTCTTCAAGTTTAAGTAAACTACGATCCCCATTGTTAATCCCTTAACGGAAATTATTTGTAACTTTCGACAAGTAGAACAATGAATGGAACAGGTAGACGGTTGAAATCATTGTATATATTGCTTCTATATAGTCTAAGAAACATATATGCAAAGCATCCAAACAGTACAATTCGACAATTTTTTGTTCTTCAAGTTTAGTGAACAATGAGCCCCAATGGTTAATCCGTTATCGGAAATGATTTGTAACTTTCGACAAGTAGAACAATGAATGGAACAGGTAGACGGTTGAAATCTTTGTATATATTGCTTCTATATAGTCTTAGAAACATATATGCAAAGCATCCAAACAGTACCATTCGCCAATTTTTTGTTCTTAAAGTTTAAGTGAACTATGAGCCCCATTGTTAATCCTTTAAAGGAAATTATTTGTAAATTTCGACAAGTAGAAGAATGAATGGAACAGGTAGACTGTTGAAATCATTGTATATATTGCTTCTATATAGTCTAAGAAACATATATGCAAAGCATCGAAACAGTACAATTCGCCAATTTTTTGTTCTTCAAGTTTAAGAGAACAATGAGCCCCAATGGTTAATCCATTATCGGAAATTATTTGTAACTTTCGCAAGTAGAACAATGAATGGAACAGGTAGGCGGGTGAAATCTTTGTATATATTACTTCTATATAGTCTAAGAAACATATATGCAAAGCATCCAAACAGTACCAGTCGCCAATTTTTTGTTCTTCAATTTTAAGTGAACAACGAGGCCCATTGATAATCATGAAACGGAAATTATTTGTAACTTTCGACAAGTAGAACAATGAATGGAACAGGTAGACGGTTGAAATCTTTGTATATATTGCTTCTATATAATCTAAGAAACATATATGCAAAGCATCCAAACAGTACAATTCGACAATTATTTCATCTTCATGTTCAAGTGAACAATGAGCCCCAATGGTTAATCCATTATCGGTAATTATTTGTAACTTTCGACAAGTAGAACAATGAATGGAACAGGTAGACGGTTGAAATCTTTGTATATATTGCTTCTATATAGTCTAAGAAACATATATGCAAAGCATCCAAACAGTACCATTCGCCAATTTCTTGTTCTTCAAGTTTAAGTGAACTACGAGCCCCATTGTTAATCCTTTAAAGGAAATTATTTGTAAATTTCGACAAGTAGAACAATGAATGAAACACGTAGACGGTTGAAATCTTTGAATATATTGCTTCCATATAGTCTAAGAAACATGTACGCAAAGCATCCAAACAGTACCATTCGCCAATTTTTTGTTCTTCAAGTTTAAGTGAACTACGAGCCCCATTGTTAATCCTTCAAAGGAAATTATTTGTAAATTTCGACAAGTAGAACAATGAATGGAACAGGTAGACTGTTGAAATCAATGTATATATTGCTTCTATATAGTCTAAGAAACATATATGCAAAGCATCCAAACAGTACCATTCGCCAATTCTTTGTTCTTCAAGTTTAAGTGAACAATGAGCCCCATTGTTAATCCTTTATCGGAAATTATTTGTAACTTTCGACAAGTAGAACAATGAATGGATCAGGTAGACGGTTGAAATCATTGTATATATTGCTTCTATATAATCTACGAAACATATATGCAAAGCATCCAAACAGTACAATTCGCCAATTTTTTGTTCTTCAAGTTTAAGTGAACAATGAGCCCCAATGCTTAATCCGTTATCGGATATTATTTGTAACTTTCGACAAGTAGAACAATGAATGGAACAGGTAGACGGTTGAAATCTTTGTTTATATTGCTTCTATATAGTCTAAGAAACATATATGCCAATCATCCAAACAGTACCATTCGCCAATTTTTTGTTCTTCAAGTTTAAGTGAACTACGAGCCCCATTGTTAATCCTTTAAAGGAAATTATTTGTAAATTTCGACATGTAGAACAATGAATGGAACAGGTAGACGGTTGAAATCTTTGTATATATTGCTTCTATATAGTCTAAGAAACATATATGCAAAGCATCCAAACAGTACAATTCGCCAATTTTTTCTTCTTCAAGTTTAAGTGAACAATGAGCCCCAATGGTTAATCCTTTATCGGAAATTATTTGTAACTTTCGACAAGTAGAACAATGAATGGAACATGTAGACGCTTGAAATCTTTGTATATATTGCTTCTATATAGTCTAAGAAACATATATGCAAAGCATCCAAACAGTACAATTCGACAATTTTTTGTTCTTCAAGTTTAGTAAACAATGAGCCACAATGGTTAATCCTTTATCGGAAATTATTTGTAACTTGCGACAAGTAGAACAATGAGTGGAACAGGTAGACGGTTGAAATCAATGTATATATTGCTTCTATATAGTCAAAGATACATATATGCAAAGCATCCAAACAGTACCATTCGCCAATTTTTTGTTCTTCAAGTTTAGTGAACAATGAGCCCCAATGGTTAATCCTTTATCGGAAATTATTTGTAATTTTCGACAAGTAGAACAATGAATGGATCAGGTAGACGTTTGAAATCATTGTATATATTGCTTCTATATAGTCTAAGAAACATATATGCAAAGCATCCAAACAGTACAATTCGCCAATTTTTTGTTCTTCAAGTTTAAGTAAACTACGATCCCCATTGTTAATCCCTTACCGGAAATTATTTGTAACTTTCGACAAGTAGAACAATGAATGGAACAGGTAGACGGTTGAAATCATTGTATATATTGCTTCTATATAGACTAAGAAACATATATGCAAAGCATCCAAACAGTACAATTCGACAATCTTTGTTCTTCAAGTTTAGTGAACAATGAGCCCCAATGGTTAATCCTTTATCGGAAATTATTTGTAATTTTCGACAAGTAGAACAATGAATGGAACAGGTAGACGGTTGAAATCTTTGTATATATTGCTTCTATATAATCTAAGAAACATATATGCAAAGCATCCAAACAGTACAATTCGCCAATTATTTCATCTTCAAGTTTAAGTGAACTACGAGACCCATTGTTAATAATTTAACGCAAATTATTTGTAACTTGCGACAAGTAGAACAATGAGTGGAACAGGTAGACGGTTGAAATCAATGTATATATTGCTTCTATATAGTCTAAGAAACATATATGCAAAGCATCCAAACAGTACCATTCGCCAATTCTTTGTTCTTCAAGTTTAAGTGAACAATGAGCCCCATTGTTAATCCTTTATCGGAAATTATTTGTAACTTTCGACAAGTAGAACAATGAATGGATCAGGTAGACGGTTGAAATCATTGTATATATTGCTTCTATATAATCTACGAAACATATATGCAAAGCATCCAAACAGTACAATTCGCCAATTTTTTGTTCTTCAAGTTTAAGTGAACAATGAGCCCCAATGCTTAATCCGTTATCGGATATTATTTGTAACTTTCGACAAGTAGAACAATGAATGGAACAGGTAGACGGTTGAAATCTTTGTATATATTGCTTCTATATAGTCTAAGAAACATATATGCAAAGCATCCAAACAGTACCATTCGCCAATTTTTTGTTCTTCAAGTTTAAGTGAACTACGAGCCCCATTGTTAATCCTTTAAAGGAAATTATTTGTAAATTTCGACAAGTAAAACAATGAATGGAACAGGTAGACGCTTGAAATCTTTGTATATATTGCTTCTATATAGTCTAAGAAACATATATGCAAAGCATCCAAACAGTACAATTCGACAATTTTTTGTTCTTCAAGTTTAGTAAACAATGAGGCCCAATGGTTAATCCTTTATCGGAAATTAGTTGTAATTTTCGACAAGTAGAACAATGAATGGAACAGGTAGACGGTTGAAATCATTGTATATATTGCTTCTATATAGTCTAAGAAACATATATGCAAAGCATCCAAACAGTACAATTCGACAATTTTTTGTTCTTCAAGTTTAGTGAACAATGAGCTCCAATGGTTAATCCTTTATCGGAAATTATTTGTAATTTTCGACAAGTAGAACAATGAATGGAACAGGTAGACGGTTGATATCTTTGTATATATTGCTTCTATATAATCTAAGAAACATATATGCAAAGCATCCAAACAGTACAATTCGCCAATTATTTCATCTTCATGTTTAAGTGAACTACGAGCCCCATTGTTAATCCTTTAACGGAAATTATTTGTAACTTGCGACAAGTAGAACAATGAGTGGATCAGGTAGACGGTTGAAATCATTGTATATATTGCTTCTATATAGCCTACGAAACATATATGCAAAGCATCCAAACAGTACAATTCGCCAATTTTTTGTTCTTCAAGTTTAAGTGAACTACGAGCCACATTGTTAATCCTTTAAAGGAAATTATTTGTAAATTTCGACAAGTAGAACAATGAATGGATCAGGTAGACGGTTGAAATCATTGTATATATTGCTTCTATATAGCCTACGAAACATATATGCAAAGCATCCAAACAGTACAATTCGCCAATTTTTTGTTCTTCAAGTTTAAGTGAACTACGAGCCCCAATGGTTAATCCTTTATCGGAAATTAGTTGTAATTTTCGACAAGTAGAACAATGAATGGAACAGGTAGACGGTTGAAATCATTGTATATATTGCTTCTATATAGCCTACGAAACATATATGCAAAGCATCCAAACAGTACAATTCGCCAATTTTTTGTTCTTCAAGTTTAAGTGAACTACGAGCCCCATTGTTAATCCTTTAACGGAAATTAATTGTAACTTTCTACAAGTAGAACAATGATTGGAACACGCAGACGGTTGAAATCTTCGTATATATTGCTTCCATATAGTCTAAGAAACATATATGCAAAGCATCCAAACAGTACCATTCGCCAATTATTTCATCTTCATGTTTAAGAGAACTACGAGCCCCATTGTTAATACTTTAACGGAAATTATTTGTAACTTCCGACAAGTAGAACAATGAATGGAACAGGTAGACGGTTGAAATCAATGTATATATTGCTTCTATATAGTCTAAGAAACATATATGCAAATCATCCAAACAGTAACATTCGCCAATTTTTTGTTCATCAAGTTTAAGCGAACTACGAGCCCCATTGTTAATCCTTTAACGGAAATTATTTGTAACTTTCGACAAGTAGAACAATGAATGGAACATGTAGACGGTTGAAATCTTTGTATATATTGCGTCTATATAGTCTAAGAAACATAAATGCAAAGCATCCAAACAGTACCATTCGACAATTTTTTGTTCTTCAAGTTTAAGTGAACTACGATCCCCATTGTTAATCCCTTAACGGAAATTATTTGTAACTTTCGCCAAGTAGAACAATGAATGGAACAGGTAGACGGTTGAAATTCTTGTATATATTGCGTCTATATAGTCTAAGAAACATATATGCAAAGCATCCAAACAGTACAATTCGCCAATTTATTCTTCTTCAAGTTTAAGTGAACAACGAGCCCCATTGTTAATCCTTTAAAGGAAATTATTTGTAAATTTCGACAAGTAGAACAATGATTGGAACACGTAGACGGTTGAAATCTTTGTATATATTGCTTCCATATAGTCTAAGAAAGATGTACGCAAAACATCCAGACAGTACCATTCGCCAATTTTTTGTTCTTCAAGTTTAAGTGAACAATGAGCCCCAATGGTTAATCCTTTATCGGAAATTATTTGTAATTTTCGACAAGTAGTACAATGAATGGAACAGGTAGACGGTTGAAATCTTTGTATATATTGCTTCTATACAGTCTAAGAAACATATATGGAAAGCATCCAAACAGTACAATTCGCCAATTATTTGATCTTCAAGTTTAAGTGAACTACGAGCCCCATTGTTAATACTTTAACGGAAATTATTTGTAACTTGCGACAAGTAGAACAATGAATGGAACAGGTAGACGATTGAAATCAATGTATATATTGCTTCTATATAGTCTAAGAAACATATATGTAAAGCATCCAAACAGTACCATTCATCAATTCTTTGTTCTTCAAGTTTAAGTGAACAATGAGCCCCAATGGTTAATCCTTTATCGGAAATTATTTGTAATTTTCGACAAGTAGTACAATGAATGGAACAGGTAGACGGTTGAAATCTTTGTATATATTGCTTCTATACAGTCTAAGAAACATATATGGAAAGCATCCAAACAGTACAATTCGCCAATTATTTGATCTTCAAGTTTAAGTGAACTACGAGCCCCATTGTTAATACTTTAACGGAAATTATTTGTAACTTGCGACAAGTAGAACAATGAATGGAACAGGTAGACGATTGAAATCAATGTATATATTGCTTCTATATAGTCTAAGAAACATATATGTAAAGCATCCAAACAGTACCATTCATCAATTCTTTGTTCTTCAAGTTTAAGTGAACAACGAGCCCCACTGTTAATCCTTTATCGGAAATTATTTGTAACTTTCGACAAGTAGAACAATGAATGGATCAGGTAGACGGTTCAAATCATTGTATATATTGCTTCTATATAATCTACGAAACATATATGCAAAGCATCCAAACAGTACAATTCGCCAATTTTTTGTTCTTCAAGTTTTATGTGAACTACGAGCCCCATTGTTAATCCTTTAAGGGAAATTAATTGTAACTTTCTACAAGTAGAAAAATGAATGGAACAGGTAGACGGTTGAAATCTTTGTATATATTGCTTCTATATAGTCTAAGAAACATATATGCAAAGCATCCAAACAGTACCATTCGCCAATTTTTTGTTCTTCAAGTTTAAGTGAACTACGAGCCACATTGTTAATCCTTTAAAGGAAATTATTTGTAAATTTCGACAAGTAGAACAATGAATGGATCAGGTAGACGGTTGAAATCATTGTATATATTGCTTCTATATAGCCTACGAAACATATATGCAAAGCATCCAAACAGTACAATTCGCCAATTTTTTGTTCTTCAAGTTTAAGTGAACTACGAGCCCCAATGGTTAATCCTTTATCGGAAATTAGTTGTAATTTTCGACAAGTAGAACAATGAATGGAACAGGTAGACGGTTGAAATCATTGTATATATTGCTTCTATATAGCCTACGAAACATATATGCAAAGCATCCAAACAGTACAATTCGCCAATTTTTTGTTCTTCAAGTTTAAGTGAACTACGAGCCCCATTGTTAATCCTTTAACGGAAATTAATTGTAACTTTCTACAAGTAGAACAATGATTGGAACACGCAGACGGTTGAAATCTTCGTATATATTGCTTCCATATAGTCTAAGAAACATATATGCAAAGCATCCAAACAGTACCATTCGCCAATTATTTCATCTTCATGTTTAAGAGAACTACGAGCCCCATTGTTAATACTTTAACGGAAATTATTTGTAACTTCCGACAAGTAGAACAATGAATGGAACAGGTAGACGGTTGAAATCAATGTATATATTGCTTCTATATAGTCTAAGAAACATATATGCAAATCATCCAAACAGTAACATTCGCCAATTTTTTGTTCATCAAGTTTAAGCGAACTACGAGCCCCATTGTTAATCCTTTAACGGAAATTATTTGTAACTTTCGACAAGTAGAACAATGAATGGAACATGTAGACGGTTGAAATCTTTGTATATATTGCGTCTATATAGTCTAAGAAACATAAATGCAAAGCATCCAAACAGTACCATTCGACAATTTTTTGTTCTTCAAGTTTAAGTGAACTACGATCCCCATTGTTAATCCCTTAACGGAAATTATTTGTAACTTTCGCCAAGTAGAACAATGAATGGAACAGGTAGACGGTTGAAATTCTTGTATATATTGCGTCTATATGGTCTAAGAAACATATATGCAAAGCATCCAAACAGTACAATTCGCCAATTTATTCTTCTTCAAGTTTAAGTGAACAACGAGCCCCATTGTTAATCCTTTAAAGGAAATTATTTGTAAATTTCGACAAGTAGAACAATGATTGGAACACGTAGACGGTTGAAATCTTTGTATATATTGCTTCCATATAGTCTAAGAAAGATGTACGCAAAACATCCAGACAGTACCATTCGCCAATTTTTTGTTCTTCAAGTTTAAGTGAACAATGAGCCCCAATGGTTAATCCTTTATCGGAAATTATTTGTAATTTTCGACAAGTAGTACAATGAATGGAACAGGTAGACGGTTGAAATCTTTGTATATATTGCTTCTATACAGTCTAAGAAACATATATGGAAAGCATCCAAACAGTACAATTCGCCAATTATTTGATCTTCAAGTTTAAGTGAACTACGAGCCCCATTGTTAATACTTTAACGGAAATTATTTGTAACTTGCGACAAGTAGAACAATGAATGGAACAGGTAGACGATTGAAATCAATGTATATATTGCTTCTATATAGTCTAAGAAACATATATGTAAAGCATCCAAACAGTACCATTCATCAATTCTTTGTTCTTCAAGTTTAAGTGAACAACGAGCCCCACTGTTAATCCTTTATCGGAAATTATTTGTAACTTTCGACAAGTAGAACAATGAATGGATCAGGTAGACGGTTCAAATCATTGTATATATTGCTTCTATATAATCTACGAAACATATATGCAAAGCATCCAAACAGTACAATTCGCCAATTTTTTGTTCTTCAAGTTTAAGTGAACAATGAGCCCCAATGCTAAATCCGTTATCGGATATTATTTGTAACTTTCGACAAGTAGAACAATGAATGGAACAGGTAGACGGTTGAAATCTTTGTATATATTGCTTCTATATAGTCTAAGAAACATATATGCAAAGCATCCAAACAGTACCATTCGCCAATTTTTTGTTCTTCAAGTTTAAGTGAACTACGAGCCCCATTGTTAATCCTTTAAAGGAAATTATTTGTAAATTTCGACAAGTACAACAATGAATGGAACAGGTAGACGGTTGAAATCTTTGTATATATTGCTTCTATATAGTCTAAGAAACATATATGCAAAGCATCCAAACAGTACAATTCGCCAATTTTTTCTTCTTCAAGTTTAAGTGAACAATGAGCCCCAATGGTTAATCCTATATCGGAAATTATTTGTAACTTTTGACAAGTAATACAATGAATGGAACAGGTAGACGCTTGAAATCTTTGTATATATTGCTTCTATATAGTCTAAGAAACATATATGCAAAGCATCCAAACAGTACAATTCGACAATTTTTTGTTCTTCAAGTTTAGTAAACAATGAGCCCCAATGGTTAATCCTTTATCGGAAATTAGTTGTAATTTTCGACAAGTAGAACAATGAATGGAACAGGTAGACGGTTGAAATCATTGTATATATTGCTTCTATATAGTCTATGAAACATATATGCAAAGCGTCCAAACAGTACAATTCGCCAATTATTTGATCTTCAAGTTTAAGTGAACTACGAGCCCCATTGTTAATACTTTAACGGAAATTATTTGTAAATTTCGACAAGTAGAACAATGATTGGAACACGTAGACGGTTGAAATCTTTGTATATATTGCTTCCATATAGTCTAAGAAACATGTACGCAAAGCATCCAAACAGTACCCTTCGCCAATTTTTTGTTCTTCAAGTTTAAGTGAACAATGAGCCCCAATGGTTAATCCTTTATCGGAAATTATTTGTAACTTTCGACAAGTAGAACAATGAATGGAACAGGTAGACGGTTGAAATCATTGTATATATTGCTTCTATATAGCCTACGAAACATATATGCAAAGCATCCAAACAGTACCATTCGCAATTTTTTGTTCTTCAAGTTTAAGTGAACAACGAGCCCCATTGTTAATCCTTTAAAGGAAATTATTTGTAAATTTCGACAAGTAGAACAATGATTGGAACACGTAGACGGTTGAAATCATTGTATATATTGCTTCTATGTAGCCTACGAAACATATATGCAAAGCATCCAAACAGTACAATTCGCCAATTTTTTGTTCTTCAAGTTTAAGTGAACTACGAGCCCCAATGGTTAATCCTTTATCGGAAATTAGTTGTAATTTTCGACAAGTAGAACAATGAATGGAACAGGTAGACGGTTGAAATCATTGTATATATTGCTTCTATATAGTCTAAGAAACATATATGCAAAGCATCCAAACAGTACAATTCGCCAATTTTTTGTTCTTCAAGTTTAAGTAAACTACGATCCCCATTGTTAATCCCTTAACGGAAATTATTTGTAATTTTCGACAAGTAGAACAATGAATGGAACAGGTAGACGGTTGAAATCATTGTATATATTGCTTCTATATAGTCTAAGAAACATATATGCAAAGCATCCAAACACTACAATTCGCCAATTTTTTGTTCTTCAAGTTTAAGTGAACTACGAGCCCCATTGTTAATCCTTTAAAGGAAATAATTTGTAAATTTCGACAAGTAGAACAATGAATGGATCAGGTAGACGGTTGAAATCATTGTATATATTGCTTCTATATAGCCTACGAAACATATATGCAAAGCATCCAAACAGTACAATTCGCCAATTTTTTGTTCTTCAAGTTTAAGTGAACTACGAGCCCCATTGTTAATCCTTTAACGGAAATTAATTGTAACTTTCTACAAGTAGAACAATGATTGGAACACGCAGACGGTTGAAATCTTCGTATATATTGCTTCCATATAGTCTAAGAAACATATATGCAAAGCATCCAAACAGTACCATTCGCCAATTATTTCATCTTCATGTTTAAGAGAACTACGAGCCCCATTGTTAATACTTTAACGGAAATTATTTGTAACTTCCGACAAGTAGAACAATGAATGGAACAGGTAGACGGTTGAAATCAATGTATATATTGCTTCTATATAGTCTAAGAAACATATATGCAAATCATCCAAACAGTAACATTCGCCAATTTTTTGTTCATCAAGTTTAAGCGAACTACGAGCCCCATTGTTAATCCTTTAACGGAAATTATTTGTAACTTTCGACAAGTAGAACAATGAATGGAACATGTAGACGGTTGAAATCTTTGTATATATTGCGTCTATATAGTCTAAGAAACATAAATGCAAAGCATCCAAACAGTACCATTCGACAATTTTTTGTTCTTCAAGTTTAAGTGAACTACGATCCCCATTGTTAATCCCTTAACGGAAATTATTTGTAACTTTCGCCAAGTAGAACAATGAATGGAACAGGTAGACGGTTGAAATTCTTGTATATATTGCGTCTATATGGTCTAAGAAACATATATGCAAAGCATCCAAACAGTACAATTCGCCAATTTATTCTTCTTCAAGTTTAAGTGAACAACGAGCCCCATTGTTAATCCTTTAAAGGAAATTATTTGTAAATTTCGACAAGTAGAACAATGATTGGAACACGTAGACGGTTGAAATCTTTGTATATATTGCTTCCATATAGTCTAAGAAAGATGTACGCAAAACATCCAGACAGTACCATTCGCCAATTTTTTGTTCTTCAAGTTTAAGTGAACAATGAGCCCCAATGGTTAATCCTTTATCGGAAATTATTTGTAATTTTCGACAAGTAGTACAATGAATGGAACAGGTAGACGGTTGAAATCTTTGTATATATTGCTTCTATACAGTCTAAGAAACATATATGGAAAGCATCCAAACAGTACAATTCGCCAATTATTTGATCTTCAAGTTTAAGTGAACTACGAGCCCCATTGTTAATACTTTAACGGAAATTATTTGTAACTTGCGACAAGTAGAACAATGAATGGAACAGGTAGACGATTGAAATCAATGTATATATTGCTTCTATATAGTCTAAGAAACATATATGTAAAGCATCCAAACAGTACCATTCATCAATTCTTTGTTCTTCAAGTTTAAGTGAACAACGAGCCCCACTGTTAATCCTTTATCGGAAATTATTTGTAACTTTCGACAAGTAGAACAATGAATGGATCAGGTAGACGGTTCAAATCATTGTATATATTGCTTCTATATAATCTACGAAACATATATGCAAAGCATCCAAACAGTACAATTCGCCAATTTTTTGTTCTTCAAGTTTAAGTGAACAATGAGCCCCAATGCTAAATCCGTTATCGGATATTATTTGTAAATTTCGACAAGTAGAACAATGAATGGAACAGGTAGACGGTTGAAATCTTTGTATATATTGCTTCTATATAGTCTAAGAAACATATATGCAAAGCATCCAAACAGTACCATTCGCCAATTTTTTGTTCTTCAAGTTTAAGTGAACTACGAGCCCCATTGTTAATCCTTTAAACGAAATTATTTGTAAATTTCGACACGTACAACAATGAATGGAACAGGTAGACGGTTGAAATCTTTGGATATATTGCTTCTATATAGTCTAAGAAACATATATGCAAAGCATCCAAACAGTACAATTCGCCAATTTTTTCTTCTTCAAGTTTAAGTGAACTACGAGCACCATTGTTAATCCTTTAAAGGAAATTATTTGTAAATTTCGACAAGTAGAACAATGAATGGAACAGGTAGACGGTTGAAATCTTTGTATATATTGCTTCTATATAGTCTAAGAAACATATATGCAAAGCATCCAAACAGTACAATTCGCCAATTTCTTGTACTTCAAGTTTAAGTGAACAATGAGCCCCAATGGTTAATCCATTATCGGTAATTATTTGTAACTTTCGACAAGTAGAACAATGAATGGAACAGGTAGACGGTTGAAATCTTTGTATATATTGCTTCTATATAGTCTAAGAAACATGTACGCAAAGCATCCAAACAGTACCCTTCGCCAATTTTTTGTTCTTCAAGTTTAAGTGAACAATGAGCCCCAATGGTTAATCCTTTATCGGAAATTATTTGTAACTTTCGGCAAGTAGAACAACGAATGGAACAGGTAGACGGTTGAAATCTTTGTATATATTGCTTCTATATAGTCTAAGAAACATATATGCAAAGCATCCAAACAGTAGAATTCGCCAATTTATTGTTCTTCAAGTTTAAGTGAACTACGAGCCCCATTGTTAATCCTTTAAAGGAAATTATTTGTAAATTTCGACAAGTAGAACATTGAATGGAACAGGTAGACGGTTGAAATCTTTGTATATATTGCTTCTATATAGTATAAGAAACATATATGCAAAGCATCCAAACAGTACCATTCGCCAATTTTTTGTTCTTCAAGTTTAAGTGAACTACGAGCCCCATTGTTAATACTTTAACGGAAATTATTTGTAACTTGCGACAAGTAGAACAATGAATGGAACAGGTAGCCGGTTGAAATCTTTGTATATATTGCTTCTATATAGTCTAAGAAACATATATGCAAAGCATCCAAACAGTACAATTCGCCAATTTCTTGTACTTCAAGTTTAAGTGAACAATGAGCCCCAATGGTTAATCCATTATCGGTAATTATTTGTAACTTTCGACAAGTAGAACAATGAATGGAACAGGTAGACGGTTGAAATCTTTGTATATATTGCTTCTATATAGTCTAAGAAACATATATGCAAAGCATCCAAACAGTAGAATTCGCCAATTTATTGTTCTTCAAGTTTAAGTGAACTACGAGCACCATTGTTAATCCTTTAAAGGAAATTATTTGTAAATTTCGACAAGTAGAACAATGAATGGAACACGTAGACGGTTGAAATCTTTGAATATATTGCTTCCATATAGTCTAAGAAACATGTACGCAAAGCATCCAAACAGTACCATTCGCCAATTTTTTGTTCTTCAAGTTTAAGTGAACTACGAGCCCCATTGTTAATCCTTCAAAGGAAATTATTTGTAAATTTCGACAAGTAGAACAATGAATGGAACAGGTAGACTGTTGAAATCATTGTATATATTGCTTCTATATAGTCTAAGAAACATATATGCAAAGCATCCAAACAGTACAATTCGCCAATTTTTTGTTCTTCAAGTTTAAGTAAACTACGATCCCCATTGTTAATCCCTTAACGGAAATTATTTGTAACTTTCGACAAGTAGAACAATGAATGGAACAGGTAGACGGTTGAAATCATTGTATATATTGCTTCTATATAGTCTAAGAAACATATCTGCAGATCATCCAAACAGTACAATCCGCCGATTATTTGATCTTCAAGTTTAAGTGAAGTACGAGCCCCATTGTTAATACTTTAACGGAAATTATTTGTAACTTGCGACAAGTAGAACAATGAATGGAACAGGTAGATGGTTGAAATCAATGTATATATTGCTTCTATATAGTCTAAGAAACATATATGCAAAGCATCCAAACAGTACCATTCGCCAATTTTTTGTTCTTCAAGTTTAAGTGAACAACGAGCCGCATTGTTAATCCTTTAAAGGAAATTATTTGTAAATTTCGAAAAGTAGAACAATGATTGGAACACGTAGACGGTTGAAATCTTTGTATATATTGCTTCTATATAATCTAGGAAACATATATGCAAAGCATCCAAACAGAACCATTTGCCAATTTTTTGTTCTTCAAATTTAAGTGAACAAGGAGCCCCATTGATAATCATGAAACGGAAATTATTTGTAACTTTCTACAAGTCAACAATGAATAGAACAGGTAGACGGTTGAAATCTTTGTATATGTTGCGTCTATATATTCTAAGAAACCTATATGCAAAGCATCTAAACATTAACAATCGCCAATTTTTTGATCTAGAAGTTTAAGTGAACATCGAGCCCCATTGATAATCATGAAATGGAAATAATTTGTAAATTTCTACAAGTAGAACAATGAATAGTACAGGTAGACGGGTGAAATCTTTCTATATATTACTTCTAAATAGTCTAAGAAACATATATGCAAAACATCGAAACAGTACAATTCGCCAATTTTGAGTTCTTCAAGTTTAAGTGAACTACGAGCCCCATTGTTAATCCTTTAAAGGAAATTATTTGTAAATTTCGACAAGTAGAACAATGAATGGATCATGCAGACGGTTGAAATTATTGTATATTTTGCTTCTATATAGTCTACGAAACATATATGCAAAGCATCCAAACAGTACAATTCGCCAATTTTTTGTTCTTCAAGTTTAAGTGAACTACGAGCCCCATTGTTAATCCTTTAACGGAAATTAATTGTAATTTTCTACAAGTAGAACAATGATTGGAACACGTAGACGGTTGAAATCTTTGTATATATTGCTTCCATATAGTCTAAGAAACATATATGCAAAGCATCCAAACAGTACCATTCGCCAATTTTTTGTTCTTCAAGTTTAAGTGAACAATGAGCCCCATTGTTAATCGTTTACCGGAAATTATTTGTAAATTTCGACAAGTAGAACAATGTATGGAACAGGTAGACTGTTGAAATCATTGTATATATTGCTTCTATATAGTCCAAGAAACTTATATGCAAAGCGTCCAAACAGTACAATTCGCCAATTTTTTGCTCTTCAAGTTTAAGTGAACTACGAGCCCAATTGTTAATCCTTTAAAGGAAATTAATTGTAAATTTCGGCAAGTAGAACAATGAATGGAATAGGTAGACGGTTGTAATCATTGTATATATTGCTTCTATATAGTCTAAGAAACATATATGTAGGATTTTTAAGGACAGCGTAGATTTAAAATGAAAGAATATATTTGATAATAACAGGTTGATACAATCGCTCTCGTTCGCATACGTTTTCTTACTGCCCGTCGTCATGCGTTGCGCTTCTTTCTTCCTTCTCCCCAAACTCTTTTGTTTTCTCCCACTGTCTCACTCTCATACCTCTCTCTCTCACTCACTCACTCATCTCTCTTCTTCTTCCATTCTTTCTCTACCTTTCAAAAACACATGCATTCCTACATATATGCAAAGCATCCAAACAGTACAATACGCCAATTTTTTGTTCTTCAAGTTTAAGTGAACTACGAGCCCCATTGTTAATCCTTTAAAGGAAATTAATTGTAAATTTCGGCAAGTAGAACAATGATTGGAACACGTAGACGGTTGAAATCATTTGTATATATTGCTTCTATATAGTCTAAGAAACATATCTGCATATCATCCAAACAGTACAATTCGCCAATTATTTGATCTTCAAGTTTAAGTGAACAATGAGCCCCAATGGTTAATCCTTTATCGCAAATTATTTGTAATTTTCGACAAGTAGAACAATGAATGAAACAGGTAGACGGTCGAAATCTTTGTATATATTGCTTCTATATAATCTAAGAAACATATATGCAAAGCATCCAAACAGTACCATTCGCGAATTTTTGGTTCTTCAAGTTTAAGTGAACAACGAGCGCCATTGATAATCATGAAACGGAAATTATATGTAACTTTCTACAAGTAGAACAATGAATGGAACAGGTAGACTGTTGAAATCATTGTATATATTGCTTCTATATAGTCTAAGAAACATATATGCAAAGCGTCCAAACAGTACAATTCGCCAATTATTTTATCTTCAAGTTTAAGTAAAATACGATCCCCATTGTTAATCCTTTAAAGGAAATTATTTGTAAATTTCGACAAGTAGAACAATGAATGGAACAGGTAGACTGTTGAAATCATTGTATATATTGCTTCTATATAGTCTAAGAAACATATATGCAAAGCGTCCAAACAGTACAATTCGCCAATTTCTTGTTCTTCAAGTTTAAGTGAACTACGAGCCCCATTGTTAATACTTTAACGGAAATTATTTGTAACTTGCGACAAGTAGAACAATGAATGGAACAGGTAGATGGTTGAAATCAATGTATATATTGCTTCTATATAGTCTAAGAAACATATATGCAAAGCATCCAAACAGTACCATTCGCCAATTTTTTGTTCTTCAAGTTTAAGTGAACAACGAGCCGCATTGTTAATCCTTTAAAGGAAATTATTTGTAAATTTCGACAAGTAGAACAATGTATGGAACAGGTAGACTGTTGAAATCATTGAATATATTGCTTCTATATAGTCCAAGAAACTTATATGCAAAGCGTCCAAACAGTACAATTCGCCAATTATTTGATCTTCAAGTTTAAGTGAACTACGAGCCCCATTGTTAATCCTTTAACGGAAATTAATTGTAACTTTCTACAAGTAGAACAATGATTGGAACACGTAGACGGTTGAAATCTTTGTATATATTGCTTCCATATAGTCTAAGAAACATGTACGCAAAGCATCCAAACAGTACCATTAGCCAATTTTTTGTCCTTCAAGTTTAAGTGAACAATGAGCCCCATTGTTAATCCTTTATCGGAAATTATTTCTAACTTTCGACAAGTAGAACAATGAATCGAACAGGTAGACGGCTGAAATATTTGTATATGTTGCTTCTATATAGTCTACGAAACATATATGCAAAGCATCCAAACAGTACAATTCGCCAATTTTTTGTTCTTCAAGTTTAAGTGAACTACGAGCCCCATTGTTAATCCTTTAACGGAAATTAATTGTAACTTTCTACAAGTAGAACAATGATTGGAACACGTAGACGGTTGAAATCTTTGTATATATTGCTTCCATATAGTCTAAGAAACATGTACGCAAAGCATCTAAACAGTACCATTCGCCAATTTTTTGTACTTCAAGTTTAAGTGAACTACGAGCCCCATTGTTAATCCTTTAACGGAAATTAATTGTAACTTTCTACAAGTAGAACAATGATTGGAACACGTAGACGGTTGAAATCTTTGTATATATTGCTTCCATATAGTCTAAGAAACATATATGCAAAGCATCCAAACAGTACCATTCGCCAATTTTTTGTTCTACAAGTTTAAGTGAATAATGAGACCCATTGTTAATCCTTTATCGGAAATTATTTGTAACTTTCGACAAGTAGATCAATGAATGGAACAGGTAGACGGTTGAAATCTTTGTATATATTGCTTCTATATAGTTTAAGAAACATATATGCAAATCATCCAAACAGTACAATTCGCCAATTATTTGATCTTCAAGTTTAAGTGAACTACGAGCCCCATTGTTAATACTTTAACGGAAATTATTTGTAAATTTCGACAAGTAGAACAATGAATGGAACAGGTAGCCGGTTGAAATCAATGTATATATTGCTTCTATATAGTCTAAGAAACATATATGCAAAGTATCCAAACAGTACCATTCGCCAATTTTTTGTTCTTCAAGTTTAAGTGAACTACGAGCCCCATTGTTAATCCTTTAAAGGAAATTATTTGTAAATTTCGGCAAGTAGAACAATGAATGGAATAGGTAGACGGTTGAAATCATTGTATATATTGCTTCTATATAGTCTAAGAAACATATATGCAAATCATCCAAACAGTACCATTCGCCAATTTTTTGTTCTTCAAGTTTAAGTGAACTGCGAGCTCCATTGTTAATCATTTAAAGGAAATTATTTGTAACTTTCGACAAGTAGAACAATGAATGGAACAGGTATACTGCTGAAATCATTGTATATATTGCTTCTATATAGCCTAAGAAACATTTATGCAAAGCATCCAAACAGTACAATTCGCCAATTTTTTGTTCTTCAAGTTTAAGTAAACTACGATCCCCATTGTTAATACCTTACCGGAAATTATTTGTAACTTTCGACAAGTAGAACAGTGAATGGAACAGGTAGACGGTTGAAATCTTTGTATATATTGCTTCTATATAGTATAAGAAACATATATGCAAAGCATCCAAACAGTACAGTTCGCCAATTTTT
Organism: Cerceris ruficornis; assembly: GCA_963989415.1. Classification (NCBI taxonomy): domain Eukaryota; kingdom Metazoa; phylum Arthropoda; class Insecta; order Hymenoptera; family Crabronidae; genus Cerceris; species Cerceris ruficornis. The sequence continues at coordinate 1,556,936 of CAXDIW010000301.1, read as the reverse complement.
TGTTCTTCAAGTTTAAGTTAACAATGAGCCCCATTGTTAATCCTTTATCGGAAATTATTTGTAACTTTCGACAAGTAGAACATTGAATGGAACAGGTAGACGGTTGAAATCTTTGTATCTATTGCTTCTATATAGTATAAGAAACATATATGCAAAGCATCCAAACAGTACAATTCGCCAATTTTTTGTTCTTCAAGTTTAAGTGAACTACGAGCCCCATTGTTAATTCTTTAACGGAAATTAATTGTAGCTTTCGACAAGTAGAACAATGAATGGAACAGGTAGGCGGTTGAAATCTTTGTATATATTGCTTCTATATAATCTAAGAAACATATATGCAAAGCATCCAAACAGTACAATTCGCCAATTATTTCATCTTCAAGTTTAAGTGAATTACGAGCCCCATTGTTAATCCTTTAACGGAAATTAATTGTAACTTTCTACAAGTAGAACAATGAGTGGAACAGGTAGACGGTTGAAATCTTTGTATATATTGCTTCCATATAGTCTAAGAAACATATATGCAAAGCATCCAAACAGTACCATTCGCCAATTTTTTGTTCTTCACGTTTAAGTGAACAATGAGCCCCATTGTTAATCCTTTATCGGAAATTATTTGTAACTTTCGACAAGTAGAACAATGAATGGAACAGGTAGACTGTTGAAATCATTGTATATATTGCTTCTATATAGTCTAAGAAACATTTATGCAAAGCATCCAAACAGTACAATTCGCCAATTTTTTGTTCTTCAAGTTTAAGTAAACTACGATCCCCATTGTTAATCCCTTAACGGAAATTATTTGTAACTTTCGACAAGTAGAACAGTGAATGGAACAGGTAGACGGTTGAAATCATTGTATATATTGCTTCTATATAGTCTAAGAAACATATATGCAAAGCATCCAAACAGTACAATTCGCCAATTTTTTGTTCTTCAAGTTTAAGTGAACAATGAGCCCCAATGGTTAATCCCTTATCGGTAATTATTTGTAACTTTCGACAAGTAGAACAATGAATGGAACAGGTAGACGGTTGAAATCCTTGTATATATTGCTTCCATATAGTCTAAGAAAAATGTACGCAAAGCATCCAAACAGTACCATTCGCCAATTTGTTGTTCTTCAAATTTAAGTGAACAATGAGCCCCATTGTTAATCCTTTATCGGAAATTATTTGTGATTTTCGACAAGTAGAACATTGAATGGAACAGGTAGACGGTTGAAATCTTTGTATCTATTGCTTCTATATAGTATAAGAAACATATATGCAAAGCATCCAAACAGTACAATTCGCCAATTTTTTGTTCTTCAAGTTTAAGTGAACTACGAGCCCCATTGTTAATCCTTTAACGGAAATTAATTCTAACTTTCTACAAGTAGAACAATGATTGGAACACGTAGACGGTTGAAATCTTTGTATATATTGCTTCCATATAGTCTAAGAAACATGTACGCAAAGCATCCAAACAGTACCATTCGCCAATTTTTTGGTCTTCAAGTTTCACTGAACAATGAGCCCCAATGGTTAATCCTTTATCGGAAATTATTTGTAATTTTCGACAAGTCGAACAATGATTGGAACAGGTAGACGGTTGAAATATTTGTATATATTGCTTCTATATAATATAAGAAACATTTATTCAAAGCATCCAAACAGTACCATTCGCAAATTTTTTGTTCTTCAAGTTTAAGTGAACTACGAGCCCCATTGTTAATCCTTTAAAGGAAATTATTTGTAAATTTCGGCAAGTAGAACAATGAATGGAATAGGTAGACGGTTGAAATCATTGTATATATTGCTTCTATATAGTCCAAGAAACATATATGCAAATCATCCAAACAGTACAATTCGCCAATTATTTGATCTTCAAGTTTAAGTGAACTACGAGCCCCATTGTTAATCCTTTAAAGGAAATTATTTGTAAATTTCGGCAAGTAGAACAATGAATGGAATAGGTAGACGGTTGAAATCATTGTATATATTGCTTCTATATAGTCTAAGAAACATATATGCAAATCATCCAAACAGTACAATTCGCCAATTTTTTGTTCTTCAAGTTTAAGTGAACAATGAGCCCCATTTTTAATCCTTTAAAGGAAATTATTTGTAAATTTCGACAAGTAGAACAATGATTGGAACACGTAGACGGTTGAAATCTTTGTATATATTGCTTTCATATAGTCTAAGAAACATGTACGCAAAGCATCCAAACAGTACCATTCGCCAATTTTTTGTTCTTCACGTTTAAGTGAACAATGAGCCCCATTGTTAATCCTTTATCGGAAATTATTTGTAACTTTCGACTAGTAGAACAATGAATGGAACAGGTAGACGGTTGAAATCTTTGAATATATTGCTTCTATATAGTCTAAGAAACATATATGCAAAGCATCTAAACAGTAACAATCGCCAATTTTTTGATCTTCAAGTTTAAGTGAACAGCGAGCCCCATTGATAATCATGGAATAGAAATTATTTGTAACTTTCTACAAGTAGAACAATGAATAGTACAGGTAGACGGGTGAAATCTTTCTATATATTGCTTCTAAATAGTCTAAGAAACATCTATGCAAAGCATCCAAACAGTACCATTCGCCAATTTTTTGTTCTTCACGTTTAAGTGAACAATGAGCCCCATTGTTAATCCTTTATCGGAAATTATTTGTAACTTTCGACAAGTAGAACAATGAATGGAACAGGTAGACGGTTGAAATCAATGTATATATTGCTTCTTCATAGTCTAAGAAACATATATGCAAAGCATCCAAACAGTACCATACGCCACTTTTTTGTTCTTCAAGTTTAAGTAAACTACGATCCCCATTGTTAATCCCTTAACGGAAATTATTTGTAACTTTCGACAAGTAGAACAATGAATGGAACAGGTAGACGGTTGAAATCATTGTATATATTGCTTCTATATAGCCTAAGAAACATTTATGCAAAGCATCCAAACAGTACAATTCGCCAATTTTTTGTTCTTCAAGTTTAAGTAAACTACGATCCCCATTGTTAATCCCTTAACGGAAATTATTTGTAACTTTCGACAAGTAGAACAGTGAATGGAACAGGTAGACGGTTGAAATCTTTGTATATATTGCTTCTATATAGTCTAAGAAACATATATGCAAAGCATCCAAACAGTACAATTCGCCAATTTTTTGTTCTTCAAGTTTAAGTGAACAATGAGCCCCAATGGTTAATCCCTTATCGGTAATTATTTGTAACTTTCGACAAGTAGAACAATGAATGGAACAGGTAGACGGTTGAAATCCTTGTATATATTGCTTCCATATAGTCTAAGAAACATGTACGCAAAGCATCCAAACAGTACCATTAGCCAATTATTTGTCCTTCAAGTTTAAGTGAACAATGAGCCCCATTGTTAATCCTTTATCGGAAATTATTTCTAACTTTCGACAAGTAGAACAATGAATCGAACAGGTAGACGGTTGAAATCTTTGTATATATTGCTTCTATATAGTCTAAGAAACATATATGCAAAGCATCCAAACAGTACCATTCGCCAATTTTTTGTTCTTCAAGTTTAAGTGAACAATGAGCCCCATTTTTAATCCTTTAAAGGAAATTATTTGTAAATTTCGACAAGTAGAACAATGATTGGAACACGTAGACGGTTGAAATCTTTGTATATATTGCTTCCATATAGTCTAAGAAACATGTACGCAAAGCATCCAAACAGTACCATTCGCCAATTTTTTGGTCTTCAAGTTTCAGTGAACAATGAGCCCCAATGGTTAATCCTTTATCGGAAATTATTTGTAATTTTCGACAAGTCGAACAATGGATGGAACAGGTAGACGGTTGAAATATTTGTATATATTGCTTCTATATAATATAAGAAACATATATTCAAAGCATCCAAACAGTACCATTCGCCAATTTTTTGGTCTTCAAGTTTAAGTGAACAATGAGCCCCAATGGTTAATCCATTATCGGTAATTATTTGTAACTTTCGACAAGTAGAACAATGAATGGAACAGGTAGACGGTTGAAATCCTTGTATATATTGCGTCTATATAATCTAAGCAACATATATGCATAGCATCCAAACAGTACCATTCGCCAATTTTTTGTTCTTCAAGTTTAAGTGAAGTACGAGCCCCATTGTTAATCATTTAAAGGAAATTATTTGTAAATTTCGACAAGTAGAACAATGAATGGAACAGGTAGACTGTTGAAATCATTGTATATATTGCTTCTATATAGTCTAAGAAACATATATGCAAAGCGTCCAAACAGTACAATTCGCCAATTATTTGATCTTCAAGTTTAAGTGAACTACGAGCCCCATTGTTAATACTTTAACGGAAATTATTTGTAACTTGCGACAAGTAGAACAATGAATGGAACAGGTAGCCGGTTGAAATCAATGTATATATTGCTTCTATATAGTCTAAGAACCATATATGCAAAGCATCCAAACAGTACCATTCGCAATTTTTTGTTCTTCAAGTTTAAGTGAACAACGAGCCCCATTGTTAATCCTTTAAAGGAAATTATTTGTAAATTTCGACAAGTAGAACAATGATTGGAACACGTAGACGGTTGAAATCTTTGTATATATTGCTTCCATATAGTCTAAGAAACATGTACGCAAAGCATCCAAACAGTACCATTCGCCAATTTTTTGTTCTTCAAGTTTAAGTGAACTACGAGCCCCATTGTTAATCCTTCAAAGGAAATTATTTGTAAATTTCGACAAGTAGAACAATGAATGGAACAGGTAGACTGTTGAAATCATTGTATATATTGCTTCTATATAGTCTAAGAAACATATATGCAAAGCATCCAAACAGTACAATTCGCCAATTTTTTGTTCTTCAAGTTTAAGTAAACTACGATCCCCATTGTTAATCCCTTAACGGAAATTATTTGTAACTTTCGACAAGTAGAACAATGAATGGAACAGGTAGACTGTTGAAATCACTGTATATGTTGCTTCTATATAGTCTAAGAAACATTTATGCAAAGCATCCAAACAGTACAATTCGCCAATTTTTTGTTCTTCAAGTTTAAGTAAACTACGATCCCCATTGTTAATACTTTAACGGAAATTATTTGTAACTTGCGACAAGTAGAACAGTGAATGGAACAGGTAGACGGTTGAAATCATTGTATATATTGCTTCCATATAGTCTAAGAAACATGTACGCAAAGCATCCAAACAGTACCATTCGCCAATTTGTTGTTCTTCAAGTTTAAGTGAACAATGAGCCCCATTGTTAATCCTTTATCGGAAATTATTTGTAATTTTCGACAAGTAGAACATTGAATGGAACAGGTAGACGGTTGAAATCATTGTATATATTGCTTCTATATAGTCTAAGAAACATATATGCAAAGCGTCCAAACAGTACAATTCGCCAATTATTTGGTCTTCAAGTTTAAGTGAACTACGAGCCCCATTGTTAATACTTTAACGGAAATTATTTGTAACTTGCGACAAGTAGAACAATGAATGGAACAGGTAGCCGGTTGAAATCAATGTATATATTGCTTCTATATAGTCTAAGAACCATATATGCAAAGCATCCAAACAGTACCATTCGCAATTTTTTGTTCTTCAAGTTTAAGTGAACAACGAGCCCCATTGTTAATCCTTTAAAGGAAATTATTTGTAAATTTCGACAAGTAGAACAATGATTGGAACACGTAGACGGTTGAAATCTTTGTATATATTGCTTCCATATAGTCTAAGAAACATGTACGCAAAGCATCCAAACAGTACCATTCGCCAATTTTTTGTTCTTCAAGTTTAAGTGAACTACGAGCCCCATTGTTAATCCTTCAAAGGAAATTATTTGTAAATTTCGACAAGTAGAACAATGAATGGAACAGGTAGACTGTTGAAATCATTGTATATATTGCTTCTATATAGTCTAAGAAACATATATGCAAAGCATCCAAACAGTACAATTCGCCAATTTTTTGTTCTTCAAGTTTAAGTAAACTACGATCCCCATTGTTAATCCCTTAACGGAAATTATTTGTAACTTTCGACAAGTAGAACAATGAATGGAACAGGTAGACTGTTGAAATCATTGTATATGTTGCTTCTATATAGTCTAAGAAACATTTATGCAAAGCATCCAAACAGTACAATTCGCCAATTTTTTGTTCTTCAAGTTTAAGTAAACTACGATCCCCATTGTTAATACTTTAACGGAAATTATTTGTAACTTGCGACAAGTAGAACAGTGAATGGAACAGGTAGACGGTTGAAATCATTGTATATATTGCTTCTATATAGTCTAAGAAACATATATGCAAAGCATCCAAACAGTACAATTCGCCAATTTTTTGTTCTTCAAGTTTAAGTGAACAATGAGCCCCAATGGTTAATCCCTTATCGGTAATTATTTGTAACTTTCGACAAGTAGAACAATGAATGGAACAGGTAGACGGTTGAAATCCTTGTATATATTGCTTCCATATAGTCTAAGAAACATGTACGCAAAGCATCCAAACAGTACCATTCGCCAATTTGTTGTTCTTCAAGTTTAAGTGAACAATGAGCCCCATTGTTAATCCTTTATCGGAAATTATTTGTAATTTTCGACAAGTAGAACATTGAATGGAACAGGTAGACGGTTGAAATCTTTGTATCTATTGCTTCTATATAGTATAAGAAACATATATGCAAAGCATCCAAACAGTACAATTCGCCAATTTTTTGTTCTTCAAGTTTAAGTGAACTACGAGCCCCATTGTTAATCCTTTAACGGAAATTAATTGTAACTTTCTACAAGTAGAACAATGATTGGAACACGTAGACGGTTGAAATCTTTGTATATATTGCTTCCATATAGTCTAAGAAACATGTACGCAAAGCATCCAAACAGTACCATTCGCCAATTTTTTGGTCTTCAAGTTTCACTGAACAATGAGCCCCAATGGTTAATCCTTTATCGGAAATTATTTGTAATTTTCGACAAGTCGAACAATGATTGGAACAGGTAGACGGTTGAAATATTTGTATATATTGCTTCTATATAATATAAGAAACATTTATTCAAAGCATCCAAACAGTACCATTCGCCAATTTTTTGTTCTTCAAGTTTAAGTGAACTACGAGCCCCATTGTTAATCCTTTAAAGGAAATTATTTGTAAATTTCGGCAAGTAGAACAATGAATGGAATAGGTAGACGGTTGAAATCATTGTATATATTGCTTCTATATAGTCCAAGAAACATATATGCAAATCATCCAAACAGTACAATTCGCCAATTATTTGATCTTCAAGTTTAAGTGAACTACGAGCCCCATTGTTAATACTTTAACGGAAATTATTTGTAAATTTCGACAAGTAGAACAATGAATGGAACAGGTAGCCGGTTGAAATCAATGTATATATTGCTTCTATATAGTCTAAGAAACATATATGCAAAGTATCCAAACAGTACCATTCGCCAATTTTTTGTTCTTCAAGTTTAAGTGAACTACGAGCCCCATTGTTAATCCTTTAAAGGAAATTATTTGTAAATTTCGGCAAGTAGAACAATGAATGGAATAGGTAGACGGTTGAAATCATTGTATATATTGCTTCTATATAGTCTAAGAAACATATATGCAAATCATCCAAACAGTACAATTCGCCAATTTTTTGTTCTTCAAGTTTAAGTGAACTACGAGCCCCATTGTTAATCCTTTAACGGAAATTAATTGTAACTTTCTACAAGTAGAACAATGATTGGAACACGTAGACGGTTGAAATCTTTGTATATATTGCTTCCATATAGTCTAAGAAACATGTACGCAAAGCATCCAAACAGTACCATTAGCCAATTTTTTGTCCTTCAAGTTTAAGTGAACAATGAGCCCCATTGTTAATCCTTTATCGGAAATTATTTGTAAATTTCGACAAGTAGAACAATGAATGGAACAGGTAGACGGTTGAAATCTTTGTATATATTGCTTCTATAAAGTCTAAGAAACATATATGCAAATCATCCAAACAGTACAATTCGCCAATTATTTGATCTTCAATTTTAAGTGAACTACGAGCCCCATTGTTAATACTTTAACGGAAATTATTTGTAACTTGCGACAAGTAGAACAATGAATGGAACAGGTAGACGGATGAAATCAATGTATATATTGCTTCTATATAGTCTAACAAACATATATGCAAAGCATCCAAACAGTACCATTCGCCACTTTTTTGTTCTTCAAGTTTAAGTGAACAACGAGCCCCATTGTTAATCCTTTAAAGGAAATTATTTGTAAATTTCGACAAATAGAACAATGATTGGAACACGTAGACGGTTGAAATCTTTGTATATATTGCTTCCATATAGTCTAAGAAACATGTACGCAAAGCATCCAAACAGTACCATTCGCCAATTTTTTGTTCTTCAAGTTTAAGTGAACAATGAGCCCCAATGGTTAATCCCTTAACGGAAATTATTTGTAACTTTCGACAAGTAGAACAGTGAATGGAACAGGTAGACGGTTGAAATCTTTGTATATATTGCTTCTATATAGTCTAAGAAACATATATGCAAAGCATCCAAACAGTACAATTCGCCAATTTTTTGTTCTTCAAGTTTAAGTGAACAATGAGCCCCAATGGTTAATCCCTTATCGGTAATTATTTGTAACTTTTGACAAGTAGAACAATGAATGGAACAGGTAGACGGTTGAAATCCTTGTATATATTGCTTCCATATAGTCTAAGAAACATGTACGCAAAGCATCCAAACAGTACCATTAGCCAATTTTTTGTCCTTCAAGTTTAAGTGAACAATGAGCCCCATTGTTAATCCTTTATCGGAAATTATTTCTAACTTTCGACAAGTAGAACAATGAATCGAACAGGTAGACGGTTGAAATCTTTGTATATATTGCTTCTATATAGTCTAAGAAACATATATGCAAAGCATCCAAACAGTACCATTCGCCAATTTTTTGTTCTTCAAGTTTAAGTGAACAATGAGCCCCATTTTTAATCCTTTAAAGGAAATTATTTGTAAATTTCGACAAGTAGAACAATGATTGGAACACGTAGACGGTTGAAATCTTTGTATATATTGCTTCCATATAGTCTAAGAAACATGTACGCAAAGCATCCAAACAGTACCATTCGCCAATTTTTTGGTCTTCAAGTTTCAGTGAACAATGAGCCCCAATGGTTAATCCTTTATCGGAAATTATTTGTAATTTTCGACAAGTCGAACAATGGATGGAACAGGTAGACGGTTGAGATATTTGTATATATTGCTTCTATATAATATAAGAAACATATATTCAAAGCATCCAAACAGTACCATTCGCCAATTTTTTGGTCTTCAAGTTTAAGTGAACAATGAGCCCCAATGGTTAATCCTTTATCGGAAATTATTTGTAATTTTCGACAAGTCGAACAATGAATGGAACAGGCAGACGGTTGAAATATTTGTATATATTGCTTCTATATAATATAAGAAACATATATTCAAAGCATCCAAACAGTACCATTCGCCAATTTTTTGTTCTTCAAGTTTAAGTGAACAATGAGCCCCAATGGTTAATCCGTTATCGGAAATTATTTGTAAATTGCGACAAGTAGAACAATGAATGGAACAGGTAGATGGTTGAAATCTTTGTATATATTGCTTCTATATAGTCTAAGAAACATATATGCAAAGCATCCAAACAGTACAATTCGCCAATTTTTTGTTCTTCAAGTTTAAGTGAACTACGAGCCCCATTGTTAATCCTTTAACGGAAATTAATTGTAACTTTCTACAAGTAGAACAATGATTGGAACACGTAGACGGTTGAAATCTTTGTATATATTGCTTCCATATAGTCTAAGAAACATGTACGCAAAGCATCCAAACAGTACCATTCGCCAATTTTTTGTACTTCAAGTTTAAGTGAACTACGAGCCCCATTGTTAATCCTTTAACGGAAATTAATTGTAACTTTCTACAAGTAGAACAATGATTGGAACACGTAGACGGTTGAAATCTTTGTATATATTGCTTCCATATAGTCTAAGAAACATATATGCAAAGCATCCAAACAGTACCATTCGCCAATTTTTTGTTCTTCAAGTTTAAGTGAACAATGAGACCCATTGTTAATCCTTTATCGGAAATTATTTGTAACTTTCGACAAGTAGATCAATGAATGGAACAGGTAGACGGTTGAAATCTTTGTATATATTGCTTCTATATAGTCTAGGAAACATATATGCAAATCATCCAAACAGTACAATTCGACAATTATTTGATCTTCAAGTTTAAGTGAACTACGAGCCCCATTGTTAATACTTTAACGGAAATTATTTGTAAATTTCGACAAGTAGAACAATGAATGGAACAGGTAGCCGGTTGAAATCAATGTATATATTGCTTCTATATAGTCTAAGAAACATATATGCAAAGTATCCAAACAGTACCATTCGCCAATTTTTTGTTCTTCAAGTTTAAGTGAACTACGAGCCCCATTGTTAATCCTTTAAAGGAAATTATTTGTAAATTTCGGCAAGTAGAACAATGAATGGAATAGGTAGACGGTTGAAATCATTGTATATATTGCTTGTATATAGTCTAAGAAACATATATGCAAATCATCCAAACAGTACAATTCGCCAATTTCTTGTTCTTCAAGTTTAAGTAAACTACGATCCCCATTGTTAATCCCTTAACGGAAATTATTTGTAACTTTCGACAAGTAGAACAATGAATGGAACAGGTAGACGGTTGAAATCTTTGTATATATTGCTTCTATATAGTCTAAGAAACATATATGCAAATCATCCAAACAGTACAATTCGCCAATTATTTGATCTTCAAGTTTAAGTGAACTACGAGCCCCATTGTTAATACTTTAACGGAAATTATTTCTAACTTGCGACAAGTAGAACAATGAATGGAACAGGTAGATGGTTGAAATATTTGTATATATTGCTTCTATATAGTCTGAGAAACATATATGCAAAGCATCCAAACAGTACCATTCGCCAATTTTTTGTTCTTCAAGTTTAAGTGAACAATTCGCCCCAATGGTTAATTCTTTATCGGAAATTATTTGTAATTTCCGACAAGTAGAACAATGAATGGAACAGTTAGACGGTTGAAATCTTTGTATATATTGCTTCTATATAGTCTAAGAAACATATATGCAAAGCATCCAAACAGTACAATTCGCCAATTTTTTGTTCTTCAAGGTTAAGTGAACAATGAGCCCCATTGTTAATCCTTTATCGGAAATTATTTGTAACTTTCTACAAGTAGAACAATGATTGGAACACGTAGACGGTTGAAATATTTGTATATATTGCTTCTATATAGTCTAAGAAACATATATGCAAAGCATCCAAACAGTACCATTCGCCAATTTTTTGTTCTTCAAGTTTAAGTGAACAACGAGCCCCATTGATAATCATGAAACGGAAATTATTTGTAACTTTCGACATGTAGATCAATGAATGGAACTGGTAGACGGTTGAAATCTTTTTATATATTGCTTCTATATAGTCTAAGAAACAAATATGCAAAGCATCCAAACAGTACCAGTCGCCAATTTTTTGTTCTTCAAGTTTAAGTGAACAACGAGGCCCATTGATAATCATGAAACGGAAATTATTTGTAACTTTCGACAAGAAGAACAATAAATAGAACAGGTAGACGGTTGCAATCTTTGTATATGTTGCTTCTATATAGTCTAAGGAACCTATATGCAAAGCATCTAAACAGTAGCATTCGCCAATTTTTTGATCTTCAAGTTTAAGTGAACAATGAGCCCCATTGTTAATCCTTTAACGGAAATTAATTGTAACTTTCTACAAGTAGAACAATGATTGGAACACGTAGACGGTTGAAATCTTTGTATATATTGCTTCCATATAGTCTAAGAAACATGTACGCAAAGCATCCAAACAGTACCATTCGCCAATTTTTTGTACTTCAAGTTTAAGTGAACTACGAGCCCCATTGTTAATCCTTTAACGGAAATTAATTGTAACTTTCTACAAGTAGAACAATGATTGGAACACGTAGACGGTTGAAATCTTTGTATATATTGCTTCCATATAGTCTAAGAAACATATATGCAAAGCATCCAAACAGTACCATTCGCCAATTTTTTGTTCTTCAAGTTTAAGTGAACAATGAGACCCATTGTTAATCCTTTATCGGAAATTATTTGTAACTTTCGACAAGTAGATCAATGAATGGAACAGGTAGACGGTTGAAATCTTTGTATATATTGCTTCTATATAGTCTAGGAAACATATATGCAAATCATCCAAACAGTACAATTCGACAATTATTTGATCTTCAAGTTTAAGTGAACTACGAGCCCCATTGTTAATACTTTAACGGAAATTATTTGTAAATTTCGACAAGTAGAACAATGAATGGAACAGGTAGCCGGTTGAAATCAATGTATATATTGCTTCTATATAGTCTAAGAAACATATATGCAAAGTATCCAAACAGTACCATTCGCCAATTTTTTGTTCTTCAAGTTTAAGTGAACTACGAGCCCCATTGTTAATCCTTTAAAGGAAATTATTTGTAAATTTCGGCAAGTAGAACAATGAATGGAATAGGTAGACGGTTGAAATCATTGTATATATTGCTTGTATATAGTCTAAGAAACATATATGCAAATCATCCAAACAGTACAATTCGCCAATTTCTTGTTCTTCAAGTTTAAGTAAACTACGATCCCCATTGTTAATCCCTTAACGGAAATTATTTGTAACTTTCGACAAGTAGAACAATGAATGGAACAGGTAGACGGTTGAAATCTTTGTATATATTGCTTCTATATAGTCTAAGAAACATATATGCAAATCATCCAAACAGTACAATTCGCCAATTATTTGATCTTCAAGTTTAAGTGAACTACGAGCCCCATTGTTAATACTTTAACGGAAATTATTTCTAACTTGCGACAAGTAGAACAATGAATGGAACAGGTAGATGGTTGAAATATTTGTATATATTGCTTCTATATAGTCTGAGAAACATATATGCAAAGCATCCAAACAGTACCATTCGCCAATTTTTTGTTCTTCAAGTTTAAGTGAACAATTCGCCCCAATGGTTAATTCTTTATCGGAAATTATTTGTAATTTCCGACAAGTAGAACAATGAATGGAACAGTTAGACGGTTGAAATCTTTGTATATATTGCTTCTATATAGTCTAAGAAACATATATGCAAAGCATCCAAACAGTACAATTCGCCAATTTTTTGTTCTTCAAGGTTAAGTGAACAATGAGCCCCATTGTTAATCCTTTATCGGAAATTATTTGTAACTTTCTACAAGTAGAACAATGATTGGAACACGTAGACGGTTGAAATATTTGTATATATTGCTTCTATATAGTCTAAGAAACATATATGCAAAGCATCCAAACAGTACCATTCGCCAATTTTTTGTTCTTCAAGTTTAAGTGAACAACGAGCCCCATTGATAATCATGAAACGGAAATTATTTGTAACTTTCGACATGTAGAACAATGAATGGAACTGGTAGACGGTTGAAATCTTTTTATATATTGCTTCTATATAGTCTAAGAAACAAATATGCAAAGCATCCAAACAGTACCAGTCGCCAATTTTTTGTTCTTCAAGTTTAAGTGAACAACGAGGCCCATTGATAATCATGAAACGGAAATTATTTGTAACTTTCGACAAGAAGAACAATAAATAGAACAGGTAGACGGTTGCAATCTTTGTATATGTTGCTTCTATATAGTCTAAGGAACCTATATGCAAAGCATCTAAACAGTAGCATTCGCCAATTTTTTGATCTTCAAGTTTAAGTGAACAATGAGCCCCATTGTTAATCCTTTATCGGAAATTATTTCTAACTTTCGACAAGTAGAACAATGAATGGAACACGTAGACGGTTGAAATCTTTGTATATATTGCTTCTATATAGACTAAGAAACATATATGCAAAGCATCCAAACAGTACAATTCGCCAATTTATTGTTCTTCAAGTTCAAGTGAACAACGAGCCCCATTGTTAATCCTTTAAAGGAAATTATTTGTAAATTTCGACAAGTAGAAAAATGATTGGAACACGTAGACGGTTAAAATCTTTGTATATATTGCTTCCATATAGTCTAAGAAACATGTACGCAAAGCATCCAAACAGTACCATTCGGCAATTTTTTGTTCTTCAAGTTTAAGTGAACAATGAGCCCCAATGGTTAATCCTTTATCGGAAATTATTTGTAATTTTCGACAAGTAGAACAATGAATGGAACATGTAAACGGTTGAAATCTTTGTATATATTGCTTCTATATAACCTAATAAACATATATGCAAAGCATCCAAAGAGTACCATTCGCCAATTTTTTGTTCTTCAAGGTTAAGTGAACAATGAGCCACATTGTTAATCCTTTATCGGAAACTATTTGTAACTTTCTACAAGTAGATCAATAATTGGAACACGTAGACGGTTGAAATCTTTGTGTATATTGCTTCTATATAGACTAAGAAACAAATATGCAAAGCATCCAAACAGTACCAGTCGCCAATTTTTTGTTCTTCAAGTTTAAGTGAACAACGAGGCCCATTGATAATCATGAAACGGAAATTATTTGTAACTTTCGACAAGAAGAACAATAAATAGAACAGGTAGACGGTTGCAATCTTTGTATATGTTGCTTCTATATAGTCTAAGGAACCTATATGCAAAGCATCTAAACAGTAGCATTCGCCAATTTTTTGATCTTCAAGTTTAAGTGAACAATGAGCCCCATTGTTAATCCTTTAACGGAAATTAATTGTAACTTTCTACAAGTAGAACAATGATTGGAACACGTAGACGGTTGAAATCTTTGTATATATTGCTTCCATATAGTCTAAGAAACATGTACGCAAAGCATCCAAACAGTACCATTCGCCAATTTTTTGTACTTCAAGTTTAAGTGAACTACGAGCCCCATTGTTAATCCTTTAACGGAAATTAATTGTAACTTTCTACAAGTAGAACAATGATTGGAACACGTAGACGGTTGAAATCTTTGTATATATTGCTTCCATATAGTCTAAGAAACATATATGCAAAGCATCCAAACAGTACCATTCGCCAATTTTTTGTTCTTCAAGTTTAAGTGAACAATGAGACCCATTGTTAATCCTTTATCGGAAATTATTTGTAACTTTCGACAAGTAGATCAATGAATGGAACAGGTAGACGGTTGAAATCTTTGTATATATTGCTTCTATATAGTCTAGGAAACATATATGCAAATCATCCAAACAGTACAATTCGACAATTATTTGATCTTCAAGTTTAAGTGAACTACGAGCCCCATTGTTAATACTTTAACGGAAATTATTTGTAAATTTCGACAAGTAGAACAATGAATGGAACAGGTAGCCGGTTGAAATCAATGTATATATTGCTTCTATATAGTCTAAGAAACATATATGCAAAGTATCCAAACAGTACCATTCGCCAATTTTTTGTTCTTCAAGTTTAAGTGAACTACGAGCCCCATTGTTAATCCTTTAAAGGAAATTATTTGTAAATTTCGGCAAGTAGAACAATGAATGGAATAGGTAGACGGTTGAAATCATTGTATATATTGCTTGTATATAGTCTAAGAAACATATATGCAAATCATCCAAACAGTACAATTCGCCAATTTCTTGTTCTTCAAGTTTAAGTAAACTACGATCCCCATTGTTAATCCCTTAACGGAAATTATTTGTAACTTTCGACAAGTAGAACAATGAATGGAACAGGTAGACGGTTGAAATCTTTGTATATATTGCTTCTATATAGTCTAAGAAACATATATGCAAATCATCCAAACAGTACAATTCGCCAATTATTTGATCTTCAAGTTTAAGTGAACTACGAGCCCCATTGTTAATACTTTAACGGAAATTATTTCTAACTTGCGACAAGTAGAACAATGAATGGAACAGGTAGATGGTTGAAATATTTGTATATATTGCTTCTATATAGTCTGAGAAACATATATGCAAAGCATCCAAACAGTACCATTCGCCAATTTTTTGTTCTTCAAGTTTAAGTGAACAATTCGCCCCAATGGTTAATTCTTTATCGGAAATTATTTGTAATTTCCGACAAGTAGAACAATGAATGGAACAGTTAGACGGTTGAAATCTTTGTATATATTGCTTCTATATAGTCTAAGAAACATATATGCAAAGCATCCAAACAGTACAATTCGCCAATTTTTTGTTCTTCAAGGTTAAGTGAACAATGAGCCCCATTGTTAATCCTTTATCGGAAATTATTTGTAACTTTCTACAAGTAGAACAATGATTGGAACACGTAGACGGTTGAAATATTTGTATATATTGCTTCTATATAGTCTAAGAAACATATATGCAAAGCATCCAAACAGTACCATTCGCCAATTTTTTGTTCTTCAAGTTTAAGTGAACAACGAGCCCCATTGATAATCATGAAACGGAAATTATTTGTAACTTTCGACATGTAGAACAATGAATGGAACTGGTAGACGGTTGAAATCTTTTTATATATTGCTTCTATATAGTCTAAGAAACAAATATGCAAAGCATCCAAACAGTACCAGTCGCCAATTTTTTGTTCTTCAAGTTTAAGTGAACAACGAGGCCCATTGATAATCATGAAACGGAAATTATTTGTAACTTTCGACAAGAAGAACAATAAATAGAACAGGTAGACGGTTGCAATCTTTGTATATGTTGCTTCTATATAGTCTAAGGAACCTATATGCAAAGCATCTAAACAGTAGCATTCGCCAATTTTTTGATCTTCAAGTTTAAGTGAACAATGAGCCCCATTGTTAATCCTTTATCGGAAATTATTTCTAACTTTCGACAAGTAGAACAATGAATGGAACACGTAGACGGTTGAAATCTTTGTATATATTGCTTCTATATAGACTAAGAAACATATATGCAAAGCATCCAAACAGTACAATTCGCCAATTTATTGTTCTTCAAGTTCAAGTGAACAACGAGCCCCATTGTTAATCCTTTAAAGGAAATTATTTGTAAATTTCGACAAGTAGAAAAATGATTGGAACACGTAGACGGTTAAAATCTTTGTATATATTGCTTCCATATAGTCTAAGAAACATGTACGCAAAGCATCCAAACAGTACCATTCGGCAATTTTTTGTTCTTCAAGTTTAAGTGAACAATGAGCCCCAATGGTTAATTCTTTATCGGAAATTATTTGTAATTTTCGACAAGTAGAACAATGAATGGAACATGTAAACGGTTGAAATCTTTGTATATATTGCTTCTATATAACCTAATAAACATATATGCAAAGCATCCAAAGAGTACCATTCGCCAATTTTTTGTTCTTCAAGGTTAAGTGAACAATGAGCCACATTGTTAATCCTTTATCGGAAACTATTTGTAACTTTCTACAAGTAGATCAATAATTGGAACACGTAGACGGTTGAAATCTTTGTGTATATTGCTTCTATATAGACTAAGAAACATATATGCAAAGCATCCAAACAGTACCATTCGCCAATTTATTGTTCTTCAAGTTTAAGTGAACAACGAGCCCCATTGTTAATCCTTTAAAGGAAATTATTTGTAACTTTCGACAAGTAGAACAATGAATGGAACAGGTAGACGTTTGAAATCTTTTTATATATTGCTTCTATATAGTCTATGAAACATATATGCAAAGCATCCAAACAGTACAATTCGCCAATTTTTTGTTCTTCAAGTTTAAGTGAACAATGAGCCCCAATGGTTAATCCTTTATCGGAAATTATTTGTAACTTTCGACAAGTAGAACAATGAATGGAACAGGTAGACGGTTGAAATATTTGTATATATTGCTTCCGTATAGTCTAAGAAACATATATGCAAAGCATCCAAACAGTACCATTCGCCAATTTTTTGTTCTTCAAGGTTAAGTGAACAATGAGCCCGATTGTTAATCCTTTATCGGAAATTATTTCTAACTTTCGACATGTAGAACAATGAATGGAACTGGTAGACGGTTGAAATCTTTTTATATATTGCTTCTATATAGTCTAAGAAACATATATGCAAAGCATCCAAACAGTACCAGTCGCCAATTTTTTGTTCTTCAAGTTTAAGTGAACAACGAGGCCCATTGATAATCATGAAACGGAAATTATTTGTAACTTTCGACAAGAAGAACAATAAATAGAACAGGTAGACGGTTGCAATCTTTGTATATGTTGCTTCTATATAGTCTAAGGAACCTATATGCAAAGCATCTAAACAGTAACATTCGCCAATTTTTTGATCTTCAAGTTAAAGTGAACAATGAGCCCCATTGTTAATCCTTTATCGGAAATTATTTCTAACTTTCGACAAGTAGAACAATGAATGGAACACGTAGACGGTTGAAATCTTTGTATATATTGCTTCTATATAGACTAAGAAACATATATGCAAAGCATCCAAACAGTACAATTCGCCAATTTATTGTTCTTCAAGTTTAAGTGAACAACGAGCCCCATTGTTAATCCTTTAAAGGAAATTATTTGTAAATTTCGACAAGTAGAAAAATGATTGGAACACGTAGACGGTTGAAATCTTTGTATATATTGCTTCCATATAGTCTAAGAAACATGTACGCAAAGCATCCAAACAGTACCATTCGGCAATTTTTTGTTCTTCAAGTTTAAGTGAACAATGAGCCCCAATGGTTAATCCTTTATCGGTAATTATTTGTAACTTTCGACAAGTAGAACAATGAATGGAACAGGTAGACGGTTGAAATCCTTGTATATATTGCGTCTATATAGTCTAAGAAACATATATGCAAAGCATCCAAACAGTACAATTAGCCAATTTTTTGTTCTTCAAGTTTAAGTGAACAATGAGCCCCAATGGTTAATCCTTTATCGGTAATTATTTGTAACTTTCGACAAGTAGAACAATGAATGGAACAGGTAGACGGTTGAAATCCTTGTATATATTGCGTCTATATAGTCTAAGAAACATATATGCAAAGCATCCAAACAGTACAATTCGCCAATTTTTTGTTCTTCAAGCTTAAGTGAACAATGAGCCCCAATGGTTAATCCTTTATCGGAAATTATTTGTAACTTTCGACAAGTAGAACAATGATTGGAACACGTAGACGGTTGAAATCTTTGTATATATTGCTTCCATATAGTCTAAGAAACATATATGCAAAGCATCCAAACAGTACCATTCGCCAATTTTTTGTTCTTCAAGTTTAAGTAAACTACGATCCCCATTGTTAATCCCTTAACGGAAATTATTTGCAACTTTCGACAAGTAGAACAATGAATGGAACATGTAGACGGTTGAAATCTTTGTATATATTGCTTCTATATAGTCTAAGAAACATATATGCAAAGCATCCAAACAGTACAATTCGCCAATTTTTTGTTCTTCAAGTTTAAGTGAACTACGAGCCCCATTGTTAATCCTTTAAAGGAAATTATTTGTAAATTTCGACAAGTAGAACAATGAATGGAACTGGTAGCCGGTTGAAATCTTTGTATATATTGCTTCTATATAGTCTAAGAAACATATATGCAAAGCATCCAAACAGTACCATTCGCCAATTTTTTGTTCTTCAAGTTTAAGTGAACTACGAGCCCCATTGTTAATCCCTTAACGGAAATTAATTGTAACTTTCTACAAGTAGAACAATGAATAGTACAGGTAGACGGGTGAAATCTTTCTATATATTGCTTCTAAATAGTCTAAGAAACATCTATGCAAAGCATCCAAACAGTACAATTCGCCAATTTTTTGTTCTTCAAGTTTAAGTGAACAATGAGCCCCAATGGTTAATCCTTTATCGGAAATTATTTGTAATTTTCGACAAGTAGAACAATGAATGGAACAGTTAGACGGTTGAAATCATTGTATATATTGCTTCTATATAGTCTAAGAAACATATATGCAAAGCATCCAAACAGTACAATTCGCCAATTTTTTGTTCTACAAGTTTAAGTGAACAACGAGCCCCATTGTTAATCCTTTAAAAGAAATTATTTGTAAATTTCGACAAGTTGAACAATGATTGGAACACGTAGACGGTTGAAATCTTTGTATATATTGCTTCCATATAGTCTAAGAAACATGTACGCAAAGCATCCAAACAGTGCCATTCGCCAATTTTTTGTTCTTCAAGTTTAAGTGAACAATGAGCCCCAATGGTTAATCCTTTATCGGAAATTATTTGTAATTTTCGACAAGTAGAACAATGAATGGAACAGTTAGACGGTTGAAATATTTGTATATATTGCTTCTATATAATCTAAGAAACATATAAGCAAAGCATCTAAACAGTAACAATCGCCAATTTTTTGTTCTTCAAGTTTAAGTGAACAGCGAGCCCCATTGATAATCATGAAATGGAAATTATTTGTAACTTTCTACAAGTAGAACAATGAATAGTACAGGTAGACGGGTGAAATCTTTGTATATATTGCTTCTAAATAGTCTAAGAAACATCTATGCAAAGCATCCAAACAGTACAATTCGCCAATTTTTTGTTCTTCAAGTTTAAGTGAACTACGAGCCCCATTGTTAATCCTTTAAAGGAAATTATTTGTAAATTTCGACAAGTAGAACAATGAATGGAACTGGTAGCCGGTTGAAATCAATGTATATATTGCTTCTATATAGTCTAAGAAACATATATGCAAAGCATCCAAACAGTACTATTCGCCAATTTTTTGTTCTTCAAGTTTAAGTGAACTACGAGCCCCATTGTTAATACTTTAACGGAAATTATTTGTAAGTTGCGACAAGTAGAACAATGAATGGAACAGGTAGACGGTTGAAATCAATGTATATATTGCTTCTATATAGTCTAAGAAACATATATGCAAAGCATCCAAACAGTACCAGTCGCCAATTTTTTGTTCTTCAAGTTTAAGTGAACTACGAGCCCCATTGTTAATCCTTTAAAGGAAATTATTTGTAAATTTCGGCAAGTAGAACAATGAATGGAATAGGTAGACAGTTGAAATCAATGTATATATTGCTTCTATATAGTCTAAGAAACATATATGCAAATCATCCAAACAGTACAATTCGCCAATTTCTTGTTCTTCAAGTTTAAGTAAACTACAATCCCCATTGTTAATCCCTTAACGGAAATTATTTGTAACTTTCGACAAGTAGAACAATGAATGAAACAGGTAGACGGTTGAAATCTTTGTATATATTGCTTCTATATAGTCTAAGAAACATGTACGCAAATCATCCAAACAGTACAATTCGCCAATTACTTGATCTTCAAGTTTAAGTGAATTACGAGCCCCATTGTTAATACTTTAACGGAAATTATTTGTAAGTTGCGACAAGTAGAACAATGAATGGAACAGGTAGACGGTTGAAATCAATGTATATATTGCTTCTATATAGTCTAAGAAACATATATGCAAAGCATCCAAACAGTACCAGTCGCCAATTTTTTGTTCTTCAAGTTTAAGTGAACAACGAGGCCCATTGATAATCATGAAACGGAAATTATTTGTAACTTTCGACAAGAAGAACAATAAATAGAACAGGTAGACGGTTGCAATCTTTGTATATGTTGCTTCTATATAGTCTAAGGAACCTATATGCAAAGCATCTAAACAGTAACATTCGCCAATTTTTTGATCTTCAAGTTTAAGTGAACAATGAGCCCCATTGTTAATCCTTTATCGGAAATTATTTCTAACTTTCGACAAGTAGAACAATGAATGGAACACGTAGACGGTTGAAATCTTTGTATATATTGCTTCTATATAGACTAAGAAACATATATGCAAAGCATCCAAACAGTACAATTCGCCAATTTATTGTTCTTCAAGTTCAAGTGAACAACGAGCCCCATTGTTAATCCTTTAAAGGAAATTATTTGTAAATTTCGACAAGTAGAAAAATGATTGGAACACGTAGACGGTTAAAATCTTTGTATATATTGCTTCCATATAGTCTAAGAAACATGTACGCAAAGCATCCAAACAGTACCATTCGGCAATTTTTTGTTCTTCAAGTTTAAGTGAACAATGAGCCCCAATGGTTAATCCTTTATCGGAAATTATTTGTAATTTTCGACAAGTAGAACAATGAATGGAACATGTAAACGGTTGAAATCTTTGTATATATTGCTTCTATATAACCTAATAAACATATATGCAAAGCATCCAAAGAGTACCATTCGCCAATTTTTTGTTCTTCAAGGTTAAGTGAACAATGAGCCACATTGTTAATCCTTTATCGGAAACTATTTGTAACTTTCTACAAGTAGATCAATAATTGGAACACGTAGACGGTTGAAATCTTTGTGTATATTGCTTCTATATAGACTAAGAAACATATATGCAAAGCATCCAAACAGTACCATTCGCCAATTTATTGTTCTTCAAGTTTAAGTGAACAACGAGCCCCATTGTTAATCCTTTAAAGGAAATTATTTGTAACTTTCGACAAGTAGAACAATGAATGGAACAGGTAGACGGTTGAAATCTTTTTATATATTGCTTCTATATAGTCTATGAAACATATATGCAAAGCATCCAAACAGTACAATTCGCCAATTTTTTGTTCTTCAAGTTTAAGTGAACAATGAGCCCCAATGGTTAATCCTTTATCGGAAATTATTTGTAACTTTCGACAAGTAGAACAATGAATGGAACAGGTAGACGGTTGAAATATTTGTATATATTGCTTCCGTATAGTCTAAGAAACATATATGCAAAGCATCCAAACAGTACCATTCGCCAATTTTTTGTTCTTCAAGGTTAAGTGAACAATGAGCCCGATTGTTAATCCTTTATCGGAAATTATTTCTAACTTTCGACATGTAGAACAATGAATGGAACTGGTAGACGGTTGAAATCTTTTTATATATTGCTTCTATATAGTCTAAGAAACATATATGCAAAGCATCCAAACAGTACCAGTCGCCAATTTTTTGTTCTTCAAGTTTAAGTGAACAACGAGGCCCATTGATAATCATGAAACGGAAATTATTTGTAACTTTCGACAAGAAGAACAATAAATAGAACAGGTAGACGGTTGCAATCTTTGTATATGTTGCTTCTATATAGTCTAAGGAACCTATATGCAAAGCATCTAAACAGTAACATTCGCCAATTTTTTGATCTTCAAGTTAAAGTGAACAATGAGCCCCATTGTTAATCCTTTATCGGAAATTATTTCTAACTTTCGACAAGTAGAACAATGAATGGAACACGTAGACGGTTGAAATCTTTGTATATATTGCTTCTATATAGACTAAGAAACATATATGCAAAGCATCCAAACAGTACAATTCGCCAATTTATTGTTCTTCAAGTTTAAGTGAACAACGAGCCCCATTGTTAATCCTTTAAAGGAAATTATTTGTAAATTTCGACAAGTAGAAAAATGATTGGAACACGTAGACGGTTGAAATCTTTGTATATATTGCTTCCATATAGTCTAAGAAACATGTACGCAAAGCATCCAAACAGTACCATTCGGCAATTTTTTGTTCTTCAAGTTTAAGTGAACAATGAGCCCCAATGGTTAATCCTTTATCGGTAATTATTTGTAACTTTCGACAAGTAGAACAATGAATGGAACAGGTAGACGGTTGAAATCCTTGTATATATTGCGTCTATATAGTCTAAGAAACATATATGCAAAGCATCCAAACAGTACAATTAGCCAATTTTTTGTTCTTCAAGTTTAAGTGAACAATGAGCCCCAATGGTTAATCCTTTATCGGTAATTATTTGTAACTTTCGACAAGTAGAACAATGAATGGAACAGGTAGACGGTTGAAATCCTTGTATATATTGCGTCTATATAGTCTAAGAAACATATATGCAAAGCATCCAAACAGTACAATTCGCCAATTTTTTGTTCTTCAAGCTTAAGTGAACAATGAGCCCCAATGGTTAATCCTTTATCGGAAATTATTTGTAACTTTCGACAAGTAGAACAATGATTGGAACACGTAGACGGTTGAAATCTTTGTATATATTGCTTCCATATAGTCTAAGAAACATATATGCAAAGCATCCAAACAGTACCATTCGCCAATTTTTTGTTCTTCAAGTTTAAGTAAACTACGATCCCCATTGTTAATCCCTTAACGAAAATTATTTGCAACTTTCGACAAGTAGAACAATGAATGGAACAGGTAGACGGTTGAAATCTTTGTATATATTGCTTCTATATAGTCTAAGAAACATATATGCAAAGCATCCAAACAGTACAATTCGCCAATTTTTTGTTCTTCAAGTTTAAGTGAACTACGAGCCCCATTGTTGATCCTTTAAAGGAAATTATTTGTAAATTTCGACAAGTAGAACAATGAATGGAACTGGTAGCCGGTTGAAATCTTTGTATATATTGCTTCTATATAGTCTAAGAAACATATATGCAAAGCATCCAAACAGTACCATTCGCCAATTTTTTGTTCTTCAAGTTTAAGTGAACTACGAGCCCCATTGTTAATCCCTTAACGGAAATTAATTGTAACTTTCTACAAGTAGAACAATGAATAGTACAGGTAGACGGGTGAAATCTTTCTATATATTGCTTCTAAATAGTCTAAGAAACATCTATGCAAAGCATCCAAACAGTACAATTCGCCAATTTTTTGTTCTTCAAGTTTAAGTGAACAATGAGCCCCAATGGTTAATCCTTTATCGGAAATTATTTGTAATTTTCGACAAGTAGAACAATGAATGGAACAGTTAGACGGTTGAAATCATTGTATATATTGCTTCTATATAGTCTAAGAAACATATATGCAAAGCATCCAAACAGTACAATTCGCCAATTTTTTGTTCTTCAAGTTTAAGTGAACAACGAGCCCCATTGTTAATCCTTTAAAAGAAATTATTTGTAAATTTCGACAAGTTGAACAATGATTGGAACACGTAGACGGTTGAAATCTTTGTATATATTGCTTCCATATAGTCTAAGAAACATGTACGCAAAGCATCCAAACAGTGCCATTCGCCAATTTTTTGTTCTTCAAGTTTAAGTGAACAATGAGCCCCAATGGTTAATCCTTTATCGGAAATTATTTGTAATTTTCGACAAGTAGAACAATGAATGGAACAGTTAGA
Source organism: Cerceris ruficornis (assembly GCA_963989415.1). Classification (NCBI taxonomy): domain Eukaryota; kingdom Metazoa; phylum Arthropoda; class Insecta; order Hymenoptera; family Crabronidae; genus Cerceris; species Cerceris ruficornis. The sequence goes on along the minus strand of CAXDIW010000301.1, from coordinate 1,531,884 downwards.
CGGTTGAAATATTTGTATATATTGCTTCTATATAATCTAAGAAACATATAAGCAAAGCATCTAAACAGTAACAATCGCCAATTTTTTGTTCTTCAAGTTTAAGTGAACAGCGAGCCCCATTGATAATCATGAAATGGAAATTATTTGTAACTTTCTACAAGTAGAACAATGAATAGTACAGGTAGACGGGTGAAATCTTTCTATATATTGCTTCTAAATAGTCTAAGAAACATATATGCAAAGCATCCAAACAGTACAATTCGCCAATTTATTGTTCTTCAAGTTCAAGTGAACAACGAGCCCCATTGTTAATCCTTTAAAGGAAATTATTTGTAACTTTCGACAAGTAGAACAATGAATGGAACAGGTAGACGGTTGAAATCTTTTTATATATTGCTTCTATATAGTCTATGAAACATATATGCAAAGCATCCAAACAGTACAATTCGCCAATTTTTTGTTCTTCAAGTTTAAGTGAACAATGAGCCCCAATGGTTAATCCTTTATCGGAAATTATTTGTAACTTTCGACAAGTAGAACAATGAATGGAACAGGTAGACGGTTGAAATATTTGTATATATTGCTTCCGTATAGTCTAAGAAACATATATGCAAAGCATCCAAACAGTACCATTCGCCAATTTTTTGTTCTTCAAGGTTAAGTGAACAATGAGCCCGATTGTTAATCCTTTATCGGAAATTATTTCTAACTTTCGACATGTAGAACAATGAATGGAACTGGTAGACGGTTGAAATCTTTTTATATATTGCTTCTATATAGTCTAAGAAACATATATGCAAAGCATCCAAACAGTACCAGTCGCCAATTTTTTGTTCTTCAAGTTTAAGTGAACAACGAGGCCCATTGATAATCATGAAACGGAAATTATTTGTAACTTTCGACAAGAAGAACAATAAATAGAACAGGTAGACGGTTGCAATCTTTGTATATGTTGCTTCTATATAGTCTAAGGAACCTATATGCAAAGCATCTAAACAGTAACATTCGCCAATTTTTTGATCTTCAAGTTAAAGTGAACAATGAGCCCCATTGTTAATCCTTTATCGGAAATTATTTCTAACTTTCGACAAGTAGAACAATGAATGGAACACGTAGACGGTTGAAATCTTTGTATATATTGCTTCTATATAGACTAAGAAACATATATGCAAAGCATCCAAACAGTACAATTCGCCAATTTATTGTTCTTCAAGTTTAAGTGAACAACGAGCCCCATTGTTAATCCTTTAAAGGAAATTATTTGTAAATTTCGACAAGTAGAAAAATGATTGGAACACGTAGACGGTTGAAATCTTTGTATATATTGCTTCCATATAGTCTAAGAAACATGTACGCAAAGCATCCAAACAGTACCATTCGGCAATTTTTTGTTCTTCAAGTTTAAGTGAACAATGAGCCCCAATGGTTAATCCTTTATCGGTAATTATTTGTAACTTTCGACAAGTAGAACAATGAATGGAACAGGTAGACGGTTGAAATCCTTGTATATATTGCGTCTATATAGTCTAAGAAACATATATGCAAAGCATCCAAACAGTACAATTAGCCAATTTTTTGTTCTTCAAGTTTAAGTGAACAATGAGCCCCAATGGTTAATCCTTTATCGGTAATTATTTGTAACTTTCGACAAGTAGAACAATGAATGGAACAGGTAGACGGTTGAAATCCTTGTATATATTGCGTCTATATAGTCTAAGAAACATATATGCAAAGCATCCAAACAGTACAATTCGCCAATTTTTTGTTCTTCAAGCTTAAGTGAACAATGAGCCCCAATGGTTAATCCTTTATCGGAAATTATTTGTAACTTTCGACAAGTAGAACAATGATTGGAACACGTAGACGGTTGAAATCTTTGTATATATTGCTTCCATATAGTCTAAGAAACATATATGCAAAGCATCCAAACAGTACCATTCGCCAATTTTTTGTTCTTCAAGTTTAAGTAAACTACGATCCCCATTGTTAATCCCTTAACGAAAATTATTTGCAACTTTCGACAAGTAGAACAATGAATGGAACAGGTAGACGGTTGAAATCTTTGTATATATTGCTTCTATATAGTCTAAGAAACATATATGCAAAGCATCCAAACAGTACAATTCGCCAATTTTTTGTTCTTCAAGTTTAAGTGAACTACGAGCCCCATTGTTGATCCTTTAAAGGAAATTATTTGTAAATTTCGACAAGTAGAACAATGAATGGAACTGGTAGCCGGTTGAAATCTTTGTATATATTGCTTCTATATAGTCTAAGAAACATATATGCAAAGCATCCAAACAGTACCATTCGCCAATTTTTTGTTCTTCAAGTTTAAGTGAACTACGAGCCCCATTGTTAATCCCTTAACGGAAATTAATTGTAACTTTCTACAAGTAGAACAATGAATAGTACAGGTAGACGGGTGAAATCTTTCTATATATTGCTTCTAAATAGTCTAAGAAACATCTATGCCAAGCATCCAAACAGTACAATTCGCCAATTTTTTGTTCTTCAAGTTTAAGTGAACAATGAGCCCCAATGGTTAATCCTTTATCGGAAATTATTTGTAATTTTCGACAAGTAGAACAATGAATGGAACAGTTAGACGGTTGAAATCATTGTATATATTGCTTCTATATAGTCTAAGAAACATATATGCAAAGCATCCAAACAGTACAATTCGCCAATTTTTTGTTCTTCAAGTTTAAGTGAACAACGAGCCCCATTGTTAATCCTTTAAAAGAAATTATTTGTAAATTTCGACAAGTTGAACAATGATTGGAACACGTAGACGGTTGAAATCTTTGTATATATTGCTTCCATATAGTCTAAGAAACATGTACGCAAAGCATCCAAACAGTGCCATTCGCCAATTTTTTGTTCTTCAAGTTTAAGTGAACAATGAGCCCCAATGGTTAATCCTTTATCGGAAATTATTTGTAATTTTCGACAAGTAGAACAATGAATGGAACAGTTAGACGGTTGAAATATTTGTATATATTGCTTCTATATAATCTAAGAAACATATAAGCAAAGCATCTAAACAGTAACAATCGCCAATTTTTTGTTCTTCAAGTTTAAGTGAACAGCGAGCCCCATTGATAATCATGAAATGGAAATTATTTGTAACTTTCTACAAGTAGAACAATGAATAGTACAGGTAGACGGGTGAAATCTTTCTATATATTGCTTCTAAATAGTCTAAGAAACATCTATGCAAAGCATCCAAACAGTACAATTCGCCAATTTTTTGTTCTTCAAGTTTAAGTGAACTACGAGCCCCATTGTTAATCCTTTAAAGGAAATTATTTGTAAATTTCAACAAGTAGAACAATGAATGGAACTGGTAGCCGGTTGAAATCAATGTATATATTGCTTCTATATAGTCTAAGAAACATATATGCAAAGCATCCAAACAGTACTATTCGCCAATTTTTTGTTCTTCAAGTTTAAGTGAACTACGAGCCCCATTGTTAATCCCTTAACGGATATTAATTGTAACTTTCTACAAGTAGAACAATAATTGGAACACGTAGACGGTTGATATCTTTGTATATATTGCTTCCATATAGTCTAAGAAACATGAACGCAAAGCATCCAAACAGTACAATTCGCCAATTTTTTGTTCTTCAAGTTTAAGTGAACTACGATCCCCATTGTTAATCCCTTAACGGAAATTATTTGTAACTTTCGACAAGTAGAACAGTGAATGGAACAGGTAGACGGTTGAAATCTTTGTATATATTGCTTCTATATAATCTAAGAAACATATAAGCAAAGCATCTAAACAGTAACAATCGCCAATTTTTTGTTCTTCAAGTTTAAGTGAACAGCGAGCCCCATTGATAATCATGAAATGGAAATTATTTGTAACTTTCTACAAGTAGAACAATGAATAGTACAGGTAGACGGGTGAAATCTTTCTATATATTGCTTCTAAATAGTCTAAGAAACATCTATGCAAAGCATCCAAACAGTACAATTCGCCAATTTATTGTTCTTCAAGTTTAAGTGAACAACGAGCCCCATTGTTAATCCTTTAAAGGAAATTATTTGTAACTTTCGACAAGTAGAACAATGAATGGAACAGGTAGACGGTTGAAATCCTTGTATATATTGCTTCCATATAGTCTAAGAAACATGTACGCAAAGCATCCAAACAGTACCATTCGCCAATTTTTTGTTCTTCAAGTTTAAGTGAACTGCGAGCCCCATTGTTAATCCTTTAAAGGAAATTATTTGTAAATTTCGACAAGTAGAACAATGAATGGAACAGGTAGACTGTTGAAATCATTGTATATATTGCTTCTATATAGTCTAAGAAACATATATGCAAAGCATCCAAACAGTACAATTCGCCAAATTTTTGTTCTTCAAGTTTAAGTGAACAATGAGCCCCATTGTTAATCCTTTAAAGGAAATTATTTGTAACTTTCGACAAGTAGAACAATGAATGGATCTGGTAGACGGTTGAAATCTTTGTATATGTTGCTTCTATATAATCTAATAAACATATATGCAAAGCATCTAAACAGTAACAATCGCCAATTTTTTGATCTTCAAGTTTAAGTGAACAGCGAGCCCCATTGATAATCATGAAATGGAAACTATTTGTAAATTTCTACAAGTAGAACAATGAATAGTACAGGTAGACGGGTGAAATCTTTCTATATATTGCTTCTAAATAGTCTAAGAAACATCTATGCAAAGCATCCAAACAGTACAATTCGCCAATTTTTTGTTCTTCAAGTTTAAGTGAACTACGAGCCCCATTGTTAATCCTTTAACGGAAATTAATTGTAACTTTCGACAAGTAGAACAATGAATGGAACAGGTAGACGGTTGAAATCTTTGTATAGATTGCTTCTATATAGTCTAAGAAACATATATGCAAAGCATCCAAACAGTACAATTCGCCAATTTGTTGTTCTTCAAGTTTAAGTGAACTACGAGCCCCATTGTTAATCCTTTAAAGGAAATTATTTGTAAATTTCGACAAGTAGAACAATGAATGGAACAGGTAGACTGTTGAAATCATTGTATATATTGCTTCTATATAGTCTAAGAAACATATATGCAAAGCATCCAAACAGTACAATTCGCCAATTTTTTGTTCTTCAAGTTTAAGTGAACTACGAGCCCCATTGTTAATCCTTTAAAGGAAATTATTTGTAAATTTCGACAAGTAGAACAATGAATGGATCATGTAGACGGTTGAAAAAATTGTATATATTGCTTGTATATAGTCTACGAAACATATATGCAAAGCATCCAAACAGTACAATTCGCCAATTTTTTGTTCTTCAAGTTTAAGTGAACAATGAGCCCCATTGATAATCATGAAATGGAAACTATTTGTAACTTTCTACAAGTAGAACAATGAATAGTACCGGTAGACGGGTGAAATCTTTCTATATATTGCTTCTAAATAGTCTAAGAAAAATCTATGCAAAGCATCCAAACAGTACAATTCGCCAATTTTTTGTTCTTCAAGTTTAACTAAACTACGATCCCCATTGTTAATCCCTTAACGGAAATTATTTGTAACTTGCGACAAGTAGAACAATGAATGGAACAGGTAGACGGTTGAAATCTTTGTATATATTGCTTCTATATAGTCTAAGAAACATATATGCAAAGCATCCAAACAGTACAATTCGCCAATTTTTTGTTCTTCAAGTTTAATTGAACATTGAGCCCCAATGGTTAATCCTTTATCGGAAATTATTTGTAAATTTCGACAAGTAGAACAGTGAATGGAACAGGTTGACGGTTGAAATCTTTGTATATATTGCTTCTATATAGTAAAAGAAACATATATGCAAAGCATCCAAACAGTACAATTCGCCAATTTTTTGTTCTTCAAGTTTAAGTGAACAATGAGCCCCAATGGTTAATCCGTTATCGGAAATTATTTGTAACTTTCGACAAGTAGAACAATGAATGGAAAAGGTAGACGGTTGAAATGTTTGTATATATTGCTTCTATATAGTCTAAGAAACATATATGCAAAGCATCCAAACAGTACCATTCGCCAATTTTTTGTTCTTCAAGTTTAAGTGAACTGCGAGCCCCATTGTTAATCCTTTAAAGGAAATTATTTGTAAATTTCGACAAGTAGAACAATGAATGGAACAGGTAGACTGTTGAAATCATTGTATATATTGCTTCTATATAGTCTAAGAAACATATATGCAAAGCATCCAAACAGTACAATTCGCCAAATTTTTGTTCTTCAAGTTTAAGTGAACAATGAGGCCCATTGTTAATCCTTTAAAGGAAATTATTTGTAACTTTCGACAAGTAGAACAATGAATGGAACAGGTAGACGGTTGAAATCTTTGTATATATTGCTTCTATATAGTCTAAGAAACATATATGCAAAGCATCCAAACAGTACAATTCGCCAATTTTTTGTTCTTGAAGTTTAAGTGAACTACGATCCCCATTGTTAATCCGTTAACGGAAATTATTTGTAACTTTCGACAAGTAGAACAATGAATGGAACTGGTAGACGGTTGAAATCCTTGTATATATTGCTTCCATATAGTCTAAGAAACATGTACGCAAAGCATCCAAACAGTACCATTCGACATTTTTTTGTCCTTCAAGTTTAAGTGAACAATGAGCCCCATTGTTAATCCTTTACCGGAAATTATTTGTAACTTTCGACAAGTAGAATAATGAATGGAACAGGTAGACGGTTGAAATCTTTGTATATATTACTTCTATATAGTCTAAGAAACATATATGCAAAGCATCCAAACAGTAAAATTCGCCAATTTTTTGTTCTTCAAGTTTAAGTGAACAATGAGCCCCAATGGTTAATCCTTTATCGGAAATTATTTGTAAATCTCGACAAGTAGAACAATGAATGGAACAGGTAGCCGGTTGAAATCAATGTATATATTGCTTCTATATAGTCTAAGAAACATATATGCAAAGCATCCAAACAGTACAATTCGCCAATTTTTTGTTCTTCAAGTTTAAGTGAACTACGATCCCCATTGTTAATCCCTTAACGGAAATTATTTGTAACTTTCGACAAGTAGAACAATGAATGGAACAGGTAGACTGTTGAAATCCTTGTATATATTGCTTCCATATAGTCTAAGAAACATGTACGCAAAGCATCCAAACAGTACCATTCACCAATTTTTTGTCGTTCAAGTTTAAGTGAACAATGAGCCCCATTGTTAATCCTTTATCGGAAATTATTTGTAACTTTCGACAAGTAGAACAATGAATGGATCTGGTAGACGGTTGAAATCTTTGTATATATTGCTTATATATAATCTAAGAAACATATATGCAAAGCATCTAAACAGTAACAATCGCCAATTTTTTGATCTTCAAGTTTAAGTGAACAGCGAGCCCCATTGATAATCATGAAATGGAAACTATTTGTAACTTTCTACAAGTAGAAGAATGAATAGTACAGGTAGACGGTTGAAATCTTTGCATATATTGATTCTATATAGTCTAAGAAACATATATGCAAAGCATCCAAACAGTACAATTCGCCAATTTATTGTTCTTCAAGTTTAAGTGAACAACAAGCCCCATTGTTAATCCTTTAAAGGAAATTATTTGTAACTTTCGACAAGTAGAACAATGAATGGAACAGGTAGACGGTTGAAATCTTTGTATATATTGCTTCCATATAGTCTAAGAAACATGTACGCAAAGCATCCAAACAGTACAATTCGCCAATTTTTTGTTCTTCAAGTTTAAGTGAACAATGAGCCCCAATGGTTAATCCTTTATCGGAAATTATTTGTAAATTTCGACAAGTAGAACAATGAATAGTACAGGTAGACGGGTGAAATCTTTCTATATATTGCTTCTAAATAGTTTAAGAAACATCTATGCAAAGCATCCAAACAGTACAATTCGCCAATTTTGTGTTCTTCAAGTTTAAGTCAACTACGAGCCCCATTGTTAATCCTTTAAAGGAAATTATTTGTAAATTTCGACAAGTAGAACAATGAATGGATCATGTAGACGGTTGAAAAAATTGTATATATTGCTTCTATATAGTCTACGAAACATATATGCAAAGCATCCAAACAGTACAATTCGCCAATTTTTTGTACTTCAAGTTTAAGTGAACTACGAGCCCCATTGTTAATCCTTTAACGGAAATTAATTGTAACTTTCGACAAGTAGAACAATGAATGGAACAGGTAGACGGTTGAAATCTTTGTATAGATTGCTTCTATATAGTCTAAGAAACATATATGCAAAGCATCCAAACAGTACAATTCGCCAATTTATTGTTCTTCAAGTTTAAGTGAACAACGAGCCAGATTGTTAATCCGTTAATGGAAATTATTTGTAACTTTCGACAAGTAGAACAATGAATGGAACAGGTAGACGGTTGAAATCTTTGTATATATTGCTTCTATATAGTCTAAGAAACATATATGCAAAGCATCCAAACAGTACAATTCGCCAATTTTTTGTTCTTCAAGTTTAAGTGAACAATGAGCCCCAATGGTTAATCCTTTATCGGAAATTATTTGTAAATTTCGACAAGTAGAACAATGAATAGTACAGGTAGACGGGTGAAATCTTTCTATATATTGCTTCTAAATAGTCTAAGAAACATCTATGCAAAGCATCCAAACAGTACCATTCGCCAATTTTTTGTTCTTCAAGTTTAAGTGAACTGCGAGCCCCATTGTTAATCCTTTAAAGGAAATTATTTGTAAATTTCGACAAGTAGAACAATGAATGGAACAGGTAGACTGTTGAAATCATTGTATATATTGCTTCTATATAGTCTAAGAAACATATATGCAAAGCATCCAAACAGTATAATTCGCCAAATTTTTGTTCTTCAAGTTTAAGTGAACAATGAGGCCCATTGTTAATCCTTTAAAGGAAATTATTTGTAACTTTCGACAAGTAGAACAATGAATGGAACAGGTAGACGGTTGAAATCTTTGTATATATTGCTTCTATATAGTCTAAGAAACATATATGCAAAGCATCCAAACAGTACAATTCGCCAATTTTTTGTTCTTCAAGTTTAAGTGAACTACGAACCCCATTGTTAATCCGTTAACGGAAATTATTTGTAACTTTCGACAAGTAGAACAATGAATGGAACAGGTAGACGGTTGAAATCCTTGTATATATTGCTTCCATATAGTCTAAGAAACATGTACGCAAAGCATCCAAACAGTACCATTCGACAATTTTTTGTCCTTCAAGTTTAAGTGAACAATGAGCCCCATTGTTAATCCTTTACCGGAAATTATTTGTAACTTTCGACAAGTAGAATAATGAATGGAACAGGTAGACGGTTGAAATCTTTGTATATATTACTTCTATATAGTCTAAGAAACATATATGCAAAGCATCCAAACAGTACAATTCGCCAATTTTTTGTTCTTCAAGTTTAAGTGAACAATGAGCCCCAATGGTTAATCCTTTATCGGTAATTATTTGTAACTTTGGACAAGTAGAACAATGAATGGAACAGGTAGACCGTTGAAATCCTTGTATATATTGCTTCCATATAGTCTAAGAAACATGTACGCAAAGCATCCAAACAGTACCATTCGCCAATTTTTTGTCCTTCAAGTTTAAGTGAACAATGAGCCCCATTGTTAATCCTTTACCGGAAATTATTTGTAACTTTCGACAAGTAGAATAATGAATGGAACAGGTAGACGGTTGAAATCTTTGTATATATTGCTTCTATATAGTCTAAGAAACATATATGCAAAGCATCCAAACAGTAAAATTCGCCAATTTTTTGTTCTTCAAGTTTAAGTGAACAATGAGCCCCAATGGTTAATCCTTTATCGGAAATTATTTGTAAATTTCGACAAGTTGAACAATGAATGGAACAGGTAGCCGGTTGAAATCAATGTATATATTGCTTCTATATAGTCTAAGAAACATATATGCAAAGCATCCAAACAGTACAATTCGCCAATTTTTTGTTCTTCAAGTTTAAGTGAACTACGATCCCCATTGTTAATCCCTTAACGGAAATTATTTGTAACTTTCGACAAGTAGAACAATGAATGGAACAGGTAGACTGTTGAAATCCTTGTATATATTGCTTCCATATAGTCTAAGAAACATGTACGCAAAGCATCCAAACAGTACCATTCACCAATTTTTTGTCGTTCAAGTTTAAGTGAACAATGAGCCCCATTGTTAATCCTTTATCGGAAATTATTTGTAACTTTCGACAAGTAGAACAATGAATGGATCTGGTAGACGGTTGAAATCTTTGTATATATTGCTTATATATAATCTAAGAAACATATATGCAAAGCATCTAAACAGTAACAATCGCCAATTTTTTGATCTTCAAGTTTAAGTGAACAGCTAGCCCCATTGATAATCATGAAATGGAAACTATTTGTAACTTTCTACAAGTAGAAGAATGAATAGTACAGGTAGACGGGTGAAATCTTTCTATATATTGCTTCTAAATAGTCTAAGAAACATCTATGCAAAGCATCCAAACAGTACAATTCGCCAATTTTTTGTTCTTCAAGTTTAAGTGAACTACGAGCCCCATTGTTAATCCTTTAAAGGAAATTATTTGTAAGTTTCGACAAATAGAACAATGAATGGATCATGTAGACGGTTGAAAAAATTGTATATATTGCTTCTATATAGTCTACGAAACATATATGCAAAGCATCCAAACAGTACAATTCGCCAATTTTTTGTACTTCAAGTTTAAGTGAACTACGAGCCCCATTGTTAATCCTTTAACGGAAATTAATTGTAACTTTCGACAAGTAGAACAATGAATGGAACAGGTAGACGGTTGAAATCTTTGTATAGATTGCTTCTATATAGTCTAAGAAACATATATGCAAAGCATCCAAACAGTACAATTCGCCAATTTATTGTTCTTCAAGTTTAAGTGAACAACGAGCCCCATTGTTAATCCTTTAAAGGAAATTATTTGTAACTTTCGACAAGTAGAACAATGAATGGAACAGGTAGACGGTTGAAATCTTTGTATATATTGCTTCTATATAATCTAAGAAACATATATGCAAAGCATCCAAACAGTACAATTCGGCAATTTTTTTGATCTTCAAGTTTAAGTGAACAATGAGCCCCAATGGTTAGTCCGTTATCGGAAATTATTTGTAACTTTCGACAAGTAGAACAATGAATGGAACAGGTAGACGGTTGAAATCTTTGTATATATTGCTTCTATATAATCTAAGAAACATCTATGCAAAGCATCCAAACAGTACAATTCGCCAATTTTTTGTTCTTCAAGTTTAAGTGAACAATGATCCCCATTGTTAATCCTTTAAAGGAAATTATTTGTAACTTTCGACAAGTAGAACAATGAATGGAACTGGTAGACTGTTGAAATCTTTGTAAATATTGCTTCTATATAGTATAAGAAACATATATGCAAAGCATCCAAACAGTACAATTCGCCAATTTTTTGTTCTTCAAGTTTAAGTGAACAATGAGCCCCATTGTTAATCCTTTAAAGGAAATTATTTGTAACTTTCGATAAGTAGAACAATGAATGGAACTGGTAGACTGTTGAAATCATTGTATATATTGCTTCTATATAGTCTAAGAAACATTTATGCAAAGCATCCAAACAGTAACATTCGCCAATTTTTTGTTCATCAAGTTTAAGCGAACTACGAGCCCCATTGTTAATCCATTAAAGGAAATTATTTGTAACTTTCGACAAGTAGAACAATGAATGGAACAGGTAGACTGTTGAAATCCTTGTATATATTGCTTCCATATAGTCTAAGAAACATGTACGCAAAGCATCCAAACAGTACCATTCGCCAATTTTTTGTCCTTCAAGTTTAAGTGAACAATGAGCCCCATTGTTAATCCTTTATCGGAAATTATTTGTAACTTTCGACAAGTAGAACAATGAATGTATCTGGTAGACGGTTGAAATCTTTGTATATATTGCTTCTATATAATCTAAGAAACATATATGCAAAGCATCTAAACAGTAACAATCGCCAATTTTTTGATCTTCAAGTTTAAGTGATCAGCGAGCCCCATTGATAATCATGAAATGGAATCTATTTGTAACTTTCTACAAGTAGAACAATGAATAGTACAGGTAGACGGGTGAAATCTTTCTATATATTGCTTCTATATAGTCTAAGAAACATCTATGCAAAGCATCCAAACAGTACCATTCGCCAATTTTTTGTTCTACAAGTTTAAGTGAACAATGAGCCCCAATGGTTAATCCTTTATCGGAAATTATTTGTAATTTTCGACAAGTAGAACAATGAATGGAACAGTTAGACGGTTGAAATATTTGTATATATTGCTTCTATATAATCTAAGAAACATATATGCAAAGCATCTAAACAGTAACAATCGCCAATTTTTTGATCTTCAAGTTTAAGTGAACAATGAGCCCCAATGGTTAATCCTTTATCGGAAATTATTTGTAATTTTCGACAAGTAGAACAATGAATGGAACAGTTAGACGGTTGAAATCATTGTATATATTGCTTCTATATAGTCTAAGAAACATATATGCAAAGCATCCAAACAGTACAATTCGCCAATTTTTTGTTCTTCAAGTTTAAGTGAACAACGAGCCCCATTGTTAATCCTTTAAAAGAAATTATTTGTAAATTTCGACAAGTAGAACAATGAATGGAACAGGTAGACTGTTGAAATCATTGTATATATTGCTTCTATATAGTCTAAGAAACATATATGCAAAGCATCCAAACAGTACAATTCGCCAATTTTTTGTTCTTCAAGTTTAAGTGAACTACGAGCCCCATTGTTAATCCTTTAAAGGAAATTATTTGTAAATTTCGACAAGTAGAACAATGAATGGATCATGTAGACGGTTGAAAAAATTGTATATATTGCTTGTATATAGTCTACGAAACATATATGCAAAGCATCCAAACAGTACAATTCGCCAATTTTTTGTTCTTCAAGTTTAAGTGAACAATGAGCCCCATTGATAATCATGAAATGGAAACTATTTGTAACTTTCTACAAGTAGAACAATGAATAGTACCGGTAGACGGGTGAAATCTTTCTATATATTGCTTCTAAATAGTCTAAGAAAAATCTATGCAAAGCATCCAAACAGTACAATTCGCCAATTTTTTGTTCTTCAAGTTTAACTAAACTACGATCCCCATTGTTAATCCCTTAACGGAAATTATTTGTAACTTGCGGCAAGTAGAACAATGAATGGAACAGGTAGACGGTTGAAATCTTTGTATATATTGCTTCTATATAGTCTAAGAAACATATATGCAAAGCATCCAAACAGTACAATTCGCCAATTTTTTGTTCTTCAAGTTTAATTGAACAATGAGCCCCAATGGTTAATCCTTTATCGGAAATTATTTGTAAATTTCGACAAGTAGAACAGTGAATGGAACAGGTTGACGGTTGAAATCTTTGTATATATTGCTTCTATATAGTAAAAGAAACATATATGCAAAGCATCCAAACAGTACAATTCGCCAATTTTTTGTTCTTCAAGTTTAAGTGAACAATGAGCCCCAATGGTTAATCCGTTATCGGAAATTATTTGTAACTTTCGACAAGTAGAACAATGAATGGAAAAGGTAGACGGTTGAAATGTTTGTATATATTGCTTCTATATAGTCTAAGAAACATATATGCAAAGCATCCAAACAGTACCATTCGCCAATTTTTTGTTCTTCAAGTTTAAGTGAACTGCGAGCCCCATTGTTAATCCTTTAAAGGAAATTATTTGTAAATTTCGACAAGTAGAACAATGAATGGAACAGGTAGACTGTTGAAATCATTGTATATATTGCTTCTATATAGTCTAAGAAACATATATGCAAAGCATCCAAACAGTACAATTCGCCAAATTTTTGTTCTTCAAGTTTAAGTGAACAATGAGGCCCATTGTTAATCCTTTAAAGGAAATTATTTGTAACTTTCGACAAGTAGAACAATGAATGGAACAGGTAGACGGTTGAAATCTTTGTATATATTGCTTCTATATAGTCTAAGAAACATATATGCAAAGCATCCAAACAGTACAATTCGCCAATTTTTTGTTCTTGAAGTTTAAGTGAACTACGATCCCCATTGTTAATCCGTTAACGGAAATTATTTGTAACTTTCGACAAGTAGAACAATGAATGGAACTGGTAGACGGTTGAAATCCTTGTATATATTGTTTCCATATAGTCTAAGAAACATGTACGCAAAGCATCCAAACAGTACCATTCGACAATTTTTTGTCCTTCAAGTTTAAGTGAACAATGAGCCCCATTGTTAATCCTTTACCGGAAATTATTTGTAACTTTCGACAAGTAGAATAATGAATGGAACAGGTAGACGGTTGAAATCTTTGTATATATTACTTCTATATAGTCTAAGAAACATATATGCAAAGCATCCAAACAGTACAATTCGCCAATTTATTGTTCTTCAAGTTTAAGTGAACAACGAGCCCCATTGTTAATCCATTAAAGGAAATTATTTGTAACTTTCGACAAGTAGAACAATGAATGGAACAGGTAGACTGTTGAAATCCTTGTATATATTGCTTCCATATAGTCTAAGAAACATGTACGCAAAGCATCCAAACAGTACCATTCGCCAATTTTTTGTCCTTCAAGTTTAAGTGAACAATGAGCCCCATTGTTAATCCTTTATCGGAAATTATTTGTAACTTTCGACAAGTAGAACAATGAATGTATCTGGTAGACGGTTGAAATCTTTGTATATATTGCTTCTATATAATCTAAGAAACATATATGCAAAGCATCTAAACAGTAACAATCGCCAATTTTTTGATCTTCAAGTTTAAGTGATCAGCGAGCCCCATTGATAATCATGAAATGGAATCTATTTGTAACTTTCTACAAGTAGAACAATGAATAGTACAGGTAGACGGGTGAAATCTTTCTATATATTGCTTCTATATAGTCTAAGAAACATCTATGCAAAGCATCCAAACAGTACCATTCGCCAATTTTTTGTTCTACAAGTTTAAGTGAACAATGAGCCCCAATGGTTAATCCTTTATCGGAAATTATTTGTAATTTTCGACAAGTAGAACAATGAATGGAACAGTTAGACGGTTGAAATATTTGTATATATTGCTTCTATATAATCTAAGAAACATATATGCAAAGCATCTAAACAGTAACAATCGCCAATTTTTTGATCTTCAAGTTTAAGTGAACAATGAGCCCCAATGGTTAATCCTTTATCGGAAATTATTTGTAATTTTCGACAAGTAGAACAATGAATGGAACAGTTAGACGGTTGAAATCATTGTATATATTGCTTCTATATAGTCTAAGAAACATATATGCAAAGCATCCAAACAGTACAATTCGCCAATTTTTTGTTCTTCAAGTTTAAGTGAACAACGAGCCCCATTGTTAATCCTTTAAAAGAAATTATTTGTAAATTTCGACAAGTAGAACAATGAATGGAACAGGTAGACTGTTGAAATCATTGTATATATTGCTTCTATATAGTCTAAGAAACATATATGCAAAGCATCCAAACAGTACAATTCGCCAATTTTTTGTTCTTCAAGTTTAAGTGAACTACGAGCCCCATTGTTAATCCTTTAAAGGAAATTATTTGTAAATTTCGACAAGTAGAACAATGAATGGATCATGTAGACGGTTGAAAAAATTGTATATATTGCTTGTATATAGTCTACGAAACATATATGCAAAGCATCCAAACAGTACAATTCGCCAATTTTTTGTTCTTCAAGTTTAAGTGAACAATGAGCCCCATTGATAATCATGAAATGGAAACTATTTGTAACTTTCTACAAGTAGAACAATGAATAGTACCGGTAGACGGGTGAAATCTTTCTATATATTGCTTCTAAATAGTCTAAGAAAAATCTATGCAAAGCATCCAAACAGTACAATTCGCCAATTTTTTGTTCTTCAAGTTTAACTAAACTACGATCCCCATTGTTAATCCCTTAACGGAAATTATTTGTAACTTGCGGCAAGTAGAACAATGAATGGAACAGGTAGACGGTTGAAATCTTTGTATATATTGCTTCTATATAGTCTAAGAAACATATATGCAAAGCATCCAAACAGTACAATTCGCCAATTTTTTGTTCTTCAAGTTTAATTGAACAATGAGCCCCAATGGTTAATCCTTTATCGGAAATTATTTGTAAATTTCGACAAGTAGAACAGTGAATGGAACAGGTTGACGGTTGAAATCTTTGTATATATTGCTTCTATATAGTAAAAGAAACATATATGCAAAGCATCCAAACAGTACAATTCGCCAATTTTTTGTTCTTCAAGTTTAAGTGAACAATGAGCCCCAATGGTTAATCCGTTATCGGAAATTATTTGTAACTTTCGACAAGTAGAACAATGAATGGAAAAGGTAGACGGTTGAAATGTTTGTATATATTGCTTCTATATAGTCTAAGAAACATATATGCAAAGCATCCAAACAGTACCATTCGCCAATTTTTTGTTCTTCAAGTTTAAGTGAACTGCGAGCCCCATTGTTAATCCTTTAAAGGAAATTATTTGTAAATTTCGACAAGTAGAACAATGAATGGAACAGGTAGACTGTTGAAATCATTGTATATATTGCTTCTATATAGTCTAAGAAACATATATGCAAAGCATCCAAACAGTACAATTCGCCAAATTTTTGTTCTTCAAGTTTAAGTGAACAATGAGGCCCATTGTTAATCCTTTAAAGGAAATTATTTGTAACTTTCGACAAGTAGAACAATGAATGGAACAGGTAGACGGTTGAAATCTTTGTATATATTGCTTCTATATAGTCTAAGAAACATATATGCAAAGCATCCAAACAGTACAATTCGCCAATTTTTTGTTCTTGAAGTTTAAGTGAACTACGATCCCCATTGTTAATCCGTTAACGGAAATTATTTGTAACTTTCGACAAGTAGAACAATGAATGGAACTGGTAGACGGTTGAAATCCTTGTATATATTGTTTCCATATAGTCTAAGAAACATGTACGCAAAGCATCCAAACAGTACCATTCGACAATTTTTTGTCCTTCAAGTTTAAGTGAACAATGAGCCCCATTGTTAATCCTTTACCGGAAATTATTTGTAACTTTCGACAAGTAGAATAATGAATGGAACAGGTAGACGGTTGAAATCTTTGTATATATTACTTCTATATAGTCTAAGAAACATATATGCAAAGCATCCAAACAGTACAATTCGCCAATTTATTGTTCTTCAAGTTTAAGTGAACAACGAGCCCCATTGTTAATCCATTAAAGGAAATTATTTGTAACTTTCGACAAGTAGAACAATGAATGGAACAGGTAGACTGTTGAAATCCTTGTATATATTGCTTCCATATAGTCTAAGAAACATGTACGCAAAGCATCCAAACAGTACCATTCGCCAATTTTTTGTCCTTCAAGTTTAAGTGAACAATGAGCCCCATTGTTAATCCTTTATCGGAAATTATTTGTAACTTTCGACAAGTAGAACAATGAATGTATCTGGTAGACGGTTGAAATCTTTGTATATATTGCTTCTATATAATCTAAGAAACATATATGCAAAGCATCTAAACAGTAACAATCGCCAATTTTTTGATCTTCAAGTTTAAGTGATCAGCGAGCCCCATTGATAATCATGAAATGGAATCTATTTGTAACTTTCTACAAGTAGAACAATGAATAGTACAGGTAGACGGGTGAAATCTTTCTATATATTGCTTCTATATAGTCTAAGAAACATCTATGCAAAGCATCCAAACAGTACCATTCGCCAATTTTTTGTTCTACAAGTTTAAGTGAACAATGAGCCCCAATGGTTAATCCTTTATCGGAAATTATTTGTAATTTTCGACAAGTAGAACAATGAATGGAACAGTTAGACGGTTGAAATATTTGTATATATTGCTTCTATATAATCTAAGAAACATATATGCAAAGCATCTAAACAGTAACAATCGCCAATTTTTTGATCTTCAAGTTTAAGTGAACAATGAGCCCCAATGGTTAATCCTTTATCGGAAATTATTTGTAATTTTCGACAAGTAGAACAATGAATGGAACAGTTAGACGGTTGAAATCATTGTATATATTGCTTCTATATAGTCTAAGAAACATATATGCAAAGCATCCAAACAGTACAATTCGCCAATTTTTTGTTCTTCAAGTTTAAGTGAACAACGAGCCCCATTGTTAATCCTTTAAAAGAAATTATTTGTAAATTTCGACAAGTAGAACAATGAATGGAACAGGTAGACTGTTGAAATCATTGTATATATTGCTTCTATATAGTCTAAGAAACATATATGCAAAGCATCCAAACAGTACAATTCGCCAATTTTTTGTTCTTCAAGTTTAAGTGAACTACGAGCCCCATTGTTAATCCTTTAAAGGAAATTATTTGTAAATTTCGACAAGTAGAACAATGAATGGATCATGTAGACGGTTGAAAAAATTGTATATATTGCTTGTATATAGTCTACGAAACATATATGCAAAGCATCCAAACAGTACAATTCGCCAATTTTTTGTTCTTCAAGTTTAAGTGAACAATGAGCCCCATTGATAATCATGAAATGGAAACTATTTGTAACTTTCTACAAGTAGAACAATGAATAGTACCGGTAGACGGGTGAAATCTTTCTATATATTGCTTCTAAATAGTCTAAGAAAAATCTATGCAAAGCATCCAAACAGTACAATTCGCCAATTTTTTGTTCTTCAAGTTTAACTAAACTACGATCCCCATTGTTAATCCCTTAACGGAAATTATTTGTAACTTGCGGCAAGTAGAACAATGAATGGAACAGGTAGACGGTTGAAATCTTTGTATATATTGCTTCTATATAGTCTAAGAAACATATATGCAAAGCATCCAAACAGTACAATTCGCCAATTTTTTGTTCTTCAAGTTTAATTGAACAATGAGCCCCAATGGTTAATCCTTTATCGGAAATTATTTGTAAATTTCGACAAGTAGAACAGTGAATGGAACAGGTTGACGGTTGAAATCTTTGTATATATTGCTTCTATATAGTAAAAGAAACATATATGCAAAGCATCCAAACAGTACAATTCGCCAATTTTTTGTTCTTCAAGTTTAAGTGAACAATGAGCCCCAATGTTTAATCCGTTATCGGAAATTATTTGTAACTTTCGACAAGTAGAACAATGAATGGAAAAGGTAGACGGTTGAAATGTTTGTATATATTGCTTCTATATAGTCTAAGAAACATATATGCAAAGCATCCAAACAGTACCATTCGCCAATTTTTTGTTCTTCAAGTTTAAGTGAACTGCGAGCCCCATTGTTAATCCTTTAAAGGAAATTATTTGTAAATTTCGACAAGTAGAACAATGAATGGAACAGGTAGACTGTTGAAATCATTGTATATATTGCTTCTATATAGTCTAAGAAACATATATGCAAAGCATCCAAACAGTACAATTCGCCAAATTTTTGTTCTTCAAGTTTAAGTGAACAATGAGGCCCATTGTTAATCCTTTAAAGGAAATTATTTGTAACTTTCGACAAGTAGAACAATGAATGGAACAGGTAGACGGTTGAAATCTTTGTATATATTGCTTCTATATAGTCTAAGAAACATATATGCAAAGCATCCAAACAGTACAATTCGCCAATTTTTTGTTCTTGAAGTTTAAGTGAACTACGATCCCCATTGTTAATCCGTTAACGGAAATTATTTGTAACTTTCGACAAGTAGAACAATGAATGGAACTGGTAGACGGTTGAAATCCTTGTATATATTGTTTCCATATAGTCTAAGAAACATGTACGCAAAGCATCCAAACAGTACCATTCGACAATTTTTTGTCCTTCAAGTTTAAGTGAACAATGAGCCCCATTGTTAATCCTTTACCGGAAATTATTTGTAACTTTCGACAAGTAGAATAATGAATGGAACAGGTAGACGGTTGAAATCTTTGTATATATTACTTCTATATAGTCTAAGAAACATATATGCAAAGCATCCAAACAGTAAAATTCGCCAATTTTTTGTTCTTCAAGTTTAAGTGAACAATGAGCCCCAATGGTTAATCCTTTATCGGAAATTATTTGTAAATCTCGACAAGTAGAACAATGAATGGAACAGGTAGCCGGTTGAAATCAATGTATATATTGCTTCTATATAGTCTAAGAAACATATATGCAAAGCATCCAAACAGTACAATTCGCCAATTTTTTGTTCTTCAAGTTTAAGTGAACTACGATCCCCATTGTTAATCCCTTAACGGAAATTATTTGTAACTTTCGACAAGTAGAACAATGAATGGAACAGGTAGACTGTTGAAATCCTTGTATATATTGCTTCCATATAGTCTAAGAAACATGTACGCAAAGCATCCAAACAGTACCATTCACCAATTTTTTGTCGTTCAAGTTTAAGTGAACAATGAGCCCCATTGTTAATCCTTTATCGGAAATTATTTGTAACTTTCGACAAGTAGAACAATGAATGGATCTGGTAGACGGTTGAAATCTTTGTATATATTGCTTATATATAATCTAAGAAACATATATGCAAAGCATCTAAACAGTAACAATCGCCAGTTTTTTGATCTTCAAGTTTAAGTGAACAGCGAGCCCCATTGATAATCATGAAATGGAAACTATTTGTAACTTTCTACAAGTAGAAGAATGAATAGTACAGGTAGACGGGTGAAATCTTTCTATATATTGCTTCTAAATAGTCTAAGAAACATCTATGCAAAGCATCCAAACAGTACAATTCGCCAATTTTTTGTTCTTCAAGTTTAAGTGAACTACGAGCCCCATTGTTAATCCTTTAAAGGAAATTATTTGTAAGTTTCGACAAATAGAACAATGAATGGATCATGTAGACGGTTGAAAAAATTGTATATATTGCTTCTATATAGTCTACGAAACATATATGCAAAGCATCCAAACAGTACAATTCGCCAATTTTTTGTACTTCAAGTTTAAGTGAACTACGAGCCCCATTGTTAATCCTTTAACGGAAATTAATTGTAACTTTCGACAAGTAGAACAATGAATGGAACAGGTAGACGGTTGAAATCTTTGTATAGATTGCTTCTATATAGTCTAAGAAACATATATGCAAAGCATCCAAACAGTACAATTCGCCAATTTATTGTTCTTCAAGTTTAAGTGAACAACGAGCCCCATTGTTAATCCTTTAAAGGAAATTATTTGTAACTTTCGACAAGTAGAACAATGAATGGAACAGGTAGACGGTTGAAATCTTTGTATATATTGCTTCTATATAGTCTAAGAAACATATATGCAAAGCATCCAAACAGTACAATTCGCCAATTTTTTGTTCTTCAAGTTTAAGTGAACTACGATCCCCATTGTTAATCCCTTAACGGAAATTATTTGTAACTTTCGACAAGTAGAACAATGAATGGAACAGGTAGACTGTTGAAATCCTTGTATATATTGCTTCCATATAGTCTAAGAAACATGTACGCAAAGCATCCAAACAGTACCATTCACCAATTTTTTGTCGTTCAAGTTTAAGTGAACAATGAGCCCCATTGTTAATCCTTTATCGGAAATTATTTGTAACTTTCGACAAGTAGAACAATGAATGGATCTGGTAGACGGTTGAAATCTTTGTATATATTGCTTATATATAATCTAAGAAACATATATGCAAAGCATCTAAACAGTAACAATCGCCAATTTTTTGATCTTCAAGTTTAAGTGAACAGCGAGCCCCATTGATAATCATGAAATGGAAACTATTTGTAACTTTCTACAAGTAGAAGAATGAATAGTACAGGTAGACGGGTGAAATCTTTCTATATATTGCTTCTAAATAGTCTAAGAAACATCTATGCAAAGCATCCAAACAGTACAATTCGCCAATTTTTTGTTCTTCAAGTTTAAGTGAACTACGAGCCCCATTGTTAATCCTTTAAAGGAAATTATTTGTAAGTTTCGACAAATAGAACAATGAATGGATCATGTAGACGGTTGAAAAAATTGTATATATTGCTTCTATATAGTCTACGAAACATATATGCAAAGCATCCAAACAGTACAATTCGCCAATTTTTTGTACTTCAAGTTTAAGTGAACTACGAGCCCCATTGTTAATCCTTTAACGGAAATTAATTGTAACTTTCGACAAGTAGAACAATGAATGGAACAGGTAGACGGTTGAAATCTTTGTATAGATTGCTTCTATATAGTCTAAGAAACATATATGCAAAGCATCCAAACAGTACAATTCGCCAATTTATTGTTCTTCAAGTTTAAGTGAACAACGAGCCCCATTGTTAATCCTTTAAAGGAAATTATTTGTAACTTTCGACAAGTAGAACAATGAATGGAACAGGTAGACGGTTGAAATCTTTGTATATATTGCTTCTATATAGTCTAAGAAACATATATGCAAAGCATCCAAACAGTACAATTCGCCAATTTTTTGTTCTTCAAGTTTAAGTGAACTACGATCCCCATTGTTAATCCCTTAACGGAAATTATTTGTAACTTTCGACAAGTAGAACAATGAATGGAACAGGTAGACTGTTGAAATCCTTGTATATATTGCTTCCATATAGTCTAAGAAACATGTACGCAAAGCATCCAAACAGTACCATTCGCCAATTTTTTGTCCTTCAAGTTTAAGTGAACAATGAGCCCCATTGTTAATCCTTTATCGGAAATTATTTGTAACTTTCGACAAGTAGAACAATGAATGGATCATGTAGACGGTTGAAAAAATTGTATATATTGCTTCTATGTAGTCTACGAAACATATATGCAAAGCATCCAATCAGTACAATTCGCCAATTTTTTGTACTTCAAGTTTAAGTGAACCACGAGCCCCATTGTTAATCCTTTAACGGAAATTAATTGTAACTTTCGACAAGTAGAACAATGAATGGAACAGGTAGACGGTTGAAATCTTTGTATATATTGATTCTATATAGTCTAAGAAACATGTATGCAAAGCATCCAAACAGTACAATTCGCCAATTTATTGTTCTTCAAGTTTAAGTGAACAACAAGCCCCATTGTTAATCCTTTAAAGGAAATTATTTGTAACTTTCGACAAGTAGAACAATGAATGGAACAGGTAGACGGTTGAAATCTTTGTATATATTGCTTCCATATAGTCTGAGAAACATGTACGCAAAGCATCCAAACAGTACAATTCGCCAATTTTTTGTTCTTCAAGTTTAAGTGAACAATGAGCCCCAATGGTTAATCCTTTATCGGAAATTATTTGTAAATTTCGACAAGTAGAACAATGAATAGTACAGGTAGACGGGTGAAATCTTTCTATATATTGCTTCTAAATAGTTTAAGAAACATCTATGCAAAGCATCCAAACAGTACAATTCGCCAATTTTGTGTTCTTCAAGTTTAAGTCAACTACGAGCCCCATTGTTAATCCTTTAAAGGAAATTATTTGTAAATTTCGACAAGTAGAACAATGAATGGATCATGTAGACGGTTGAAAAAATTGTATATATTGCTTCTATATAGTCTACGAAACATATATGCAAAGCATCCAAACAGTACAATTCGCCAATTTTTTGTACTTCAAGTTTAAGTGAACTACGAGCCCCATTGTTAATCCTTTAACGGAAATTAATTGTAACTTTCGACAAGTAGAACAATGAATGGAACAGGTAGACGGTTGAAATCTTTGTATAGATTGCTTCTATATAGTCTAAGAAACATATATGCAAAGCATCCAAACAGTACAATTCGCCAATTTATTGTTCTTCAAGTTTAAGTGAACAACGAGCCAGATTGTTAATCCGTTAATGGAAATTATTTGTAACTTTCGACAAGTAGAACAATGAATGGAACAGGTAGACGGTTGAAATCTTTGTATATATTGCTTCTATATAGTCTAAGAAACATATATGCAAAGCATCCAAACAGTACAATTCGCCAATTTTTTGTTCTTCAAGTTTAAGTGAACAATGAGCCCCAATGGTTAATCCTTTATCGGAAATTATTTGTAAATTTCGACAAGTAGAACAATGAATAGTACAGGTAGACGGGTGAAATCTTTCTATATATTGCTTCTAAATAGTCTAAGAAACATCTATGCAAAGCATCCAAACAGTACCATTCGCCAATTTTTTGTTCTTCAAGTTTAAGTGAACTGCGAGCCCCATTGTTAATCCTTTAAAGGAAATTATTTGTAAATTTCGACAAGTAGAACAATGAATGGAACAGGTAGACTGTTGAAATCATTGTATATATTGCTTCTATATAGTCTAAGAAACATATATGCAAAGCATCCAAACAGTATAATTCGCCAAATTTTTGTTCTTCAAGTTTAAGTGAACAATGAGGCCCATTGTTAATCCTTTAAAGGAAATTATTTGTAACTTTCGACAAGTAGAACAATGAATGGAACAGGTAGACGGTTGAAATCTTTGTATATATTGCTTCTATATAGTCTAAGAAACATATATGCAAAGCATCCAAACAGTACAATTCGCCAATTTTTTGTTCTTCAAGTTTAAGTGAACTACGAACCCCATTGTTAATCCGTTAACGGAAATTATTTGTAACTTTCGACAAGTAGAACAATGAATGGAACAGGTAGACGGTTGAAATCCTTGTATATATTGCTTCCATATAGTCTAAGAAACATGTACGCAAAGCATCCAAACAGTACCATTCGACAATTTTTTGTCCTTCAAGTTTAAGTGAACAATGAGCCCCATTGTTAATCCTTTACCGGAAATTATTTGTAACTTTCGACAAGTAGAATAATGAATGGAACAGGTAGACGGTTGAAATCTTTGTATATATTACTTCTATATAGTCTAAGAAACATATATGCAAAGCATCCAAACAGTACAATTCGCCAATTTTTTGTTCTTCAAGTTTAAGTGAACAATGAGCCCCAATGGTTAATCCTTTATCGGTAATTATTTGTAACTTTGGACAAGTAGAACAATGAATGGAACAGGTAGACCGTTGAAATCCTTGTATATATTGCTTCCATATAGTCTAAGAAACATGTACGCAAAGTATCCAAACAGTACAATTCGCCAATTTTTTGTTCTTCAAGTTTAAGTGAACAATGAGCCCCAATGGTTAATCCTTTATCGGAAATTATTTGTAAATTTCGACAAGTAGAACAATGAATAGTACAGGTAGACGGGTGAAATCTTTCTATATATTGCTTCTAAATAGTCTAAGAAACATCTATGCAAAGCATCCAAACAGTACCATTCGCCAATTTTTTGTTCTTCAAGTTTAAGTGAACTGCGAGCCCCATTGTTAATCCTTTAAAGGAAATTATTTGTAAATTTCGACAAGTAGAACAATGAATGGAACAGTTAGACGGTTGAAATATTTGTATATATTGCTTCTATATAATCTAAGAAACATATATGCAAAGCATCTAAACAGTAACAATCGCCAATTTTTTGATCTTCAAGTTTAAGTGAACAATGAGCCCCATTGATAATCATGAAACGGAAATTATTTGTAAATTTCTACAAGTAGAACAATGAATGGAACAGGTAGACTGTTGAAATCATTGTATATATTGCTTCTATATAGTCTAAGAAACATATATGCAAAGCGTCCAAACAGTACAATTCGCCAATTATTTGATCTTCAAGTTTAAGTAAAATACGATCCCCATTGTTAATCCTTTAAAGGAAATTATTTGTAAATTTCGACAAGTAGAACAATGAATGAAACAGGTAGACGGTCGAAATCTTTGTATATATTGCTTCTATATAATCTAAGAAACATATATGCAAAGCATCCAAACAGTACAATTCGCCAATTTTTTGTTCTTCAAGTTTAAGTGAACAATGAGCCCCAATGGTTAATCCGTTATCGGAAATTATTTGTAACTTTCGACAAGTAGAACAATGAATGGAAAAGGTAGACGGTTGAAATCTTTGTATATATTGCTTCTATATAGTCTAAGAAACATATATGCAAAGCATCCAAACAGTACCATTCGCCAATTTTTTGTTCTTCAAGTTTAAGTGAACTGCGAGCCCCATTGTTAATCCTTTAAAGGAAATTATTTGTAAATTTCGACAAGTAGAACAATGAATGGAACAGGTAGACTGTTGAAATCATTGTATATATTGCTTCCATATAGTCTAAGAAACATATATGCAAAGCATCCAAACAGTACAATTCGCCAATTTTTTGTTCTTCAAGTTTAAGTGAACTACGAGCCCCATTGTTAATCCTTTAAAGGAAATTATTTGTAAATTTCCACAAGTAGAACAATGAATGGATCATGTAGACGGTTGAAAAAATTGTATGTATTGCTTCTATATAGTCTACGAAACATATATGCAAAGCATCCAAACAGTACAATTCGCCAATTTTTTGTACTTCAAGTTTAAGTGAACTACGAGCCCAATTGTTAATCCTTTAAAGGAAATTATTTGTAACTTTCGACAAGTAGAACAATGAATGGATCATGTAGACGGTTGAAAAAATTGTATATATTGCTTCTATGTAGTCTACGAAACATATATGCAAAGCATCCAAACAGTACAATTCGCCAATTTTTTGTACTTCAAGTTTAAGTGAACCACGAGCCCCATTGTTAATCCTTTAACGGAAATTAATTGTAACTTTCGACAAGTAGAACAATGAATGGAACAGGTAGACGGTTGAAATCTTTGTATATATTGATTCTATATAGTCTAAGAAACATATATGCAAAGCATCCAAACAGTACAATTCGCCAATTTATTGTTCTTCAAGTTTAAGTGAACAACAAGCCCCATTGTTAATCCTTTAAAGGAAATTATTTGTAACTTTCGACAAGTAGAACAATGAATGGAACAGGTAGACGGTTGAAATCTTTGTATATATTGCTTCCATATAGTCTAAGAAACATGTACGCAAAGCATCCAAACAGTACAATTCGCCAATTTTTTGTTCTTCAAGTTTAAGTGAACAATGAGCCCCAATGGTTAATCCTTTATCGGAAATTATTTGTAAATTTCGACAAGTAGAACAATGAATAGTACAGGTAGACGGGTGAAATCTTTCTATATATTGCTTCTAAATAGTTTAAGAAACATCTATGCAAAGCATCCAAACAGTACAATTCGCCAATTTTGTGTTCTTCAAGTTTAAGTCAACTACGAGCCCCATTGTTAATCCCTTAACGGAAATTATTTGCAACTTTCGACAAGTAGAACAATGAATGGAACAGGTAGACGGTTGAAATCTTTGTATATATTGCTTCCATATAGTCTAAGAAACATGTACGCAAAGCATCCAAACAGTACAATTCGCCAATTTTTTGTTCTTCAAGTTTAAGTGAACAATGAGCCCCAATGGTTAATCCTTTATCGGAAATTATTTGTAAATTTCGACAAGTAGAACAATGAATAGTACAGGTAGACGGGTGAAATCTTTCTATATATTGCTTCTAAATAGTTTAAGAAACATCTATGCAAAGCATCCAAACAGTACAATTCGCCAATTTTGTGTTCTTCAAGTTTAAGTCAACTACGAGCCCCATTGTTAATCCCTTAACGGAAATTATTTGCAACTTTCGACAAGTAGAACAATGAATGGAACAGGTAGACGGTTGAAATCTTTGTATATATTGCTTCTATATAGTCTAAGAAACATATATGCAAAGCATCCAAACAGTACAATTCGCCAATTTTTTGTTCTTCAAGTTTAAGTGAACAATGAGCCCCAATGGTTAATCCTTTATCGGAAATTATTTGTAAATTTCGACAAGTAGAACAATGAATGGAACTGGTAGCCGGTTGAAATCTTTGTATATATTGCTTCTATATAGTCTAAGAAACATATATGCAAAGCATCCAAACAGTACAATTCGCCAATTTTGTGTTCTTCAAGTTTAAGTGAACAATGAGCCCCAATGGTTAATCCTTTATCGGAAATTATTTGTAACTTTCGACAAGTAGAACAGTGAATGGAACACGTAGACGGTTGAAATCTTTGTATGTATTGCTTCTATATAGTATAAGAAACATATATGCAAAGCATCCAAACAGTACAATTCGCCAATTTTTTGTTCTTCAAGTTTAAGTGAACTACGAGCCCCATTGTTAATCCTTTAACGGAAATTAATTGTAACTTTCGACAAGTAGAACAATGAATGGAACAGGTAGACGGTTGAAATCTTTGTATATATTGCTTCTATATAGTCTAAGAAACATATATGCAAAGCATCCAAACAGTACAATTCGCCAATTTATTGTTCTTCAAGTTTAAGTGAACAACGAGCCCCATTGTTAATCCTTTAAAGGAAATTATTTGTAACTTTCGACAAGTAGAACAATGAATGGAAAAGGTAGACGGTTGAAATCTTTGTATATATTGCTTCTATATAGTCTAAGAAACATATATGCAAAGCATCCAAACAGTACAATTCGCCAATTTTTTGTTCTTCAAGTTTAAGTGAACAATGAGCCCCAATGGTTAATCCTTTATCGGAAATTATTTGTAAATTTCGACAAGTAGAACAATGAATGGAACTGGTAGCCGGTTGAAATCTTTGTATATATTGCTTCTATATAGTCTAAGAAACATATATGCAAAGCATCCAAACAGTACAATTCGCCAATTTTTTGTTCTTCAAGTTTAAGTGAACAATGAGCCCCAATGGTTAATCCTTTATCGGAAATTAATTGTAAATTTCGACAAGTAGAACAATGAATGGAACAGGTAGCCGGTTGAAATCAATGTATATATTGCTTCTATATAGTCTAAGAAACATATATGCAAAGCATCCAAACAGTGCCATTCGCCAATTTTTTGTTCTTCAAGTTTAAGTGAACTACGAGCCCCATTGTTAATCCCTTAACGGAAATTAATTGTAACTTTCTACAAGTAGAACAATGATTGGAACACGTAGACGGTTGAAATCTTTGTATATATTGCTTCCATATAGTCTAAGAAACATGTACGCAAAGCATCCAAACAGTACAATTCGCCAATTTTTTGTTCTTCAAGTTTAAGTGAACTACGATCCCCATTGTTAATCCCTTAACGGAAATTATTTGTAATTTTCGACAAGTAGAACAGTGAATGGAACAGGTAGACGGTTGAAATCTTTGTATATATTGCTTCTATATAGTATAAGAAACATATATGCAAAGCATCCAAACAGTACAATTCGCCAATTTTTTGTTCTTCAAGTTTAAGTGAACAATGAGCCCCAATGGTTAATCCGTTATCGGAAATTATTTGTAACTTTCGACAAGTAGAACAATGAATGGAAAAGGTAGACGGTTGAAATCTTTGTATATATTGCTTCTATATAGTCTAAGAAACATGTACGCAAAGCATCCAAACAGTACAATTCGCCAATTATTTGATCTTCAAATTTAAGTGAACTACGAGCCCGATTGTTAATACTTTAACGGAAATTATTTGTAACTTGCGACAAGTAGAACAATGAATGGAACAGGTAGACGGTTGAAATCAATGTATATATTGCTTCCATATAGTCTAAGAAACATGTACGCAAAACATCCAAACAATACCGTTCGCCAATTTTTTGTTCTTCAAGTTTAAGTGAACTACGAGCCCCATTGTATAATCATTTAAAGGAAATTATTTGTAAATTTCGACAAGTAGAACAATGAATAGAACAGTTAGACTGTTGAAATCTTTGTATATATTGCTTCCATATAGTCTAAGAAACATGTACGCAAAGCATCCAAACAGTACCATTCGCCAATTTATTGTTCTTCAAGTTTAAGTGAACAACGAGCCCCATTGTTAAACCTTTAAAGGAAATTATTTGTAAATTTCGACAAGTAGAACAATGAATGGAACAGGTAGACGGTTGAAATCTTTGTATATATTGCTTCTATATAACCTAAGAAACATATATGCAAAGCATCCAAATAGTACCATTCGCCAATTTTTTGTTCTTCAAGTTTAAGTAAACTACGATCCCCATTGTTAATCCCTTAACGGAAATTATTTGTAACTTTCGACAAGTAGAACAATGAATGGAACAGGTAGACGGTTGAAATCAATGTATATATTGCTTCTATATAGTCTAAGAAACATATATGAAAAGCATCCAAACAGTACAATTCGCCAATTATTTCATCTTCATGTTTAAGTGCACTACGAGCCCCATTGTTAATACTTTAACGGAAATTATTTGTAAATTCCGACAAGTAGAACAATGAATGGAACAGGTAGACGGTTGAAATCTTTGTATATATTGCTTCTATATAATCTAAGAAACATTTATGCAAAGAATCCAAACAGTACAATTCGCCAATTATTTCATCTTCATGTTTAAGTGCACTACGAGCCCCATTGTTAATACTTTAACGGAAATTATTTGTAAATTCCGACAAGTAGAACAATGAATGGAACAGGTAGACGGTTGAAATCAATGTATATATTGCTTCTATATAGTCTAAGAAACATATATGCAAAGCATCCAAACAGTACCATTCGCCAATTTTTTGTTCTTCATGTTTAAGTGAACAATGAGCCCCATTGTTAATCCTTTATCGGAAATTATTTGTAACTTTCGACAAGTAGAACAATGAATGGAACAGGTAGACGGTTGAAATCTTTGTATATATTGATTCTATATAGTCTAAGAAACATATATGCAATGCATCCAAACAGTACAATTCGCCAATTTTTTGTACTTCAAGTTTAAGTGAACTACGAGCCCAATTGTTAATCCTTTAAAGGAAATTATTTGTAAATTTCGACAAGTAGAACAATGAATGGAACAGGTAGACTGTTGAAATCATTGTATATATTGCTTCTATATAGTCTAAGAAACATATATGCAAAGCATCCAAACAGTACAATTCGCCAATTTTTTGTTCTTCAAGTTTAAGTGAACTACGAGCCCCATTGTTAATCCTTTAAAGGAAATTATTTGTAAATTTCGACAAGTAGAACAATGAATGGATCATGTAGACGGTTGAAAAAATTGTATGTATTGCTTCTATATAGTCTACGAAACATATATGCAAAGCATCCAAACAGTACAATTCGCCAATTTTTTGTACTTCAAGTTTAAGTGAACTACGAGCCCAATTGTTAATCCTTTAAAGGAAATTATTTGTAACTTTCGACAAGTAGAACAATGAATGGATCATGTAGACGGTTGAAAAAATTGTATATATTGCTTCTATGTAGTCTACGAAACATATATGCAAAGCATCCAAACAGTACAATTCGCCAATTTTTTGTACTTCAAGTTTAAGTGAACCACGAGCCCCATTGTTAATCCTTTAACGGAAATTAATTGTAACTTTCGACAAGTAGAACAATGAATGGAACAGGTAGACGGTTGAAATCTTTGTATATATTGATTCTATATAGTCTAAGAAACATATATGCAAAGCATCCAAACAGTACAATTCGCCAATTTATTGTTCTTCAAGTTTAAGTGAACAACAAGCCCCATTGTTAATCCTTTAAAGGAAATTATTTGTAACTTTCGACAAGTAGAACAATGAATGGAACAGGTAGACGGTTGAAATCTTTGTATATATTGCTTCCATATAGTCTAAGAAACATGTACGCAAAGCATCCAAACAGTACAATTCGCCAATTTTTTGTTCTTCAAGTTTAAGTGAACAATGAGCCCCAATGGTTAATCCTTTATCGGAAATTATTTGTAAATTTCGACAAGTAGAACAATGAATAGTACAGGTAGACGGGTGAAATCTTTCTATATATTGCTTCTAAATAGTTTAAGAAACATCTATGCAAAGCATCCAAACAGTACAATTCGCCAATTTTGTGTTCTTCAAGTTTAAGTCAACTACGAGCCCCATTGTTAATCCTTTAAAGGAAATTATTTGTAAATTTCGACAAGTAGAACAATGAATGGATCATGTAGACGGTTGAAAAAATTGTATATATTGCTTCTATATAGTCTACGAAACATATATGCAAAGCATCCAAACAGTACAATTCGCCAATTTTTTGTACTTCAAGTTTAAGTGAACTACGAGCCCCATTGTTAATCCTTTAACGGAAATTAATTGTAACTTTCGACAAGTAGAACAATGAATGGAACAGGTAGACGGTTGAAATCTTTGTATAGATTGCTTCTATATAGTCTAAGAAACATATATGCAAAGCATCCAAACAGTACAATTCGCCAATTTATTGTTCTTCAAGTTTAAGTGAACAACGAGCCAGATTGTTAATCCGTTAAAGGAAATTATTTGTAACTTTCGACAAGTAGAACAATGAATGGAACAGGTAGACGGTTGAAATCTTTGTATATATTGCTTCTATATAGTCTAAGAAACATATATGCAAAGCATCCAAACAGTACAATTCGCCAATTTTTTGTTCTTCAAGTTTAAGTGAACAATGAGCCCCAATGGTTAATCCTTTATCGGAAATTATTTGTAAATTTCGACAAGTAGAACAATGAATAGTACAGGTAGACGGGTGAAATCTTTCTATATATTGCTTCTAAATAGTCTAAGAAACATCTATGCAAAGCATCCAAACAGTACAATTCGCCAATTTTTTGTTCTTCAAGTTTAAGTGAACTACGAGCCCCATTGTTAATCCTTTAAAGGAAATTATTTGTAAATTTCGACAAGTAGAACAATGAATGGAACTGGTAGCCGGTTGAAATCTTTGTATATATTGCTTCTATATAGTCTAAGAAACATATATGCAAAGCATCCAAACAGTACAATTCGCCAATTTTTTGTTCTTCAAGTTTAAGTGAACAATGAGCCCCAATGGTTAATCCTTTATCGGAAATTATTTGTAAATTTCGACAAGTAGAACAATGAATGGAACAGGTAGCCGGTTGAAATCAATGTATATATTGCTTCTATATAGTCTAAGAAACATATATGCAAAGCATCCAAACAGTACCATTCGCCAATTTTTTGTTCTTCAAGTTTAAGTGAACTACGAGCCCCAGTGTTAATCCCTTAACGGAAATTAATTGTAACTCTCTACAAGTAGAACAATGATTGGAACACGTGGACGGTTGAAATCTTTGTATATATTGCTTCCATATAGTCTAAGAAACATGTACGCAAAGCATCCAAACAGTACAATTCGCCAATTTTTTGTTCTTCAAGTTTAAGTGAACTACGATCCCCATTGTTAATCCCTTAACGGAAATTATTTGTAACTTTCGACAAGTAGAACAATGAATAGTACAGGTAGACGGGTGAAATCTTTCTATATATTTCTTCTAAATAGTCTAAGAAACATATATGCAAAGCATCCAAACATTACAATTCGCCAATTTTTTGTTCTTCAAGTTTAAGTGAACAACGAGCCCCATTGTTAAACCTTTAAAGGAAATTATTTGTAAATTTCGACAAGTAGAACAATGAATGGAACAGGTAGACGGTTGAAATCTTTGTATATATTGCTTCTATATAGTCTAAGAAACATATACGCAAAGCATCCAAACAGTACAATTCGCCAATTATTTGATCTTCAAATTTAAGTGAACTACGAGCCCGATTGTTAATACTTTAACGGAAATTATTTGTAACTTGCGACAAGTAGAACAATGAATGGAACAGGTAGACGGTTGAAATCAATGTATATGTTGCTTCCATATAGTCTAAGAAACATGTACGCAAAACATCCAAACAGTACCGTTCGCCAATTTTTTGTTCTTCAAGTTTAAGTGAACTACGAGCCCCATTGTATAATCATTTAAAGGAAATTATTTGTAAATTTCGACAAGTAGAACAATGAATAGAACAGTTAGACTGTTGAAATCTTTGTATATATTGCTTCCATATAGTCTAAGAAACATGTACGCAAAGCATCCAAACAGTACCATTCGCCAATTTATTGTTCTTCAAGTTTAAGTGAACAACGAGCCCCATTGTTAAACCTTTAAAGGAAATTATTTGTAAATTTCGACAAGTAGAACAATGAATGGAACAGGTAGACGGTTGAAATCTTTGTATATATTGCTTCTATATAACCTAAGAAACATATATGCAAAGCATCCAAATAGTACCATTCGCCAATTTTTTGTTCTTCAAGTTTAAGTAAACTACGATCCCCATTGTTAATCCCTTAACGGAAATTATTTGTAACTTTCGACAAGTAGAACAATGAATGGAACAGGTAGACGGTTGAAATCAATGTATATATTGCTTCTATATAGTCTAAGAAACATATATGAAAAGCATCCAAACAGTACAATTCGCCAATTATTTCATCTTCATGTTTAAGTGCACTACGAGCCCCATTGTTAATACTTTAACGGAAATTATTTGTAAATTCCGACAAGTAGAACAATGAATGGAACAGGTAGACGGTTGAAATCTTTGTATATATTGCTTCTATATAATCTAAGAAACATATATGAAAAGCATCCAAACAGTACAATTCGCCAATTATTTCATCTTCATGTTTAAGTGCACTACGAGCCCCATTGTTAATACTTTAACGGAAATTATTTGTAAATTCCGACAAGTAGAACAATGAATGGAACAGGTAGACGGTTGAAATCAATGTATATATTGCTTCTATATAGTCTAAGAAACATATATGCAAAGCATCCAAACAGTACCATTCGCCAATTTTTTGTTCTTCATGTTTAAGTGAACAATGAGCCCCATTGTTAATCTTTTATCGGAAATTATTTGTAACTTTCGACAAGTAGAACAATGAATGGAACAGGTAGGCGGTTGAAATCTTTGTATATATTGCTTCTATATAGTCTAAGAAACATATATGCAAAGCATCCAAACAGTACAATTCGCCAATTTATTGTTCTTCAAGTTTAAGTGAACAACGAGCCCCATTGTTAATCCTTTAAAGGAAATTATTTGTAAATTTCGACAAGTAGAACAATGAATGGAACAGGTAGGCGGTTGAAATCTTTGTATATATTGCTTCTATATAGTCTAAGAAACATATATACAAAGCATCCAAACAGTACCATTCGCCAATTTTTTGTTCTTCAAGTTTATGTGAACAACGAGCCCCATTGATAATCATGAAACGGAAATTATTTGTAACTTTCTACAAGTAGAACAATGAATAGAACAGGTAGACGGTTGAAATCTTTGTATATGTTACTTCTATATAGTCCAAGAAACCTATATGCAAAGCATATAAACAGTAACATTCGCCAATTTTTTGATCTTCAAGTTTAAGTGAACAATGAGCCCCATTGTTAATCCTTTATCGGAAATTATTTGTAACTTTCGACAAGTAGAACAATGAATAGTACAGGTAGACGGGTGAAATCTTTCTATATATTTCTTCTAAATAGTCTAAGAAACATATATGCAAAGCATCCAAACATTACAATTCGCCAATTTTTTGTTCTTCAAGTTTAAGTGAACTACGAGCCCCATTGTTAATCCGTTAACGGAAATTAATTGTAACTTTCTTCAAGTAGAACAATGATTGGAACACACAGACGGTTGAAATCTTTGTATATATTGCTTCCATATAGTCTAAGAAACATATATGCAAAGCATCCAAACAGTACCATTCGCCAATTTTTTGTTCTTCAAGTGTAAGTGAACAGTGAGCCCCATTGTTAATCCTTTATCGGAAATTATTTGTAACTTTCTACAAGTAGAACAATGAATAGAACAGGTAGACGGTTGAAATCTTTGCATATGATGCTTCTATATAGTCTAAGAAACCTATATGCAAAGCATCTAAACAGTAACAATCGCCAATTTTTTGATCTTCAAGTTTAAGTGAACAGCGAGCCCCATTGTTAATCCTTTAAAGGAAATTATTTGTAAATTTCGACAAGTAGAACAATGAATGGATCATGTAGACGGTTGAAATCATTGTATATATTGCTTCTATATCGTCTACGAAACATATATGCAAAGCATCCAAACAGTACAATTCGCCAATTTTTTGTTCTTCAAGTTTAAGTGAACTACGAGCCCCATTGTTAATCCTTTAACGGAAATTAATTGTAACTTCCTACAAGTAGAACAATGATTGGAACACGTAGACGGTTGAAATCTTTGTATATATTGCTTCCATATAGTCTAAGAAACATATATGCAAAGCATCCAAACAGTACCATTCGCCAATTTTTTGTTCTTCAAGTTTAAGTAAACTACGATCCCAATTGTTAATCCCTTAACGGAAATTGTTTGTAACTTTCGACAAGTAGAACAATGAATGGAACAAGTAGACGGTTGAAATCATTGTATATATTGCTTCTATATAGTTTAAGAAACATATATGCAAAGCATCCAAACAGTACAATACGCCAATTTTTTGTTCTTCAAGTTTAAGTAAACTACGATCCCCATTGTTAATCCCTTAACAGAAATTATTTGTAACTTTCGACAAGTAGAACAATGAATGGAACCGGTAGACGGTTGAAATCATTGTATATATTGCTTCTATATAGTCCAAGATACATATATGCAAAGCATCCAAACAGTACAATTCGACAATTTTTTGTTCTTCAAGTTTAAGTGAACAATGAGCCCCAATGGTTAATCCTTTATCGGAAATTATTTGAAATTTTCGACAAGTAGAGCAATGAATGGAACAGGTAGACGGTTGAAATCTTTGTATATATTGCTTCTATATAATCTAAGAAACATATATGCAAAACATCCATTCAGTACAATTCGCCAATTATTTCATCTTCAAGTTTAAGTGAACAATGAGCCCCATTGTTAATCCTTTATCGGTAATTATTTGTAATTTTCGACAAGTAGAACAATGAATGGAACAGGTAGACGGGTGAAATCCTTCGATATATTGCTTCTATATAGTCTAAGAAACATATATGCAAAGCATCCAAACAGTAAAATTCGCCAATTTTTTGTTCTTCAAGTTTAAGTGAACAATGAGCCCCAATGGTTAATCCTTTATCGGAAATTATTTGTAACTTTCGACATGTAGAACAATGAATGGAACAGGTAGACGATTGAAATCAATGTATATATTGCTTCTATATAGTCTGAGAAACATATATGCAAAGCATCCAAACAGTACCATTCATCAATTTTTTGTTCTTCAAGTTTAAGTGAACAACGAGCCCCATTGTTAATCCTTTAAAGGAAATTATTTGTAAATTTCGACAAGTAGAACAATGAATGGATCAGGTAGACGGTTGAAATCATTGTATATATTGCTTCTATATAGTCTACGAAACATATATGCAAAGCATCCAAACAGTACCATTCGCCAATTTTTTGTTCTTCAAGTTTAATTGAATAATGAGCCCCATTGTTAATCCTTTATCGGAAATTATTTGTAACTTTCGACAAGTAGAACAATGAATGGAACAGGTAGACGGTTGAAATCCTTGTATATATTGCGTCTATATAGTCTAAGAAACATATATGCAAATCATCCAAACAGTACAATTCGACAATTTTTTGTTTTTCAAGTTTAAGTGAACAATGAGCCTCAATTGTTAATCCTTTATCGGTAATTATTTGTAACTTTCGACAAGTAGAACAATGAATGGAACAGGTAGACGGTTGAAATCCTTGTATATATTGCGTCTATATAGTCTAAGAAACATATATGCAAATCATCCAAACAGTACAATTCGACAATTTTTTGTTTTTCAAGTTTAAGTGAACAATGAGCCTCAATGGTTAATCCTTTATCGGTAAATATTTGTAACTTTCGACAAGTAGAACAATGAATGGAACAGGTAGACGGTTGAAATCCTTGTATATATTGCGTCTATATAGTCTAAGAAACCTATATGCAAAGCATCTAAACAGTAACAATCACCAATTTTTTGATCTTCAAGTTTAAGTGAACTACGAGCCCCATTGTTAATCCTTTAAAGGAAATTATTTGTAAATTTCGACAAGTAGAACAATGAATGGATCAGGTAGACGGTTGAAATCATTGTATATATTGCTTCTATATAATCTACGAAACATATATGCAAAGCATCCAAACAGTACAATTCGCCAATTTTTTGTTCTTCAAGTTTAAGTGAACTACGAGCCCCATTGTTAATCCTTTAACGGAAATTAATTGTAACTTTCTACAAGTAGAACAATGATTGGAACACGTAGACGGTTGAAATCTTTGTATATATTGCTTCCATATAGTCTAAGAAACATGTACGCAAAGCATCCAAACAGTACCATTCGCCAATTTTTTGTTCTTCAAGTTTAAGTGAACTACGAGCCCCATTGTTAATCCCTTAACGGAAATTAATTGTAACTTTCTACAAGTAGAACAATGATTGGAACACGTAGACGGTTGAAATCTTTGTATATATTGCTTCCATATAGTCTAAGAAACATGTACGCAAAGCATCCAAACAGTACAATTCGCCAATTTTTTGTTCTTCAAGTTTAAGTGAACTACGATCCCCATTGTTAATCCCTTAACGGAAATTATTTGTAATTTTCGACAAGTAGAACAGTGAATGGAACAGGTAGACGGTTGAAATCTTTGTATATATTGCTTCTATATAGTATAAGAAACATATATGCAAAGCATCCAAACAGTACCATTCGCCAATTTTTTGTTCTTCAAGTTTAATTGAATAATGAGCCCCATTGTTAATCCTTTATCGGAAATTATTTGTAAATTTCGACAAGTAGAACAATGAATGGAACAGGTAGACGGTTGAAATCATTGTATATATTGCTTCTATATAGTCTAAGAAACATATATGCAAAGCATCCAAACAGTACAATTCGACAATTTTTTGTTTTTCAAGTTTAAGTGAACAATGAGCCTCAATTGTTAATCCTTTATCGGTAATTATTTGTAACTTTCGACAAGTAGAACAATGAATGGAACAGGTAGACGGTTGAAATCCTTGTATATATTGCGTCTATATAGTCTAAGAAACATATATGCAAATCATCCAAACAGTACAATTCGACAATTTTTTGTTTTTCAAGTTTAAGTGAACAATGAGCCTCAATGGTTAATCCTTTATCGGTAAATATTTGTAACTTTCGACAAGTAGAACAATGAATGGAACAGGTAGACGGTTGAAATCCTTGTATATATTGCGTCTATATAGTCTAAGAAACCTATATGCAAAGCATCTAAACAGTAACAATCACCAATTTTTTGATCTTCAAGTTTAAGTGAACTACGAGCCCCATTGTTAATCCTTTAAAGGAAATTATTTGTAAATTTCGACAAGTAGAACAATGAATGGATCAGGTAGACGGTTGAAATCATTGTATATATTGCTTCTATATAATCTACGAAACATATATGCAAAGCATCCAAACAGTACAATTCGCCAATTTTTTGTTCTTCAAGTTTAAGTGAACTACGAGCCCCATTGTTAATCCTTTAACGGAAATTAATTGTAACTTTCTACAAGTAGAACAATGATTGGAACACGTAGACGGTTGAAATCTTTGTATATATTGCTTCCATATAGTCTAAGAAACATGTACGCAAAGCATCCAAACAGTACCATTCGCCAATTTTTTGTTCTTCAAGTTTAAGTGAACTACGAGCCCCATTGTTAATCCCTTAACGGAAATTAATTGTAACTTTCTACAAGTAGAACAATGATTGGAACACGTAGACGGTTGAAATCTTTGTATATATTGCTTCCATATAGTCTAAGAAACATGTACGCAAAGCATCCAAACAGTACAATTCGCCAATTTTTTGTTCTTCAAGTTTAAGTGAACTACGATCCCCATTGTTAATCCCTTAACGGAAATTATTTGTAATTTTCGACAAGTAGAACAGTGAATGGAACAGGTAGACGGTTGAAATCTTTGTATATATTGCTTCTATATAGTATAAGAAACATATATGCAAAGCATCCAAACAGTACAATTCGCCAATTTTTTGTTCTTCAAGTTTAAGTGAACAATGAGCCCCAATGGTTAATCCGTTATCGGAAATTATTTGTAACTTTCGACAAGTAGAACAATGAATGGAAAAGGTAGACGGTTGAAATCTTTGTATATATTGCTTCTATATAGTCTAAGAAACATGTACGCAAAGCATCCAAACAGTACAATTCGCCAATTATTTGATCTTCAAATTTAAGTGAACTACGAGCCCGATTGTTAATACTTTAACGGAAATTATTTGTAA
This sequence comes from Cerceris ruficornis, assembly GCA_963989415.1. Classification (NCBI taxonomy): domain Eukaryota; kingdom Metazoa; phylum Arthropoda; class Insecta; order Hymenoptera; family Crabronidae; genus Cerceris; species Cerceris ruficornis. The sequence goes on along the minus strand of CAXDIW010000301.1, from coordinate 1,491,878 downwards.
CTTGCGACAAGTAGAACAATGAATGGAACAGGTAGACGGTTGAAATCAATGTATATATTGCTTCCATATAGTCTAAGAAACATGTACGCAAAACATCCAAACAATACCGTTCGCCAATTTTTTGTTCTTCAAGTTTAAGTGAACTACGAGCCCCATTGTATAATCATTTAAAGGAAATTATTTGTAAATTTCGACAAGTAGAACAATGAATAGAACAGTTAGACTGTTGAAATCTTTGTATATATTGCTTCCATATAGTCTAAGAAACATGTACGCAAAGCATCCAAACAGTACCATTCGCCAATTTATTGTTCTTCAAGTTTAAGTGAACAACGAGCCCCATTGTTAAACCTTTAAAGGAAATTATTTGTAAATTTCGACAAGTAGAACAATGAATGGAACAGGTAGACGGTTGAAATCTTTGTATATATTGCTTCTATATAACCTAAGAAACATATATGCAAAGCATCCAAATAGTACCATTCGCCAATTTTTTGTTCTTCAAGTTTAAGTAAACTACGATCCCCATTGTTAATCCCTTAACGGAAATTATTTGTAACTTTCGACAAGTAGAACAATGAATGGAACAGGTAGACGGTTGAAATCAATGTATATATTGCTTCTATATAGTCTAAGAAACATATATGAAAAGCATCCAAACAGTACAATTCGCCAATTATTTCATCTTCATGTTTAAGTGCACTACGAGCCCCATTGTTAATACTTTAACGGAAATTATTTGTAAATTCCGACAAGTAGAACAATGAATGGAACAGGTAGACGGTTGAAATCTTTGTATATATTGCTTCTATATAATCTAAGAAACATTTATGCAAAGAATCCAAACAGTACAATTCGCCAATTATTTCATCTTCATGTTTAAGTGCACTACGAGCCCCATTGTTAATACTTTAACGGAAATTATTTGTAAATTCCGACAAGTAGAACAATGAATGGAACAGGTAGACGGTTGAAATCAATGTATATATTGCTTCTATATAGTCTAAGAAACATATATGCAAAGCATCCAAACAGTACCATTCGCCAATTTTTTGTTCTTCATGTTTAAGTGAACAATGAGCCCCATTGTTAATCCTTTATCGGAAATTATTTGTAACTTTCGACAAGTAGAACAATGAATGGAACAGGTAGACGGTTGAAATCTTTGTATATATTGATTCTATATAGTCTAAGAAACATATATGCAATGCATCCAAACAGTACAATTCGCCAATTTTTTGTACTTCAAGTTTAAGTGAACTACGAGCCCAATTGTTAATCCTTTAAAGGAAATTATTTGTAAATTTCGACAAGTAGAACTATGAATGGAACAGGTAGACTGTTGAAATCATTGTATATATTGCTTCTATATAGTCTAAGAAACATATATGCAAAGCATCCAAACAGTACAATTCGCCAATTTTTTGTTCTTCAAGTTTAAGTGAACTACGAGCCCCATTGTTAATCCTTTAAAGGAAATTATTTGTAAATTTCGACAAGTAGAACAATGAATGGATCATGTAGACGGTTGAAAAAATTGTATGTATTGCTTCTATATAGTCTACGAAACATATATGCAAAGCATCCAAACAGTACAATTCGCCAATTTTTTGTACTTCAAGTTTAAGTGAACTACGAGCCCAATTGTTAATCCTTTAAAGGAAATTATTTGTAACTTTCGACAAGTAGAACAATGAATGGATCATGTAGACGGTTGAAAAAATTGTATATATTGCTTCTATGTAGTCTACGAAACATATATGCAAAGCATCCAAACAGTACAATTCGCCAATTTTTTGTACTTCAAGTTTAAGTGAACCACGAGCCCCATTGTTAATCCTTTAACGGAAATTAATTGTAACTTTCGACAAGTAGAACAATGAATGGAACAGGTAGACGGTTGAAATCTTTGTATATATTGATTCTATATAGTCTAAGAAACATATATGCAAAGCATCCAAACAGTACAATTCGCCAATTTATTGTTCTTCAAGTTTAAGTGAACAACAAGCCCCATTGTTAATCCTTTAAAGGAAATTATTTGTAACTTTCGACAAGTAGAACAATGAATGGAACAGGTAGACGGTTGAAATCTTTGTATATATTGCTTCCATATAGTCTAAGAAACATGTACGCAAAGCATCCAAACAGTACAATTCGCCAATTTTTTGTTCTTCAAGTTTAAGTGAACAATGAGCCCCAATGGTTAATCCTTTATCGGAAATTATTTGTAAATTTCGACAAGTAGAACAATGAATAGTACAGGTAGACGGGTGAAATCTTTCTATATATTGCTTCTAAATAGTTTAAGAAACATCTATGCAAAGCATCCAAACAGTACAATTCGCCAATTTTGTGTTCTTCAAGTTTAAGTCAACTACGAGCCCCATTGTTAATCCTTTAAAGGAAATTATTTGTAAATTTCGACAAGTAGAACAATGAATGGATCATGTAGACGGTTGAAAAAATTGTATATATTGCTTCTATATAGTCTACGAAACATATATGCAAAGCATCCAAACAGTACAATTCGCCAATTTTTTGTACTTCAAGTTTAAGTGAACTACGAGCCCCATTGTTAATCCTTTAACGGAAATTAATTGTAACTTTCGACAAGTAGAACAATGAATGGAACAGGTAGACGGTTGAAATCTTTGTATAGATTGCTTCTATATAGTCTAAGAAACATATATGCAAAGCATCCAAACAGTACAATTCGCCAATTTATTGTTCTTCAAGTTTAAGTGAACAACGAGCCAGATTGTTAATCCGTTAAAGGAAATTATTTGTAACTTTCGACAAGTAGAACAATGAATGGAACAGGTAGACGGTTGAAATCTTTGTATATATTGCTTCTATATAGTCTAAGAAACATATATGCAAAGCATCCAAACAGTACAATTCGCCAATTTTTTGTTCTTCAAGTTTAAGTGAACAATGAGCCCCAATGGTTAATCCTTTATCGGAAATTATTTGTAAATTTCGACAAGTAGAACAATGAATAGTACAGGTAGACGGGTGAAATCTTTCTATATATTGCTTCTAAATAGTCTAAGAAACATCTATGCAAAGCATCCAAACAGTACAATTCGCCAATTTTTTGTTCTTCAAGTTTAAGTGAACTACGAGCCCCATTGTTAATCCTTTAAAGGAAATTATTTGTAAATTTCGACAAGTAGAACAATGAATGGAACTGGTAGCCGGTTGAAATCTTTGTATATATTGCTTCTATATAGTCTAAGAAACATATATGCAAAGCATCCAAACAGTACAATTCGCCAATTTTTTGTTCTTCAAGTTTAAGTGAACAATGAGCCCCAATGGTTAATCCTTTATCGGAAATTATTTGTAAATTTCGACAAGTAGAACAATGAATGGAACAGGTAGCCGGTTGAAATCAATGTATATATTGCTTCTATATAGTCTAAGAAACATATATGCAAAGCATCCAAACAGTACCATTCGCCAATTTTTTGTTCTTCAAGTTTAAGTGAACTACGAGCCCCAGTGTTAATCCCTTAACGGAAATTAATTGTAACTCTCTACAAGTAGAACAATGATTGGAACACGTAGACGGTTGAAATCTTTGTATATATTGCTTCCATATAGTCTAAGAAACATGTACGCAAAGCATCCAAACAGTACAATTCGCCAATTTTTTGTTCTTCAAGTTTAAGTGAACTACGATCCCCATTGTTAATCCCTTAACGGAAATTATTTGTAACTTTCGACAAGTAGAACAATGAATAGTACAGGTAGACGGGTGAAATCTTTCTATATATTGCTTCTAAATAGTCTAAGAAACATCTATGCAAAGCATCCAAACAGTACCATTCGCCAATTTTTTGTTCTTCAAGTTTAAGTGAACAATGAGCCCCAATGGTTAATCCTTTATCGGAAATTATTTGTAATTTTCGACAAGTAGAACAATGAATGGAACAGTTAGACGGTTGAAATATTTGTATATATTGCTTCTATATGATCTAAGAAACATATATGCGAAGCATCTAAACAGTAACAATCGCCAATTTTTTGATCTTCAAGTTTAAGTGAACAGCGAGCCCCATTGATAATCATGAAATGGAAATTATTTGTAACTTTCTACAAGTAGAACAATGAATAGTACAGGTAGACGGGTGAAATCTTTCTATATATTGCTTCTAAATAGTCTAAGAAACATCTATGCAAAGCATCCAAACATTACCATTCGCCAATTTTTTGTTCTTCAAGTTTAAGTGAACAATGAGCCCCAATGGTTAATCCTTTATCGGAAATTATTTGTAATTTTCGACAAGTAGAACAATGAATGGAACAGTTAGACGGTTGAAATATTTGTATATATTGCTTCTATATAATCTAAGAAACATATATGCAAAGCATCCAAACAGTACAATTCGCCAATTTATTTTTCTTCAAGTTTAAGTGAACAACGAGCCCCATTGTTAATCCTTTAAAGGAAATTATTTGTAACTTTCGACAAGTAGAACAATGAATGGAACAGGTAGACGGTTGAAATCTTTGTATATATTGCTTCTATATAGTCTAAGAAACATATATGCAAAGCATCCAAACAGTACAATTCGCCAATTTTTTGTTCTTCAAGTTTAAGTGAACAATGAGCCCCAATGGTTAATCCTTTATCGGTAATTATTTGTAACTTTCGACAAGTAGAACAATGAATGGAACTGGTAGACGGTTGAAATCTTTGTATATATTGCTTCTATATAATCTAAGAAACATATATGCAAAGCATCTAAACAGTAACAATCGCCAATTTTTTGATCTTCAAGTTTAAGTGAACAGCGAGCCCCATTGATAATCATGAAATGGAAACTATTTGTAACTTTCTACAAGTCGGACAATGAATAGTACCGGTAGACGGGTGAAATCTTTCTATATATTGCTTCTAAATAGTCTAAGAAACATCTATGCAAAGCATCCAAACAGTACAATTCGCCAATTTTTTGTTCTTCAAGTTTAAGTAAACTACGATCCCCATTGTTAATCCCTTAACGGAAATTATTTGCAACTTTCGACAAGTAGAACAATGAATGGAACAGGTAGACGGTTGAAATCTTTGTATATATTGCTTCTATATAGTCTAAGAAACATATATGCAAAGCATCCAAACAGTACAATTCGCCAATTTTGTGTTCTTCAAGTTTAAGTGAACAATGAGCCCCAATGGTTAATCCTTTATCGGAAATTATTTGTAACTTTCGACAAGTAGAACAGTGAATGGAACAGGTAGACGGTTGAAATCTTTGTATATATTGCTTCTATATAGTATAAGAAACATATATGCAAAGCATCCAAACAGTACAATTCGCCAATTTTTTGTTTTTCAAGTTTAAGTGAACAATGAGCCCCAATGGTTAATCCGTTATCGGAAATTATTTGTAACTTTCGACAAGTAGAACAATGAATGGAAAAGGTAGACGGTTGAAATCTTTGTATATATTGCTTCTATATAGTCTAAGAAACATGTACGCAAAGCATCCAAACAGTACAATTCGCCATTTATTTGATCTTCAAATTTAAGTGAACTACGAGCCCGATTGTTAATACTTTAACGGAAATTATTTGTAACTTGCGACAAGTAGAACAATGAATGGAACAGGTAGACGGTTGAAATCAATGTATATGTTGCTTCCATATAGTCTAAGAAACATGTACGCAAAACATCCAAACAGTACCGTTCGCCAATTTTTTGTTCTTCAAGTTTAAGTGAACTACGAGCCCCATTGTATAATCATTTAAAGGAAATTATTTGTAAATTTCGACAAGTAGAACAATGAATAGAACAGTTAGACTGTTGAAATCTTTGTATATATTGCTTCCATATAGTCTAAGAAACATGTACGCAAAGCATCCAAACAGTACCATTCGCCAATTTATTGTTCTTCAAGTTTAAGTGAACAACGAGCCCCATTGTTAAACCTTTAAAGGAAATTATTTGTAAATTTCGACAAGTAGAACAATGAATGGAACAGGTAGACGGTTGAAATCTTTGTATATATTGCTTCTATATAACCTAAGAAACATATATGCAAAGCATCCAAATAGTACCATTCGCCAATTTTTTGTTCTTCAAGTTTAAGTAAACTACGATCCCCATTGTTAATCCCTTAACGGAAATTATTTGTAACTTTCGACAAGTAGAACAATGAATGGAACAGGTAGACGGTTGAAATCAATGTATATATTGCTTCTATATAGTCTAAGAAACATATATGAAAAGCATCCAAACAGTACAATTCGCCAATTATTTCATCTTCATGTTTAAGTGCACTACGAGCCCCATTGTTAATACTTTAACGGAAATTATTTGTAAATTCCGACAAGTAGAACAATGAATGGAACAGGTAGACGGTTGAAATCTTTGTATATATTGCTTCTATATAATCTAAGAAACATATATGAAAAGCATCCAAACAGTACAATTCGCCAATTATTTCATCTTCATGTTTAAGTGCACTACGAGCCCCATTGTTAATACTTTAACGGAAATTATTTGTAAATTCCGACAAGTAGAACAATGAATGGAACAGGTAGACGGTTGAAATCAATGTATATATTGCTTCTATATAGTCTAAGAAACATATATGCAAAGCATCCAAACAGTACCATTCGCCAATTTTTTGTTCTTCATGTTTAAGTGAACAATGAGCCCCATTGTTAATCTTTTATCGGAAATTATTTGTAACTTTCGACAAGTAGAACAATGAATGGAACAGGTAGGCGGTTGAAATCTTTGTATATATTGCTTCTATATAGTCTAAGAAACATATATGCAAAGCATCCAAACAGTACAATTCGCCAATTTATTGTTCTTCAAGTTTAAGTGAACAACGAGCCCCATTGTTAATCCTTTAAAGGAAATTATTTGTAAATTTCGACAAGTAGAACAATGAATGGAACAGGTAGGCGGTTGAAATCTTTGTATATATTGCTTCTATATAGTCTAAGAAACATATATACAAAGCATCCAAACAGTACCATTCGCCAATTTTTTGTTCTTCAAGTTTATGTGAACAACGAGCCCCATTGATAATCATGAAACGGAAATTATTTGTAACTTTCTACAAGTAGAACAATGAATAGAACAGGTAGACGGTTGAAATCTTTGTATATGTTACTTCTATATAGTCCAAGAAACCTATATGCAAAGCATATAAACAGTAACATTCGCCAATTTTTTGATCTTCAAGTTTAAGTGAACAATGAGCCCCATTGTTAATCCTTTATCGGAAATTATTTGTAACTTTCGACAAGTAGAACAATGAATAGTACAGGTAGACGGGTGAAATCTTTCTATATATTTCTTCTAAATAGTCTAAGAAACATATATGCAAAGCATCCAAACATTACAATTCGCCAATTTTTTGTTCTTCAAGTTTAAGTGAACTACGAGCCCCATTGTTAATCCGTTAACGGAAATTAATTGTAACTTTCTTCAAGTAGAACAATGATTGGAACACACAGACGGTTGAAATCTTTGTATATATTGCTTCCATATAGTCTAAGAAACATATATGCAAAGCATCCAAACAGTACCATTCGCCAATTTTTTGTTCTTCAAGTGTAAGTGAACAGTGAGCCCCATTGTTAATCCTTTATCGGAAATTATTTGTAACTTTCTACAAGTAGAACAATGAATAGAACAGGTAGACGGTTGAAATCTTTGCATATGATGCTTCTATATAGTCTAAGAAACCTATATGCAAAGCATCTAAACAGTAACAATCGCCAATTTTTTGATCTTCAAGTTTAAGTGAACAGCGAGCCCCATTGTTAATCCTTTAAAGGAAATTATTTGTAAATTTCGACAAGTAGAACAATGAATGGATCATGTAGACGGTTGAAATCATTGTATATATTGCTTCTATATCGTCTACGAAACATATATGCAAAGCATCCAAACAGTACAATTCGCCAATTTTTTGTTCTTCAAGTTTAAGTGAACTACGAGCCCCATTGTTAATCCTTTAACGGAAATTAATTGTAACTTCCTACAAGTAGAACAATGATTGGAACACGTAGACGGTTGAAATCTTTGTATATATTGCTTCCATATAGTCTAAGAAACATATATGCAAAGCATCCAAACAGTACCATTCGCCAATTTTTTGTTCTTCAAGTTTAAGTAAACTACGATCCCAATTGTTAATCCCTTAACGGAAATTGTTTGTAACTTTCGACAAGTAGAACAATGAATGGAACAAGTAGACGGTTGAAATCATTGTATATATTGCTTCTATATAGTTTAAGAAACATATATGCAAAGCATCCAAACAGTACAATACGCCAATTTTTTGTTCTTCAAGTTTAAGTAAACTACGATCCCCATTGTTAATCCCTTAACAGAAATTATTTGTAACTTTCGACAAGTAGAACAATGAATGGAACCGGTAGACGGTTGAAATCATTGTATATATTGCTTCTATATAGTCCAAGATACATATATGCAAAGCATCCAAACAGTACAATTCGACAATTTTTTGTTCTTCAAGTTTAAGTGAACAATGAGCCCCAATGGTTAATCCTTTATCGGAAATTATTTGAAATTTTCGACAAGTAGAGCAATGAATGGAACAGGTAGACGGTTGAAATCTTTGTATATATTGCTTCTATATAATCTAAGAAACATATATGCAAAACATCCATTCAGTACAATTCGCCAATTATTTCATCTTCAAGTTTAAGTGAACAATGAGCCCCATTGTTAATCCTTTATCGGTAATTATTTGTAATTTTCGACAAGTAGAACAATGAATGGAACAGGTAGACGGGTGAAATCCTTCGATATATTGCTTCTATATAGTCTAAGAAACATATATGCAAAGCATCCAAACAGTAAAATTCGCCAATTTTTTGTTCTTCAAGTTTAAGTGAACAATGAGCCCCAATGGTTAATCCTTTATCGGAAATTATTTGTAACTTTCGACATGTAGAACAATGAATGGAACAGGTAGACGATTGAAATCAATGTATATATTGCTTCTATATAGTCTGAGAAACATATATGCAAAGCATCCAAACAGTACCATTCATCAATTTTTTGTTCTTCAAGTTTAAGTGAACAACGAGCCCCATTGTTAATCCTTTAAAGGAAATTATTTGTAAATTTCGACAAGTAGAACAATGAATGGATCAGGTAGACGGTTGAAATCATTGTATATATTGCTTCTATATAGTCTACGAAACATATATGCAAAGCATCCAAACAGTACCATTCGCCAATTTTTTGTTCTTCAAGTTTAATTGAATAATGAGCCCCATTGTTAATCCTTTATCGGAAATTATTTGTAAATTTCGACAAGTAGAACAATGAATGGAACAGGTAGACGGTTGAAATCATTGTATATATTGCTTCTATATAGTCTAAGAAACATATATGCAAAGCATCCAAACAGTACAATTCGACAATTTTTTGTTTTTCAAGTTTAAGTGAACAATGAGCCTCAATTGTTAATCCTTTATCGGTAATTATTTGTAACTTTCGACAAGTAGAACAATGAATGGAACAGGTAGACGGTTGAAATCCTTGTATATATTGCGTCTATATAGTCTAAGAAACATATATGCAAATCATCCAAACAGTACAATTCGACAATTTTTTGTTTTTCAAGTTTAAGTGAACAATGAGCCTCAATGGTTAATCCTTTATCGGTAAATATTTGTAACTTTCGACAAGTAGAACAATGAATGGAACAGGTAGACGGTTGAAATCCTTGTATATATTGCGTCTATATAGTCTAAGAAACCTATATGCAAAGCATCTAAACAGTAACAATCACCAATTTTTTGATCTTCAAGTTTAAGTGAACTACGAGCCCCATTGTTAATCCTTTAAAGGAAATTATTTGTAAATTTCGACAAGTAGAACAATGAATGGATCAGGTAGACGGTTGAAATCATTGTATATATTGCTTCTATATAATCTACGAAACATATATGCAAAGCATCCAAACAGTACAATTCGCCAATTTTTTGTTCTTCAAGTTTAAGTGAACTACGAGCCCCATTGTTAATCCTTTAACGGAAATTAATTGTAACTTTCTACAAGTAGAACAATGATTGGAACACGTAGACGGTTGAAATCTTTGTATATATTGCTTCCATATAGTCTAAGAAACATGTACGCAAAGCATCCAAACAGTACCATTCGCCAATTTTTTGTTCTTCAAGTTTAAGTGAACAATGAGACCCATTGTTAATCCTTTATCGGAAATTATTTGTAACTTTCGACAAGTAGAACAATGAATGGAACAGGTAGACGGTTGAAATCTTTGTATATATTGCTTCTATATAGTCTAAGAAACATATATGCAAAGCATCCAAACAGTACAATTCGCCAATTTTTTGTTCTTCAAGTTTAAGTGAACTACGAGCCCCATTGTTAATCCTTTAACGGAAATTAATTGTAACTTTCTACAAGTAGAACAATGATTGGAACACGTAGACGGTTGAAATCTTTGTATATATTGCTTCCATATAGTCTAAGAAACATGTACGCAAAGCATCCAAACAGTACCATTCGCCAATTTTTTGTTCTTCAAGTTTAAGTGAACAATGAGACCCATTGTTAATCCTTTATCGGAAATTATTTGTAACTTTCGACAAGTAGAACAATGAATGGAACAGGTAGACGGTTGAAATCTTTGTATATATTGCTTCTATATAGCCTACGAAACATATATGCAAAGCATCCAAACAGTACCATTCGCCAATTTTTTGTTCTTCAAGTTTAAGTGAACAACGAGCCCCATTGTTAATCCTTTAAAGGAAATTATTTGTAACTTTCGACAAGTAGAACAGTGAATGGAACAGGTAGACGGTTGAAATCTTTGTATATATTGCTTCTATATAGTATAAGAAACATATATGCAAAGCATCCAAACAGTACAATTCGCCAATTTTTTGTTTTTCAAGTTTAAGTGAACAATGAGCCCCAATGGTTAATCCGTTATCGGAAATTATTTGTAACTTTCGACAAGTAGAACAATGAATGGAAAAGGTAGACGGTTGAAATCTTTGTATATATTGCTTCTATATAGTCTAAGAAACATGTACGCAAAGCATCCAAACAGTACAATTCGCCAATTATTTGATCTTCAAATTTAAGTGAACTACGAGCCCGATTGTTAATACTTTAACGGAAATTATTTGTAACTTGCGACAAGTAGAACAATGAATGGAACAGGTAGACGGTTGAAATCAATGTATATGTTGCTTCCATATAGTCTAAGAAACATGTACGCAAAACATCCAAACAGTACCGTTCGCCAATTTTTTGTTCTTCAAGATTAAGTGAACTACGAGCCCCATTGTATAATCATTTAAAGGAAATTATTTGTAAATTTCGACAAGTAGAACAATGAATAGAACAGTTAGACTGTTGAAATCTTTGTATATATTGCTTCCATATAGTCTAAGAAACATGTACGCAAAGCATCCAAACAGTACCATTCGCCAATTTATTGTTCTTCAAGTTTAAGTGAACAACGAGCCCCATTGTTAAACCTTTAAAGGAAATTATTTGTAAATTTCGACAAGTAGAACAATGAATGGAACAGGTAGACGGTTGAAATCTTTGTATATATTGCTTCTATATAACCTAAGAAACATATATGCAAAGCATCCAAATAGTACCATTCGCCAATTTTTTGTTCTTCAAGTTTAAGTAAACTACGATCCCCATTGTTAATCCCTTAACGGAAATTATTTGTAACTTTCGACAAGTAGAACAATGAATGGAACAGGTAGACGGTTGAAATCAATGTATATATTGCTTCTATATAGTCTAAGAAACATATATGAAAAGCATCCAAACAGTACAATTCGCCAATTATTTCATCTTCATGTTTAAGTGCACTACGAGCCCCATTGTTAATACTTTAACGGAAATTATTTGTAAATTCCGACAAGTAGAACAATGAATGGAACAGGTAGACGGTTGAAATCTTTGTATATATTGCTTCTATATAATCTAAGAAACATATATGAAAAGCATCCAAACAGTACAATTCGCCAATTATTTCATCTTCATGTTTAAGTGCACTACGAGCCCCATTGTTAATACTTTAACGGAAATTATTTGTAAATTCCGACAAGTAGAACAATGAATGGAACAGGTAGACGGTTGAAATCAATGTATATATTGCTTCTATATAGTCTAAGAAACATATATGCAAAGCATCCAAACAGTACCATTCGCCAATTTTTTGTTCTTCATGTTTAAGTGAACAATGAGCCCCATTGTTAATCTTTTATCGGAAATTATTTGTAACTTTCGACAAGTAGAACAATGAATGGAACAGGTAGGCGGTTGAAATCTTTGTATATATTGCTTCTATATAGTCTAAGAAACATATATGCAAAGCATCCAAACAGTACAATTCGCCAATTTATTGTTCTTCAAGTTTAAGTGAACAACGAGCCCCATTGTTAATCCTTTAAAGGAAATTATTTGTAAATTTCGACAAGTAGAACAATGAATGGAACAGGTAGGCGGTTGAAATCTTTGTATATATTGCTTCTATATAGTCTAAGAAACATATATACAAAGCATCCAAACAGTACCATTCGCCAATTTTTTGTTCTTCAAGTTTATGTGAACAACGAGCCCCATTGATAATCATGAAACGGAAATTATTTGTAACTTTCTACAAGTAGAACAATGAATAGAACAGGTAGACGGTTGAAATCTTTGTATATGTTACTTCTATATAGTCCAAGAAACCTATATGCAAAGCATATAAACAGTAACATTCGCCAATTTTTTGATCTTCAAGTTTAAGTGAACAATGAGCCCCATTGTTAATCCTTTATCGGAAATTATTTGTAACTTTCGACAAGTAGAACAATGAATAGTACAGGTAGACGGGTGAAATCTTTCTATATATTTCTTCTAAATAGTCTAAGAAACATATATGCAAAGCATCCAAACATTACAATTCGCCAATTTTTTGTTCTTCAAGTTTAAGTGAACTACGAGCCCCATTGTTAATCCGTTAACGGAAATTAATTGTAACTTTCTTCAAGTAGAACAATGATTGGAACACACAGACGGTTCAAATCTTTGTATATATTGCTTCCATATAGTCTAAGAAACATATATGCAAAGCATCCAAACAGTACCATTCGCCAATTTTTTGTTCTTCAAGTGTAAGTGAACAGTGAGCCCCATTGTTAATCCTTTATCGGAAATTATTTGTAACTTTCTACAAGTAGAACAATGAATAGAACAGGTAGACGGTTGAAATCTTTGCATATGATGCTTCTATATAGTCTAAGAAACCTATATGCAAAGCATCTAAACAGTAACAATCGCCAATTTTTTGATCTTCAAGTTTAAGTGAACAGCGAGCCCCATTGTTAATCCTTTAAAGGAAATTATTTGTAAATTTCGACAAGTAGAACAATGAATGGATCATGTAGACGGTTGAAATCATTGTATATATTGCTTCTATATCGTCTACGAAACATATATGCAAAGCATCCAAACAGTACAATTCGCCAATTTTTTGTTCTTCAAGTTTAAGTGAACTACGAGCCCCATTGTTAATCCTTTAACGGAAATTAATTGTAACTTCCTACAAGTAGAACAATGATTGGAACACGTAGACGGTTGAAATCTTTGTATATATTGCTTCCATATAGTCTAAGAAACATATATGCAAAGCATCCAAACAGTACCATTCGCCAATTTTTTGTTCTTCAAGTTTAAGTAAACTACGATCCCAATTGTTAATCCCTTAACGGAAATTGTTTGTAACTTTCGACAAGTAGAACAATGAATGGAACAAGTAGACGGTTGAAATCATTGTATATATTGCTTCTATATAGTTTAAGAAACATATATGCAAAGCATCCAAACAGTACAATACGCCAATTTTTTGTTCTTCAAGTTTAAGTAAACTACGATCCCCATTGTTAATCCCTTAACAGAAATTATTTGTAACTTTCGACAAGTAGAACAATGAATGGAACCGGTAGACGGTTGAAATCATTGTATATATTGCTTCTATATAGTCCAAGATACATATATGCAAAGCATCCAAACAGTACAATTCGACAATTTTTTGTTCTTCAAGTTTAAGTGAACAATGAGCCCCAATGGTTAATCCTTTATCGGAAATTATTTGAAATTTTCGACAAGTAGAGCAATGAATGGAACAGGTAGACGGTTGAAATCTTTGTATATATTGCTTCTATATAATCTAAGAAACATATATGCAAAACATCCATTCAGTACAATTCGCCAATTATTTCATCTTCAAGTTTAAGTGAACAATGAGCCCCATTGTTAATCCTTTATCGGTAATTATTTGTAATTTTCGACAAGTAGAACAATGAATGGAACAGGTAGACGGGTGAAATCCTTCGATATATTGCTTCTATATAGTCTAAGAAACATATATGCAAAGCATCCAAACAGTAAAATTCGCCAATTTTTTGTTCTTCAAGTTTAAGTGAACAATGAGCCCCAATGGTTAATCCTTTATCGGAAATTATTTGTAACTTTCGACATGTAGAACAATGAATGGAACAGGTAGACGATTGAAATCAATGTATATATTGCTTCTATATAGTCTGAGAAACATATATGCAAAGCATCCAAACAGTACCATTCATCAATTTTTTGTTCTTCAAGTTTAAGTGAACAACGAGCCCCATTGTTAATCCTTTAAAGGAAATTATTTGTAAATTTCGACAAGTAGAACAATGAATGGATCAGGTAGACGGTTGAAATCATTGTATATATTGCTTCTATATAGTCTACGAAACATATATGCAAAGCATCCAAACAGTACCATTCGCCAATTTTTTGTTCTTCAAGTTTAATTGAATAATGAGCCCCATTGTTAATCCTTTATCGGAAATTATTTGTAAATTTCGACAAGTAGAACAATGAATGGAACAGGTAGACGGTTGAAATCATTGTATATATTGCTTCTATATAGTCTAAGAAACATATATGCAAAGCATCCAAACAGTACAATTCGACAATTTTTTGTTTTTCAAGTTTAAGTGAACAATGAGCCTCAATTGTTAATCCTTTATCGGTAATTATTTGTAACTTTCGACAAGTAGAACAATGAATGGAACAGGTAGACGGTTGAAATCCTTGTATATATTGCGTCTATATAGTCTAAGAAACATATATGCAAATCATCCAAACAGTACAATTCGACAATTTTTTGTTTTTCAAGTTTAAGTGAACAATGAGCCTCAATGGTTAATCCTTTATCGGTAAATATTTGTAACTTTCGACAAGTAGAACAATGAATGGAACAGGTAGACGGTTGAAATCCTTGTATATATTGCGTCTATATAGTCTAAGAAACCTATATGCAAAGCATCTAAACAGTAACAATCGCCAATTTTTTGATCTTCAAGTTTAAGTGAACTACGAGCCCCATTGTTAATCCTTTAAAGGAAATTATTTGTAAATTTCGACAAGTAGAACAATGAATGGATCAGGTAGACGGTTGAAATCATTGTATATATTGCTTCTATATAATCTACGAAACATATATGCAAAGCATCCAAACAGTACAATTCGCCAATTTTTTGTTCTTCAAGTTTAAGTGAACTACGAGCCCCATTGTTAATCCTTTAACGGAAATTAATTGTAACTTTCTACAAGTAGAACAATGATTGGAACACGTAGACGGTTGAAATCTTTGTATATATTGCTTCCATATAGTCTAAGAAACATGTACGCAAAGCATCCAAACAGTACCATTCGCCAATTTTTTGTTCTTCAAGTTTAAGTGAACAATGAGACCCATTGTTAATCCTTTATCGGAAATTATTTGTAACTTTCGACAAGTAGAACAATGAATGGAACAGGTAGACGGTTGAAATCTTTGTATATATTGCTTCTATATAGTCTAAGAAACATATATGCAAAGCATCCAAACAGTACAATTCGCCAATTTTTTGTTCTTCAAGTTTAAGTGAACTACGAGCCCCATTGTTAATCCTTTAACGGAAATTAATTGTAACTTTCTACAAGTAGAACAATGATTGGAACACGTAGACGGTTGAAATCTTTGTATATTGTTACGCCGATATGAAGTTGGCGTACCGAGCGAAGCTGCTCCCTCGAACCCGTGGATTCGAGGATCGATGTAATCGAGGGATCGATTCGGCCGGTCGTTGCTCCAGCGACCGGAAGCGTTTGGTGACCGGAAGTTGCAACCGAGTTGTCAGACGACAGAGTTCCAAATATTGTTATTAGTTAATAAAGTTACTACAGTTATAGTTAATAAAGTTATTACAGTTATAGTTAATAAAGTTATTAGAGAAAATATGCCGAGAAGACCCGGTCCCTCCGCGGGACATAACAATGGTGTCATTGGAGGGGAAGAGAATCCTCAGCCCACAAGGCCTGCGGAGGAGGAGACGGATCGTCTAGGACGCTTCCTTTCCGAGATGCAGGAGAGCCTGACTATGCATCTGCAGAGACAGCAGGAGCTGGCAGAAGAGCGATGGGAGCAGGAGCGCTCCCGGATCGCGGAAAAGGAGGCCAGGAAGAAAGCTGCCCAGGAAGAGAGGTTTGGAGCGCTCGAGGCCCAACTTCGAGCGCTCATCACTGAGTTCGGCCGCCGAACGGCCGTTTCGGGTTCTGTGGGTCCGGTGGAGAGTCGTGATCCGATTCCTATGGAGGATACACGGATCACAGCTCCCCTTGTTTCCCAGCCTATCCCTCCGCGTGTTCTCCCAACGGAATTGGGGGTGGTCTTGAAGCGTCCGATATGTAATGAAAAGTCCTCCTGGGAGGAATGTAAAATCCAGTGTGAGGCTGTAGCGAGTGTTAGTAATTGGCTTTCGAGGCGCTTGGACGCTTCCGCCCCGGTGAAACGCGGAGACACGGTGCATCCCCTGCTAGGCAGCCGGATTCCACGTTTAGGAGGTCTAACGATTCCGACGTACGCGTGTCGGCGATTTGTAGGGTCGATGCGGATTCATCGGAAGATGATGAGAGAAACGACGGAGTTCACCTCGATGGTTCGGCGAGCGCGAGAGAGCCTCGAGTACCTGAACGAGGAAGCGTCGAGGGGAATGGAGGAGGTCGCGGATGGCGTCGGAAGGGAGCTGAAGGTGACAGATCGGTTGACTCGTCCCGGCTCCAAGGTGGACCTCGCGGTGCGCAGGTTCGCAGAGCTGGAGGAAGAGGCGTTCGACCTCGCGCGGTTGGACCGCGGCAGGGAGAGCGTGACGATCGGGACACCGGCGGACGTCCCCGAGGAGATCGGGAGAGCCGTGGCGGCAGCGGCAGCGACGGCAGCGACGAGCACAGCGACGGGGGTAGCGGGCGTCGAACGGTCCCCACCGACGGGAAGAGCCCGAACGAGTCGGCTACGACGAAGCGGAGGAGCAAGAAGCGAAGGAAGAGGAAAAGCCGGAACGAACGACGAAGGAAGCTCCGGAAGAGAAAGAGATGGAAGAGACGGCGGAAGAAAAGCCAGCGGAGAGAGCGCCGCCGCGAATGCGTCGGAGAGAAGCTTCGAAGGATTCCAAGGCCGTCGAGGTTACCGACGATCTCGAGAAGCTTCTGAAGACGGACCTGCCGTTCCTGACGTTCGGAAAAATCATCGACACCGTCTACAAAATGATCGAGAGCGCGCCGGAAAACACTGGCGAGGATTCGGCGACGAACGCCATACACCGAGCGATTTACGAGAAACTCGGAAAGATCGTTACCTTCGCAAATCCAGACCTTCTGACAGAGGAGCTAAAGGACGCTATGGACGTCGTTTGCGGAAAAATAGCGACGTGTCTGAGGAGAATCCTGACCGAATGGGAGATCGGGTTCATGGAACGATACGTGCCGGAAGTGATGTCGTGGGAAGTTCGGGACTGGACCGACTGGCTCAGTCACATCAGCAGCCTCGCCAAAGACTGGAACGCCTGGCTGCGCGGAGTCATCGAGAAGATCCTCGAGATCCGAGCAGCGGGATCGGCGAAGCTCGAGAGGATGCGAACCGGGGAGGACGCGTCGCCAGCCCCCTGCTCCTCTCTCGAAATCTTGCCCGTTAACCAGTTAACTGTGGCGCCCTCGTTTGAGAGTGCGCACCGTTTTGTGTCGCCAGAATCGAGCCATGACGAGTATACTCGTTAATCGCAGATCAACGCGTTAACGAGTCCGGCGACACGGAGAGAGGGAGAGAGGGATGGAGGAAAAGCGCAGGAAAGCGCAGGAAGAGGATGAGGAAATTGGTTTTCTCTTACGAAAGAAGATGGGAATCCGCGTGCGGAGAAGAGGCATGTCATCTCCTACTGGTCCCCAAAAGCAAGGTGGAAGAAACGCTACGTGGATGTCACGAGGCTCCTACAGGAGGACACTTCGGTATGCGCAAGACCCTTGCGAAAGTGCGGCAGAGATTCTTCTGGCCCGAACACCGAATGGACGTCGAAGAGTGGTGTCGCCGCTGTTACACTTGTACGGCGAGGAAAGGTCCGAAGGAAAGGGGGAGAGGACCCCTCAGGATATATAATGTCGGGGCACCTTTTGAGAGGATGGCGCTCGACATTGTTGGACCTTTGCCGAAAACGAAAACAGCGCGACGACTATCGCAGAAGCTCTTCTACGTGAGGTGGTTGGCCGATATGGAATACCTCTAGAGCTCCATTCCGAGCAGGGTCGTAGTTTTGGGTCGACTGTCTTCAAGAAACTCATGGAGTTGCTTGGAATCCGGAAGACAAGGACGACGCCACTCCACCCTCAGTCGGACGGACTCGTAGAGAGGTTGATAAGAACTCTGTTGAAATATTTGTCCCTATACGTTGCGGACAACCAAAAGGATTGGGACCAGTGGATCCTGCTGTTTCTCTTAGTCGTAGAGCAACAGGCGGGATGCAGAAAGAAGAGATGCGGAAAGAAAAACGAGCCAGTAAAGAAGAGATGCGGAAAGAAGAATGAGCCAGTGAAGAACGGAAGGGCAAGAATGAACATAACCAACGAATTACGAATGCGATGGTATCGACTCGCCGACGCCTCACTCAAGGTTTTTTTGGATGGTTTTCCCTTGAGTCGGAGGACAAATGTCGAGGCGTTTTCGTCTGATTGGAGCCATACCAGTAGACGTTTTGTTTCCTGTTGTCTACTTCCTCTGCAGACGAAGGCATTGAATCCCGGGACGATTTCAAGAAGGTTATGGAAGTCTAGTTGCCCGATTTGAAGTCGCCGCGGTCGGGACGACCGCTCTTCGAGAGGAGGGGGCAGTGTTACGCCGATATGAAGTTGGCGTACCGAGCGAAGCTGCTCCCTCGAACCCGTGGATTCGAGGATCGATGTAATCGAGGGATCGATTCGGCCGGTCGTTGCTCCAGCGACCGGAAGCGTTTGGTGACCGGAAGTTGCAACCGAGTTGTCAGACGACAGAGTTCCAAATATTGTTATTAGTTAATAAAGTTACTACAGTTATAGTTAATAAAGTTATTACAGTTATAGTTAATAAAGTTATTAGAGAAAATATGCCGAGAAGACCCGGTCCCTCCGCGGGCCATAACAATATATTGCTTCCATATAGTCTAAGAAACATGTACGCAAAGCATCCAAACAGTACCATTCGCCAATTTTTTGTTCTTCAAGTTTAAGTGAACAATGAGACCCATTGTTAATCCTTTATCGGAAATTATTTGTAACTTTCGACAAGTAGAACAATGAATGGAACAGGTAGACGGTTGAAATCTTTGTATATATTGCTTCTATATAGCCTACGAAACATATATGCAAAGCATCCAAACAGTACCATTCGCCAATTTTTTGTTCTTCAAGTTTAAGTGAACAACGAGCCCCATTGTTAATCCTTTAAAGGAAATTATTTGTAAATTTCGACAAGTAGAACAATGATTGGAACACGTAGACGGTTGAAATCTTTGTATATATTGCTTCCATATAGTCTAAGAAACATATATGCAAAGCGTCCAAACAGTACAATTCGCCAATTTTTTGTTCTTCAAGTTTAAGTGAACAATGAGCCCCATTGTTAATCCTTTAACGGAAATTATTTGTAACTTTCGACAAGTAGAACAATGAATGGAACAGGTAGACGGTTGAAATCTTTGTATATATTGCTTCCATATAGTCCAAGAAACATATATGCAAAGCGTCCAAACAGTACAATTCGCCAATTTTTTGCTCTTCAAGTTTAAGTGAACAATGAGCCCCAATGGTTAATACTTTTCGGTAATTATTTGTAACTTTCGACAAGTAGAACAATGATTGGAACACGTAGACGGTTGAAATCTTTGTATATATTGCTTCCATATAGTCTAAGAAACATGTACGCAAAGCCTCCAAACAGTACAATTCGCCAATTTTTTGTTCTTCAAGTTTAAGTGAACTACGAGCCCCATTGCTAATCCTTTAAAGGAAATTATTTGTAAATTTCGACAAGTAGAACAATGAATGGATCAGGTAGACGGTTGAAATCATTGTATATATTGCTTCTATATAGTCTACGAAACATATATGCAAAGCATCCAAACAGTACCATTCGCCAATTTTTTGTTCTTCAAGTTTAATTGAATAATGAGCCCCATTGTTAATCCTTTATCGGAAATTATTTGTAAATTTCGACAAGTAGAACAATGAGTGAAACAGGTAGACGGTTGAAATCAATGTATATATTGCTTCAATATAGTCTAAGAAACATATATGCAAAGCATCCAAACAGTACCATTCGCCAATTTTTTGTTCTTAAAGTTTAAGTGAACAATGAGCCCCAATGTTAATCCTTTAACGGAAATTATTTGTAACTTTCGACAAGTAGAACAATGAATGGAACAGGTAGACGGTTGAAATCTTTGTATATATTGCTTCCATATAGTCCAAGAAACATATATGCAAAGCGTCCAAACAGTACAATTCGCCAATTTTTTGCTCTTCAAGTTTAAGTGTACTACGAGCCCCATTGTTAATCCTTTAAAGGAAATTATTTGTAAATTTCGACAAGTAGAACAATGAATGGATCAGGTAGACGGTTGAAATCATTGTATATATTGCTTCCATACAGTCTAAGAAACATGTACGCAAAGCATCCAAACAGTACAATTCGCCAATTTTTTGTTCTTCAAGTTTAAGTGAACAACGAGCCCCATTGATAATCATGAAACGGAAATTATTTGTAACTTTCTACAAGTAGAACAATGAATAGAACAGGTAGACGGTTGAAATCTTTGCATATGATGCTTCTATATAGTCTAAGAAACCTATATGCAAAGCATCTAAACAGTAACAATCGCCAATTTTTTGATCTTCAAGTTTAAGTGAACAGCGAGCCCCATTGTTAATCCTTTAAAGGAAATTATTTGTAAATTTCGACAAGTAGAACAATGAATGGATCATGTAGACGGTTGAAATCATTGTATATATTGCTTCTATATCGTCTACGAAACATATATGCAAAGCATCCAAACAGTACAATTCGCCAATTTTTTGTTCTTCAAGTTTAAGTGAACTACGAGCCCCATTGTTAATCCTTTAACGGAAATTAATTGTAACTTCCTACAAGTAGAACAATGATTGGAACACGTAGACGGTTGAAATCTTTGTATATATTGCTTCCATATAGTCTAAGAAACATATATGCAAAGCATCCAAACAGTACCATTCGCCAATTTTTTGTTCTTCAAGTTTAAGTAAACTACGATCCCCATTGTTAATCCCTTAACGGAAATTGTTTGTAACTTTCGACAAGTAGAACAATGAATGGAACAAGTAGACGGTTGAAATCATTGTATATATTGTTTCTATATAGTCCAAGAAACATATATGCAAAGCATCCAAACAGTACAATTCGACAATTTTTTGTTCTTCAAGTTTAAGTGAACAATGAGCCCCAATGGTTAATCCTTTATCGGAAATTATTTGAAATTTTCGACAAGTAGAGCAATGAATGGAACAGGTAGACGGTTGAAATCTTTGTATATATTGCTTCTATATAATCTAAGAAACATATATGCAAAACATCCATTCAGTACAATTCGCCAATTATTTCATCTTCAAGTTTAAGTGAACAATGAGCCCCATTGTTAATCCTTTATCGGTAATTATTTGTAATTTTCGACAAGTAGAACAATGAATGGAACAGGTAGACGGGTGAAATCCTTCGATATATTGCTTCTATATAGTCTAAGAAACATATATGCAAAGCATCCAAACAGTAAAATTCGTCAATTTTTTGTTCTTCAAGTTTAAGTGAACAATGAGCCCCAATGGTTAATCCTTTATCGGAAATTATTTGTAACTTTCGACAAGTAGAACAATGAATGGAACAGGTAGACGATTGAAATCAATGTATATATTGCTTCTATATAGTCTGAGAAACATATATGCAAAGCATCCAAACAGTACCATTCATCAATTTTTTGTTCTTCAAGTTTAAGTGAACAACGATCCCCATTGTTAATCCTTTAAAGGAAATTATTTGTAAATTTCGACAAGTAGAACAATGAATGGATCAGGTAGACGGTTGAAATCATTGTATATATTGCTTCTATATAGTCTACGAAACAAATATGCAAAGCCTCCAAACAGTACCATTCGCCAATTTTTTGTTCTTCAAGTTTAATTGAATAATGAGCCCCATTGTTAATCCTTTATCGGAAATTATTTGTAAATTTCGACAAGTAGAACAATGAATGGAACAGGTAGACGGTTGAAATCATTGTATATATTGCTTCTATATAGTCTAAGAAACATATATGCAAAGCATCCAAACAGTACAATTCGACAATTTTTTGTTTTTCAAGTTTAAGTGAACAATGAGCCTCAATTGTTAATCCTTTATCGGTAATTATTTGTAACTTTCGACAAGTAGAACAATGAATGGAACAGGTAGACGGTTGAAATCCTTGTATATATTGCGTCTATATAGTCTAAGAAACATATATGCAAAGCATCCAAACAGTACCATTCGCCAATTTTTTGTTCTTAAAGTTTAAGTGAACAATGAGCCCCAATGTTAATCCTTTAACGGAAATTATTTGTAACTTTCGACAAGTAGAACAATGAATGGAACAGGTAGACGGTTGAAATCTTTGTATATATTGCTTCCATATAGTCCAAGAAACATATATGCAAAGCGTCCAAACAGTACAATTCGCCAATTTTTTGCTCTTCAAGTTTAAGTGTACTACGAGCCCCATTGTTAATCCTTTAAAGGAAATTATTTGTAAATTTCGACAAGTAGAACAATGAATGGATCAGGTAGACGGTTGAAATCATTGTATATATTGCTTCCATACAGTCTAAGAAACATGTACGCAAAGCATCCAAACAGTACAATTCGCCAATTTTTTGTTCTTCAAGTTTAAGTGAACAACGAGCCCCATTGATAATCATGAAACGGAAATTATTTGTAACTTTCTACAAGTAGAACAATGAATAGAACAGGTAGACGGTTGAAATCTTTGCATATGATGCTTCTATATAGTCTAAGAAACCTATATGCAAAGCATCTAAACAGTAACAATCGCCAATTTTTTGATCTTCAAGTTTAAGTGAACAGCGAGCCCCATTGTTAATCCTTTAAAGGAAATTATTTGTAAATTTCGACAAGTAGAACAATGAATGGATCATGTAGACGGTTGAAATCATTGTATATATTGCTTCTATATCGTCTACGAAACATATATGCAAAGCATCCAAACAGTACAATTCGCCAATTTTTTGTTCTTCAAGTTTAAGTGAACTACGAGCCCCATTGTTAATCCTTTAACGGAAATTAATTGTAACTTCCTACAAGTAGAACAATGATTGGAACACGTAGACGGTTGAAATCTTTGTATATATTGCTTCCATATAGTCTAAGAAACATATATGCAAAGCATCCAAACAGTACCATTCGCCAATTTTTTGTTCTTCAAGTTTAAGTAAACTACGATCCCCATTGTTAATCCCTTAACGGAAATTGTTTGTAACTTTCGACAAGTAGAACAATGAATGGAACAAGTAGACGGTTGAAATCATTGTATATATTGTTTCTATATAGTCCAAGAAACATATATGCAAAGCATCCAAACAGTACAATTCGACAATTTTTTGTTCTTCAAGTTTAAGTGAACAATGAGCCCCAATGGTTAATCCTTTATCGGAAATTATTTGAAATTTTCGACAAGTAGAGCAATGAATGGAACAGGTAGACGGTTGAAATCTTTGTATATATTGCTTCTATATAATCTAAGAAACATATATGCAAAACATCCATTCAGTACAATTCGCCAATTATTTCATCTTCAAGTTTAAGTGAACAATGAGCCCCATTGTTAATCCTTTATCGGTAATTATTTGTAATTTTCGACAAGTAGAACAATGAATGGAACAGGTAGACGGGTGAAATCCTTCGATATATTGCTTCTATATAGTCTAAGAAACATATATGCAAAGCATCCAAACAGTAAAATTCGTCAATTTTTTGTTCTTCAAGTTTAAGTGAACAATGAGCCCCAATGGTTAATCCTTTATCGGAAATTATTTGTAACTTTCGACAAGTAGAACAATGAATGGAACAGGTAGACGATTGAAATCAATGTATATATTGCTTCTATATAGTCTGAGAAACATATATGCAAAGCATCCAAACAGTACCATTCATCAATTTTTTGTTCTTCAAGTTTAAGTGAACAACGATCCCCATTGTTAATCCTTTAAAGGAAATTATTTGTAAATTTCGACAAGTAGAACAATGAATGGATCAGGTAGACGGTTGAAATCATTGTATATATTGCTTCTATATAGTCTACGAAACATATATGCAAAGCCTCCAAACAGTACCATTCGCCAATTTTTTGTTCTTCAAGTTTAATTGAATAATGAGCCCCATTGTTAATCCTTTATCGGAAATTATTTGTAAATTTCGACAAGTAGAACAATGAATGGAACAGGTAGACGGTTGAAATCATTGTATATATTGCTTCTATATAGTCTAAGAAACATATATGCAAAGCATCCAAACAGTACAATTCGACAATTTTTTGTTTTTCAAGTTTAAGTGAACAATGAGCCTCAATTGTTAATCCTTTATCGGTAATTATTTGTAACTTTCGACAAGTAGAACAATGAATGGAACAGGTAGACGGTTGAAATCCTTGTATATATTGCGTCTATATAGTCTAAGAAACATATATGCAAATCATCCAAACAGTACAATTCGACAATTTTTTGTTTTTCAAGTTTAAGTGAACAATGAGCCTCAATGGTTAATCCTTTATCGGTAATTATTTGTAACTTTCGACAAGTAGAACAATGAATGGAACAGGTAGACGGTTGAAATCCTTGTATATATTGCGTCTATATAGTCTAAGAAACCTATATGCAAAGCATCTAAACAGTAACAATCGCCAATTTTTTGATCTTCAAGTTTAAGTGAACTACGAGCCCCATTGTTAATCCTTTAAAGGAAATTATTTGTAAATTTCGACAAGTAGAACAATGAATGGATCAGGTAGACGGTTGAAATCATTGTATATATTGCTTCTATATAATCTACGAAACATATATGCAAAGCATCCAAACAGTACAATTCGCCAATTTTTTGTTCTTCAAGTTTAAGTGAACTACGAGCCCCATTGTTAATCCTTTAACGGAAATTAATTGTAACTTTCTACAAGTAGAACAATGATTGGAACACGTAGACGGTTGAAATCTTTGTATATATTGCTTCCATATAGTCTAAGAAACATGTACGCAAAGCATCCAAACAGTACCATTCGCCAATTTTTTGTTCTTCAAATTTAAGTGAACAATGAGACCCATTGTTAATCCTTTATCGGAAATTATTTGTAATTTTCGACAAGTAGAAAAATGAATGGAACAGGTAGACGGTTGAAATCTTTGTATATATTGCTTCTATATAGTCTAAGAAACATATATGCAAAGCATCCAAACAGTACAATTCGCCAATTTTTTGTCCTTCAAGTTTAAGTGAACTACGAGCCCCATTGTTAATCCTTTAACGGAAATTAATTGTAACTTTCTACAAGTAGAACAATGATTGGAACACGTAGACGGTTGAAATCTTTGTATATATTGCTTCCATATAGTCTAAGAAACATGTACGCAAAGCATCCAAACAGTACCATTCGCCAATTTTTTGTTCTTCAAGTTTAAGTGAACAATGAGACCCATTGTTAATACTTTATCGGAAATTATTTGTAACTTTCGACAAGTAGAACAATGAATGGAACAGGTAGACGGTTGAAATCTTTGTATATATTGCTTCTATATAGCCTACGAAACATATCTGCAAAGCATCCAAACAATACCATTCGCCAATTTTTTGTTCTTCAACTTTAAGTGAACAACGAGACCCATTGTTAATCCTTTAAAGGAAATTATTTGTAAATTTCGACAAGTAGAACAATGATTGGAACACGTAGACGGTTGAAATCTTTGTATATATTGCTTCCATATAGTCTAAGAAACATATATGCAAAGCATCCAAACAGTACCATTCGCCAATTTTTTGTTCTTCAAGTTTAATTGAACAATGAGCCCCATTGTTAATCCTTTATCGGAAATTATTTGTAAATTTCGACAAGTAGAACAATGAATGGAACAGGTAGACGGTTGAAATCATTGTATATATTGCTTCTATATAGTCTAAGAAACATATATGCAAAGCATCCAAACAGTACAATTCGACAATTTTTTGTTTTTCAAGTTTAAGTGAACAATGAGCCTCAATTGTTAATCCTTTATCGGTAATTATTTGTAACTTTCGACAAGTAGAACAATGAATGGAACAGGTAGACGGTTGAAATCCTTGTATATATTGCGTCTATATAGTCTAAGAAACATATATGCAAATCATCCAAACAGTACAATTCGACAATTTTTTGTTTTTCAAGTTTAAGTGAACAATGAGCCTCAATGGTTAATCCTTTATCGGTAATTATTTGTAACTTTCGACAAGTAGAACAATGAATGGAACAGGTAGACGGTTGAAATCCTTGTATATATTGCGTCTATATAGTCTAAGAAACCTATATGCAAAGCATCTAAACAGTAACAATCGCCAATTTTTTGATCTTCAAGTTTAAGTGAACTACGAGCCCCATTGTTAATCCTTTAAAGGAAATTATTTGTAAATTTCGACAAGTAGAACAATGAATGGATCAGGTAGACGGTTGAAATCCTTGTATATATTGCGTCTATATAGTCTAAGAAACATATATGCAAATCATCCAAACAGTACAATTCGACAATTTTTTGTTTTTCAAGTTTAAGTGAACAATGAGCCTCAATGGTTAATCCTTTATCGGTAATTATTTGTAACTTTCGACAAGTAGAACAATGAATGGAACAGGTAGACGGTTGAAATCCTTGTATATATTGCGTCTATATAGTCTAAGAAACCTATATGCAAAGCATCTAAACAGTAACAATCGCCAATTTTTTGATCTTCAAGTTTAAGTGAACTACGAGCCCCATTGTTAATCCTTTAAAGGAAATTATTTGTAAATTTCGACAAGTAGAACAATGAATGGATCAGGTAGACGGTTGAAATCATTGTATATATTGCTTCTATATAATCTACGAAACATATATGCAAAGCATCCAAACAGTACAATTCGCCAATTTTTTGTTCTTCAAGTTTAAGTGAACTACGAGCCCCATTGTTAATCCTTTAACGGAAATTAATTGTAACTTTCTACAAGTAGAACAATGATTGGAACACGTAGACGGTTGAAATCTTTGTATATATTGCTTCCATATAGTCTAAGAAACATGTACGCAAAGCATCCAAACAGTACCATTCGCCAATTTTTTGTTCTTCAAATTTAAGTGAACAATGAGACCCATTGTTAATCCTTTATCGGAAATTATTTGTAATTTTCGACAAGTAGAAAAATGAATGGAACAGGTAGACGGTTGAAATCTTTGTATATATTGCTTCTATATAGTCTAAGAAACATATATGCAAAGCATCCAAACAGTACAATTCGCCAATTTTTTGTCCTTCAAGTTTAAGTGAACTACGAGCCCCATTGTTAATCCTTTAACGGAAATTAATTGTAACTTTCTACAAGTAGAACAATGATTGGAACACGTAGACGGTTGAAATCTTTGTATATATTGCTTCCATATAGTCTAAGAAACATGTACGCAAAGCATCCAAACAGTACCATTCGCCAATTTTTTGTTCTTCAAGTTTAAGTGAACAATGAGACCCATTGTTAATACTTTATCGGAAATTATTTGTAACTTTCGACAAGTAGAACAATGAATGGAACAGGTAGACGGTTGAAATCTTTGTATATATTGCTTCTATATAGCCTACGAAACATATCTGCAAAGCATCCAAACAATACCATTCGCCAATTTTTTGTTCTTCAACTTTAAGTGAACAACGAGACCCATTGTTAATCCTTTAAAGGAAATTATTTGTAAATTTCGACAAGTAGAACAATGATTGGAACACGTAGACGGTTGAAATCTTTGTATATATTGCTTCCATATAGTCTAAGAAACATATATGCAAAGCATCCAAACAGTACCATTCGCCAATTTTTTGTTCTTCAAGTTTAATTGAACAATGAGCCCCATTGTTAATCCTTTATCGGAAATTATTTGTAAATTTCGACAAGTAGAACAATGAATGGAACAGGTAGACGGTTGAAATCATTGTATATATTGCTTCTATATAGTCTAAGAAACATATATGCAAAGCATCCAAACAGTACAATTCGACAATTTTTTGTTTTTCAAGTTTAAGTGAACAATGAGCCTCAATTGTTAATCCTTTATCGGTAATTATTTGTAACTTTCGACAAGTAGAACAATGAATGGAACAGGTAGACGGTTGAAATCCTTGTATATATTGCGTCTATATAGTCTAAGAAACATATATGCAAATCATCCAAACAGTACAATTCGACAATTTTTTGTTTTTCAAGTTTAAGTGAACAATGAGCCTCAATGGTTAATCCTTTATCGGTAATTATTTGTAACTTTCGACAAGTAGAACAATGAATGGAACAGGTAGACGGTTGAAATCCTTGTATATATTGCGTCTATATAGTCTAAGAAACCTATATGCAAAGCATCTAAACAGTAACAATCGCCAATTTTTTGATCTTCAAGTTTAAGTGAACTACGAGCCCCATTGTTAATCCTTTAAAGGAAATTATTTGTAAATTTCGACAAGTAGAACAATGAATGGATCAGGTAGACGGTTGAAATCATTGTATATATTGCTTCTATATAATCTACGAAACATATATGCAAAGCATCCAAACAGTACAATTCGCCAATTTTTTGTTCTTCAAGTTTAAGTGAACTACGAGCCCCATTGTTAATCCTTTAACGGAAATTAATTGTAACTTTCGACAAGTAGAACAATGATTGGAACACGTAGACGGTTGAAATCTTTGTATATATTGCTTCCATATAGTCTAAGAAACATGTACGCAAAGCATCCAAACAGTACCATTCGCCAATTTTTTGTTCTTCAAATTTAAGTGAACAATGAGACCCATTGTTAATCCTTTATCGGAAATTATTTGTAATTTTCGACAAGTAGAAAAATGAATGGAACAGGTAGACGGTTGAAATCTTTGTATATATTGCTTCTATATAGTCTAAGAAACATATATGCAAAGCATCCAAACAGTACAATTCGCCAATTTTTTGTTCTTCAAGTTTAAGTGAACTACGAGCCCCATTGTTAATCCTTTAACGGAAATTAATTGTAACTTTCTACAAGTAGAACAATGATTGGAACACGTAGACGGTTGAAATCTTTGTATATATTGCTTCCATATAGTCTAAGAAACATGTACGCAAAGCATCCAAACAGTACCATTCGCCAATTTTTTGTTCTTCAAGTTTAAGTGAACAATGAGACCCATTGTTAATACTTTATCGGAAATTATTTGTAACTTTCGACAAGTAGAACAATGAATGGAACAGGTAGACGGTTGAAATCTTTGTATATATTGCTTCCATATAGTCTAAGAAACATATATGCAAAGCGTCCAAACAGTACAATTCGCCAATTTTTTGTTCTTCAAGTTTAAGTGAACAATGAGCCCCATTGTTAATCCTTTATCGGAAATTATTTGTAAATTTCGACAAGTAGAACAATGAATGGAATAGGTAGACGGTTGAAAACATTGTATATATTGCTTCTATATAGTCTAAGAAACACATATGCAAAGCATCGAAGCAGTACAATTCGCCAATTTTTTGTTCTTCAAGTTTAAGTGAACTACGAGCCCCATTGTTAATCCTTTAAAGGAAATTATTTGTAAATTTCGACAAGTAGAACAATGAATGTAACTGGTAGACGGTTGAAATCTTTTTATATGTTGCTTCTATATAGTCTACGACACATATATGCAAAGCCTCCAAACAGTACAATTCGCCAATTTTTTGTTCTTCAAGTTTAAGTGAACAATGAGCCCCATTGTTAATCCTTTAAAGGAAATTATTTGTAAATTTCGGCAAGTAGAACAATGAATGGAATAGGTAGACGGTTGAAATCATTGTATATATTGCTTCTATATAGTCTAAGAAACATATATGCAAAGCATCCAAACAGTACAATACGCCAATTTTTTGTTCTTCAAGTTTAAGTAAACTACGATCCCCATTGTTAATCTCTTAACGGAAATTATTTGTAACTTTCGACAAGTAGAACAATGAATGGAACAGGTAGACGGTTGAAATCATTGTATATATTGCTTCTATATAGTCCAAGAAACATATATGCAAAGCATCCAAACAGTACCATTCGCCAATTTTTTGTTCTTCAAGTTTAAGTGAACAATGAGCCCCATTGTTAATCCTTTAAAGGAAATTATTTGTAAATTTCGGCAAGTAGAGCAATGAATGGAACAGGTAGACGGTTGAAATCATTGTATATATTGCTTCTATATAGTCTAAGAAACATATATGCAAAGCATCCAAACAGTAAAATTCGCCAATTTTTTGTTCTTCAAGTTTAAGTGAACAATGAGCCCCAATGGTTTATCCTTGATCGGAAATTATTTGTAACTTTCGACAAGTAGAACAATGAATGGAACAGGTAGACGATTGAAATCAATGTATATATTGCTTCTATATAGTCTACGAAACATATATGCAAAGCCTCCAAACAGTACAATTCGCCAATTTTTTGTTCTTCAAGTTTAAGTGAACAATGAGCCCCATTGTTAATCCTTTAAAGGAAATTATTTGTAAATTTCGGCAAGTAGAGCAATGAATGGAACAGGTAGACGGTTGAAATCTTTGTATATATTGCTTCTATATAGTCTAAGAAACATGTACGCAAAGCCTCCAAACAGTACAATTCGCCAATTTTTTGTTCTTCAAGTTTAAGTGAACAATGAGCCCCAATGGTTAATCCTTTATCGGAAATTATTTGTAACTTTCGACAAGTAGAACAATGAATGGAACAGGTAGACGGTTGAAATCTTTGTATATATTGCTTCTATATAATCTAATAAACATATATGCAAAGCATCCAAACAGTACCATTCGCCAATTTTTTGTTCTTCAAGTTTAAGTGAACAATGAGCCCCAATGGTTAATCCTTTATCGGAAATTATTTGTAACTTTCGACAAGTAGAACAATGAATGGAACAGGTAGACGGTTGAAATCTTGTATATATTGCTTCTATATAATCTAATAAACATATATGCAAAGCATCCAAACAGTACCATTCGCCAATTTTTTGTTCTTAAAGTTTAAGTGAACAATGAGCCCCAATGGTTAATCCTTTATCGGAAATTATTTGTAAATTTCGACAAGTAGAACAATGAATGGAACAGGTAGCCGGTTGAAATCAATGTATATATTGCTTCTATATAGTCTAAGAAACATATATGCAAAGCATCCAAACAGTACCATTCGCCAATTTTTTGTTCTTCAAGTTTAAGTGAACAATGAGCCCCATTGTTAATCCTTTAAAGGAAATTATTTGTAACTTTCGACAAGTAGAACAATGAATGGAACAGGTAGACGGTTGAAATCTTTGTATAGATTGCTTCTATATAGTCTAAGAAACATATATGCAAAGCATCCAAACAGTACAATTCGCCAATTTATTGTTCTTCAAGTTTAAGTGAACAACGAGCCCCATTGTTAATCCTTTAAAGGAAATTATTTGTAACTTTCGACAAGTAGAACAATGAATGGAACAGGTAGACGGTTGAAATCTTTGTATATATTGCTTCTATATAGTCTAAGAAACATATATGCAAAGCATCCAAACAGTACAATTCGCCAATTTTTTGTTCTTCAAGTTTAAGTGAACTACGATCCCCATTGTTAATCCCTTAACGGAAATTATTTGTAACTTTCGACAAGTAGAACAATGAATGGAACAGGTAGACTGTTGAAATCCTTGTATATATTGCTTCCATATAGTCTAAGAAACATGTACGCAAAGCATCCAAACAGTACCATTCGCCAATTTTTTGTCCTTCAAGTTTAAGTGAACAATGAGCCCCATTGTTAATCCTTTATCGGAAATTATTTGTAACTTTCGACAAGTAGAACAATGAATGGATCTGGTAGACGGTTGAAATCTTTGTATATGTTGCTTCTATATAATCTAAGAAACATATATGCAAAGCATCTAAACAGTAACAATCGCCAATTTTTTGATCTTCAAGTTTAAGTGAACAGCGAGCCCCATTGATAATCATGAAATGGAAACTATTTCTAAATTTCTACAAGTAGAACAATGAATAGTACAGGTAGACGGGTGATATCTTTCTATATATTGCTTCTAAATAGTCTAAGAAACATCTATGCAAAGCATCCAAACAGTACAATTCGCCAATTTTTTGTTCTTCAAGTTTAAGTGAACTACGAGCCCCATTGTTAATCCTTTAACGGAAATTAATTGTAACTTTCGACAAGTAGAACAATGAATGGAACAGGTAGACGGTTGAAATCTTTGTATAGATTGCTTCTATATAGTCTAAGAAACATATATGCAAAGCATCCAAACAGTACAATTCGCCAATTTTTTGTTCTTCAAGTTTAAGTGAACTACGAGCCCCATTGTTAATCCTTTAAAGGAAATTATTTGTAAATTTCGACAAGTAGAACAATGAATGGAACAGGTAGACTGTTGAAATCATTGTATATATTGCTTCTATATAGTCTAAGAAACATATATGCAAAGCATCCAAACAGTACAATTCGCCAATTTTTTGTTCTTCAAGTTTAAGTGAACTACGAGCCCCATTGTTAATCCTTTAAAGGAAATTATTTGTAAATTTCGACAAGTAGAACAATGAATGGATCATGTAGACGGTCGAAAAAATTGTATATATTGCTTGTATATAGTCTACGAAACATATATGCAAAGCATCCAAACAGTACAATTCGCCAATTTTTTGTTCTTCAAGTTTAAGTGAACAATGAGCCCCATTGATAATCATGAAATGGAAACTATTTGTAACTTTCTACAAGTAGAACAATGAATAGTACCGGTAGACGGGTGAAATCTTTCTATATATTGCTTCTAAATAGTCTAAGAAAAATCTATGCAAAGCATCCAAACAGTACAATTCGCCAATTTTTTGTTCTTCAAGTTTAAGTAAACTACGATCCCCATTGTTAATCCCTTAACGGAAATTATTTGTAACTTTCGACAAGTAGAACAATGAATGGAACAGGTAGACGGTTGAAATCTTTGTATATATTGCTTCTATATAGTCTAAGAAACATATATGCAAAGCATCCAAACAGTACAATTCGCCAATTTTTTGTTCTTCAAGTTTAATTGAACAATGAGCCCCAATGGTTAATCCTTTATCGGAAATTATTTGTAAATTCCGACAAGTAGAACAATGAATGGAACTGGTAGCCGGTTGAAATCTTTGTATATATTGCTTCTATATAGTCTAAGAAACATATATGCAAAGCATCCAAACAGTACAATTCGCCAATTTTTTGTTCTTCAAGTTTAAGTGAACAATGAGCCCCAATGGTTAATCCTTTATCGGAAATTATTTGTAAATTTCGACAAGTAGAACAATGAATGGAACAGGTAGCCGGTTGAAATCAATGTATATATTGCTTCTATATAGTCTAAGAAACATATATGCAAAGCATCGAAACAGTACCATTCGCCAATTTTTTGTTCTTCAAGTTTAAGTGAACTACGAGCCCCATTGTTAATCCCTTAACGGAAATTAATTGTAACTTTCGACAAGTAGAACAGTGAACGGAACAGGTAGACGGTTGAAATCTTTGTATATATTGCTTCTATATAGTAAAAGAAACATATATGCAAAGCATCCAAACAGTACAATTCGCCAATTTTTTGTTCTTCAAGTTTAAGTGAACAATGAGCCCCAATGGTTAATCCGTTATCGGAAATTATTTGTAACTTTCGACAAGTAGAACAATGAATGGAAAAGGTAGACGGTTGAAATGTTTGTATATATTGCTTCTATATAGTCTAAGAAACATATATGCAAAGCATCCAAACAGTACCATTCGCCAATTTTTTGTTCTTCAAGTTTAAGTGAACTGCGAGCCCCATTGTTAATCCTTTAAAGGAAATTATTTGTAAATTTCGACAAGTAGAACAATGAATGGAACAGGTAGACTGTTGAAATCATTGTATATATTGCTTCTATATAGTCTAAGAAACATATATGCAAAGCATCCAAACAGTACAATTCGCCAAATTTTTGTTCTTCAAGTTTAAGTGAACAATGAGCCCCATTGTTAATCCTTTAAAGGAAATTATTTGTAACTTTCGACAAGTAGAACAATGAATGGAACAGGTAGACGGTTGAAATCTTTGTATATATTGCTTCTATATAGTCTAAGAAACATATATGCACAGCATCCAAACAGTACAATTCGCCAATTTTTTGTGCTTCAAGTTTAAGTGAACTACGATCCCCATTGTTAATCCCTTAACGGAAATTATTTGTAACTTTCGACAAGTAGAACAATGAATGGAACAGGTAGACGGTTGAAATCCTTGTATATATTGCTTCCATATAGTCTAAGAAACATGTACGCAAAGCATCCAAACAGTACCATTCGACAATTTTTTGTCCTTCAAGTTTAAGTGAACAATGAGCCCCATTGTTAATCCTTTATCGGAAATTATTTGTAACTTTCGACAAGTAGAACAATGAATGGATCTGGTAGACGGTTGAAATCTTTGTATATATTGCTTCTATATAATCTAAGAAACATATATGCAAAGCATCTAAACAGTAACAATCGCCAATTTTTTGATCTTCAAGTTTAAGTGATCAGCGAGCCCCATTGATAATCATGAAATGCAATCTATTTGTAACTTTCTACAAGTAGAACAATGAATAGTACAGGTAGACGGGTGAAATCTTTCTATATATTGCTTCTAAATAGTCTAAGAAACATCTATGCAAAGCATCCAAACAGTACCATTCGCCAATTTTTTGTTCTACAAGTTTAAGTGAACAATGAGCCCCAATGGTTAATCCTTTATCGGAAATTATTTGTAATTTTCGACAAGTAGAACAATGAATGGAACAGTTAGACGGTTGAAATATTTGTATATATTGCTTCTATATAATCTAAGAAACATATATGCAAAGCATCTAAACAGTAACAATCGCCAATTTTTTGATCTTCAAGTTTAAGTGAACAGCGAGCCCCATTGATAATCATGAAATGGAAATTATTTGTAACTTTCTACAAGTAGAACAATGAATAGTACAGGTAGACGGGTGAAATCTTTCTATATATTGCTTCTAAACAGTCTAAGAAACATCTATGCAAAGCATCCAAACAGTACCATTCGCCAATTTTTTGTTCTTCAAGTTTAAGTGAACAATGAGCCCCAATGGTTAATCCTTTATCGGAAATTATTTGTAATTTTCGACAAGTAGAACAATGAATGGAACAGTTAGACGGTTGAAATATTTGTATATATTGCTTCTATATAATCTAAGAAACATATATGCAAAGCATCCAAACAGTACAATTCGCCAATTTATTGTACTTCAAGTTTAAGTGAACCACGAGCCCCATTGTTAATCCTTTAACGGAAATTAATTGTAACTTTCGACAAGTAGAACAATGAATGGAACAGGTAGACGGTTGAAATCTTTGTATATATTGCTTCTATATAGTCTAAGAAACATATATGCAAAGCATCCAAACAGTACCATTCGCCAATTTTTTGTTCTTCAAGTTTAAGTGAACAATGAGCCCCAATGGTTAATCCTTTATCGGAAATTATTTGTAATTTTCGACAAGTAGAACAATGAATGGAACAGGTAGACGGTTGATATCTTTGTATATATTGCTTCTAAATAGTCTAAGAAACATCTATGCAAAGCATCCAAACAGTACAATTCGCCAATTTTTTGTTCTTCAAGTTTAAGTGAACTACGAGCCCCATTGTTAATCCCTTAACGGAAATTATTTGTAACTTTCGACAAGTAGAACAATGAATGGAACAGGTAGACTGTTGAAATCCTTGTATATATTGCTTCCATATAGTCTAAGAAACATGTACGCAAAGCATCCAAACAGTACCATTCGCCAATTTTTTGTCCTTCAAGTTTAAGTGAACAATGAGCCCCATTGTTAATCCTTTATCGGAAATTATTTGTAACTTTCGACAAGTAGAACAATGAATGGATCTGGTAGACGGTTGAAATCTTTGTATATATTGCTTCTATATAATCTAAGAAACATATATGCAAAGCATCTAAACAGTAACAATCGCCAATTTTTTGATCTTCAAGTTTAAGTGATCAGCGAGCCCCATTGATAATCATGAAATGCAATCTATTTGTAACTTTCTACAAGTAGAACAATGAATAGTACAGGTAGACGGGTGAAATCTTTCTATATATTGCTTCTAAATAGTCTAAGAAACATCTATGCAAAGCATCCAAACAGTACCATTCGCCAATTTTTTGTTCTACAAGTTTAAGTGAACAATGAGCCCCAATGGTTAATCCTTTATCGGAAATTATTTGTAATTTTCGACAAGTAGAACAATGAATGGAACAGTTAGACGGTTGAAATATTTGTATATATTGCTTCTATATAATCTAAGAAACATATATGCAAAGCATCTAAACAGTAACAATCGCCAATTTTTTGATCTTCAAGTTTAAGTGAACAGCGAGCCCCATTGATAATCATGAAATGGAAATTATTTGTAACTTTCTACAAGTAGAACAATGAATAGTACAGGTAGACGGGTGAAATCTTTCTATATATTGCTTCTAAACAGTCTAAGAAACATCTATGCAAAGCATCCAAACAGTACCATTCGCCAATTTTTTGTTCTTCAAGTTTAAGTGAACAATGAGCCCCAATGGTTAATCCTTTATCGGAAATTATTTGTAATTTTCGACAAGTAGAACAATGAATGGAACAGTTAGACGGTTGAAATATTTGTATATATTGCTTCTATATAATCTAAGAAACATATATGCAAAGCATCCAAACAGTACAATTCGCCAATTTATTGTACTTCAAGTTTAAGTGAACCACGAGCCCCATTGTTAATCCTTTAACGGAAATTAATTGTAACTTTCGACAAGTAGAACAATGAATGGAACAGGTAGACGGTTGAAATCTTTGTATATATTGCTTCTATATAGTCTAAGAAACATGTACGCAAAGCATCCAAACAGTACAATTCGCCAATTTTTTGTTCTTCAAGTTTAAGTGAACTACGATCCCCATTGTTAATCCCTTAACGGAAATTATTTGTAACTTTCGACAAGTAGAACAGTGAACGGAACAGGTAGACGGTTGAAATCTTTGTATATATTGCTTCTATATAGTATAGGAAACATATATGCAAAGCATCCAAACAGTACAATTCGCCAATTTTTTGTTCTTCAAGTTTAAGTGAACAATGAGCCCCAATGGTTAATCCTTTATCGGAAATTATTTGTAATTTTCGACAAGTAGAACAATGAATGGAACAGGTAGACGGTTGATATCTTTGTATATATTGCTTCTAAATAGTCTAAGAAACATCTATGCAAAGCATCCAAACAGTACAATTCGCCAATTTTTTGTTCTTCAAGTTTAAGTGAACTACGAGCCCCATTGTTAATCCCTTAACGGAAATTATTTGTAACTTTCGACAAGTAGAACAATGAATGGAACAGGTAGACTGTTGAAATCCTTGTATATATTGCTTCCATATAGTCTAAGAAACATGTACGCAAAGCATCCAAACAGTACCATTCGCCAATTTTTTGTCCTTCAAGTTTAAGTGAACAATGAGCCCCATTGTTAATCCTTTATCGGAAATTATTTGTAACTTTCGACAAGTAGAACAATGAATGGATCTGGTAGACGGTTGAAATCTTTGTATATATTGCTTCTATATAATCTAAGAAACATATATGCAAAGCATCTAAACAGTAACAATCGCCAATTTTTTGATCTTCAAGTTTAAGTGATCAGCGAGCCCCATTGATAATCATGAAATGCAATCTATTTGTAACTTTCTACAAGTAGAACAATGAATAGTACAGGTAGACGGGTGAAATCTTTCTATATATTGCTTCTAAATAGTCTAAGAAACATCTATGCAAAGCATCCAAACAGTACCATTCGCCAATTTTTTGTTCTACAAGTTTAAGTGAACAATGAGCCCCAATGGTTAATCCTTTATCGGAAATTATTTGTAATTTTCGACAAGTAGAACAATGAATGGAACAGTTAGACGGTTGAAATATTTGTATATATTGCTTCTATATAATCTAAGAAACATATATGCAAAGCATCTAAACAGTAACAATCGCCAATTTTTTGATCTTCAAGTTTAAGTGAACAGCGAGCCCCATTGATAATCATGAAATGGAAATTATTTGTAACTTTCTACAAGTAGAACAATGAATAGTACAGGTAGACGGGTGAAATCTTTCTATATATTGCTTCTAAACAGTCTAAGAAACATCTATGCAAAGCATCCAAACAGTACCATTCGCCAATTTTTTGTTCTTCAAGTTTAAGTGAACAATGAGCCCCAATGGTTAATCCTTTATCGGAAATTA
Source organism: Cerceris ruficornis (assembly GCA_963989415.1). Taxonomy (NCBI): domain Eukaryota; kingdom Metazoa; phylum Arthropoda; class Insecta; order Hymenoptera; family Crabronidae; genus Cerceris; species Cerceris ruficornis. The sequence continues at coordinate 1,452,853 of CAXDIW010000301.1, read as the reverse complement.
TTTGTAATTTTCGACAAGTAGAACAATGAATGGAACAGTTAGACGGTTGAAATATTTGTATATATTGCTTCTATATAATCTAAGAAACATATATGCAAATCATCCAAACAGTACAATTCGCCAATTTATTGTACTTCAAGTTTAAGTGAACCACGAGCCCCATTGTTAATCCTTTAACGGAAATTAATTGTAACTTTCGACAAGTAGAACAATGAATGGAACAGGTAGACGGTTGAAATCTTTGTATATATTGCTTCTATATAGTCTAAGAAACATGTACGCAAAGCATCCAAACAGTACAATTCGCCAATTTTTTGTTCTTCAAGTTTAAGTGAACTACGATCCCCATTGTTAATCCCTTAACGGAAATTATTTGTAACTTTCGACAAGTAGAACAGTGAACGGAACAGGTAGACGGTTGAAATCTTTGTATATATTGCTTCTATATAGTCTACGAAACATATATGCAAAGCATCCAAACAGTACAATTCGCCAATTTTTTGTACTTCAAGTTTAAGTGAACTACGAGCCCAATTGTTAATCCCTTAAAGGAAATTATTTGTAACTTTCGACAAGTAGAACAATGAATGGATCATGTAGACGGTTGAAAAAATTGTATATATTGCTTCTATGTAGTCTACGAAACATATATGCAAAACATCCAAACAGTACAATTCGCCAATTTTTTGTACTTCAAGTTTAAGTGAACCACGAGCCCCATTGTTAATCCTATAACGGAAATTAATTGTAACTTTCGACAAGTAGAACAATGAATAGTACAGGTAGACGGGTGAAATCTTTCTATATATTGCTTCTAAATAGTCTAAGAAACATCTATGCAAAGCATCCAAACAGTACAATTCGCCAATTTTTTGTTCTTCAAGTTTAAGTGAACTACGAGCCCCATTGTTAATCCTTTAAAGGAAATTATTTGTAAATTTCGACAAGTAGAACAATGAATGGAACTGGTAGCCGGTTGAAATCTTTGTATATATTGCTTCTATATAGTCTAAGAAACATATATGCAAAGCATCCAAACAGTACAATTCGCCAATTTTTTGTTCTTCAAGTTTAAGTGAACAATGAGCCCCAATGGATAATCCTTTATCGGAAATTATTTGTAAATTTCGACAAGTAGAACAATGAATGGAACAGGTAGACTGTTGAAATCATTGTATATATTGCTTCTATATAGTCTAAGAAACATATATGCAAAGCATCCAAACAGTACAATTCGCCAATTTTTTGTTTTTCAAGTTTAAGTGAACTACGAGCCCCATTGTTAATCCTTTAAAGGAAATTATTTGTAAATTTCAACAAGTAGAACAATGAATGGATCATGTCGACGGTTGAAAAAATTGTATATATTGCTTCTATATAGTCTAAGAAACATATATGCAAAGCATCCAAACAGTACAATTCGCCAATTTTTTGTTCTTCAAGTTTAAGTGAACAATGAGCCCCAATGGTTAATCCTTTATCGGAAATTATTTGTAAATTTCGACAAGTAGAACAATGAATGGAACAGGTAGCCGGTTGAAATCAATGTATATATTGCTTCTATATAGTCTAAGAAACATATATGCAAAGCATCCAAACAGTACCATTCGCCAATTTTTTGTTCTTCAAGTTTAAGTGAACTACGAGCCCCATTGTTAATCCCTTAACGGAAATTAATTGTAACTTTCGACAAGTAGAACAGTGAATGGAACAGGTAGACGGTTGAAATCTTTGTATATATTGCTTCTATATAGTAAAAGAAACATATATGCAAAGCATCCAAACAGTACAATTCGCCAATTTTTTGTTCTTCAAGTTTAAGTGAACAATGAGCCCCAATGGTTAATCCGTTATCGGAAATTATTTGTAATTTTCGACAAGTAGAACAATGAATGGAAAAGGTAGACGGTTGAAATGTTTGTATATATTGCTTCTATATAGTCTAAGAAACATATATGCAAAGCATCCAAACAGTACCATTCGCCAATTTTTTGTTCTTCAAGTTTAAGTGAACTGCGAGCCCCATTGTTAATCCTTTAAAGGAAATTATTTGTAAATTTCGACAAGTAGAACAATGAATGGAACAGGTAGACTGTTGAAATCATTGTATATATTGCTTCTATATAGTCTAAGAAACTTATATGCAAAGCATCCAAACAGTACAATTCGCCAAATTTTTGTTCTTCAAGTTTAAGTGAACAATGAGCCCCATTGTTAATCCTTTAAAGGAAATTATTTGTAACTTTCGACAAGTAGAACAATGAATGGAACAGGTAGACGGTTGAAATCTTTGTATATATTGCTTCTATATAGTCTAAGAAACATATATGCAAAGCATCCAAACAGTACAATTCGCCAATTTTTTGTTCTTCAAGTTTAAGTGAACTACGATCCCCATTGTTAATCCCTTAACGGAAATTATTTGTAACTTTCGACAAGTAGAACAATGAATGGAACAGGTAGACGGTTGAAATCCTTGTATATATTGCTTCCATATAGTCTAAGAAACATGTACGCAAAGCATCCAAACAGTACCATTCGACAATTTTTTGTCCTTCAAGTTTAAGTGAACAATGAGCCCCATTGTTAATCCTTTACCGGAAATTATTTGTAACTTTCGACAAGTAGAATAATGAATGGAACAGGTAGACGGTTGAAATCTTTGTATATATTACTTCTATATAGTCTAAGAAACATATATGCAAAGCATCCAAACAGTACAATTCGCCAATTTTTTGTTCTTCAAGTTTAAGTGAACAATGAGCCCCAATGGTTAATCCTTTATCGGTAATTATTTGTAACTTTCGACAAGTAGAACAATGAATGGAACAGGTAGACCGTTGAAATCCTTGTATTTATTGCTTCCATATAGTCTAAGAAACATGTACGCAAAGCATCCAAACAGTACCATTCGCCAATTTTTTGTCCTTCAAGTTTAAGTGAACAATGAGCCCCATTGTTAATCCTTTACCGGAAATTATTTGTAACTTTCGACAAGTAGAAGAATGAATAGTACAGGTAGACGGGTGAAATCTTTCTATATATTGCTTCTAAATAGTCTAAGAAACATCTATGCAAAGCATCCAAACAGTAAAATTCGCCAATTTTTTGTTCTTCAAGTTTAAGTAAACTACGATCCCCATTGTTAATCCCTTAACGGAAATTATTTGTAACTTTCGACAAGTAAAACAATGAATGGAACAGGTAGACGGTTGAAATCTTTGTATATATTGCTTCTATATAGTCTAAGAAACATATATGCAAAGCATCCAAACAGTACAATTCGCCAATTTTTTGTTCTTCAAGTTTAAGTGAACAATGAGCCCCAATGGATAATCCTTTATCGGAAATTATTTGTAAATTTCGACAAGTAGAACAATGAATGGAACAGGTAGACTGTTGAAATCATTGTATATATTGCTTCTATATAGTCTAAGAAACATATATGCAAAGCATCCAAACAGTACAATTCGCCAATTTTTTGTTTTTCAAGTTTAAGTGAACTACGAGCCCCATTGTTAATCCTTTAAAGGAAATTATTTGTAAATTTCAACAAGTAGAACAATGAATGGATCATGTCGACGGTTGAAAAAATTGTATATATTGCTTCTATATAGTCTACGAAACATATATGCAAAGCATCCACACAGTACAATTCGCCAATTTTTTGTTCTTCAAGTTTAAGTGAACAATGAGCCCCAATGGTTAATCCTTTATCGGTAATTCTTTGTAACTTTCGACAAGTAGAACAATGAATGGAACAGGTAGACGGTTGAAATCCTTGTATATATTGCTTCCATATAGTCTAAGAAACATGTACGCAAAGCCTCCAAACAGTACCATTCGCCGATTTTTTGTTCTTCAAGTTTAAGTGAACAATGAGCCCCATTGTTAATCCTTTATCGGAAATTATTTGTAACTTTCGACAAGTAGAACAATGAATGGAACTGGTAGACGGTTGAAATCATTGTATATATTGCTTCTATATAGTCTAAGAAACATATATGCAAAGCATCCAAACAGTACAATTCGACAATTTTTTGTTCTTCAAGTTTAAGTGAGCAATGAGCCCCATTGTTAATCCTTTATCGGAAATTATTTGTAACTTTCGACAAGTAGAACAATGAATGGAACAGTAAGACGGTTGAAATCCTTGTATATATTGCTTCCATATAGTCTAAGAAACATGTACGCAAAGCCTCCAAACAGTACCATTCGCCGATTTTTTGTTCTTCAAGTTTAAGTGAACAATGAGCCCCATTGTTAATCCTTTATCGGAAATTATTTGTAACTTTCGACAAGTAGAACAATGAATCGAACTGGTAGACGGTTGAAATCATTGTATATATTGCTTCTATATAGTCTAAGAAACATATATGCAAAGCATCCAAACAGTACAATTCGCCAATTTTTTGATCTTCAAGTTTAAGTGAACAGCGAGCCCCATTGATAATCATGAAATGGAAATTATTTGTAACTTTCTGCAAGTAGAACAATGAATAGTACAGGTAGACGGGTGAAATCTTTCCATATATTGCTTCTAAATAGTCTAAGAAACATCTATGCAAAGCATCCAAACAGTACAATTCGCCAATTTTTTGTTCTTCAAGTTTAAGTGAACTACGAGCCCCATTGTTAATCCTTTAAAGGAAAATATTTCTAAATTTCGACAAGTAGAACAATGAATGGATCATGTAGACGGTTGAAAAAATTGTATATTTTGCTTCTATATAGTCTACGAAACATATATGCAAAGCATCCAAACAGTACAATTCGCCAATTTTTTGTACTTCAAGTTTAAGTGAACTACGAGCCCCATTGTTAATCCTTTAACGGAAATTAATTGTAACTTTCGACAAGTAGAACAATGAATGGAACAGGTAGACGGTTGAAATCTTTGTATAGATTGCTTCTATATAGTCTAAGAAACATATATGCAAAGCATCCAAACAGTACAATTCGCCAATTTATTGTTCTTCAAGTTTAAGTGAACAACGAGCCCCATTGTTAATCCTTTAAAGGAAATTATTTGTAACTTTCGACAAGTAGAACAATGAATGGAACAGGTAGACGGTTGAAATCCTTGTATATATTGCTTCCATATAGTCTAAGAAACATGTACGCAAAGCATCCAAACAGTACAATTCGCCAATTTTTTGTTCTTCAAGTTTAAGTGAACAATGAGCCCCAATGGTTAATCCTTTATCGGAAATTATTTGTAAATTTCGACAAGTAGAACAATGAATGGAACAGGTAGCCGGTTGACATCAATGTTTATATTGCTTCTATATAGTCTAAGAAACATATATGCAAAGCATCCAAACAGTACCATTCGCCAATTTTTTGTTCTTCAAGTTTAAGTGAACTACGAGCCCCATTGTTAATCCCTTAACGGAAATTAATTGTAACTTTCGACAAGTAGAACAGTGAATGGAACAGGTAGACGGTTGAAATCTTTGTATATATTGCTTCTATATAGTAAAAGAAACATATATGCAAAGCATCCAAACAGTACAATTCGCCAATTTTTTGTTCTTCAAGTTTAAGTGAACAATGAGCCCCAATGGTTAATCCGTTATCGGAAATTATTTGTAACTTTCGACAAGTAGAACAATGAATGGAAAAGGTAGACGGTTGAAATGTTTGTATATATTGCTTCTATATAGTCTAAGAAACATATATGCAAAGCATCCAAACAGTACCATTCGCCAATTTTTTGTTCTTCAAGTTTAAGTGAACTGCGAGCCCCATTGTTAATCCTTTAAAGGAAATTATTTGTAAATTTCGACAAGTAGAACAATGAATGGAACAGGTAGACTGTTGAAATCATTGTATATATTGCTTCTATATAGTCTACGAAACATATATGCAAAGCATCCAAACAGTACAATTCGCCAATTTTTTGTACTTCAAGTTTAAGTGAACCACGAGCCCCATTGTTAATCCTTTAACGGAAATTAATTGTAACTTTCGACAAGTAGAACAATGAATGGAACAGGTAGACGGTTGAAATCTTTGTATATATTGATTCTATATAGTCTAAGAAACATATATGCAAAGCATCCAAACAGTACAATTCGCCAATTTTTTGTTCTTCAAGTTTAAGTGAACAACGAGCCAGATTGTTAATCCGTTAAAGGAAATTATTTGTAACTTTCGACAAGTAGAACAATGAATGGAACAGGTAGACGGTTGAAATCTTTGTATATATTGCTTCTATATAGTCTAAGAAACATATATGCAAAGCATCCAAACAGTACAATTCGCCAATTTTTTGTTCTTCAAGTTTAAGTGAACAATGAGCCCCAATGGTTAATCCTTTATCGGAAATTATTTGTAAATTTCGACAAGTAGAACAATGAATAGTACAGGTAGACGGGTGAAATCTTTCTATATATTGCTTCTAAATAGTCTAAGAAACATCTATGCAAAGCATCCAAACAGTACAATTCGCCAATTTTTTGTTCTTCAAGTTTAAGTGAACTACGAGCCCCATTGTTAATCCTTTAAAGGAAATTATTTGTAACTTTCGACAAGTAGAACAATGAATGGAAAAGGTAGACGGTTGAAATCTTTGTATATATTGCTTCTATATAGTCTAAGAAACATATATGCAAAGCATCCAAACAGTACAATTCGCTAATTTTTTGTTCTTCAAGTTTAAGTGAACAATGAGCCCCAATGGTTAATCCTTTATCGGAAATTAATTGTAAATTTCGACAAGTAGAACAATGAATGGAACAGGTAGCCGGTTGAAATCAATGTATATATTGCTTCTATATAGTCTAAGAAACATATATGCAAAGCATCCAAACAGTACCATTCGCCAATTTTTTGTTCTTCAAGTTTAAGTGAACTACGAGCCCCATTGTTAATCCCTTAACGGAAATTAATTATAACTTTCTACAAGTAGAACAATGATTGGAACACGTAGACGGTTGAAATCTTTGTATATATTGCTTCCATATAGTCTAAGAAACATGTACGCAAAGCATCCAAACAGTACAATTCGCCAATTTTGTGTTCTTCAAGTTTAAGTGAACTACGATCCCCATTGTTAATCCCTTAACGGAAATTATTTGTAATTTTCGACAAGTAGAACAGTGAATGGAACAGGTAGACGGTTGAAATCTTTGTATATATTGCTTCTATATAGTATAAGAAACATATATGCAAAGCATCCAAACAGTACAATTCGCCAATTTGTTGTTCTTCAAGTTTAAGTGAACAATGAGCCCCAATGGTTAATCCGTTATCGGAAATTATTTGTAACTTTCGACAAGTAGAACAATGAATGGAAAAGGTAGACGGTTGAAATCTTTGTATATATTGCTTCTATATAGTCTAAGAAACATGTACGCAAAGCATCCAAACAGTACAATTCGCCAATTATTTGATCTTCAAATTTAAGTGAACTACGAGCCCGATTGTTAATACTTTAACGGAAATTATTTGTAACTTGCGACAAGTAGAACAATGAATGGAACAGGTAGACGGTTGAAATCAATGTATATATTGCTTCCATATAGTCTAAGAAACATGTACGCAAAACATCCAAACAGTACCGTTCGCCAATTTTTTGTTCTTCAAGTTTAAGTGAACTACGAGCCCCATTGTATAATCATTTAAAGGAAATTATTTGTAAATTTCGACAAGTAGAACAATGAATAGAACAGTTAGACTGTTGAAATCTTTGTATATATTGCTTCCATATAGTCTAAGAAACATATATGCAAAGCATCCAAACAGTACAATTCGCCAATTTTTTGTTCTTCAAGTTTAAGTGAACTACGAGCCCCATTGTTAATCCTTTAAAGGAAATTATTTGTAAATTTCGACAAGTAGAACAATGATTGGAACACGTAGACGGTTGAAATCTTTGTATATATTGCTTCCATATAGTCTAAGAAACATGTACGCAAAGCATCCAAACAGTACCATTCGCCAATTTTTTGTTCCTCAAGTTTAAGTAAACAATGAGCCCCAATGGTTAATCCTTTATCGGAAATTATTTGTAATTTTCGACAAGTAGAACAATGAATGGAACAGGTAGACGGTTGAAATCTTTGTATATATTGCTTCCATATAGTCTAAGAAACATGTACGCAAAGCATCCAAACAGTACCATTCGCCAATTTTTTGTTCTTCAAGTTTAAGTGAACAATGAGACCCATTGTTAATACTTTATCGGAAATTATTTGTAACATTCGACAAGTAGAACATTGAATGGAACAGGTAGACGGTTGAAATCTTTGTATATATTGCTTTTATATAGTATCAGAAACATATATGCAAATCATCGAAGCAGTACAATTCGCCAATTTTTTGTTCTTCAAGTTTAAGTGAACTACAAGCCCCATTGTTAATACTTTAACGGAAATTATTTGTAACTTGCGACAAGTAGAACAATGAATGGAACTGGTAGACGGTTGAAATCAATGTATATATTGCTTCTATATAGTCTGAGAAACATATATGCAAACCATCCAAACAGTACAATTCGCCAATTTTTTGTTCTTCAAGTTTAAGTGAACTACGAGCCCCATTGTTAATCCTTTAACGGAAATTAATTGTAACTTTCGACAAGTAGAACAATGAATGGAACAGGTAGACGGTTGAAATCTTTGTATAGATTGCTTCTATATAGTCTAAGAAACATATATGCAAAGCATCCAAACAGTACAATTCGCCAATTTTTTGTTCTTCAAGTTTAAGTGAACTACGAGCCCCATTGTTAATCCTTTAAAGGAAATTATTTGTAAATTTCGACAAGTAGAACAATGAATGGAACAGGTAGACTGTTGAAATCATTGTATATATTGCTTCTATATAGTCTAAGAAACATATATGCAAAGCATCCAAACAGTACAATTCGCCAATTTTTTGTTCTTCAAGTTTAAGTGAACTACGAGCCCCATTGTTAATCCTTTAAAGGAAATTATTTGTAAATTTCGACAAGTAGAACAATGAATGGAACAGGTAGACTGTTGAAATCATTGTATATATTGCTTCTATATAGTCTAAGAAACATATATGCAAAGTATCCAAACAGTACAATTCGCCAATTTTTTGTTCTTCAAGTTTAAGTGAACTACGAGCCCCATTGTTAATCCTTTAAAGGAAATTATTTGTAAATTTCGACAAGTAGAACAATGAATGGATCATTTAGACGGTTGAAAAAATTGTATATATTGCTTGTATATAGTCTACGAAACATATATGCAAAGCATCCAAACAGTACAATTCGCCAATTTTTTGTTCTTCAAGTTTAATTGAACAATGAGCCCCAATGGTTAATGCTTTATCGGAAATTATTTGTAAATTTCGACAAGTAGAACAATGAATGGAACTGGTAGCCGGTTGAAATCTTTGTATATATTGCTTCTATATAGTCTAAGAAACATATATGCAAAGCATCCAAACAGTACAATTCGCCAATTTTTTGTTCTTCAAGTTTAAGTGAACAATGAGCCCCAATGGTTAATCCTTTATCGGAAATTATTTGTAAATTTCGACAAGTAGAACAATGAATGGAACAGGTAGCCGGTTGAAATCAATGTATATATTGCTTCTATATAGTCTAAGAAACATATATGCAAAGCATCCAAACAGTACCATTCGCCAATTTTTTGTTCTTCAAGTTTAAGTGAACTACGAGCCCCATTGTTAATCCCTTAACGGAAATTAATTGTAACTTTCGACAAGTAGAACAGTGAATGGAACAGGTAGACGGTTGAAATCTTTGTATATATTGCTTCTATATAGTAAAAGAAACATATATGCAAAGCATCCAAACAGTACAATTCGCCAATTTTTTGTTCTTCAAGTTTAAGTGAACAATGAGCCCCAATGGTTAATCCGTTATCGGAAATTATTTGTAACTTTCGACAAGTAGAACAATGAATGGAAAAGGTAGACGGTTGAAATGTTTGTATATATTGCTTCTATATAGTCTAAGAAACATATATGCAAAGCATCCAAACAGTACCATTCGCCAATTTTTTGTTCTTCAAGTTTAAGTGAACTGCGAGCCCCATTGTTAATCCTTTAAAGGAAATTATTTGTAAATTTCGACAAGTAGAACAATGAATGGAACAGGTAGACTGTTGAAATCATTGTATATATTGCTTCTATATAGTCTAAGAAACATATATGCAAAGCATCCAAACAGTACAATTCGCCAAATTTTTGTTCTTCAAGTTTAAGTGAACAATGAGCCCCATTGTTAATCCTTTAAAGGAAATTATTTGTAACTTTCGACAAGTAGAACAATGAATGGAACAGGTAGACGGTTGAAATCTTTGTATATATTGCTTCTATATAGTCTAAGAAACATATATGTAAAGCATCCAAATAGTACAATTCGCCAATTTTTTGTTCTTTAAGTTTAAGTGAACTACGATCCCCATTGTTAATCCCTTAACGGAAATTATTTGTAACTTTCGACAAGTAGAACAATGAATGGAACAGGTAGACGGTTGAAATCCTTGTATATATTGCTTCCATATAGTCTAAGAAACATGTACGCAAAGCATTCAAACAGTACCATTCGACAATTTTTTGTCCTTCAAGTTTAAGTGAACAATGAGCCCCATTGTTAATCCTTTACCGGAAATTATTTGTAACTTTCGACAAGTAGAATAATGAATGGAACAGGTAGACGGTTGAAATCTTTGTATATATTACTTCTATATAGTCTAAGAAACATATATGCAAAGCATCCAAACAGTACAATTCGCCAATTTTTTGTTCTTCAAGTTTAAGTGAACAATGAGCCCCAATGGTTAATCCTTTATCGGTAATTATTTGTAACTTTCGACAAGTAGAACAATGAATGGAACAGGTAGACCGTTGAAATCCTTGTATATATTGCTTCCATATAGTCTAAGAAACATGTACGCAAAGCATCCAAACAGTACCATTCGCCAATTTTTTGTCCTTCAAGTTTAAGTGAACAATGAGCCCCATTGTTAATCCTTTACCGGAAATTATTTGTAACTTTCGACAAGTAGAATAATGAATGGAACAGGTAGACGGTTGAAATCTTTGTATATATTGCTTCAATATAGTCTAAGAAACATATATGCAAAGCATCCAAACAGTAAAATTCGCCAATTTTTTGTTCTTCAAGTTTAAGTGAACAATGAGCCCCAATGGTTAATCCGTTATCGGAAATTATTTGTAACTTTCGACAAGTAGAACAATGAATGGAAAAGGTAGACGGTTGAAATGTTTGTATATATTGCTTCTATATAGTCTAAGAAACATATATGCAAAGCATCCAAACAGTACCATTCGCCAATTTTTTGTTCTTCAAGTTTAAGTGAACAATGAGCCCCAATGGTTAATCCTTTATCGGTAATTATTTGTAACTTTCGACAAGTAGAACAATGAATGGAACAGGTAGACCGTTGAAATCCTTGTATATATTGCTTCCATATAGTCTAAGAAACATGTACGCAAAGCATCCAAACAGTACCATTCACCAATTTTTTGTCGTTCAAGTTTAAGTGAACAATGAACCCCATTGTTAATCCTTTATCGGAAATTATTTGTAACTTTCGACAAGTAGAACAATGAATGGATCTGGTAGACGGTTGAAATCTTTGTATATATTGCTTATATATAATCTAAGAAACATATATGCAAAGCATCTAAACAGTAACAATCGCCAATTTTTTGTTCTTCAAGTTTAAGTGAACAATGAGCCCCAATGGTTAATCCTTTATCGGAAATTATTTGTAAATTTCGACAAGTAGAACAATGAATAGTACAGGTAGACGGGTGAAATCTTTCTATATATTGCTTCTAAATAGTCTAAGAAACATCTATGCAAAGCATCCAAACAGTACAATTCGCCAATTTTTTGTTCTTCAAGTTTAAGTGAACTACGAGCCCCATTGTTAATCCTTTAAAGGAAATTATTTGTAACTTTCGACAAGTAGAACAATGAATGGAAAAGGTAGACGGTTGAAATCTTTGTATATATTGCTTCTATATAGTCTAAGAAACATATATGCAAAGCATCCAAACAGTACAATTCGCTAATTTTTTGTTCTTCAAGTTTAAGTGAACAATGAGCCCCAATGGTTAATCCTTTATCGGAAATTAATTGTAAATTTCGACAAGTAGAACAATGAATGGAACAGGTAGCCGGTTGAAATCAATGTATATATTGCTTCTATATAGTCTAAGAAACATATATGCAAAGCATCCAAACAGTACCATTCGCCAATTTTTTGTTCTTCAAGTTTAAGTGAACTACGAGCCCCATTGTTAATCCCTTAACGGAAATTAATTATAACTTTCTACAAGTAGAACAATGATTGGAACACGTAGACGGTTGAAATCTTTGTATATATTGCTTCCATATAGTCTAAGAAACATGTACGCAAAGCATCCAAACAGTACAATTCGCCAATTTTGTGTTCTTCAAGTTTAAGTGAACTACGATCCCCATTGTTAATCCCTTAACGGAAATTATTTGTAATTTTCGACAAGTAGAACAGTGAATGGAACAGGTAGACGGTTGAAATCTTTGTATATATTGCTTCTATATAGTATAAGAAACATATATGCAAAGCATCCAAACAGTACAATTCGCCAATTTGTTGTTCTTCAAGTTTAAGTGAACAATGAGCCCCAATGGTTAATCCGTTATCGGAAATTATTTGTAACTTTCGACAAGTAGAACAATGAATGGAAAAGGTAGACGGTTGAAATCTTTGTATATATTGCTTCTATATAGTCTAAGAAACATGTACGCAAAGCATCCAAACAGTACAATTCGCCAATTATTTGATCTTCAAATTTAAGTGAACTACGAGCCCGATTGTTAATACTTTAACGGAAATTATTTGTAACTTGCGACAAGTAGAACAATGAATGGAACAGGTAGACGGTTGAAATCAATGTATATATTGCTTCCATATAGTCTAAGAAACATGTACGCAAAACATCCAAACAGTACCGTTCGCCAATTTTTTGTTCTTCAAGTTTAAGTGAACTACGAGCCCCATTGTATAATCATTTAAAGGAAATTATTTGTAAATTTCGACAAGTAGAACAATGAATAGAACAGTTAGACTGTTGAAATCTTTGTATATATTGCTTCCATATAGTCTAAGAAACATATATGCAAAGCATCCAAACAGTACAATTCGCCAATTTTTTGTTCTTCAAGTTTAAGTGAACTACGAGCCCCATTGTTAATCCTTTAAAGGAAATTATTTGTAAATTTCGACAAGTAGAACAATGATTGGAACACGTAGACGGTTGAAATCTTTGTATATATTGCTTCCATATAGTCTAAGAAACATGTACGCAAAGCATCCAAACAGTACCATTCGCCAATTTTTTGTTCCTCAAGTTTAAGTAAACAATGAGCCCCAATGGTTAATCCTTTATCGGAAATTATTTGTAATTTTCGACAAGTAGAACAATGAATGGAACAGGTAGACGGTTGAAATCTTTGTATATATTGCTTCCATATAGTCTAAGAAACATGTACGCAAAGCATCCAAACAGTACCATTCGCCAATTTTTTGTTCTTCAAGTTTAAGTGAACAATGAGACCCATTGTTAATACTTTATCGGAAATTATTTGTAACATTCGACAAGTAGAACATTGAATGGAACAGGTAGACGGTTGAAATCTTTGTATATATTGCTTTTATATAGTATCAGAAACATATATGCAAATCATCGAAGCAGTACAATTCGCCAATTTTTTGTTCTTCAAGTTTAAGTGAACTACAAGCCCCATTGTTAATACTTTAACGGAAATTATTTGTAACTTGCGACAAGTAGAACAATGAATGGAACTGGTAGACGGTTGAAATCAATGTATATATTGCTTCTATATAGTCTGAGAAACATATATGCAAACCATCCAAACAGTACAATTCGCCAATTTTTTGTTCTTCAAGTTTAAGTGAACTACGAGCCCCATTGTTAATCCTTTAACGGAAATTAATTGTAACTTTCGACAAGTAGAACAATGAATGGAACAGGTAGACGGTTGAAATCTTTGTATAGATTGCTTCTATATAGTCTAAGAAACATATATGCAAAGCATCCAAACAGTACAATTCGCCAATTTTTTGTTCTTCAAGTTTAAGTGAACTACGAGCCCCATTGTTAATCCTTTAAAGGAAATTATTTGTAAATTTCGACAAGTAGAACAATGAATGGAACAGGTAGACTGTTGAAATCATTGTATATATTGCTTCTATATAGTCTAAGAAACATATATGCAAAGCATCCAAACAGTACAATTCGCCAATTTTTTGTTTTTCAAGTTTAAGTGAACTACGAGCCCCATTGTTAATCCTTTAAAGGAAATTATTTGTAAATTTCGACAAGTAGAACAATGAATGGAACAGGTAGACTGTTGAAATCATTGTATATATTGCTTCTATATAGTCTAAGAAACATATATGCAAAGTATCCAAACAGTACAATTCGCCAATTTTTTGTTCTTCAAGTTTAAGTGAACTACGAGCCCCATTGTTAATCCTTTAAAGGAAATTATTTGTAAATTTCGACAAGTAGAACAATGAATGGATCATTTAGACGGTTGAAAAAATTGTATATATTGCTTGTATATAGTCTACGAAACATATATGCAAAGCATCCAAACAGTACAATTCGCCAATTTTTTGTTCTTCAAGTTTAATTGAACAATGAGCCCCAATGGTTAATGCTTTATCGGAAATTATTTGTAAATTTCGACAAGTAGAACAATGAATGGAACTGGTAGCCGGTTGAAATCTTTGTATATATTGCTTCTATATAGTCTAAGAAACATATATGCAAAGCATCCAAACAGTACAATTCGCCAATTTTTTGTTCTTCAAGTTTAAGTGAACAATGAGCCCCAATGGTTAATCCTTTATCGGAAATTATTTGTAAATTTCGACAAGTAGAACAATGAATGGAACAGGTAGCCGGTTGAAATCAATGTATATATTGCTTCTATATAGTCTAAGAAACATATATGCAAAGCATCCAAACAGTACCATTCGCCAATTTTTTGTTCTTCAAGTTTAAGTGAACTACGAGCCCCATTGTTAATCCCTTAACGGAAATTAATTGTAACTTTCGACAAGTAGAACAGTGAATGGAACAGGTAGACGGTTGAAATCTTTGTATATATTGCTTCTATATAGTAAAAGAAACATATATGCAAAGCATCCAAACAGTACAATTCGCCAATTTTTTGTTCTTCAAGTTTAAGTGAACAATGAGCCCCAATGGTTAATCCGTTATCGGAAATTATTTGTAACTTTCGACAAGTAGAACAATGAATGGAAAAGGTAGACGGTTGAAATGTTTGTATATATTGCTTCTATATAGTCTAAGAAACATATATGCAAAGCATCCAAACAGTACCATTCGCCAATTTTTTGTTCTTCAAGTTTAAGTGAACTGCGAGCCCCATTGTTAATCCTTTACCGGAAATTATTTGTAACTTTCGACAAGTAGAATAATGAATGGAACAGGTAGACGGTTGAAATCTTTGTATATATTACTTCTATATAGTCTAAGAAACATATATGCAAAGCATCCAAACAGTACAATTCGCCAATTTTTTGTTCTTCAAGTTTAAGTGAACAATGAGCCCCAATGGTTAATCCTTTATCGGTAATTATTTGTAACTTTCGACAAGTAGAACAATGAATGGAACAGGTAGACCGTTGAAATCCTTGTATATATTGCTTCCATATAGTCTAAGAAACATGTACGCAAAGCATCCAAACAGTACCATTCGCCAATTTTTTGTCCTTCAAGTTTAAGTGAACAATGAGCCCCATTGTTAATCCTTTACCGGAAATTATTTGTAACTTTCGACAAGTAGAATAATGAATGGAACAGGTAGACGGTTGAAATCTTTGTATATATTGCTTCAATATAGTCTAAGAAACATATATGCAAAGCATCCAAACAGTAAAATTCGCCAATTTTTTGTTCTTCAAGTTTAAGTGAACAATGAGCCCCAATGGTTAATCCGTTATCGGAAATTATTTGTAACTTTCGACAAGTAGAACAATGAATGGAAAAGGTAGACGGTTGAAATGTTTGTATATATTGCTTCTATATAGTCTAAGAAACATATATGCAAAGCATCCAAACAGTACCATTCGCCAATTTTTTGTTCTTCAAGTTTAAGTGAACAATGAGCCCCAATGGTTAATCCTTTATCGGTAATTATTTGTAACTTTCGACAAGTAGAACAATGAATGGAACAGGTAGACCGTTGAAATCCTTGTATATATTGCTTCCATATAGTCTAAGAAACATGTACGCAAAGCATCCAAACAGTACCATTCACCAATTTTTTGTCGTTCAAGTTTAAGTGAACAATGAACCCCATTGTTAATCCTTTATCGGAAATTATTTGTAACTTTCGACAAGTAGAACAATGAATGGATCTGGTAGACGGTTGAAATCTTTGTATATATTGCTTATATATAATCTAAGAAACATATATGCAAAGCATCTAAACAGTAACAATCGCCAATTTTTTGATCTTCAAGTTTAAGTGAACAGCGAGCCCCATTGATAATCATGAAATGGAAACTATTTGTAACTTTCTACAAGTAGAAGAATGAATAGTACAGGTAGACGGGTGAAATCTTTCTATATATTGCTTCTAAATAGTCTAAGAAAAATCTATGCAAAGCATCCAAACAGTACAATTCGCCAATTTTTTGTTCTTCAAGTTTAAGTAAACTACGATCCCCATTGTTAATCCCTTAACGGAAATTATTTGTAACTTTCGACAAGTAGAACAATGAATGGAACAGGTAGACGGTTGAAATCTTTGTATATATTGCTTCTATATAGTCTAAGAAACATATATGCAAAGCATCCAAACAGTACAATTCGCCAATTTTTTGTTCTTCAAGTTTAATTGAACAATGAGCCCCAATGGTTAATCCTTTATCGGAAATTATTTGTAAATTTCGACAAGTAGAACAATGAATGGAACTGGTAGCCGGTTGAAATCTTTGTATATATTGCTTCTATATAGTCTAAGAAACATATATGCAAAGCATCCAAACAGAACAATTCGCCAATTTTTTGTTCTTCAAGTTTAAGTGAACAATGAGCCCCAATGGTTAATCCTTTATCGGAAATTATTTGTAAATTTCGACAAGTAGAACAATGAATGGAACAGGTAGCCTGTTGAAATCAATGTATATATTGCTTCTATATAGTCTAAGAAACATATATGCAAAGCATCCAAACATTACCATTCGCCAATTTTTTGTTCTTCAAGTTTAAGTGAACTACGAGCCCCATTGTTAATCCCTTAACGGAAATTAATTGTAACTTTCGACAAGTAGAACAGTGAATGGAACAGGTAGACGGTTGAAATCTTTGTATATATTGCTTCTATATAGTAAAAGAAACATATATGCAAAGCATCCAAACAGTACAATTCGCCAATTTTTTGTTCTTCAAGTTTAAGTGAACAATGAGCCCCAATGGTTAATCCGTTATCGGAAATTATTTGTAACTTTCGACAAGTAGAACAATGAATGGAAAAGGTAGACGGTTGAAATGTGTGTATATATTGCTTCTATATAGTCTAAGAAACATATATGCAAAGCATCCAAACAGTACCATTCGCCAATTTTTTGTTCTTCAAGTTTAAGTGAACTGCGAGCCCCATTGTTAATCCTTTAAAGGAAATTATTTGTAAATTTCGACAAGTAGAACAATGAATGGAACAGGTAGACTGTTGAAATCATTGTATATATTGCTTCTATATAGTCTAAGAAACATATATGCAAAGCATCCAAACAGTACAATTCGCCAAATTTTTGTTCTTCAAGTTTAAGTGAACAATGAGCCCCATTGTTAATCCTTTAAAGGAAATTATTTGTAACTTTCGACAAGTAGAACAATGAATGGAACAGGTAGACGGTTGAAATCTTTGTATATATTGCTTCTATATAGTCTAAGAAACATATATGCAAAGCATCCAAATAGTACAATTCGCCAATTTTTTGTTCTTTAAGTTTAAGTGAACTACGATCCCCATTGTTAATCCCTTAACGGAAATTATTTGTAACTTTCGACAAGTAGAACAATGAATGGAACAGGTAGACGGTTGAAATCCTTGTATATATTGCTTCCATATAGTCTAAGAAACATGTACGCAAAGCATCCAAACAGTACCATTCGACAATTTTTTGTCCTTCAAGTTTAAGTGAACAATGAGCCCCATTGTTAATCCTTTACCGGAAATTATTTGTAACTTTCGACAAGTAGAATAATGAATGGAACAGGTAGACGGTTGAAATCTTTGTATATATTACTTCTATATAGTCTAAGAAACATATATGCAAAGCATCCAAACAGTACAATTCGCCAATTTTTTGTTCTTCAAGTTTAAGTGAACAATGAGCCCCAATGGTTAATCCTTTGTCGGTAATTATTTGTAACTTTCGACAAGTAGAACAATGAATGGAACAGGTAGACCGTTGAAATCCTTGTATATATTGCTTCCATATAGTCTAAGAAACATGTACGCAAAGCATCCAAACAGTACCATTCGCCAATTTTTTGTCCTTCAAGTTTAAGTGAACAATGAGCCCCATTGTTAATCCTTTACCGGAAATTATTTGTAACTTTCGACAAGTAGAATAATGAATGGAACAGGTAGACGGTTGAAATCTTTGTATATATTGCTTCTATATAGTCTAAGAAACATATATGCAAAGCATCCAAACAGTAAAATTCGCCAATTTTTTGTTCTTCAAGTTTAAGTGAACAATGAGCCCCAATGGTTAATCCGTTATCGGAAATTATTTGTAACTTTCGACAAGTAGAACAATGAATGGAAAAGGTAGACGGTTGAAATGTTTGTATATATTGCTTCTATATAGTCTAAGAAACATATATGCAAAGCATCCAAACAGTACCATTCGCCAATTTTTTGTTCTTCAAGTTTAAGTGAACAATGAGCCCCAATGGTTAATCCTTTATCGGTAATTATTTGTAACTTTCGACAAGTAGAACAATGAATGGAACAGGTAGACCGTTGAAATCCTTGTATATATTGCTTCCATATAGTCTAAGAAACATGTACGCAAAGCATCCAAACAGTACCATTCACCAATTTTTTGTCGTTCAAGTTTAAGTGAACAATGAACCCCATTGTTAATCCTTTATCGGAAATTATTTGTAACTTTCGACAAGTAGAACAATGAATGGATCTGGTAGACGGTTGAAATCTTTGTATATATTGCTTATATATAATCTAAGAAACATATATGCAAAGCATCTAAACAGTAACAATCGCCAATTTTTTGATCTTCAAGTTTAAGTGAACAGCGAGCCCCATTGATAATCATGAAATGGAAACTATTTGTAACTTTCTACAAGTAGAAGAATGAATAGTACAGGTAGACGGGTGAAATCTTTCTATATATTGCTTCTAAATAGTCTAAGAAAAATCTATGCAAAGCATCCAAACAGTACAATTCGCCAATTTTTTGTTCTTCAAGTTTAAGTAAACTACGATCCCCATTGTTAATCCCTTAACGGAAATTATTTGTAACTTTCGACAAGTAGAACAATGAATGGAACAGGTAGACGGTTGAAATCTTTGTATATATTGCTTCTATATAGTCTAAGAAACATATATGCAAAGCATCCAAACAGTACAATTCGCCAATTTTTTGTTCTTCAAGTTTAATTGAACAATGAGCCCCAATGGTTAATCCTTTATCGGAAATTATTTGTAAATTTCGACAAGTAGAACAATGAATGGAACTGGTAGCCGGTTGAAATCTTTGTATATATTGCTTCTATATAGTCTAAGAAACATATATGCAAAGCATCCAAACAGTACAATTCGCCAATTTTTTGTTCTTCAAGTTTAAGTGAACAATGAGCCCCAATGGTTAATCCTTTATCGGAAATTATTTGTAAATTTCGACAAGTAGAACAATGAATGGAACAGGTAGCCGGTTGAAATCAATGTATATATTGCTTCTATATAGTCTAAGAAACATATATGCAAAGCATCCAAACAGTACCATTCGCCAATTTTTTGTTCTTCAAGTTTAAGTGAACTACGGGCCCCATTGTTAATCCCTTAACGGAAATTAATTGTAACTTTCGACAAGTAGAACAGTGAATGGAACAGGTAGACGGTTGAAATCTTTGTATATATTGCTTCTATATAGTAAAAGAAACATATATGCAAAGCATCCAAACAGTACAATTCGCCAATTTTTTGTTCTTCAAGTTTAAGTGAACAATGAGCCCCAATGGTTAATCCTTTATCGGTAATTATTTGTAACTTTCGACAAGTAGAACAATGAATGGAACAGGTAGACGGTTGAAATCCTTGTATATATTGCTTCCATATAGTCTAAGAAACATGTACGCAAAGCATTCAAACAGTACCATTCGACAATTTTTTGTCCTTCAAGTTTAAGTGAACAATGAGCCCCATTGTTAATCCTTTACCGGAAATTATTTGTAACTTTCGACAAGTAGAATAATGAATGGAACAGGTAGACGGTTGAAATCTTTGTATATATTGCTTCAATATAGTCTAAGAAACATATATGCAAAGCATCCAAACAGTAAAATTCGCCAATTTTTTGTTCTTCAAGTTTAAGTGAACAATGAGCCCCAATGGTTAATCCGTTATCGGAAATTATTTGTAACTTTCGACAAGTAGAACAATGAATGGAAAAGGTAGACGGTTGAAATGTTTGTATATATTGCTTCTATATAGTCTAAGAAACATATATGCAAAGCATCCAAACAGTACCATTCGCCAATTTTTTGTTCTTCAAGTTTAAGTGAACAATGAGCCCCAATGGTTAATCCTTTATCGGTAATTATTTGTAACTTTCGACAAGTAGAACAATGAATGGAACAGGTAGACCGTTGAAATCCTTGTATATATTGCTTCCATATAGTCTAAGAAACATGTACGCAAAGCATCCAAACAGTACCATTCACCAATTTTTTGTCGTTCAAGTTTAAGTGAACAATGAACCCCATTGTTAATCCTTTATCGGAAATTATTTGTAACTTTCGACAAGTAGAACAATGAATGGATCTGGTAGACGGTTGAAATCTTTGTATATATTGCTTATATATAATCTAAGAAACATATATGCAAAGCATCTAAACAGTAACAATCGCCAATTTTTTGATCTTCAAGTTTAAGTGAACAGCGAGCCCCATTGATAATCATGAAATGGAAACTATTTGTAACTTTCTACAAGTAGAAGAATGAATAGTACAGGTAGACGGGTGAAATCTTTCTATATATTGCTTCTAAATAGTCTAAGAAAAATCTATGCAAAGCATCCAAACAGTACAATTCGCCAATTTTTTGTTCTTCAAGTTTAAGTAAACTACGATCCCCATTGTTAATCCCTTAACGGAAATTATTTGTAACTTTCGACAAGTAGAACAATGAATGGAACAGGTAGACGGTTGAAATCTTTGTATATATTGCTTCTATATAGTCTAAGAAACATATATGCAAAGCATCCAAACAGTACAATTCGCCAATTTTTTGTTCTTCAAGTTTAATTGAACAATGAGCCCCAATGGTTAATCCTTTATCGGAAATTATTTGTAAATTTCGACAAGTAGAACAATGAATGGAACTGGTAGCCGGTTGAAATCTTTGTATATATTGCTTCTATATAGTCTAAGAAACATATATGCAAAGCATCCAAACAGAACAATTCGCCAATTTTTTGTTCTTCAAGTTTAAGTGAACAATGAGCCCCAATGGTTAATCCTTTATCGGAAATTATTTGTAAATTTCGACAAGTAGAACAATGAATGGAACAGGTAGCCGGTTGAAATCAATGTATATATTGCTTCTATATAGTCTAAGAAACATATATGCAAAGCATCCAAACAGTACCATTCGCCAATTTTTTGTTCTTCAAGTTTAAGTGAACTACGAGCCCCATTGTTAATCCCTTAACGGAAATTAATTGTAACTTTCGACAAGTAGAACAGTGAATGGAACAGGTAGACGGTTGAAATCTTTGTATATATTGCTTCTATATAGTAATAGAAACATATATGCAAAGCATCCAAACAGTACAATTCGCCAATTTTTTGTTCTTCAAGTTTAAGTGAACAATGAGCCCCAATGGTTAATCCGTTATCGGAAATTATTTGTAACTTTCGACAAGTAGAACAATGAATGGAAAAGGTAGACGGTTGAAATGTGTGTATATATTGCTTCTATATAGTCTAAGAAACATATATGCAAAGCATCCAAACAGTACCATTCGCCAATTTTTTGTTCTTCAAGTTTAAGTGAACTGCGAGCCCCATTGTTAATCCTTTAAAGGAAATTATTTGTAAATTTCGACAAGTAGAACAATGAATGGAACAGGTAGACTGTTGAAATCATTGTATATATTGCTTCTATATAGTCTAAGAAACATATATGCAAAGCATCCAAACAGTACAATTCGCCAAATTTTTGTTCTTCAAGTTTAAGTGAACAATGAGCCCCATTGTTAATCCTTTAAAGGAAATTATTTGTAACTTTCGACGAGTAGAACAATGAATGGAACAGGTAGACGGTTGAAATCTTTGTATATATTGCTTCTATATAGTCTAAGAAACATATATGCAAAGCATCCAAATAGTACAATTCGCCAATTTTTTGTTCTTTAAGTTTAAGTGAACTACGATCCCCATTGTTAATCCCTTAACGGAAATTATTTGTAACTTTCGACAAGTAGAACAATGAATGGAACAGGTAGACGGTTGAAATCCTTGTATATATTGCTTCCATATAGTCTAAGAAACATGTACGCAAAGCATCCAAACAGTACCATTCGACAATTTTTTGTCCTTCAAGTTTAAGTGAACAATGAGCCCCATTGTTAATCCTTTACCGGAAATTATTTGTAACTTTCGACAAGTAGAATAATGAATGGAACAGGTAGACGGTTGAAATCTTTGTATATATTACTTCTATATAGTCTAAGAAACATATATGCAAAGCATCCAAACAGTACAATTCGCCAATTTTTTGTTCTTCAAGTTTAAGTGAACAATGAGCCCCAATGGTTAATCCTTTATCGGTAATTATTTGTAACTTTCGACAAGTAGAACAATGAATGGAACAGGTAGACCGTTGAAATCTTTGTATATATTGCTTCTATATAGTCTAAGAAACATATATGCAAAGCATCCAAACAGTACAATTCGCCAATTTTTTGTTCTTCAAGTTTAATTGAACAATGAGCCCCAATGGTTAATCCTTTATCGGAAATTATTTGTAAATTTCGACAAGTAGAACAATGAATGGAACTGGTAGCCGGTTGAAATCTTTGTATATATTGCTTCTATATAGTCTAAGAAACATATATGCAAAGCATCCAAACAGTACAATTCGCCAATTTTTTGTTCTTCAAGTTTAAGTGAACAATGAGCCCCAATGGTTAATCCTTTATCGGAAATTATTTGTAAATTTCGACAAGTAGAACAATGAATGGAACAGGTAGCCGGTTGAAATCAATGTATATATTGCTTCTATATAGTCTAAGAAACATATATGCAAAGCATCCAAACAGTACCATTCGCCAATTTTTTGTTCTTCAAGTTTAAGTGAACTACGAGCCCCATTGTTAATCCCTTAACGGAAATTAATTGTAACTTTCGACAAGTAGAACAGTGAATGGAACAGGTAGACGGTTGAAATCTTTGTATATATTGCTTCTATATAGTAAAAGAAACATATATGCAAAGCATCCAAACAGTACAATTCGCCAATTTTTTGTTCTTCAAGTTTAAGTGAACAATGAGCCCCCATGGTTAATCCGTTATCGGAAATTATTTGTAACTTTCGACAAGTAGAACAATGAATGGAAAAGGTAGACGGTTGAAATGTTTGTATATATTGCTTCTATATAGTCTAAGAAACATATATGCAAAGCATCCAAACAGTACCATTCGCCAATTTATTGTTCTTCAAGTTTAAGTGAACTGCGAGCCCCATTGTTAATCCTTTAAAGGAAATTATTTGTAAATTTCGACAAGTAGAACAATGAATGGAACAGGTAGACTGTTGAAATCATTGTATATATTGCTTCTATATAGTCTAAGAAACATATATGCAAAGCATCCAAACAGTACAATTCGCCAAATTTTTGTTCTTCAAGTTTAAGTGAACAATGAGCCCCATTGTTAATCCTTTAAAGGAAATTATTTGTAACTTTCGACAAGTAGAACAATGAATGGAACAGGTAGACGGTTGAAATCTTTGTATATATTGCTTCTATATAGTCTAAGAAACATATATGCAAAGCATCCAAATAGTACAATTCGCCAATTTTTTGTTCTTTAAGTTTAAGTGAACTACGATCCCCATTGTTAATCCCTTAACGGAAATTATTTGTAACTTTCGACAAGTAGAACAATGAATGGAACAGGTAGACGGTTGAAATCCTTGTATATATTGCTTCCATATAGTCTAAGAAACATGTACGCAAAGCATCCAAACAGTACCATTCGACAATTTTTTGTCCTTCAAGTTTAAGTGAACAATGAGCCCCATTGTTAATCCTTTACCGAAAATTATTTGTAACTTTCGACAAGTAGAATAATGAATGGAACAGGTAGACGGTTGAAATCTTTGTATATATTACTTCTATATAGTCTAAGAAACATATATGCAAAGCATCCAAACAGTACAATTCGCCAATTTTTTGTTCTTCAAGTTTAAGTGAACAATGAGCCCCAATGGTTAATCCTTTATCGGTAATTATTTGTAACTTTCGACAAGTAGAACAATGAATGGGACAGGTAGACCGTTGAAATCCTTGTATATATTGCTTCCATATAGTCTAAGAAACATGTACGCAAAGCATCCAAACAGTACCATTCGCCAATTTTTTGTCCTTCAAGTTTAAGTGAACAATGAGCCCCATTGTTAATCCTTTACCGGAAATTATTTGTAACTTTCGACAAGTAGAATAATGAATGGAACAGGTAGACGGTTGAAATCTTTGTATATATTGCTTCTATATAGTCTAAGAAACATATATGCAAAGCATCCAAACAGTAAAATTCGCCAATTTTTTGTTCTTCAAGTTTAAGTGAACAATGAGCCCCAATGGTTAATCCGTTATCGGAAATTATTTGTAACTTTCGACAAGTAGAACAATGAATGGAAAAGGTAGACGGTTGAAATGTTTGTATATATTGCTTCTATATAGTCTAAGAAACATATATGCAAAGCATCCAAACAGTACCATTCGCCAATTTTTTGTTCTTCAAGTTTAAGTGAACAATGAGCCCCAATTGTTAATCCTTTATCGGTAATTATTTGTAACTTTCGACATGTAGAACAATGAATGGAACAGGTAGACCGTTGAAATCCTTGTATATATTGCTTCCATATAGTCTAAGAAACATGTACGCAAAGCATCCAAACAGTACCATTCACCAATTTTTTGTCGTTCAAGTTTAAGTGAACAATGAACCCCATTGTTAATCCTTTATCGGAAATTATTTGTAACTTTCGACAAGTAGAACAATGAATGGATCTGGTAGACGGTTGAAATCTTTGTATATATTGCTTATATATAATCTAAGAAACATATATGCAAAGCATCTAAACAGTAACAATCGCCAATTTTTTGATCTTCAAGTTTAAGTGAACAGCGAGCCCCATTGATAATCATGAAATGGAAATTATTTGTAACTTTCTACAAGTAGGAGAATGAATAGTACAGGTAGACGGGTGAAATCTTTCTATATATTGCTTCTAAATAGTCTAAGAAACATCTATGCAAAGAATCCAAACAGTACAATTCGCCAATTTTTTGTTCTTCAAGTTTAAGTGAACTACGAGCCCCATTGTTAATCCTTTAAAGGAAATTATTTGTAAGTTTCGACAAATAGAACAATGAATGGATCATGTAGACGGTTGAAAAAATTGTATATATTGCTTCTATATAGTCTACGAAACATATATGCAAAGCATCCAAACAGTACAATTCGCCAATTTTTTGTACTTCAAGTTTAAGTGAACTACGAGCCCCATTGTTAATCCTTTAACGGAAATTAATTGTAACTTTCGACAAGTAGAACAATGAATGGAACAGGTAGACGGTTGAAATCTTTGTATATATTGCTTCTATATAGTCTAAGAAACATATATGCAAAGCATCCAAACAGTACCATTCGCCAATTTTTTGTTCTTCAAGTTTAAGTGAACTGCGAGCCCCATTGTTAATCCTTTAAAGGAAATTATTTGTAAATTTCGACAAGTAGAACAATGAATGGAACAGGTAGACTGTTGAAATCATTGTATATATTGCTTCTATATAGTCTAAGAAACATATATGCAAAGCATCCAAACAGTACAATTCGCCAAATTTTTGTTCTTCAAGTTTAAGTGAACAATGAGCCCCATTGTTAATCCTTTAAAGAAAATTATTTGTAACTTTCGACAAGTAGAACAATGAATGGAACAGGTAGACGGTTGAAATCTTTGTATATATTGCTTCTATATAGTCTAAGAAACATATATGCAAAGCATCCAAATAGTACAATTCGCCAATTTTTTGTTCTTTAAGTTTAAGTGAACTACGATCCCCATTGTTAATCCCTTAACGGAAATTATTTGTAACTTTCGACAAGTAGAACAATGAATGGAACAGGTAGACGGTTGAAATCCTTGTATATATTGCTTCCATATAGTCTAAGAAACATGTACGCAAAGCATCCAAACAGTACCATTCGACAATTTTTTGTCCTTCAAGTTTAAGTGAACAATGAGCCCCATTGTTAATCCTTTACCGGAAATTATTTGTAACTTTCGACAAGTAGAATAATGAATGGAACAGGTAGACGGTTGAAATCTTTGTATATATTACTTCTATATAGTCTATGAAACATATATGCAAAGCATCCAAACAGTACAATTCGCCAATTTTTTGTTCTTCAAGTTTAAGTGAACAGCGAGCCCCATTGATAATAATGAAATGGAAACTATTTGTAACTTTCTACAAGTAGAAGAATGAATAGTACAGGTAGACGGGTGAAATCTTTCTATATATTGCTTCTAAATAGTCTAAGAAAAATCTATGCAAAGCATCCAAACAGTACAATTCGCCAATTTTTTGTTCTTCAAGTTTAAGTAAACTACGATCCCCATTGTTAATCCCTTAACGGAAATTATTTGTAACTTTCGACAAGTAGAACAATGAATGGAACAGGTAGACGGTTGAAATCTTTGTATATATTGCTTCTATATAGTCTAAGAAACATATATGCAAAGCATCCAAACAGTACAATTCGCCAATTTTTTGTTCTTCAAGTTTAATTGAACAATGAGCCCCAATGGTTAATCCTTTATCGGAAATTATTTGTAAATTTCGACAAGTAGAACAATGAATGGAACTGGTAGCCGGTTGAAATCTTTGTATATATTGCTTCTATATAGTCTAAGAAACATATATGCAAAGCATCCAAACAGTACAATTCGCCAATTTTTTGTTCTTCAAGTTTAAGTGAACAATGAGCCCCAATGGTTAATCCTTTATCGGAAATTATTTGTAAATTTCGACAAGTAGAACAATGAATGGAACAGGTAGCCGGTTGAAATCAATGTATATATTGCTTCTATATAGTCTAAGAAACATATATGCAAAGCATCCAAACAGTACCATTCGCCAATTTTTTGTTCTTCAAGTTTAAGTGAACTACGAGCCCCATTGTTAATCCCTTAACGGAAATTAATTGTAACTTTCGACAAGTAGAACAGTGAATGGAACAGGTAGACGGTTGAAATCTTTGTATATATTGCTTCTATATAGTAAAAGAAACATATATGCAAAGCATCCAAACAGTACAATTCGCCAATTTTTTGTTCTTCAAGTTTAAGTGAACAATGAGCCCCCATGGTTAATCCGTTATCGGAAATTATTTGTAACTTTCGACAAGTAGAACAATGAATGGAAAAGGTAGACGGTTGAAATGTTTGTATATATTGCTTCTATATAGTCTAAGAAACATATATGCAAAGCATCCAAACAGTACCATTCGCCAATTTATTGTTCTTCAAGTTTAAGTGAACTGCGAGCCCCATTGTTAATCCTTTAAAGGAAATTATTTGTAAATTTCGACAAGTAGAACAATGAATGGAACAGGTAGACTGTTGAAATCATTGTATATATTGCTTCTATATAGTCTAAGAAACATATATGCAAAGCATCCAAACAGTACAATTCGCCAAATTTTTGTTCTTCAAGTTTAAGTGAACAATGAGCCCCATTGTTAATCCTTTAAAGGAAATTATTTGTAACTTTCGACAAGTAGAACAATGAATGGAACAGGTAGACGGTTGAAATCTTTGTATATATTGCTTCTATATAGTCTAAGAAACATATATGCAAAGCATCCAAATAGTACAATTCGCCAATTTTTTGTTCTTTAAGTTTAAGTGAACTACGATCCCCATTGTTAATCCCTTAACGGAAATTATTTGTAACTTTCGACAAGTAGAACAATGAATGGAACAGGTAGACGGTTGAAATCCTTGTATATATTGCTTCCATATAGTCTAAGAAACATGTACGCAAAGCATCCAAACAGTACCATTCGACAATTTTTTGTCCTTCAAGTTTAAGTGAACAATGAGCCCCATTGTTAATCCTTTACCGAAAATTATTTGTAACTTTCGACAAGTAGAATAATGAATGGAACAGGTAGACGGTTGAAATCTTTGTATATATTACTTCTATATAGTCTAAGAAACATATATGCAAAGCATCCAAACAGTACAATTCGCCAATTTTTTGTTCTTCAAGTTTAAGTGAACAATGAGCCCCAATGGTTAATCCTTTATCGGTAATTATTTGTAACTTTCGACAAGTAGAACAATGAATGGAACAGGTAGACCGTTGAAATCCTTGTATATATTGCTTCCATATAGTCTAAGAAACATGTACGCAAAGCATCCAAACAGTACCATTCGCCAATTTTTTGTCCTTCAAGTTTAAGTGAACAATGAGCCCCATTGTTAATCCTTTACCGGAAATTATTTGTAACTTTCGACAAGTAGAATAATGAATGGAACAGGTAGACGGTTGAAATCTTTGTATATATTGCTTCTATATAGTCTAAGAAACATATATGCAAAGCATCCAAACAGTAAAATTCGCCAATTTTTTGTTCTTCAAGTTTAAGTGAACAATGAGCCCCAATGGTTAATCCGTTATCGGAAATTATTTGTAACTTTCGACAAGTAGAACAATGAATGGAAAAGGTAGACGGTTGAAATGTTTGTATATATTGCTTCTATATAGTCTAAGAAACATATATGCAAAGCATCCAAACAGTACCATTCGCCAATTTTTTGTTCTTCAAGTTTAAGTGAACAATGAGCCCCAATGGTTAATCCTTTATCGGTAATTATTTGTAACTTTCGACATGTAGAACAATGAATGGAACAGGTAGACCGTTGAAATCCTTGTATATATTGCTTCCATATAGTCTAAGAAACATGTACGCAAAGCATCCAAACAGTACCATTCACCAATTTTTTGTCGTTCAAGTTTAAGTGAACAATGAACCCCATTGTTAATCCTTTATCGGAAATTATTTGTAACTTTCGACAAGTAGAACAATGAATGGATCTGGTAGACGGTTGAAATCTTTGTATATATTGCTTATATATAATCTAAGAAACATATATGCAAAGCATCTAAACAGTAACAATCGCCAATTTTTTGATCTTCAAGTTTAAGTGAACAGCGAGCCCCATTGATAATCATGAAATGGAAACTATTTGTAACTTTCTACAAGTAGGAGAATGAATAGTACAGGTAGACGGGTGAAATCTTTCTATATATTGCTTCTAAATAGTCTAAGAAACATCTATGCAAAGAATCCAAACAGTACAATTCGCCAATTTTTTGTTCTTCAAGTTTAAGTGAACTACGAGCCCCATTGTTAATCCTTTAAAGGAAATTATTTGTAAGTTTCGACAAATAGAACAATGAATGGATCATGTAGACGGTTGAAAAAATTGTATATATTGCTTCTATATAGTCTACGAAACATATATGCAAAGCATCCAAACAGTACAATTCGCCAATTTTTTGTACTTCAAGTTTAAGTGAACTACGAGCCCCATTGTTAATCCTTTAACGGAAATTAATTGTAACTTTCGACAAGTAGAACAATGAATGGAACAGGTAGACGGTTGAAATCTTTGTATATATTGCTTCTATATAGTCTAAGAAACATATATGCAAAGCATCCAAACAGTACCATTCGCCAATTTTTTGTTCTTCAAGTTTAAGTGAACTGCGAGCCCCATTGTTAATCCTTTAAAGGAAATTATTTGTAAATTTCGACAAGTAGAACAATGAATGGAACAGGTAGACTGTTGAAATCATTGTATATATTGCTTCTATATAGTCTAAGAAACATATATGCAAAGCATCCAAACAGTACAATTCGCCAAATTTTTGTTCTTCAAGTTTAAGTGAACAATGAGCCCCATTGTTAATCCTTTAAAGAAAATTATTTGTAACTTTCGACAAGTAGAACAATGAATGGAACAGGTAGACGGTTGAAATCTTTGTATATATTGCTTCTATATAGTCTAAGAAACATATATGCAAAGCATCCAAATAGTACAATTCGCCAATTTTTTGTTCTTTAAGTTTAAGTGAACTACGATCCCCATTGTTAATCCCTTAACGGAAATTATTTGTAACTTTCGACAAGTAGAACAATGAATGGAACAGGTAGACGGTTGAAATCCTTGTATATATTGCTTCCATATAGTCTAAGAAACATGTACGCAAAGCATCCAAACAGTACCATTCGACAATTTTTTGTCCTTCAAGTTTAAGTGAACAATGAGCCCCATTGTTAATCCTTTACCGGAAATTATTTGTAACTTTCGACAAGTAGAATAATGAATGGAACAGGTAGACGGTTGAAATCTTTGTATATATTACTTCTATATAGTCTAAGAAACATATATGCAAAGCATCCAAACAGTACAATTCGCCAATTTTTTGTTCTTCAAGTTTAAGTGAACAATGAGCCCCAATGGTTAATCCTTTATCGGTAATTATTTGTAACTTTCGACAAGTAGAACAATGAATGGAACAGGTAGACCGTTGAAATCCTTGTATATATTGCTTCCATATAGTCTAAGAAACATGTACGCAAAGCATCCAAACAGTACCATTCGCCAATTTTTTGTCCTTCAAGTTTAAGTGAACAATGAGCCCCATTGTTAATCCTTTACCGGAAATTATTTGTAACTTTCGACAAGTAGAATAATGAATGGAACAGGTAGACGGTTGAAATCTTTGTATATATTGCTTCTATATAGTCTAAGAAACATATATGCAAAGCATCCAAACAGTAAAATTCGCCAATTTTTTGTTCTTCAAGTTTAAGTGAACAATGAGCCCCAATGGTTAATCCGTTATCGGAAATTATTTGTAACTTTCGACAAGTAGAACAATGAATGGAAAAGGTAGACGGTTGAAATGTTTGTATATATTGCTTCTATATAGTCTAAGAAACATATATGCAAAGCATCCAAACAGTACCATTCGCCAATTTTTTGTTCTTCAAGTTTAAGTGAACAATGAGCCCCAATGGTTAATCCTTTATCGGTAATTATTTGTAACTTTCGACAAGTAGAACAATGAATGGAACAGGTAGACCGTTGAAATCCTTGTATATATTGCTTCCATATAGTCTAAGAAACATGTACGCAAAGCATCCAAACAGTACCATTCGCCAATTTTTTGTCCTTCAAGTTTAAGTGAACAATGAGCCCCATTGTTAATCCTTTATCGGAAATTATTTGTAACTTTCGACAAGTAGAACAATGAATGGATCTGGTAGACGGTTGAAATCTTTGTATATATTGCTTCTATATAATCTAAGAAACATATATGCAAAGCATCTAAACAGTAACAATCGCCAATTTTTTGATCTTCAAGTTTAAGTGATCAGCGAGCCCCATTGATAATCATGAAATGGAATCTATTTGTAACTTTCTACAAGTAGAACAATGAATAGTACAGGTAGACTGTTGAAATCATTGTATATATTGCTTCTATATAGTCTAAGAAACATATATGCAAAGCATCCAAACAGTACAATTCGCCAATTTTTTGTTCTTCAAGTTTAAGTGAACTACGAGCCCCATTGTTAATCCTTTAAAGGAAATTATTTGTAAATTTCGACAAGTAGAACAATGAATGGATCATGTAGACGGTTGAAAAAATTGTATGTATTGCTTCTATATAGTCTACGAAACATATATGCAAAGCATCCAAACAGTACAATTCGCCAATTTTTTGTACTTCAAGTTTAAGTGAACTACGAGCCCAATTGTTAATCCTTTAAAGGAAATTATTTGTAACTTTCTACAAGTAGAACAATGAATGGATCATGTAGACGGTTGAAAAAATTGTATATATTGCTTCTATGTAGTCTACGAAACATATATGCAAAGCATCCAAACAGTACAATTCGCCAATTTTTTGTACTTCAAGTTTAAGTGAACCACGAGCCCCATTGTTAATCCTTTAACGGAAATTAATTGTAACTTTCGACAAGTAGAACAATGAATGGAACAGGTAGACGGTTGAAATCTTTGTATATATTGATTCTATATAGTCTAAGAAACATATATGCAAAGCATCCAAACAGTACAATTCGCCAATTTTTTGTTCTTCAAGTTTAAGTGAACAACGAGCCAGATTGTTAATCCGTTAAAGGAAATTATTTGTAACTTTCGACAAGTAGAACAATGAATGGAACAGGTAGACGGTTGAAATCTTTGTATATATTGCTTCTATATAGTCTAAGAAACATATATGCAAAGCATCCAAACAGTACAATTCGCCAATTTTTTGTTCTTCAAGTTTAAGTGAACAATGAGCCCCAATGGTTAATCCTTTATCGGAAATTATTTGTAAATTTCGACAAGTAGAACAATGAATGGAACAGGTAGCCGGTTGAAATCAATGTATATATTGCTTCTAAATAGTCTAAGAAACATCTATGCAAAGCATCCAAACAGTACAATTCGCCAATTTTTTGTTCTTCAAGTTTAAGTGAACTACGAGCCCCATTGTTAATCCTTTAAAGGAAATTATTTGTAAATTTCGACAAGTAGAACAATGAATGGAACTGGTAGCCGGTTGAAATCTTTGTATATATTGCTTCTATATAGTCTAAGAAACATATATGCAAAGCATCCAAACAGTACAATTCGCCAATTTTTTGTTCTTCAAGTTTAAGTGAACAATGAGCCCCAATGGTTAATCCTTTATCGGAAATTATTTGTAAATTTCGACAAGTAGAACAATGAATGGAACAGGTAGCCGGTTGAAATCAATGTATATATTGCTTCTATATAGTCTAAGAAACATATATGCAAAGCATCCAAACAGTACCATTCGCCAATTTTTTGTTCTTCAAGTTTAAGTGAACTACGAGCCCCAGTGTTAATCCCTTAACGGAAATTAATTGTAACTTTCTACAAGTAGAACAATGATTGGAACACGTAGACGGTTGAAATCTTTGTATATATTGCTTCCATATAGTCTAAGAAACATGTACGCAAAGCATCCAAACAGTACAATTCGCCAATTTTTTGTTCTTCAAGTTTAAGTGAACTACGATCCCCATTGTTAATCCCTTAACGGAAATTATTTGTAACTTTCGACAAGTAGAACAGTGAATGGAACAGGTAGACGGTTGAAATCTTTGTATATATTGCTTCTATATAGTATAAGAAACATATATGCAAAGCATCCAAACAGTACAATTCGCCAATTTTTTGTTCTTCAAGTTTAAGTGAACAATGAGCCCCAATGGTTAATCCGTTATCGGAAATTATTTGTAACTTTCGACAAGTAGAACAATGAATGGAAAAGGTAGACGGTTGAAATCTTTGTATATATTGCTTCTATATAGTCTAAGAAACATATATGCAAAGCATCCAAACAGTACCATTCGCCAATTTTTTGTTCTTCAAGTTTAAGTGAACTACGAGCCCCATTGTTAATCCTTTAACGGAAATTAATTGTAACTTTCGACAAGTAGAACAATGAATGGAACAGGTAGACGGTTGAAATCTTTGTATAGATTGCTTCTATATAGTCTAAGAAACATATATGCAAAGCATCCAAACAGTACAATTCGCCAATTTATTGTTCTTCGAGTTTAAGTGAACAACGAGCCCCATTGTTAATCCTTTAAAGGAAATTATTTGTAACTTTCGACAAGTAGAACAATGAATGGAACAGGTAGACGGTTGAAATCTTTGTATATATTGCTTCTATATAGTCTAAGAAACATATATGCAAAGCATCCAAACAGTACAATTCGCCAATTTTTTGTTCTTCAAGTTTAAGTGAACTACGATCCCCATTGTTAATCCCTTAACGGAAATTATTTGTAACTTTCGACAAGTAGAACAATGAATGGAACAGGTAGACTGTTGAAATCCTTGTATATATTGCTTCCATATAGTCTAAGAAACATGTACGCAAAGCATCCAAACAGTACCATTCGCCAATTTTTTGTCCTTCAAGTTTAAGTGAACAATGAGCCCCATTGTTAATCCTTTATCGGAAATTATTTGTAACTTTCGACAAGTAGAACAATGAATGGATCTGGTAGACGGTTGAAATCTTTGTATATATTGCTTCTATATAATCTAAGAAACATATATGCAAAGCATCTAAACAGTAACAATCGCCAATTTTTTGATCTTCAAGTTTAAGTGATCAGCGAGCCCCATTGATAATCATGAAATGGAATCTATTTGTAACTTTCTACAAGTAGAACAATGAATAGTACAGGTAGACGGGTGAAATCTTTCTATATATTGCTTCTAAATAGTCTAAGAAACATCTATGCAAAGCATCCAAACAGTACCATTCGCCAATTTTTTGTTCTACAAGTTTAAGTGAACAATGAGCCCCAATGGTTAATCCTTTATCGGAAATTATTTGTAATTTTCGACAAGTAGAACAATGAATGGAACAGTTAGACGGTTGAAATATTTGTATATATTGCTTCTATATAATCTAAGAAACATATATGCAAAGCATCTAAACAGTAACAATCGCCAATTTTTTGATCTTCAAGTTTAAGTGAACAGCGAGCCCCATTGATAATCATGAAATGGAAATTATTTGTAACTTTCTACAAGTAGAACAATGAATAGTACAGGTAGACGGGTGAAATCTTTCTATATATTGCTTCTAAATAGTCTAAGAAACATCTATGCAAAGCATCCAAACAGTACCATTCGCCAATTTTTTGTTCTTCAAGTTTAAGTGAACAATGAGCCCCAATGGTTAATCCTTTATCGGAAATTATTTGTAATTTTCGACAAGTAGAACAATGAATGGAACAGTTAGACGGTTGAAATATTTGTATATATTGCTTCTATATAATCTAAGAAACATATATGCAAAGCATCCAAACAGTACAATTCGCCAATTTATTGTACTTCAAGTTTAAGTGAACCACGAGCCCCATTGTTAATCCTTTAACGGAAATTAATTGTAACTTTCGACAAGTAGAACAATGAATGGAACAGGTAGACGGTTGAAATCTTTGTATATATTGCTTCTATATAGTCTAAGAAACATGTACGCAAAGCATCCAAACAGTACAATTCGCCAATTTTTGTTCTTCAAGTTTAAGTGAACTACGATCCCCATTGTTAATCCCTTAACGGAAATTATTTGTAACTTTCGACAAGTAGAACAGTGAACGGAACAGGTAGACGGTTGAAATCTTTGTATATACTGCTTCTATATAGTATAAGAAACATATATGCAAAGCATCCAAACAGTACAATTCGCCAATTTTTTGTTCTTCAAGTTTAAGTGAACAATGAGCCCCAATGGTTAATCCGTTATCGGAAATTATTTGTAACTTTCGACAAGTAGAACAATGAATGGAAAAGGTAGACGGTTGAAATGTGTGTATATATTGCTTCTATATAGTCTAAGAAACATATATGCAAAGCATCCAAACAGTACCATTCGCCAATTTTTTGTTCTTCAAGTTTAAGTGAACTGCGAGCCCCATTGTTAATCCTTTAAAGGAAATTATTTGTAAATTTCGACAAGTAGAACAATGAATGGAACAGGTAGACTGTTGAAATCATTGTATATATTGCTTCTATATAGTCTAAGAAACATATATGCAAAGCATCCAAACAGTACAATTCGCCAAATTTTTGTTCTTCAAGTTTAAGTGAACAATGAGCCCCATTGTTAATCCTTTAAAGAAAATTATTTGTAACTTTCGACAAGTAGAACAATGAATGGAACAGGTAGACGGTTGAAATCTTTGTATATATTGCTTCTATATAGTCTAAGAAACATATATGCAAAGCATCCAAATAGTACAATTCGCCAATTTTTTGTTCTTTAAGTTTAAGTGAACAATGAGCCCCATTGTTAATCCTTTACCGGAAATTATTTGTAACTTTCGACAAGTAGAATAATGAATGGAACAGGTAGACGGTTGAAATCTTTGTATATATTACTTCTATATAGTCTAAGAAACATATATGCAAAGCATCCAAACAGTACAATTCGCCAATTTTTTGTTCTTCAAGTTTAAGTGAACAATGAGCCCCAATGGTTAATCCTTTATCGGTAATTATTTGTAACTTTCGACAAGTAGAACAATGAATGGAACAGGTAGACCGTTGAAATCCTTGTATATATTGCTTCCATATAGTCTAAGAAACATGTACGCAAAGCATCCAAACAGTACCATTCACCAATTTTTTGCCGTTCAAGTTTAAGTGAACAATGAGCACCAATGGTTAATCCTTTATCGGAAATTATTTGTAAATTTCGACAAGTAGAACAATGAATGGAACAGGTAGCCGGTTGAAATCAATGTATATATTGCTTCTATATAGTCTAAGAAACATATATGCAAAGCATCCAAACAGTACCATTCGCCAATTTTTTGTTCTTCAAGTTTAAGTGAACTACGAGCCCCATTGTTAATCCCTTAACGGAAATTAATTGTAACTTTCGACAAGTAGAACAGTGAATGGAACAGGTAGACGGTTGAAATCTTTGTATATATTGCTTCTATATAGTAATAGAAACATATATGCAAAGCATCCAAACAGTACAATTCGCCAATTTTTTGTTCTTCAAGTTTAAGTGAACAATGAGCCCCAATGGTTAATCCGTTATCGGAAATTATTTGTAACTTTCGACAAGTAGAACAATGAATGGAAAAGGTAGACGGTTGAAATGTGTGTATATATTGCTTCTATATAGTCTAAGAAACATATATGCAAAGCATCCAAACAGTACCATTCGCCAATTTTTTGTTCTTCAAGTTTAAGTGAACTGCGAGCCCCATTGTTAATCCTTTAAAGGAAATTATTTGTAAATTTCGACAAGTAGAACAATGAATGGAACAGGTAGACTGTTGAAATCATTGTATATATTGCTTCTATATAGTCTAAGAAACATATATGCAAAGCATCCAAACAGTACAATTTGCCAAATTTTTGTTCTTCAAGTTTAAGTGAACAATGAGCCCCATTGTTAATCCTTTAAAGGAAATTATTTGTAACTTTCGACAAGTAGAACAATGAATGGAACAGGTAGACGGTTGAAATCTTTGTATATATTGCTTCTATATAGTCTAAGAAACATATATGCAAAGCATCCAAATAGTACAATTCGCCAATTTTTTGTTCTTTAAGTTTAAGTGAACTACGATCCCCATTGTTAATCCCTTAACGGAAATTATTTGTAACTTTCGACAAGTAGAACAATGAATGGAACAGGTAGACGGTTGAAATCCTTGTATATATTGCTTCCATATAGTCTAAGAAACATGTACGCAAAGCATCCAAACAGTACCATTCGACAATTTTTTGTCCTTCAAGTTTAAGTGAACAATGAGCCCCATTGTTAATCCTTTACCGGAAATTATTTGTAACTTTCGACAAGTAGAATAATGAATGGAACAGGTAGACGGTTGAAATCTTTGTATATATTACTTCTATATAGTCTAAGAAACATATATGCAAAGCATCCAAACAGTACAATTCGCCAATTTTTTGTTCTTCAAGTTTAAGTGAACAATGAGCCCCAATGGTTAATCCTTTATCGGTAATTATTTGTAACTTTCGACAAGTAGAACAATGAATGGAACAGGTAGACCGTTGAAATCCTTGTATATATTGCTTCCATATAGTATAAGAAACATGTACGCAAAGCATCCAAACAGTACCATTCGCCAATTTTTTGTCCTTCAAGTTTAAGTGAACAATGAGCCCCATTGTTAATCCTTTACCGGAAATTATTTGTAACTTTCGACAAGTAGAATAATGAATGGAACAGGTAGACGGTTGAAATCTTTGTATATATTGCTTCTATATAGTCTAAGAAACATATATGCAAAGCATCCAAACAGTAAAATTCGCCAATTTTTTGTTCTTCAAGTTTAAGTGAACAATGAGCCCCAATGGTTAATCCGTTATCGGAAATTATTTGTAACTTTCGACAAGTAGAACAATGAATGGAAAAGGTAGACGGTTGAAATGTTTGTATATATTGCTTCTATATAGTCTAAGAAACATATATGCAAAGCATCCAAACAGTACCATTCGCCAATTTATTGTTCTTCAAGTTTAAGTGAACTGCGAGCCCCATTGTTAATCCCTTAACGGAAATTAATTGTAACTTTCGACAAGTAGAACAGTGAATGGAACAGGTAGACGGTTGAAATCTTTGTATATATTGCTTCTATATAGTAAAAGAAACATATATGCAAAGCATCCAAACAGTACAATTCGCCAATTTTTTGTTCTTCAAGTTTAAGTGAACAATGAGCCCCCATGGTTAATCCGTTATCGGAAATTATTTGTAACTTTCGACAAGTAGAACAATGAATGGAACAGGTAGACGGTTGAAATCTTTGTATATATTGCTTCTATATAGTCTAAGAAACATATATGCAAAGCATCCAAACAGTACAATTCGCCAATTTTTTGTTCTTCAAGTTTAATTGAACAATGAGCCCCAATGGTTAATCCTTTATCGGAAATTATTTGTAAATTTCGACAAGTAGAACAATGAATGGAACTGGTAGCCGGTTGAAATCTTTGTATATATTGCTTCTATATAGTCTAAGAAACATATATGCAAAGCATCCAAACAGTACAATTCGCCAATTTTTTGTTCTTCAAGTTTAAGTGAACAATGAGCCCCAATGGTTAATCCTTTATCGGAAATTATTTGTAAATTTCGACAAGTAGAACAATGAATGGAACAGGTAGCCGGTTGAAATCAATGTATATATTGCTTCTATATAGTCTAAGAAACATATATGCAAAGCATCCAAACAGTACCATTCGCCAATTTTTTGTTCTTCAAGTTTAAGTGAACTACGAGCCCCATTGTTAATCCCTTAACGGAAATTAATTGTAACTTTCGACAAGTAGAACAGTGAATGGAACAGGTAGACGGTTGAAATCTTTGTATATATTGCTTCTATATAGTAAAAGAAACATATATGCAAAGCATCCAAACAGTACAATTCGCCAATTTTTTGTTCTTCAAGTTTAAGTGAACAATGAGCCCCCATGGTTAATCCGTTATCGGAAATTATTTGTAACTTTCGACAAGTAGAACAATGAATGGAAAAGGTAGACGGTTGAAATGTTTGTATATATTGCTTCTATATAGTCTAAGAAACATATATGCAAAGCATCCAAACAGTACCATTCGCCAATTTATTGTTCTTCAAGTTTAAGTGAACTGCGAGCCCCATTGTTAATCCTTTAAAGGAAATTATTTGTAAATTTCGACAAGTAGAACAATGAATGGAACAGGTAGACTGTTGAAATCATTGTATATATTGCTTCTATATAGTCTAAGAAACATATATGCAAAGCATCCAAACAGTACAATTCGCCAAATTTTTGTTCTTCAAGTTTAAGTGAACAATGAGCCCCATTGTTAATCCTTTAAAGGAAATTATTTGTAACTTTCGACAAGTAGAACAATGAATGGAACAGGTAGACGGTTGAAATCTTTGTATATATTGCTTCTATATAGTCTAAGAAACATATATGCAAAGCATCCAAATAGTACAATTCGCCAATTTTTTGTTCTTTAAGTTTAAGTGAACTACGATCCCCATTGTTAATCCCTTAACGGAAATTATTTGTAACTTTCGACAAGTAGAACAATGAATGGAACAGGTAGACGGTTGAAATCCTTGTATATATTGCTTCCATATAGTCTAAGAAACATGTACGCAAAGCATCCAAACAGTACCATTCGACAATTTTTTGTCCTTCAAGTTTAAGTGAACAATGAGCCCCATTGTTAATCCTTTACCGAAAATTATTTGTAACTTTCGACAAGTAGAATAATGAATGGAACAGGTAGACGGTTGAAATCTTTGTATATATTACTTCTATATAGTCTAAGAAACATATATGCAAAGCATCCAAACAGTACAATTCGCCAATTTTTTGTTCTTCAAGTTTAAGTGAACAATGAGCCCCAATGGTTAATCCTTTATCGGTAATTATTTGTAACTTTCGACAAGTAGAACAATGAATGGAACAGGTAGACCGTTGAAATCCTTGTATATATTGCTTCCATATAGTCTAAGAAACATGTACGCAAAGCATCCAAACAGTACCATTCGCCAATTTTTTGTCCTTCAAGTTTAAGTGAACAATGAGCCCCATTGTTAATCCTTTACCGGAAATTATTTGTAACTTTCGACAAGTAGAATAATGAATGGAACAGGTAGACGGTTGAAATCTTTGTATATATTGCTTCTATATAGTCTAAGAAACATATATGCAAAGCATCCAAACAGTAAAATTCGCCAATTTTTTGTTCTTCAAGTTTAAGTGAACAATGAGCCCCAATGGTTAATCCGTTATCGGAAATTATTTGTAACTTTCGACAAGTAGAACAATGAATGGAAAAGGTAGATGGTTGAAATGTTTGTATATATTGCTTCTATATAGTCTAAGAAACATATATGCAAAGCATCCAAACAGTACCATTCGCCAATTTTTTGTTCTTCAAGTTTAAGTGAACAATGAGCCCCAATGGTTAATCCTTTATCGGTAATTATTTGTAACTTTCGACATGTAGAACAATGAATGGAACAGGTAGACCGTTGAAATCCTTGTATATATTGCTTCCATATAGTCTAAGAAACATGTACGCAAAGCATCCAAACAGTACCATTCACCAATTTTTTGTCGTTCAAGTTTAAGTGAACAATGAACCCCATTGTTAATCCTTTATCGGAAATTATTTGTAACTTTCGACAAGTAGAACAATGAATGGATCTGGTAGACGGTTGAAATCTTTGTATATATTGCTTATATATAATCTAAGAAACATATATGCAAAGCATCTAAACAGTAACAATCGCCAATTTTTTGATCTTCAAGTTTAAGTGAACAGCGAGCCCCATTGATAATCATGAAATGGAAACTATTTGTAACTTTCTACAAGTAGGAGAATGAATAGTACAGGTAGACGGGTGAAATCTTTCTATATATTGCTTCTAAATAGTCTAAGAAACATCTATGCAAAGAATCCAAACAGTACAATTCGCCAATTTTTTGTTCTTCAAGTTTAAGTGAACTACGAGCCCCATTGTTAATCCTTTAAAGGAAATTATTTGTAACTTTCGACAAGTAGAATAATGAATGGAACAGGTAGACGGTTGAAATCTTTGTATATATTACTTCTATATAGTCTAAGAAACATATATGCAAAGCATCCAAACAGTACAATTCGCCAATTTTTTGTTCTTCAAGTTTAAGTGAACAATGAGCCCCAATGGTTAATCCTTTATCGGTAATTATTTGTAACTTTCGACAAGTAGAACAATGAATGGAACAGGTAGACCGTTGAAATCCTTGTATATATTGCTTCCATATAGTCTAAGAAACATGTACGCAAAGCATCCAAACAGTACCATTCGCCAATTTTTTGTCCTTCAAGTTTAAGTGAACAATGAGCCCCATTGTTAATCCTTTACCGGAAATTATTTGTAACTTTCGACAAGTAGAATAATGAATGGAACAGGTAGACGGTTGAAATCTTTGTATATATTGCTTCTATATAGTCTAAGAAACATATATGCAAAGCATCCAAACAGTAAAATTCGCCAATTTTTTGTTCTTCAAGTTTAAGTGAACAATGAGCCCCAATGGTTAATCCGTTATCGGAAATTATTTGTAACTTTCGACAAGTAGAACAATGAATGGAAAAGGTAGACGGTTGAAATGTTTGTATATATTGCTTCTATATAGTCTAAGAAACATATATGCAAAGCATCCAAACAGTA
Organism: Cerceris ruficornis; assembly: GCA_963989415.1. Classification (NCBI taxonomy): domain Eukaryota; kingdom Metazoa; phylum Arthropoda; class Insecta; order Hymenoptera; family Crabronidae; genus Cerceris; species Cerceris ruficornis. The sequence goes on along the minus strand of CAXDIW010000301.1, from coordinate 1,410,439 downwards.
CCATTCGCCAATTTTTTGTTCTTCAAGTTTAAGTGAACAATGAGCCCCAATGGTTAATCCTTTATCGGTAATTATTTGTAACTTTCGACATGTAGAACAATGAATGGAACAGGTAGACCGTTGAAATCCTTGTATATATTGCTTCCATATAGTCTAAGAAACATGTACGCAAAGCATCCAAACAGTAGCATTCACCAATTTTTTGTCGTTCAAGTTTAAGTGAACAATGAACCCCATTGTTAATCCTTTATCGGAAATTATTTGTAACTTTCGACAAGTAGAACAATGAATGGATCTGGTAGACGGTTGAAATCTTTGTATATATTGCTTATATATAATCTAAGAAACATATATGCAAAGCATCTAAACAGTAACAATCGCCAATTTTTTGATCTTCAAGTTTAAGTGAACAGCGAGCCCCATTGATAATCATGAAATGGAAACTATTTGTAACTTTCTACAAGTAGGAGAATGAATAGTACAGGTAGACGGGTGAAATCTTTCTATATATTGCTTCTAAATAGTCTAAGAAACATCTATGCAAAGAATCCAAACAGTACAATTCGCCAATTTTTTGTTCTTCAATTTTAAGTGAACTACGAGCCCCATTGTTAATCCTTTAAAGGAAATTATTTGTAAGTTTCGACAAATAGAACAATGAATGGATCATGTAGACGGTTGAAAAAATTGTATATATTGCTTCTATATAGTCTACGAAACATATATGCAAAGCATCCAAACAGTACAATTCGCCAATTTTTTGTACTTCAAGTTTAAGTGAACTACGAGCCCCATTGTTAATCCTTTAACGGAAATTAATTGTAACTTTCGACAAGTAGAACAATGAATGGAACAGGTAGACGGTTGAAATCTTTGTATATATTGCTTCTATATAGTCTAAGAAACATATATGCAAAGCATCCAAACAGTACCATTCGCCAATTTTTTGTTCTTCAAGTTTAAGTGAACTGCGAGCCCCATTGTTAATCCTTTAAAGGAAATTATTTGTAAATTTCGACAAGTAGAACAATGAATGGAACAGGTAGACTGTTGAAATCATTGTATATATTGCTTCTATATAGTCTAAGAAACATATATGCAAAGCATCCAAACAGTACAATTCGCCAAATTTTTGTTCTTCAAGTTTAAGTGAACAATGAGCCCCATTGTTAATCCTTTAAAGAAAATTATTTGTAACTTTCGACAAGTAGAACAATGAATGGAACAGGTAGACGGTTGAAATCTTTGTATATATTGCTTCTATATAGTCTAAGAAACATATATGCAAAGCATCCAAATAGTACAATTCGCCAATTTTTTGTTCTTTAAGTTTAAGTGAACTACGATCCCCATTGTTAATCCCTTAACGGAAATTATTTGTAACTTTCGACAAGTAGAACAATGAATGGAACAGGTAGACGGTTGAAATCCTTGTATATATTGCTTCCATATAGTCTAAGAAACATGTACGCAAAGCATCCAAACAGTACCATTCGACAATTTTTTGTCCTTCAAGTTTAAGTGAACAATGAGCCCCATTGTTAATCCTTTACCGGAAATTATTTGTAACTTTCGACAAGTAGAATAATGAATGGAACAGGTAGACGGTTGAAATCTTTGTATATATTACTTCTATATAGTCTAAGAAACATCTATGCAAAGAATCCAAACAGTACAATTCGCCAATTTTTTGTTCTTCAAGTTTAAGTGAACTACGAGCCCCATTGTTAATCCTATAAAGGAAATTATTTGTAAGTTTCGACAAATAGAACAATGAATGGATCATGTAGACGGTTGAAAAAATTGTATATATTGCTTCTATATAGTCTACGAAACATATATGCAAAGCATCCAAACAGTACAATTCGCCAATTTTTTGTACTTCAAGTTTAAGTGAACTACGAGCCCCATTGTTAATCCTTTAACGGAAATTAATTGTAACTTTCGACAAGTAGAACAATGAATGGAACAGGTAGACGGTTGAAATCTTTGTATAGATTGCTTCTATATAGTCTAAGAAACATATATGCAAAGCATCCAAACAGTACAATTCGCCAATTTATTGTTCTTCAAGTTTAAGTGAACAACGAGCCCCATTGTTAATCCTTTAAAGGAAATTATTTGTAACTTTCGACAAGTAGAACAATGAATGGAACAGGTAGACGGTTGAAATCTTTGTATATATTGCTTCTATATAGTCTAAGAAACATATATGCAAAGCATCCAAACAGTACAATTCGCCAATTTTTTGTTCTTCAAGTTTAAGTGAACTACGATCCCCATTGTTAATCCCTTAACGGAAATTATTTGTAACTTTCGACAAGTAGAACAATGAATGGAACAGGTAGACTGTTGAAATCCTTGTATATATTGCTTCCATATAGTCTAAGAAACATGTACGCAAAGCATCCAAACAGTACCATTCGCCAATTTTTTGTCCTTCAAGTTTAAGTGAACAATGAGCCCCATTGTTAATCCTTTATCGGAAATTATTTGTAACTTTCGACAAGTAGAACAATGAATGGATCTGGTAGACGGTTGAAATCTTTGTATATATTGCTTCTATATAATCTAAGAAACATATATGCAAAGCATCTAAACAGTAACAATCGCCAATTTTTTGATCTTCAAGTTTAAGTGATCAGCGAGCCCCATTGATAATCATGAAATGGAATCTATTTGTAACTTTCTACAAGTAGAACAATGAATAGTACAGGTAGACTGTTGAAATCATTGTATATATTGCTTCTATATAGTCTAAGAAACATATATGCAAAGCATCCAAACAGTACAATTCGCCAATTTTTTGTTCTTCAAGTTTAAGTGAACTACGAGCCCCATTGTTAATCCTTTAAAGGAAATTATTTGTAAATTTCGACAAGTAGAACAATGAATGGATCATGTAGACGGTTGAAAAAATTGTATGTATTGCTTCTATATAGTCTACGAAACATATATGCAAAGCATCCAAACAGTACAATTCGCCAATTTTTTGTACTTCAAGTTTAAGTGAACTACGAGCCCAATTGTTAATCCTTTAAAGGAAATTATTTGTAACTTTCTACAAGTAGAACAATGAATGGATCATGTAGACGGTTGAAAAAATTGTATATATTGCTTCTATGTAGTCTACGAAACATATATGCAAAGCATCCAAACAGTACAATTCGCCAATTTTTTGTACTTCAAGTTTAAGTGAACCACGAGCCCCATTGTTAATCCTTTAACGGAAATTAATTGTAACTTTCGACAAGTAGAACAATGAATGGAACAGGTAGACGGTTGAAATCTTTGTATATATTGATTCTATATAGTCTAAGAAACATATATGCAAAGCATCCAAACAGTACAATTCGCCAATTTTTTGTTCTTCAAGTTTAAGTGAACAACGAGCCAGATTGTTAATCCGTTAAAGGAAATTATTTGTAACTTTCGACAAGTAGAACAATGAATGGAACAGGTAGACGGTTGAAATCTTTGTATATATTGCTTCTATATAGTCTAAGAAACATATATGCAAAGCATCCAAACAGTACAATTCGCCAATTTTTTGTTCTTCAAGTTTAAGTGAAAAATGAGCCCCAATGGTTAATCCTTTATCGGAAATTATTTGTAAATTTCGACAAGTAGAACAATGAATGGAACAGGTAGCCGGTTGAAATCAATGTATATATTGCTTCTAAATAGTCTAAGAAACATCTATGCAAAGCATCCAAACAGTACAATTCGCCAATTTTTTGTTCTTCAAGTTTAAGTGAACTACGAGCCCCATTGTTAATCCTTTAAAGGAAATTATTTGTAAATTTCGACAAGTAGAACAATGAATGGAACTGGTAGCCGGTTGAAATCTTTGTATATATTGCTTCTATATAGTCTAAGAAACATATATGCAAAGCATCCAAACAGTACAATTCGCCAATTTTTTGTTCTTCAAGTTTAAGTGAACAATGAGCCCCAATGGTTAATCCTTTATCGGAAATTATTTGTAAATTTCGACAAGTAGAACAATGAATGGAACAGGTAGCCGGTTGAAATCAATGTATATATTGCTTCTATATAGTCTAAGAAACATATATGCAAAGCATCCAAACAGTACCATTCGCCAATTTTTTGTTCTTCAAGTTTAAGTGAACTACGAGCCCCAGTGTTAATCCCTTAACGGAAATTAATTGTAACTTTCTACAAGTAGAACAATGATTGGAACACGTAGACGGTTGAAATCTTTGTATATATTGCTTCCATATAGTCTAAGAAACATGTACGCAAAGCATCCAAACAGTACAATTCGCCAATTTTTTGTTCTTCAAGTTTAAGTGAACTACGATCCCCATTGTTAATCCCTTAACGGAAATTATTTGTAACTTTCGACAAGTAGAACAGTGAATGGAACAGGTAGACGGTTGAAATCTTTGTATATATTGCTTCTATATAGTATAAGAAACATATATGCAAAGCATCCAAACAGTACAATTCGCCAATTTTTTGTTCTTCAAGTTTAAGTGAACAATGAGCCCCAATGGTTAATCCGTTATCGGAAATTATTTGTAACTTTCGACAAGTAGAACAATGAATGGAACAGTTAGACGGTTGAAATATTTGTATATATTGCTTCTATATAATCTAAGAAACATATATGCAAAGCATCCAAACAGTACAATTCGCCAATTTATTGTACTTCAAGTTTAAGTGAACCACGAGCCCCATTGTTAATCCTTTAACGGAAATTAATTGTAACTTTCGACAAGTAGAACAATGAATGGAACAGGTAGACGGTTGAAATCTTTGTATATATTGCTTCTATATAGTCTAAGAAACATGTACGCAAAGCATCCAAACAGTACAATTCGCCAATTTTTGTTCTTCAAGTTTAAGTGAACTACGATCCCCATTGTTAATCCCTTAACGGAAATTATTTGTAACTTTCGACAAGTAGAACAGTGAACGGAACAGGTAGACGGTTGAAATCTTTGTATATACTGCTTCTATATAGTATAAGAAACATATATGCAAAGCATCCAAACAGTACAATTCGCCAATTTTTTGTTCTTCAAGTTTAAGTGAACAATGAGCCCCAATGGTTAATCCGTTATCGGAAATTATTTGTAACTTTCGACAAGTAGAACAATGAATGGAAAAGGTAGACGGTTGAAATGTGTGTATATATTGCTTCTATATAGTCTAAGAAACATATATGCAAAGCATCCAAACAGTACCATTCGCCAATTTTTTGTTCTTCAAGTTTAAGTGAACTGCGAGCCCCATTGTTAATCCTTTAAAGGAAATTATTTGTAAATTTCGACAAGTAGAACAATGAATGGAACAGGTAGACTGTTGAAATCATTGTATATATTGCTTCTATATAGTCTAAGAAACATATATGCAAAGCATCCAAACAGTACAATTCGCCAAATTTTTGTTCTTCAAGTTTAAGTGAACAATGAGCCCCATTGTTAATCCTTTAAAGAAAATTATTTGTAACTTTCGACAAGTAGAACAATGAATGGAACAGGTAGACGGTTGAAATCTTTGTATATATTGCTTCTATATAGTCTAAGAAACATATATGCAAAGCATCCAAATAGTACAATTCGCCAATTTTTTGTTCTTTAAGTTTAAGTGAACTACGATCCCCATTGTTAATCCCTTAACGGAAATTATTTGTAACTTTCGACAAGTAGAACAATGAATGGAACAGGTAGACGGTTGAAATCCTTGTATATATTGCTTCCATATAGTCTAAGAAACATGTACGCAAAGCATCCAAACAGTACCATTCGACAATTTTTTGTCCTTCAAGTTTAAGTGAACAATGAGCCCCATTGTTAATCCTTTACCGGAAATTATTTGTAACTTTCGACAAGTAGAATAATGAATGGAACAGGTAGACGGTTGAAATCTTTGTATATATTACTTCTATATAGTCTAAGAAACATATATGCAAAGCATCCAAACAGTACAATTCGCCAATTTTTTGTTCTTCAAGTTTAAGTGAACAATGAGCCCCAATGGTTAATCCTTTATCGGTAATTATTTGTAACTTTCGACAAGTAGAACAATGAATGGAACAGGTAGACCGTTGAAATCCTTGTATATATTGCTTCCATATAGTCTAAGAAACATGTACGCAAAGCATCCAAACAGTACCATTCGCCAATTTTTTGTCCTTCAAGTTTAAGTGAACAATGAGCCCCATTGTTAATCCTTTACCGGAAATTATTTGTAACTTTCGACAAGTAGAATAATGAATGGAACAGGTAGACGGTTGAAATCTTTGTATATATTGCTTCTATATAGTCTAAGAAACATATATGCAAAGCATCCAAACAGTAAAATTCGCCAATTTTTTGTTCTTCAAGTTTAAGTGAACAATGAGCCCCAATGGTTAATCCGTTATCGGAAATTATTTGTAACTTTCGACAAGTAGAACAATGAATGGAAAAGGTAGACGGTTGAAATGTTTGTATATATTGCTTCTATATAGTCTAAGAAACATATATGCAAAGCATCCAAACAGTACCATTCGCCAATTTTTTGTTCTTCAAGTTTAAGTGAACAATGAGCCCCAATGGTTAATCCTTTATCGGTAATTATTTGTAACTTTCGACAAGTAGAACAATGAATGGAACAGGTAGACCGTTGAAATCCTTGTATATATTGCTTCCATATAGTCTAAGAAACATGTACGCAAAGCATCCAAACAGTACCATTCACCAATTTTTTGCCGTTCAAGTTTAAGTGAACAATGAACCCCATTGTTAATCCTTTATCGGAAATTATTTGTAACTTTCGACAAGTAGAACAATGAATGGAACTGGTAGCCGGTTGAAATCTTTGTATATATTGCTTCTATATAGTCTAAGAAACATATATGCAAAGCATCCAAACAGAACAATTCGCCAATTTTTTGTTCTTCAAGTTTAAGTGAACAATGAGCCCCAATGGTTAATCCTTTATCGGAAATTATTTGTAAATTTCGACAAGTAGAACAATGAATGGAACAGGTAGCCGGTTGAAATCAATGTATATATTGCTTCTATATAGTCTAAGAAACATATATGCAAAGCATCCAAACAGTACCATTCGCCAATTTTTTGTTCTTCAAGTTTAAGTGAACTACGAGCCCCATTGTTAATCCCTTAACGGAAATTAATTGTAACTTTCGACAAGTAGAACAATGAATGGAACAGGTAGACCGTTGAAATCCTTGTATATATTGCTTCCATATAGTCTAAGAAACATGTACGCAAAGCATCCAAACAGTACCATTCGCCAATTTTTTGTCCTTCAAGTTTAAGTGAACAATGAGCCCCATTGTTAATCCTTTACCGGAAATTATTTGTAACTTTCGACAAGTAGAATAATGAATGGAACAGGTAGACGGTTGAAATCTTTGTATATATTGCTTCTATATAGTCTAAGAAACATATATGCAAAGCATCCAAACAGTAAAATTCGCCAATTTTTTGTTCTTCAAGTTTAAGTGAACAATGAGCCCCAATGGTTAATCCGTTATCGGAAATTATTTGTAACTTTCGACAAGTAGAACAATGAATGGAAAAGGTAGACGGTTGAAATGTTTGTATATATTGCTTCTATATAGTCTAAGAAACATATATGCAAAGCATCCAAACAGTACCATTCGCCAATTTTTTGTTCTTCAAGTTTAAGTGAACAATGAGCCCCAATGGTTAATCCTTTATCGGTAATTATTTGTAACTTTCGACATGTAGAACAATGAATGGAACAGGTAGACCGTTGAAATCCTTGTATATATTGCTTCCATATAGTCTAAGAAACATGTACGCAAAGCATCCAAACAGTACCATTCACCAATTTTTTGTCGTTCAAGTTTAAGTGAACAATGAACCCCATTGTTAATCCTTTATCGGAAATTATTTGTAACTTTCGACAAGTAGAACAATGAATGGATCTGGTAGACGGTTGAAATCTTTGTATATATTGCTTATATATAATCTAAGAAACATATATGCAAAGCATCTAAACAGTAACAATCGCCAATTTTTTGATCTTCAAGTTTAAGTGAACAGCGAGCCCCATTGATAATCATGAAATGGAAACTATTTGTAACTTTCTACAAGTAGGAGAATGAATAGTACAGGTAGACGGGTGAAATCTTTCTATATATTGCTTCTAAATAGTCTAAGAAACATCTATGCAAAGAATCCAAACAGTACAATTCGCCAATTTTTTGTTCTTCAAGTTTAAGTGAACTACGAGCCCCATTGTTAATCCTTTAAAGGAAATTATTTGTAAGTTTCGACAAATAGAACAATGAATGGATCATGTAGACGGTTGAAAAAATTGTATATATTGCTTCTATATAGTCTACGAAACATATATGCAAAGCATCCAAACAGTACAATTCGCCAATTTTTTGTACTTCAAGTTTAAGTGAACTACGAGCCCCATTGTTAATCCTTTAACGGAAATTAATTGTAACTTTCGACAAGTAGAACAATGAATGGAACAGGTAGACGGTTGAAATCTTTGTATATATTGCTTCTATATAGTCTAAGAAACATATATGCAAAGCATCCAAACAGTACCATTCGCCAATTTTTTGTTCTTCAAGTTTAAGTGAACTGCGAGCCCCATTGTTAATCCTTTAAAGGAAATTATTTGTAAATTTCGACAAGTAGAACAATGAATGGAACAGGTAGACTGTTGAAATCATTGTATATATTGCTTCTATATAGTCTAAGAAACATATATGCAAAGCATCCAAACAGTACAATTCGCCAAATTTTTGTTCTTCAAGTTTAAGTGAACAATGAGCCCCATTGTTAATCCTTTAAAGAAAATTATTTGTAACTTTCGACAAGTAGAACAATGAATGGAACAGGTAGACGGTTGAAATCTTTGTATATATTGCTTCTATATAGTCTAAGAAACATATATGCAAAGCATCCAAATAGTACAATTCGCCAATTTTTTGTTCTTTAAGTTTAAGTGAACTACGATCCCCATTGTTAATCCCTTAACGGAAATTATTTGTAACTTTCGACAAGTAGAACAATGAATGGAACAGGTAGACGGTTGAAATCCTTGTATATATTGCTTCCATATAGTCTAAGAAACATGTACGCAAAGCATCCAAACAGTACCATTCGACAATTTTTTGTCCTTCAAGTTTAAGTGAACAATGAGCCCCATTGTTAATCCTTTACCGGAAATTATTTGTAACTTTCGACAAGTAGAATAATGAATGGAACAGGTAGACGGTTGAAATCTTTGTATATATTACTTCTATATAGTCTAAGAAACATATATGCAAAGCATCCAAACAGTACAATTCGCCAATTTTTTGTTCTTCAAGTTTAAGTGAACAATGAGCCCCAATGGTTAATCCTTTATCGGTAATTATTTGTAACTTTCGACAAGTAGAACAATGAATGGAACAGGTAGACCGTTGAAATCCTTGTATATATTGCTTCCATATAGTCTAAGAAACATGTACGCAAAGCATCCAAACAGTACCATTCGCCAATTTTTTGTCCTTCAAGTTTAAGTGAACAATGAGCCCCATTGTTAATCCTTTATCGGAAATTATTTGTAACTTTCGACAAGTAGAACAATGAATGGATCTGGTAGACGGTTGAAATCTTTGTATATATTGCTTATATATAATCTAAGAAACATATATGCAAAGCATCTAAACAGTAACAATCGCCAATTTTTTGATCTTCAAGTTTAAGTGAACAGCGAGCCCCATTGATAATCATGAAATGGAAACTATTTGTAACTTTCTACAAGTAGGAGAATGAATAGTACAGGTAGACGGGTGAAATCTTTCTATATATTGCTTCTAAATAGTCTAAGAAACATCTATGCAAAGAATCCAAACAGTACAATTCGCCAATTTTTTGTTCTTCAAGTTTAAGTGAACTACGAGCCCCATTGTTAATCCTTTAAAGGAAATTATTTGTAAGTTTCGACAAATAGAACAATGAATGGATCATGTAGACGGTTGAAAAAATTGTATATATTGCTTCTATATAGTCTACGAAACATATATGCAAAGCATCCAAACAGTACAATTCGCCAATTTTTTGTACTTCAAGTTTAAGTGAACTACGAGCCCCATTGTTAATCCTTTAACGGAAATTAATTGTAACTTTCGACAAGTAGAACAATGAATGGAACAGGTAGACGGTTGAAATCTTTGTATATATTGCTTCTATATAGTCTAAGAAACATATATGCAAAGCATCCAAACAGTACCATTCGCCAATTTTTTGTTCTTCAAGTTTAAGTGAACTGCGAGCCCCATTGTTAATCCTTTAAAGGAAATTATTTGTAAATTTCGACAAGTAGAACAATGAATGGAACAGGTAGACTGTTGAAATCATTGTATATATTGCTTCTATATAGTCTAAGAAACATATATGCAAAGCATCCAAACAGTACAATTCGCCAAATTTTTGTTCTTCAAGTTTAAGTGAACAATGAGCCCCATTGTTAATCCTTTAAAGAAAATTATTTGTAACTTTCGACAAGTAGAACAATGAATGGAACAGGTAGACGGTTGAAATCTTTGTATATATTGCTTCTATATAGTCTAAGAAACATATATGCAAAGCATCCAAATAGTACAATTCGCCAATTTTTTGTTCTTTAAGTTTAAGTGAACTACGATCCCCATTGTTAATCCCTTAACGGAAATTATTTGTAACTTTCGACAAGTAGAACAATGAATGGAACAGGTAGACGGTTGAAATCCTTGTATATATTGCTTCCATATAGTCTAAGAAACATGTACGCAAAGCATCCAAACAGTACCATTCGACAATTTTTTGTCCTTCAAGTTTAAGTGAACAATGAGCCCCATTGTTAATCCTTTACCGGAAATTATTTGTAACTTTCGACAAGTAGAATAATGAATGGAACAGGTAGACGGTTGAAATCTTTGTATATATTACTTCTATATAGTCTAAGAAACATATATGCAAAGCATCCAAACAGTACAATTCGCCAATTTTTTGTTCTTCAAGTTTAAGTGAACAATGAGCCCCAATGGTTAATCCTTTATCGGTAATTATTTGTAACTTTCGACAAGTAGAACAATGAATGGAACAGGTAGACCGTTGAAATCCTTGTATATATTGCTTCCATATAGTCTAAGAAACATGTACGCAAAGCATCCAAACAGTACCATTCGCCAATTTTTTGTCCTTCAAGTTTAAGTGAACAATGAGCCCCATTGTTAATCCTTTACCGGAAATTATTTGTAACTTTCGACAAGTAGAATAATGAATGGAACAGGTAGACGGTTGAAATCTTTGTATATATTGCTTCTATATAGTCTAAGAAACATATATGCAAAGCATCCAAACAGTAAAATTCGCCAATTTTTTGTTCTTCAAGTTTAAGTGAACAATGAGCCCCAATGGTTAATCCGTTATCGGAAATTATTTGTAACTTTCGACAAGTAGAACAATGAATGGAAAAGGTAGACGGTTGAAATGTTTGTATATATTGCTTCTATATAGTCTAAGAAACATATATGCAAAGCATCCAAACAGTACCATTCGCCAATTTTTTGTTCTTCAAGTTTAAGTGAACAATGAGCCCCAATGGTTAATCCTTTATCGGTAATTATTTGTAACTTTCGACAAGTAGAACAATGAATGGAACAGGTAGACCGTTGAAATCCTTGTATATATTGCTTCCATATAGTCTAAGAAACATGTACGCAAAGCATCCAAACAGTACCATTCACCAATTTTTTGCCGTTCAAGTTTAAGTGAACAATGAACCCCATTGTTAATCCTTTATCGGAAATTATTTGTAACTTTCGACAAGTAGAACAATGAATGGATCTGGTAGACGGTTGAAATCTTTGTATATATTGCTTATATATAATCTAAGAAACATATATGCAAAGCATCTAAACAGTAACAATCGCCAATTTTTTGATCTTCAAGTTTAAGTGAACAGCGAGCCCCATTGATAATCATGAAATGGAAACTATTTGTAACTTTCTACAAGTAGAAGAATGAATAGTACAGGTAGACGGGTGAAATCTTTCTATATATTGCTTCTAAATAGTCTAAGAAACATCTATGCAAAGAATCCAAACAGTACAATTCGCCAATTTCTTGGTCTTCAAGTTTAAGTGAACTACGAGCCCCATTGTTAATCCTTTAAAGGAAATTATTTGTAAGTTTCGACAAATAGAACAATGAATGGATCATGTAGACGGTTGAAAAAATTGTATATATTGCTTCTATATAGTCTACGAAACATATATGCAAAGCATCCAAACAGTACAATTCGCCAATTTTTTGTACTTCAAGTTTAAGTGAACTACGAGCCCCATTGTTAATCCTTTAACGGAAATTAATTGTAACTTTCGACAAGTAGAACAATGAATGGAACAGGTAGACGGTTGAAATCTTTGTATAGATTGCTTCTATATAGTCTAAGAAACATATATGCAAAGCATCCAAACAGTACAATTCGCCAATTTATTGTTCTTCAAGTTTAAGTGAACAACGAGCCCCATTGTTAATCCTTTAAAGGAAATTATTTGTAACTTTCGACAAGTAGAACAATGAATGGAACAGGTAGACGGTTGAAATCTTTGTATATATTGCTTCTATATAGTCTAAGAAACATATATGCAAAGCATCCAAACAGTACAATTCGCCAATTTTTTGTTCTTCAAGTTTAAGTGAACTACGATCCCCATTGTTAATCCCTTAACGGAAATTATTTGTAACTTTCGACAAGTAGAACAATGAATGGAACAGGTAGACTGTTGAAATCCTTGTATATATTGCTTCCATATAGTCTAAGAAACATGTACGCAAAGCATCCAAACAGTACCATTCGCCAATTTTTTGTCCTTCAAGTTTAAGTGAACAATGAGCCCCATTGTTAATCCTTTATCGGAAATTATTTGTAACTTTCGACAAGTAGAACAATGAATGGATCTGGTAGACGGTTGAAATCTTTGTATATATTGCTTCTATATAATCTAAGAAACATATATGCAAAGCATCTAAACAGTAACAATCGCCAATTTTTTGATCTTCAAGTTTAAGTGATCAGCGAGCCCCATTGATAATCATGAAATGGAATCTATTTGTAACTTTCTACAAGTAGAACAATGAATAGTACAGGTAGACTGTTGAAATCATTGTATATATTGCTTCTATATAGTCTAAGAAACATATATGCAAAGCATCCAAACAGTACAATTCGCCAATTTTTTGTTCTTCAAGTTTAAGTGAACTACGAGCCCCATTGTTAATCCTTTAAAGGAAATTATTTGTAAATTTCGACAAGTAGAACAATGAATGGATCATGTAGACGGTTGAAAAAATTGTATGTATTGCTTCTATATAGTCTACGAAACATATATGCAAAGCATCCAAACAGTACAATTCGCCAATTTTTTGTACTTCAAGTTTAAGTGAACTACGAGCCCAATTGTTAATCCTTTAAAGGAAATTATTTGTAACTTTCTACAAGTAGAACAATGAATGGATCATGTAGACGGTTGAAAAAATTGTATATATTGCTTCTATGTAGTCTACGAAACATATATGCAAAGCATCCAAACAGTACAATTCGCCAATTTTTTGTACTTCAAGTTTAAGTGAACCACGAGCCCCATTGTTAATCCTTTAACGGAAATTAATTGTAACTTTCGACAAGTAGAACAATGAATGGAACAGGTAGACGGTTGAAATCTTTGTATATATTGATTCTATATAGTCTAAGAAACATATATGCAAAGCATCCAAACAGTACAATTCGCCAATTTTTTGTTCTTCAAGTTTAAGTGAACAACGAGCCAGATTGTTAATCCGTTAAAGGAAATTATTTGTAACTTTCGACAAGTAGAACAATGAATGGAACAGGTAGACGGTTGAAATCTTTGTATATATTGCTTCTATATAGTCTAAGAAACATATATGCAAAGCATCCAAACAGTACAATTCGCCAATTTTTTGTTCTTCAAGTTTAAGTGAACAATGAGCCCCAATGGTTAATCCTTTATCGGAAATTATTTGTAAATTTCGACAAGTAGAACAATGAATGGAACAGGTAGCCGGTTGAAATCAATGTATATATTGCTTCTAAATAGTCTAAGAAACATCTATGCAAAGCATCCAAACAGTACAATTCGCCAATTTTTTGTTCTTCAAGTTTAAGTGAACTACGAGCCCCATTGTTAATCCTTTAAAGGAAATTATTTGTAAATTTCGACAAGTAGAACAATGAATGGAACTGGTAGCCGGTTGAAATCTTTGTATATATTGCTTCTATATAGTCTAAGAAACATATATGCAAAGCATCCAAACAGTACAATTCGCCAATTTTTTGTTCTTCAAGTTTAAGTGAACAATGAGCCCCAATGGTTAATCCTTTATCGGAAATTATTTGTAAATTTCGACAAGTAGAACAATGAATGGAACAGGTAGCCGGTTGAAATCAATGTATATATTGCTTCTATATAGTCTAAGAAACATATATGCAAAGCATCCAAACAGTACCATTCGCCAATTTTTTGTTCTTCAAGTTTAAGTGAACTACGAGCCCCAGTGTTAATCCCTTAACGGAAATTAATTGTAACTTTCTACAAGTAGAACAATGATTGGAACACGTAGACGGTTGAAATCTTTGTATATATTGCTTCCATATAGTCTAAGAAACATGTACGCAAAGCATCCAAACAGTACAATTCGCCAATTTTTTGTTCTTCAAGTTTAGTGAACAATGAGCCCCAATGGTTAATCCTTTATCGGAAATTATTTGTAATTTTCGACAAGTAGAACAATGAATGGAACAGGTAGACGGTTGATATCTTTGTATATATTGCTTCTATATAATCTAAGAAACATATATGCAAAGCATCCAAACAGTACAATTCGCCAATTATTTCATCTTCATGTTTAAGTGAACTACGATCCCCATTGTTAATCCCTTAACGGAAATTATTTGTAACTTTCGACAAGTAGAACAGTGAATGGAACAGGTAGACGGTTGAAATCTTTGTATATATTGCTTCTATATAGTATAAGAAACATATATGCAAAGCATCCAAACAGTACAATTCGCCAATTTTTTGTTCTTCAAGTTTAAGTGAACAATGAGCCCCAATGGTTAATCCGTTATCGGAAATTATTTGTAACTTTCGACAAGTAGAACAATGAATGGAAAAGGTAGACGGTTGAAATCTTTGTATATATTGCTTCTATATAGTCTAAGAAACATATATGCAAAGCATCCAAACAGTACCATTCGCCAATTTTTTGTTCTTCAAGTTTAAGTGAACTACGAGCCCCATTGTTAATCCTTTAACGGAAATTAATTGTAACTTTCGACAAGTAGAACAATGAATGGAACAGGTAGACGGTTGAAATCTTTGTATAGATTGCTTCTATATAGTCTAAGAAACATATATGCAAAGCATCCAAACAGTACAATTCGCCAATTTATTGTTCTTCGAGTTTAAGTGAACAACGAGCCCCATTGTTAATCCTTTAAAGGAAATTATTTGTAACTTTCGACAAGTAGAACAATGAATGGAACAGGTAGACGGTTGAAATCTTTGTATATATTGCTTCTATATAGTCTAAGAAACATATATGCAAAGCATCCAAACAGTACAATTCGCCAATTTTTTGTTCTTCAAGTTTAAGTGAACTACGATCCCCATTGTTAATCCCTTAACGGAAATTATTTGTAACTTTCGACAAGTAGAACAATGAATGGAACAGGTAGACTGTTGAAATCCTTGTATATATTGCTTCCATATAGTCTAAGAAACATGTACGCAAAGCATCCAAACAGTACCATTCGCCAATTTTTTGTCCTTCAAGTTTAAGTGAACTATGAGCCCCATTGTTAATCCTTTATCGGAAATTATTTGTAACTTTCGACAAGTAGAACAATGAATGGATCTGGTAGACGGTTGAAATCTTTGTATATATTGCTTCTATATAATCTAAGAAACATATATGCAAAGCATCTAAACAGTAACAATCGCCAATTTTTTGATCTTCAAGTTTAAGTGATCAGCGAGCCCCATTGATAATCATGAAATGGAATCTATTTGTAACTTTCTACAAGTAGAACAATGAATAGTACAGGTAGACGGGTGAAATCTTTCTATATATTGCTTCTAAATAGTCTAAGAAACATCTATGCAAAGCATCCAAACAGTACCATTCGCCAATTTTTTGTTCTACAAGTTTAAGTGAACAATGAGCCCCAATGGTTAATCCTTTATCGGAAATTATTTGTAATTTTCGACAAGTAGAACAATGAATGGAACAGTTAGACGGTTGAAATATTTGTATATATTGCTTCTATATAATCTAAGAAACATATATGCAAAGCATCTAAACAGTAACAATCGCCAATTTTTTGATCTTCAAGTTTAAGTGAACAGCGAGCCCCATTGATAATCATGAAATGGAAATTATTTGTAACTTTCTACAAGTAGAACAATGAATAGTACAGGTAGACGGGTGAAATCTTTCTATATATTGCTTCTAAATAGTCTAAGAAACATCTATGCAAAGCATCCAAACAGTACCATTCGCCAATTTTTTGTTCTTCAAGTTTAAGTGAACAATGAGCCCCAATGGTTAATCCTTTATCGGAAATTATTTGTAATTTTCGACAAGTAGAACAATGAATGGAACAGTTAGACGGTTGAAATATTTGTATATATTGCTTCTATATAATCTAAGAAACATATATGCAAAGCATCCAAACAGTACAATTCGCCAATTTATTGTACTTCAAGTTTAAGTGAACCACGAGCCCCATTGTTAATCCTTTAACGGAAATTAATTGTAACTTTCGACAAGTAGAACAATGAATGGAACAGGTAGACGGTTGAAATCTTTGTATATATTGCTTCTATATAGTCTAAGAAACATGTACGCAAAGCATCCAAACAGTACAATTCGCCAATTTTTGTTCTTCAAGTTTAAGTGAACTACGATCCCCATTGTTAATCCCTTAACGGAAATTATTTGTAACTTTCGACAAGTAGAACAGTGAACGGAACAGGTAGACGGTTGAAATCTTTGTATATACTGCTTCTATATAGTATAAGAAACATATATGCAAAGCATCCAAACAGTACAATTCGCCAATTTTTTGTTCTTCAAGTTTAAGTGAACAATGAGCCCCAATGGTTAATCCGTTATCGGAAATTATTTGTAACTTTCGACAAGTAGAACAATGAATGGAAAAGGTAGACGGTTGAAATCTTTGTATATATTGCTTCTATATAGTCTAAGAAACATATATGCAAAGCATCCAAACAGTACCATTCGCCAATTTTTTGTTCTTCAAGTTTAAGTGAACTGCGAGCCCCATTGTTAATCCTTTAAAGGAAATTATTTGTAAATGTCGACAAGTAGAACAATGAATGGAACAGGTAGACTGTTGAAATCATTGTATATATTGCTTCTATATAGTCTAAGAAACATATATGCAAAGCATCCAAACAGTACAATTCGCCAATTTTTTGTTCTTCAAGTTTAAGTGAACTACGAGCCCCATTGTTAATCCTTTAAAGGAAATTATTTGTAAATTTCGACAAGTAGAACAATGAATGGATCATGTAGACGGTTGAAAAAATTGTATGTATTGCTTCTATATAGTCTACGAAACATATATGCAAAGCATCCAAACAGTACAATTCGCCAAATTTTTGTTCTTCAAGTTTAAGTGAACAATGAGCCCCATTGTTAATCCTTTAAAGGAAATTATTTGTAACTTTCGACAAGTAGAACAATGAATGGAACAGGTAGACGGGTGAAATCTTTCTATATATTGCTTCTAAATAGTTTAAGAAACATCTATGCAAAGCATCCAAACACTACCATTCGCCAATTTTTTGTTCTTCAAGTTTAAGTGAACAATGAGCCCGAATGGTTAATCCTTTATCGGAAATTATTTGTAATTTTCGACAAGTAGAACAAGGAATGGAACAGTTAGACGGTTGAAATATTTGTATATATTGCTTCTATATAATCTAAGAAACATATATGCAAAGCATCCAAACAGTACAATTCGCCAATTTATTTTTCTCCAAGTTTAAGTGAACAACGAGCCCCATTGTTAATCCTTTAAAGGAAATTATTTGTAACTTTCGACAAGTAGAACAATGAATGGAACAGGTAGACGGTTGAAATCTTTGTATATATTGCTTCTATATAGTCTAAGAAACATGTACGCAAAGCATCCAAACAGTACCATTCGCCAATTTTTTGTTCTTCAAGTTTAAGTGAACAATGAGCCCCAATGGTTAATCCGTTATCGGAAATTATTTGTAACTTTCGACAAGTAGAACAATGAATGGAAAAGGTAGACGGTTGAAATCTTTGTATATATTGCTTCTATATAGTCTAAGAAACATATATGCAAAGCATCCAAACAGTACCATTCGCCAATTTTTTGTTCTTCAAGTTTAAGTGAACTGCGAGCCCCATTGTTAATCCTTTAAAGGAAATTATTTGTAAATTTCGACAAGTAGAACAATGAATGGAACAGGTAGACTGTTGAAATCATTGTATATATTGCTTCTATATAGTCTAAGAAACATATATGCAAAGCATCCAAACAGTACAATTCGCCAAATTTTTGTTCTTCAAGCTTAAGTGAACAATGAGCCCCATTGTTAATCCTTTAAAGGAAATTATTTGTAACTTTCAACAAGTAGAACAATGAATGGAACAGGTAGACGGGTGAAATCTTTCTATATATTGCTTCTAAATAGTTTAAGAAACATCTATGCAAAGCATCCAAACAGTACCATTCGCAAATTTTTTGTTCTTCAAGTTTAAGTGAACAATGAGCCCGAATGGTTAATCCTTTATCGGAAATTATTTGTAATTTTCGACAAGTAGAACAAGGAATGGAACAGTTAGACGGTTGAAATATTTGTATATATTGCTTCTATATAATCTAAGAAACATATATGCAAAGCATCCAAACAGTACAATTCGCCAATTTATTTTTCTCCAAGTTTAAGTGAACAACGAGCCCCATTGTTAATCCTTTAATGGAAATTATTTGTAACTTTCGACAAGTAGAACAATGAATGGAACTGGTAGACGGTTGAAATCTTTGTATATATTGCTTCTATATAGTCTAAGAAACATGTACGCAAAGCATCCAAACAGTACCATTCGCCAATTTTTTGTCCTTCAAGTTTAAGAGAACAATGAGCCCCATTGTTAATCCTTTTTCGGAAATTATTTGTAACTTTCGACAAGTAGAACAATGAATGGATCTGGTAGACGGTTGAAATCTTTGTATATATTGCTTCTATAAAATCTAAGAAACATATATGCAAAGCATCTAAACAGTAACAATCGCCAATTTTTTGATCTTCAAGTTTAAGTGTACAGCGAGCCCCATTGATAATCATGAAATGGAATCTATTTGTAACTTTCTACAAGTAGAACAATGAATAGTACAGGTAGACGGGTGAAATCTTTCTATATATTGCTTCTAAATAGTCTAAGAAACATCTATGCAAAGCATCCAAACAGTACCATTCGCCAATTTTTTGTTCTTCAAGTTTAAGTGAACAATGAGCCCCAATGGTTAATCCTTTATCGGAAATTATTTGTAATTTTCGACAAGTAGAACAATGAATGGAAAAGGTAGACGGTTGAAATCTTTGTATATATTGCTTCTATATAGTCTAAGAAACATATATGCAAAGCATCCAAACAGTACCATTCGCCAATTTTTTGTTCTTCAAGTTTAAGTGAACAATGAGCCCCAATGGTTAATCCTTTATCGGAAATTATTTGTAAATTTCGACAAGTAGAACAATGAATGGAACAGGTAGCCGGTTGAAATCAATGTATATATTGCTTCTAAATAGTCTAAGAAACATCTATGCAAAGCATCCAAACAGTACAATTCGCCAATTTTTTGTTCTTCAAGTTTAAGTGAACTACGAGCCCCATTGTTAATCCTTTAAAGGAAATTATTTGTAAATTTCGACAAGTAGAACAATGAATGGAACTGGTAGCCGGTTGAAATCTTTGTATATATTGCTTCTATATAGTCTAAGAAACATATATGCAAAGCATCCAAACAGTACAATTCGCCAATTTTTTGTTCTTCAAGTTTAAGTGAACAATGAGCCCGAATGGTTAATCCTTTATCGGAAATTATTTGTAATTTTCGACAAGTAGAACAAGGAATGGAACAGTTAGACGGTTGAAATATTTGTATATATTGCTTCTATATAATCTAAGAAACATATATGCAAAGCATCCAAACAGTACAATTCGCCAATTTATTTTTCTCCAAGTTTAAGTGAACAACGAGCCCCATTGTTAATCCTTTAAAGGAAATTATTTGTAACTTTCGACAAGTAGAACAATGAATGGAACAGGTAGACGGTTGAAATCTTTGTATATATTGCTTCTATATAGTCTAAGAAACATGTACGCAAAGCATCCAAACAGTACCATTCGCCAATTTTTTGTCCTTCAAGTTTAAGAGAACAATGAGCCCCATTGTTAATCCTTTTTCGGAAATTATTTGTAACTTTCGACAAGTAGAACAATGAATAGTACAGGTAGACGGGTGAAATCTTTCTATATATTGCTTCTAAATAGTCTAAGAAACATCTATGCAAAGCATCCAAACAGTACCATTCGCCAATTTTTTGTTCTTCAAGTTTAAGTGAACAATGAGCCCCAATGGTTAATCCTTTATCGGAAATTATTTGTAACTTTCGACAAGTAGAACAATGAATGGAACAGGTAGACGGTTGAAATCTTTGTATATATTGCTCCTATATAGTCTAAGAAACATGTACGCAAAGCATCCAAACAGTACCATTCGCCAATTTTTTGTCCTTCAAGTTTAAGAGAACAATGAGCCCGAATGGTTAATCCTTTATCGGAAATTATTTGTAATTTTCGACAAGTAGAACAAGGAATGGAACAGTTAGACGGTTGAAATATTTGTATATATTGCTTCTATATAATCTAAGAAACATATATGCAAAGCATCCAAACAGTACAATTCGCCAATTTATTTTTCTCCAAGTTTAAGTGAACAACGAGCCCCATTGTTAATCCTTTAAAGGAAATTATTTGTAACTTTCGACAAGTAGAACAATGAATGGAACAGGTAGACGGTTGAAATCTTTGTATATATTGCTTCTATATAGTCTAAGAAACATGTACGCAAAGCATCCAAACAGTACCATTCGCCAATTTTTTGTCCTTCAAGTTTAAGAGAACAATGAGCCCCATTGTTAATCCTTTTTCGGAAATTATTTGTAACTTTCGACAAGTAGAACAATGAATGGAACAGGTAGACGGTTGAAATCTTTGTATATATTGCTTCTATATAGTCTAAGAAACATGTACGCAAAGCATCCAAACAGTACCATTCGCCAATTTTTTGTCCTTCAAGTTTAAGAGAACAATGAGCCCCATTGTTAATCCCTTAACGGAAATTATTTGCAACTTTCGACAAGTAGAACAATGAATGGAACAGGTAGACGGTTGAAATCTTTGTATATATTGCTTCTATATAGTCTAAGAAACATATATGCAAAGCATCCAAACAGTACAATTCGCCAATTTTTTGTTCTTCAAGTTTAAGTGAACAACGAGCCCCATTGATAATCATGAAACGGAAATTATTTGTAACTTTCTACAAGTAGAACAATGAATAGAACAGGTAGACGGTTGAAATCTTTGTATGTGTTGCTTCTATATAGTCTAAGAAACCTATATGCAAAGCATCCAAACAGTACAATTCGCCAATTTCTTGTTCTTCAAGTTTAAGTAAACTACGATCCCTATTGTTAATCCCTTAACGGAAATTATTTGTAACTTGCGACAAGTAGAACAATGAATGGAACAGGCAGACGATTGAAATCAATGTATATATTGCTTTTATATAGTCTAAGAAACATATATGCAAAGCATCCAAACAGTACCATTCATCAATTTTTTGTTCTTCAAGTTTAAGTGAACAACGAGCCCCATTGTTAATCCTTTAAAGGAAATTATTCGTAAATTTCGACAAGTAGAACTATGATTGGAACACGTAGACGGTTGAAATCTTTGTATATATTGCTTCCATATAGTCTAAGAAACATGAACGCAAAGCATCCAAACAGTACCATTCGCCAATTTTTTGTTCTTCAAGTGTAAGTGAACAATGAGCCCCAATGGTTAATCCTTTATCGGAAATTATTTGTAATTTTCGACAAGTAGAACATGAATGGAACAGGTAGACGGTTGAAATCTTTGTATATGTTGCTTCTATATAATCTAAGAAACATATATGCAAAGCATCCAAACAGTTCCATTCGCCAATTTTTTGTTCTTCAAGTTTAAGTGAACAACGAGCCCCATTGATAATCATGAAACGGAAATTATCTGTAATTTTCGACAAGTAGAACAATGAATGGAACAGGTAGACGGTTGAAATCTTTGTATATGTTGCTTCTATATAGTCTAAGAAACCTATATGCGAAGCATCCAAACAGTACAATTCGCCAATTTCTTGTTCTTCAAGTTTAAGTAAACTACGATCCCTATTGTTAATCCCTTAACGGAAATTATTTGTAACTTTCGACAAGTAGAACCATGACTGGAACAGGTAGACGGTTGAAATCATTGTATATATTGCTTTTATATAGTCTAAGAAACATATTTGCAAATCATCCAAACAGTACAATTCGCCAATTATTTGATCTTCAACTTTAAGTGAACTACGAGCCCCATTGTTAATACTTTAACGAAAATTATTTGTAACTTGCGACAAGTAGAACAATGACTGGAACAGGTAGACGGTTGAAATCTTTGTATATATTGCTTCTATATAGTCTAAGAAACATATATGCAAATCATCCAAACAGTACCATTCGCCAATTTTTTGTTCTTCAAGTTTAAGTGAACAATGAGCCCCATTGTTAATCCTTTATAGGAAATTATTTGTAACTTTCGACAAGTAGAACAATGAATGGAACTGGTAGACGGTTGAAATCTATTTATATATTGCTTCTATATAGTCTAAGAAACATATAGGCAAAGCATCCAAACAGTACCAGTCGCCAATTTTTTGTTCTTCAATTTTAAGTGAACAACGAGGCCCATTGATAATCATGAAACGGAAATTATTTGTAACTTTCGACAAGAAGAACAATAAATGGAACAGGTAGACGGTTGAAATCTTTGTATATATTGCTTCTATATAATCTAAGAAACATATATGCAAAGCATCCAAACAGTACAATTCGCCAATTATTTCATCTTCATGTTTAAGTGAACTACGAGCCCCATTGTTAATACTTTAACGGAAATTATTTGTAACTTGCGACAAGTAGAACAATGAATGGAACAGGTAGACTGTTGAAATCATTGTATATGTTGCTTCTATATAGTCCAAGAAACATATATGCAAAGCGTTCAAACAGTACAATTCGCCAATTTTTTGTTCTTCAAGTTTAAGTGAACAATGAGCCCCATTGTTAATCTTTTATCGGAAATTATTTGTAACTTTCGACAAGTAGAACATTGAATGGAACAGGTAGACGGTTGAAATCTTTGTATATATTGCTTCTATATAGTATAAGAAACATATATGCAAAGCATCGAAACAGTACCATTCGCCAATTTTTTGTTCTTCAAGTGTAAGTGAACTACGAGCCCCATTGTTAATCATGAAACGGAAATTATTTGGAACTTTCTACAAGTAGAACAATGAATAGAACAGGTAGACGGGTGAAATATTTCTATATATTGCTTCTATATAGTCTAAGAAACATATATGCAAAGCATCCAAACAGTACAATTCGCCAATTTTTTGTTCTTCAAGTTTAAGTGAACAACGAGCCCCATTGATAATCATGAAAGGGAAACTATTTGTAACTTTCTACAAGTAGAACAATGAATGGAAGAGGTAGACGGATGAAATCTTTGTATATATTGCTTCTATATTGTCTAAGAAACATATATGCAAAGCATCCAAACAGTACCATTCGCGAATTTTTTGTTATTCAAGTTTAAGTGAACAATGAGCCCCAATGGTTAATCCTTTATCGGAAATTATTTGTAATTTTCGACAAGTAGAACAATGAATGGAACAGTTAGACGGTTGAAATATTTGTATATATTGCTTCTATATAATCTAAGAAACATATATGCAAAGCATCCAAACAGTACAATTCGCCAATTTATTGTACTTCAAGTTTAAGTGAACCACGAGCCCCATTGTTAATCCTTTAACGGAAATTTATTGTAACTTTCGACAAGTAGAACAATGAATGGAACAGGTAGACGGTTGAAATCTTTGTATATATTGCTTCTATATAGTCTAAGAAACATGTACGCAAAGCATCCAAACAGTACAATTCGCCAATTTTTGTTCTTCAAGTTTAAGTGAACTACGATCCCCATTGTTAATCCCTTAACGGAAATTATTTGTAACTTTCGACAAGTAGAACAGTGAACGGAACAGGTAGACGGTTGAAATCTTTGTATATACTGCTTCTATATAGTATAAGAAACATATATGCAAAGCATCCAAACAGTACAATTCGCCAATTTTTTGTTCTTCAAGTTTAAGTGAACAATGAGCCCCAATGGTTAATCCGTTATCGGAAATTATTTGTAACTTTCGACAAGTAGAACAATGAATGGAAAAGGTAGACGGTTGAAATCTTTGTATATATTGCTTCTATATAGTCTAAGAAACATATATGCAAAGCATCCAAACAGTACCATTCGCCAATTTTTTGTTCTTCAAGTTTAAGTGAACTGCGAGCCCCATTGTTAATCCTTTAAAGGAAATTATTTGTAAATGTCGACAAGTAGAACAATGAATGGAACAGGTAGACTGTTGAAATCATTGTATATATTGCTTCTATATAGTCTAAGAAACATATATGCAAAGCATCCAAACAGTACAATTCGCCAATTTTTTGTTCTTCAAGTTTAAGTGAACTACGAGCCCCATTGTTAATCCTTTAAAGGAAATTATTTGTAAATTTCGACAAGTAGAACAATGAATGGATCATGTAGACGGTTGAAAAAATTGTATGTATTGCTTCTATATAGTCTACGAAACATATATGCAAAGCATCCAAACAGTACAATTCGCCAATTTTTTGTACTTCAAGTTTAAGTGAACTACGAGCCCAATTGTTAATCCTTTAAAGGAAATTATTTGTAACTTTCGACAAGTAGAACAATGAATGGATCATGTAGACGGTTGAAAAAATTGTATATATTGCTTCTATGTAGTCTACGAAACATATATGCAAAGCATCCAAACAGTACAATTCGCCAATTATTTGTACTTCAAGTTTAAGTGAACCACGAGCCCCATTGTTAATCCTTTAACGGAAATTAATTGTAACTTTCGACAAGTAGAACAATGAATGGAACAGGTAGACGGTTGAAATCTTTGTATATATTGATTCTATATAGTCTAAGAAACATATATGCAAAGCATCCAAACAGTACAATTCGCCAATTTTTTGTTCTTCAAGTTTAAGTGAACAACGAGCCAGATTGTTAATCCGTTAAAGGAAATTATTTGTAACTTTCGACAAGTAGAACAATGAATGGAACAGGTAGACGGTTGAAATCTTTGTATATATTGCTTCTATATAGTCTAAGAAACATATATGCAAAGCATCCAAACAGTACAATTCGCCAATTTTTTGTTCTTCAAGTTTAAGTGAACAATGAGCCCCAATGGTTAATCCTTTATCGGAAATTATTTGTAAATTTCGACAAGTAGAACAATGAATGGAACAGGTAGCCGGTTGAAATCAATGTATATATTGCTTCTAAATAGTCTAAGAAACATCTATGCAAAGCATCCAAACAGTACAATTCGCCAATTTTTTGTTCTTCAAGTTTAAGTGAACTACGAGCCCCATTGTTAATCCTTTAAAGGAAATTATTTGTAAATTTCGACAAGTAGAACAATGAATGGAACTGGTAGCCGGTTGAAATCTTTGTATATATTGCTTCTATATAGTCTAAGAAACATATATGCAAAGCATCCAAACAGTACAATTCGCCAATTTTTTGTTCTTCAAGTTTAAGTGAACAATGAGCCCCAATGGTTAATCCTTTATCGGAAATTATTTGTAAATTTCGACAAGTAGAACAATGAATGGAACAGGTAGCCGGTTGAAATCAATGTATATATTGCTTCTATATAGTCTAAGAAACATATATGCAAAGCATCCAAACAGTACCATTCGCCAATTTTTTGTTCTTCAAGTTTAAGTGAACTACGAGCCCCAGTGTTAATCCCTTAACGGAAATTAATTGTAACTTTCTACAAGTAGAACAATGATTGGAACACGTAGACGGTTGAAATCTTTGTATATATTGCTTCCATATAGTCTAAGAAACATGTACGCAAAGCATCCAAACAGTACAATTCGCCAATTTTTTGTTCTTCAAGTTTAAGTGAACTACGATCCCCATTGTTAATCCCTTAACGGAAATTATTTGTAACTTTCGACAAGTAGAACAGTGAATGGAACAGGTAGACGGTTGAAATCTTTGTATATATTGCTTCTATATAGTATAAGAAACATATATGCAAAGCATCCAAACAGTACAATTCGCCAATTTTTTGTTCTTCAAGTTTAAGTGAACAATGAGCCCCAATGGTTAATCCGTTATCGGAAATTATTTGTAACTTTCGACAAGTAGAACAATGAATGGAAAAGGTAGACGGTTGAAATCTTTGTATATATTGCTTCTATATAGTCTAAGAAACATATATGCAAAGCATCCAAACAGTACCATTCGCCAATTTTTTGTTCTTCAAGTTTAAGTGAACTGCGAGCCACATTGTTAATCCTTTAAAGGAAATTATTTGTAAATTTCGACAAGTAGAACAATGAATGGAACAGGTAGACTGTTGAAATCATTGTATATATTGCTTCTATATAGTCTAAGAAACATATATGCAAAGCATCCAAACAGTACAATTCGCCAAATTTTTGTTCTTCAAGTTTAAGTGAACAATGAGCCCCATTGTTAATCCTTTAAAGGAAATTATTTGTAACTTTCGACAAGTAGAACAATGAATGGAACAGGTAGACGGGTGAAATCTTTCTATATATTGCTTCTAAATAGTTTAAGAAACATCTATGCAAAGCATCCAAACAGTACCATTCGCCAATTTTTTGTTCTTCAAGTTTAAGTGAACAATGAGCCCGAATGGTTAATCCTTTATCGGAAATTATTTGTAATTTTCGACAAGTAGAACAAGGAATGGAACAGTTAGACGGTTGAAATATTTGTATATATTGCTTCTATATAATCTAAGAAACATATATGCAAAGCATCCAAACAGTACAATTCGCCAATTTATTTTTCTCC
The DNA here is from genome assembly GCA_963989415.1 of Cerceris ruficornis. Lineage (NCBI taxonomy): Eukaryota > Metazoa > Arthropoda > Insecta > Hymenoptera > Crabronidae > Cerceris > Cerceris ruficornis. The sequence goes on along the minus strand of CAXDIW010000301.1, from coordinate 1,383,041 downwards.
AAGTTTAAGTGAACAACGAGCCCCATTGTTAATCCTTTAAAGGAAATTATTTGTAACTTTCGACAAGTAGAACAATGAATGGAACAGGTAGACGGTTGAAATCTTTGTATATATTGCTTCTATATAGTCTAAGAAACATGTACGCAAAGCATCCAAACAGTACCATTCGCCAATTTTTTGTTCTTCAAGTTTAAGTGAAAAATGAGCCCCAATGGTTAATCCGTTATCGGAAATTATTTGTAACTTTCGACAAGTAGAACAATGAATGGAAAAGGTAGACGGTTGAAATCTTTGTATATATTGCTTCTATATAGTCTAAGAAACATATATGCAAAGCATCCAAACAGTACCATTCGCCAATTTTTTGTTCTTCAAGTTTAAGTGAACTGCGAGCCCCATTGTTAATCCTTTAAAGGAAATTATTTGTAAATTTCGACAAGTAGAACAATGAATGGAACAGGTAGACTGTTGAAATCATTGTATATATTGCTTCTATATAGTCTAAGAAACATATATGCAAAGCATCCAAACAGTACAATTCGCCAAATTTTTGTTCTTCAAGTTTAAGTGAACAATGAGCCCCATTGTTAATCCTTTAAAGGAAATTATTTGTAACTTTCGACAAGTAGAACAATGAATGGAGCAGGTAGACGGGTGAAATCTTTCTATATATTGCTTCTAAATAGTTTAAGAAACATCTATGCAAAGCATCCAAACAGTACCATTCGCCAATTTTTTGTTCTTCAAGTTTAAGTGAACAATGAGCCCGAATGGTTAATCCTTTATCGGAAATTATTTGTAATTTTCGACAAGTAGAACAAGGAATGGAACAGTTAGACGGTTGAAATATTTGTATATATTGCTTCTATATAATCTAAGAAACATATATGCAAAGCATCCAAACAGTACAATTCGCCAATTTATTTTTCTCCAAGTTTAAGTGAACAACGAGCCCCATTGTTAATCCTTTAAAGGAAATTATTTGTAACTTTCGACAAGTAGAACAATGAATGGAACAGGTAGACGGTTGAAATCTTTGTATATATTGCTTCTATATAGTCTACGAAACATATATGCAAAGCATCCAAACAGTACAATTCGCCAATTTTTTGTACTTCAAGTTTAAGTGAACTACGAGCCCAATTGTTAATCCTTTAAAGGAAATTATTTGTAACTTTCGACAAGTAGAACAATGAATGGATCATGTAGACGGTTGAAAAAATTGTATATATTGCTTCTATGTAGTCTACGAAACATATATGCAAAGCATCCAAACAGTACAATTCGCCAATTATTTGTACTTCAAGTTTAAGTGAACCACGAGCCCCATTGTTAATCCTTTAACGGAAATTAATTGTAACTTTCGACAAGTAGAACAATGAATGGAACAGGTAGACGGTTGAAATCTTTGTATATATTGATTCTATATAGTCTAAGAAACATATATGCAAAGCATCCAAACAGTACAATTCGCCAATTTTTTGTTCTTCAAGTTTAAGTGAACAACGAGCCAGATTGTTAATCCGTTAAAGGAAATTATTTGTAAATTTCGACAAGTAGAACAATGAATGGAACAGGTAGCCGGTTGAAATCAATGTATATATTGCTTCTAAATAGTCTAAGAAACATCTATGCAAAGCATCCAAACAGTACAATTCGCCAATTTTTTGTTCTTCAAGTTTAAGTGAACTACGAGCCCCATTGTTAATCCTTTAAAGGAAATTATTTGTAAATTTCGACAAGTAGAACAATGAATGGAACTGGTAGCCGGTTGAAATCTTTGTATATATTGCTTCTATATAGTCTAAGAAACATATATGCAAAGCATCCAAACAGTACAATTCGCCAATTTTTTGTTCTTCAAGTTTAAGTGAACAATGAGCCCCAATGGTTAATCCTTTATCGGAAATTATTTGTAAATTTCGACAAGTAGAACAATGAATGGAACAGGTAGCCGGTTGAAATCAATGTATATATTGCTTCTATATAGTCTAAGAAACATATATGCAAAGCATCCAAACAGTACCATTCGCCAATTTTTTGTTCTTCAAGTTTAAGTGAACTACGAGCCCCAGTGTTAATCCCTTAACGGAAATTAATTGTAACTTTCTACAAGTAGAACAATGATTGGAACACGTAGACGGTTGAAATCTTTGTATATATTGCTTCCATATAGTCTAAGAAACATGTACGCAAAGCATCCAAACAGTACAATTCGCCAATTTTTTGTTCTTCAAGTTTAAGTGAACTACGATCCCCATTGTTAATCCCTTAACGGAAATTATTTGTAACTTTCGACAAGTAGAACAGTGAATGGAACAGGTAGACGGTTGAAATCTTTGTATATATTGCTTCTATATAGTATAAGAAACATATATGCAAAGCATCCAAACAGTACAATTCGCCAATTTTTTGTTCTTCAAGTTTAAGTGAACAATGAGCCCCAATGGTTAATCCGTTATCGGAAATTATTTGTAACTTTCGACAAGTAGAACAATGAATGGAAAAGGTAGACGGTTGAAATCTTTGTATATATTGCTTCTATATAGTCTAAGAAACATATATGCAAAGCATCCAAACAGTACCATTCGCCAATTTTTTGTTCTTCAAGTTTAAGTGAACTGCGAGCCACATTGTTAATCCTTTAAAGGAAATTATTTGTAAATTTCGACAAGTAGAACAATGAATGGAACAGGTAGACTGTTGAAATCATTGTATATATTGCTTCTATATAGTCTAAGAAACATATATGCAAAGCATCCAAACAGTACAATTCGCCAAATTTTTGTTCTTCAAGTTTAAGTGAACAATGAGCCCCATTGTTAATCCTTTAAAGGAAATTATTTGTAACTTTCGACAAGTAGAACAATGAATGGAACAGGTAGACGGGTGAAATCTTTCTATATATTGCTTCTAAATAGTTTAAGAAACATCTATGCAAAGCATCCAAACAGTACCATTCGCCAATTTTTTGTTCTTCAAGTTTAAGTGAACAATGAGCCCGAATGGTTAATCCTTTATCGGAAATTATTTGTAATTTTCGACAAGTAGAACAAGGAATGGAACAGTTAGACGGTTGAAATATTTGTATATATTGCTTCTATATAATCTAAGAAACATATATGCAAAGCATCCAAACAGTACAATTCGCCAATTTATTTTTCTCCAAGTTTAAGTGAACAACGAGCCCCATTGTTAATCCTTTAAAGGAAATTATTTGTAACTTTCGACAAGTAGAACAATGAATGGAACAGGTAGACGGTTGAAATCTTTGTATATATTGCTTCTATATAGTCTAAGAAACATGTACGCAAAGCATCCAAACAGAACCATTCGCCAATTTTTTGTTCTTCAAGTTTAAGTGAAAAATGAGCCCCAATGGTTAATCCGTTATCGGAAATTATTTGTAACTTTCGACAAGTAGAACAATGAATGGAAAAGGTAGACGGTTGAAATCTTTGTATATATTGCTTCTATATAGTCTAAGAAACATATATGCAAAGCATCCAAACAGTACCATTCGCCAATTTTTTGTTCTTCAAGTTTAAGTGAACTGCGAGCCCCATTGTTAATCCTTTAAAGGAAATTATTTGTAAATTTCGACAAGTAGAACAATGAATGGAACAGGTAGACTGTTGAAATCATTGTATATATTGCTTCTATATAGTCTAAGAAACATATATGCAAAGCATCCAAACAGTACAATTCGCCAAATTTTTGTTCTTCAAGTTTAAGTGAACAATGAGCCCCATTGTTAATCCTTTAAAGGAAATTATTTGTAACTTTCGACAAGTAGAACAATGAATGGAGCAGGTAGACGGGTGAAATCTTTCTATATATTGCTTCTAAATAGTTTAAGAAACATCTATGCAAAGCATCCAAACAGTACCATTCGCCAATTTTTTGTTCTTCAAGTTTAAGTGAACAATGAGCCCGAATGGTTAATCCTTTATCGGAAATTATTTGTAATTTTCGACAAGTAGAACAAGGAATGGAACAGTTAGACGGTTGAAATATTTGTATATATTGCTTCTATATAATCTAAGAAACATATATGCAAAGCATCCAAACAGTACAATTCGCCAATTTATTTTTCTCCAAGTTTAAGTGAACAACGAGCCCCATTGTTAATCCTTTAAAGGAAATTATTTGTAACTTTCGACAAGTAGAACAATGAATGGAACAGGTAGACGGTTGAAATCTTTGTATATATTGCTTCTATATAGTCTAAGAAACATGTACGCAAAGCATCCAAACAGTACCATTCGCCAATTTTTTGTCCTTCAAGTTTAAGAGAACAATGAGCCCCATTGTTAATCCTTTTCCGGAAATTATTTGTAACTTTCGACAAGTAGAACAATGAATGGATCTGGTAGACGGTTGAAATCTTTGTATATATTGCTTCTATATAATCTAAGAAACATATATGCAAAGCATCTAAACAGTAACAATCGCAAATTTTTTGATCTTCAAGTTTAAGTGTACAGCGAGCCCCATTGATAATCATGAAATGGAATCTATTTGTAACTTTCTACAAGTAGAACAATGAATAGTACAGGTAGACGGGTGAAATCTTTCTATATATTGCTTCTAAATAGTCTAAGAAACATCTATGCAAAGCATCCAAACAGTACCATTCGCCAATTTTTTGTTCTTCAAGTTTAAGTGAACAATGAGCCCCAATGGTTAATCCTTTATCGGAAATTATTTGTAACTTTCGACAAGTAGAACAATGAATGGAACAGGTAGACGGTTGAAATCTTTGTATATATTGCTTCTATATAGTCTAAGAAACATGTACGCAAAGCATCCAAACAGTACCATTCGCCAATTTTTTGTCCTTCAAGTTTAAGAGAACAATGAGCCCGAATGGTTAATCCTTTATCGGAAATTATTTGTAATTTTCGACAAGTAGAACAAGGAATGGAACAGTTAGACGGTTGAAATATTTGTATATATTGCTTCTATATAATCTAAGAAACATATATGCAAAGCATCCAAACAGTACAATTCGCCAATTTATTTTTCTCCAAGTTTAAGTGAACAACGAGCCCCATTGTTAATCCTTTAAAGGAAATTATTTGTAACTTTCGACAAGTAGAACAATGAATGGAACAGGTAGACGGTTGAAATCTTTGTATATATTGCTTCTATATAGTCTAAGAAACATGTACGCAAAGCATCCAAACAGTACCATTCGCCAATTTTTTGTCCTTCAAGTTTAAGAGAACAATGAGCCCCATTGTTAATCCTTTTTCGGAAATTATTTGTAACTTTCGACAAGTAGAACAATGAATGGATCTGGTAGACGGTTGAAATCTTTGTATATATTGCTTCTATATAATCTAAGAAACATATATGCAAAGCATCTAAACAGTAACAATCGCCAATTTTTTGATCTTCAAGTTTAAGTGTACAGCGAGCCCCATTGATAATCATGAAATGGAAATTATTTGTAATTTTCGACAAGTAGAACAATGAATGGAACAGTTAGACGGTTGAAATATTTGTATATATTGCTTCTATATAATCTAAGAAACATCTATGCAAAGCATCCAAACAGTACAATTCGCCAATTTATTTTTCTTCAAGTTTAAGTGAACAACGAGCCCCATTGTTAATCCTTTAAAGGAAATTATTTGTAACTTTCGACAAGTAGAACAATGAATGGAACAGGTAGACAGTTGAAATCTTTGTATATATTGCTTCTATATAGTCTAAGAAACATATATGCAAAGCATCTAAACAGTAACAATCGCCAATTTTTTGATCTTCAAGTTTAAGTGAACAGCGAGCCCCATTGATAATCATGAAATGGAAACTATTTGTAACTTTCTACAAGTCGGACAATGAATAGTACCGGTAGACGGGTGAAATCTTTCTATATATTGCTTCTAAATAGTCTAAGAAACATCTATGCAAAGCATCCAAACAGTACAATTCGCCAATTTTTTGTTCTTCAAGTTTAAGTAAACTACGATCCCCATTGTTAATCCCTTAACGGAAATTATTTGCAACTTTCGACAAGTAGAACAATGAATGGAACAGGTAGACGGTTGAAATCTTTGTATATATTGCTTCTATATAGTCTAAGAAACATATATGCAAAGCATCCAAACAGTACCATTCATCAATTTTTTGTTCTTCAAGTTTAAGTGAACAACGAGCCCCATTGTTAATCCTTTAAAGGAAATTATTCGTAAATTTCGACAAGTAGAACTATGATTGGAACACGTAGACGGTTGAAATCTTTGTATATATTGCTTCCATATAGTCTAAGAAACATGAACGCAAAGCATCCAAACAGTACCATTCGCCAATTTTTTGTTCTTCAAGTGTAAGTGAACAATGAGCCCCAATGGTTAATCCTTTATCGGAAATTATTTGTAATTTTCGACAAGTAGAACATGAATGGAACAGGTAGACGGTTGAAATCTTTGTATATGTTGCTTCTATATAATCTAAGAAACATATATGCAAAGCATCCAAACAGTTCCATTCGCCAATTTTTTGTTCTTCAAGTTTAAGTGAACAACGAGCCCCATTGATAATCATGAAACGGAAATTATCTGTAATTTTCGACAAGTAGAACAATGAATGGAACAGGTAGACGGTTGAAATCTTTGTATATGTTGCTTCTATATAGTCTAAGAAACCTAAATGCGAAGCATCCAAACAGTACAATTCGCCAATTTCTTGTTCTTCAAGTTTAAGTAAACTACGATCCCTATTGTTAATCCCTTAACGGAAATTATTTGTAACTTTCGACAAGTAGAACCATGACTGGAACAGGTAGACGGTTGAAATCATTGTATATATTGCTTTTATATAGTCTAAGAAACATATATGCAAATCATCCAAACAGTACAATTCGCCAATTATTTGATCTTCAACTTTAAGTGAACTACGAGCCCCATTGTTAATACTTTAACGAAAATTATTTGTAACTTGCGACAAGTAGAACAATGAATGGAACAGGTAGACGGTTGAAATCAATGTATATATTGCTTCTATATAGTCTAAGAAACATATATGCAAAGCATCCAAACAGTACCATTCATCAATTTTTTGTTCTTCAAGTTTAAGTGAACAACGAGCCCCATTGTTAATCCTTTAAAGGAAATTATTTGTAAATTTCGACAAGTAGAACAATGAATGGAACAGGTAGACGGTTGAAATCTTTGTATATATTGCTTCTATATAGTCTAAGAAACATATATGCAAAGCATCCAAACAGTACCATTCGCCAATTTTTTGTTCTTTAGGTTTAAGTGAACAACGAGCCCCATTGTTAAGCCTTTAACGGAAATTATTTGTAAATTTCGACAAGTAGAACAATGATTGGAACACGTAGACGGTTGAAATCTTTGTATATATTGCTTCCATATAGTCTAAGAAACATATATGCAAAGCATCCAAATAGTACCATTCGTCAATTTTTTGTCCTTCAAGTTTAAGTGAACAATGAGCCCCATTGTTAATCCTTTAACGGAAATTATTTGTAAATTTCGACAAGAAGAACAATGATTGGAACACGTAGACGGTTGAAATCTTTGTATACATTGCTTCCATATAGTCTAAGAAACATGAACGCAAAGCATCCAAACAGTACCATTCGCCAATTTTTTGTTCTTCAAGTTTATGTGAACAACGAGCCCCATTGTTAATCCTTTAACGGAAATTAATTGTAACTTTCTACAAGTAGAACAATGATTGGAACACACAGACGGTTGAAATCTTTGTATATATTGCTTCCATATAGTCTAAGAAACATATATGCAAAGCATCCAAACAGTACCATTCGCCAATTTTTTGTTCTTCAAGTTTAAGTGAACAATGAGCCCCATTGTTAATCCTTTATCGGAAATTATTTGTAACTTTCGACAAGTAGAACATTGAATGGAACAGGTAGACGGTTGAAATCTTTGTATATATTGCTTTTATATAGTATAAGAAACATATATGCAAATCATCCAAACAGTACAATTCGCCAATTTTTTGTTCTTCAAGTTTAAGTGAACTACGAGCCCCATTTTTAATACTTTAACGGAAATTATTTGTAACTTGCGACAAGTAGAACAATGAATGGAACAGGTAGACGGTTGAAATCAATGTATATATTGCTTCTATATAGTCTAAGAAACATATATGCAAAGCATCAAAACAGTACCATTCGCCAATTTTTTGTTCTTCAAGTTTATGTGAACAACGAGCCCCATTGTTAGTCCTTTAAAGGAAATTATTTGTAAATTTCGACAAGTAGAACAATGATTGGAACACGTTGACGGTTGAAATCTTTGTATATATTGCTTCCATATAGTCTAAGAAACATGTACCCAAAGCATCCAAACAGTACCATTCTCCAATTTTTTGTTCTTCAAGTTTAAGTGAACAATGAGCCCCAATGGTTAATCCGTTATCGGAAATGATTTGTAACTTTCGACAAGTAGAACAATGACTGGAACAGGTAGACGGTTGAAATCTTTGTATATATTGCTTCTATATAGTCTAAGAAACATATATGCAAATCATCCAAACAGTACCATTCGCCAATTTTTTGTTCTTCAAGTTTAAGTGAACAATGAGCCCCATTGTTAATCCTTTATAGGAAATTATTTGTAACTTTCGACAAGTAGAACAATGAATGGAACTGGTAGACGGTTGAAATCTATTTATATATTGCTTCTATATAGTCTAAGAAACATATAGGCAAAGCATCCAAACAGTACCAGTCGCCAATTTTTTGTTCTTCAATTTTAAGTGAACAACGAGGCCCATTGATAATCATGAAACGGAAATTATTTGTAACTTTCGACAAGAAGAACAATAAATGGAACAGGTAGACGGTTGAAATCTTTGTATATATTGCTTCTATATAATCTAAGAAACATATATGCAAAGCATCCAAACAGTACAATTCGCCAATTATTTCATCTTCATGTTTAAGTGAACTACGAGCCCCATTGTTAATACTTTAACGGAAATTATTTGTAACTTGCGACAAGTAGAACAATGAATGGAACAGGTAGACTGTTGAAATCATTGTATATGTTGCTTCTATATAGTCCAAGAAACATATATGCAAAGCGTTCAAACAGTACAATTCGCCAATTTTTTGTTCTTCAAGTTTAAGTGAACAATGAGCCCCATTGTTAATCTTTTATCGGAAATTATTTGTAACTTTCGACAAGTAGAACATTGAATGGAACAGGTAGACGGTTGAAATCTTTGTATATATTGCTTCTATATAGTATAAGAAACATATATGCAAAGCATCCAAACAGTACCATTCGCCAATTTTTTGTTCTTCAAGTGTAAGTGAACTACGAGCCCCATTGATAATCATGAAACGGAAATTATTTGGAACTTTCTACAAGTAGAACAATGAATAGAACAGGTAGACGGGTGAAATATTTCTATATATTGCTTCTATATAGTCTAAGAAACATATATGCAAAGCATCCAAACAGTACAATTCGCCAATTTTTTGTTCTTCAAGTTTAAGTGAACAACGAGCCCCATTGATAATCATGAAAGGGAAACTATTTGTAACTTTCTACAAGTAGAACAATGAATGGAAGAGGTAGACGGATGAAATCTTTGTATATATTGCTTCTATATTGTCTAAGAAACATATATGCAAAGCATCCAAACAGTACCATTCGCGAATTTTTTGTTATTCAAGTTTAAGTGAACAATGAGACCCATTGTTAATCCTTTATCGGAAATTATTTGTAACTTTCGACAAGTAGAACATTGAATGGAACAGGTAGACTGTTGAAATTTTTGTATATATTGCTTCTATATAGTATAAGAAACATATATGCAAATCATCCAAACAGTACCATTCGCCAATTTTTTGTTCATCAAGTTTAAGTGAACAATGAGCCCCATTGTTAATCCTTTATAGGAAATTATTTGTAACTTTCGACAAGTAGAACAATGAATGGAACTGGTAGACGGTTGAAATCTATTTATATATTGCTTCTATATAGTCTAAGAAACATATATGCAAAGAATCCAAACAGTACCAGTCGCCAATTTTTTGTTCTTCAATTTTAAGTGAACAACGAGGCCCATTGATAATCATGAAGCGGAAATTATTAGTAACTTTCGACAAGAAGAACAATGAATGGAACAGGTAGACGGTTGAAATCTTTGTATATATTGCTTCTATATAATCTAAGAAACATATATGCAAAGCATCCAAACAGTACAATTCGCCAATTATTTCATCTTCATGTTTAAGTGAACTACGAGCCCCATTGTTAATACTTTAACGGAAATTATTTGTAACTTGCGACAAGTAGAACAATGAGTGGAACAGGTAGACGGTTGAAATCAATGTATATATTGCTTCTATATAGTCTAAGAAACATATATGCAAAGCATCCAAACAGTACCATTCGCCAATTTTTTGTTCTTCAAGTTTAAGTGAACAATGAGCCCCAATGGTTAATCCTTTATCGGAAATTATTTGTAATTTTCGACAAGTAGAACAATGAATGGAACAGGTAGACGGTTGAAATCATTGTATATATTGCTTCTATATAGTCTAAGAAACATATATGCAAAGCATCCAAACAGTACAATTCGCCAATTTTTTGTTCTTCAAGTTTAAGTGAACTACGAGCCCCATTGTTAATACTTTAACGAAAATTATTTGTAACTTGCGACAAGTAGAACAATGAATGGAACAGGTAGACGGTTGAAATCAATGTATATATTGCTTCTATATAGTCTAAGAAACATATATGCAAAGCATCCAAACAGTACCATTCATCAATTTTTTGTTCTTCAAGTTTAAGTGAACAACGAGCCCCATTGTTAATCCTTTAAAGGAAATTATTTGTAAATTTCGACAAGTAGAACAATGAATGGAACAGGTAGACGGTTGAAATCTTTGTATATATTGCTTCTATATAGTCTAAGAAACATATATGCAAAGCATCCAAACAGTACCATTCGCCAATTTTTTGTTCATCAAGTTTAAGTGAACAATGAGCCCCATTGTTAATCCTTTATAGGAAATTATTTGTAACTTTCGACAAGTAGAACAATGAATGGAACTGGTAGACGGTTGAAATCTATTTATATATTGCTTCTATATAGTCTAAGAAACATATATGCAAAGAATCCAAACAGTACCAGTCGCCAATTTTTTGTTCTTCAATTTTAAGTGAACAACGAGGCCCATTGATAATCATGAAGCGGAAATTATTAGTAACTTTCGACAAGAAGAACAATGAATGGAACAGGTAGACGGTTGAAATCTTTGTATATATTGCTTCTATATAATCTAAGAAACATATATGCAAAGCATCCAAACAGTACAATTCGCCAATTATTTCATCTTCATGTTTAAGTGAACTACGAGCCCCATTGTTAATACTTTAACGGAAATTATTTGTAACTTGCGACAAGTAGAACAATGAGTGGAACAGGTAGACGGTTGAAATCAATGTATATATTGCTTCTATATAGTCTAAGAAACATATATGCAAAGCATCCAAACAGTACCATTCGCCAATTTTTTGTTCTTCAAGTTTAAGTGAACAATGAGCCCCAATGGTTAATCCTTTATCGGAAATTATTTGTAATTTTCGACAAGTAGAACAATGAATGGAACAGGTAGACGGTTGAAATCATTGTATATATTGCTTCTATATAGTCTAAGAAACATATATGCAAAGCATCCAAACAGTACAATTCGCCAATTTTTTGTTCTTCAAGTTTAAGTGAACTACGAGCCCCATTGTTAATACTTTAACGAAAATTATTTGTAACTTGCGACAAGTAGAACAATGAATGGAACAGGTAGACGGTTGAAATCAATGTATATATTGCTTCTATATAGTCTAAGAAACATATATGCAAAGCATCCAAACAGTACCATTCATCAATTTTTTGTTCTTCAAGTTTAAGTGAACAACGAGCCCCATTGTTAATCCTTTAAAGGAAATTATTTGTAAATTTCGACAAGTAGAACAATGAATGGAACAGGTAGACGGTTGAAATCTTTGTATATATTGCTTCTATATAGTCTAAGAAACATATATGCAAAGCATCCAAACAGTACCATTCGCCAATTTTTTGTTCTTTAGGTTTAAGTGAACAACGAGCCCCATTGTTAATCCTTTAACGGAAATTATTTGTAAATTTCGACAAGTAGAACAATGATTGGAACACGTAGACGGTTGAAATCTTTGTATATATTGCTTCCATATAGTCTAAGAAACATATATGCAAAGCATCCAAATAGTACCATTCGTCAATTTTTTGTCCTTCAAGTTTAAGTGAACAATGAGCCCCATTGTTAATCCTTTAACGGAAATTATTTGTAAATTTCGACAAGAAGAACAATGATTGGAACACGTAGACGGTTGAAATCTTTGTATACATTGCTTCCATATAGTCTAAGAAACATGAACGCAAAGCATCCAAACAGTACAATTCGCCAATTTTTTGTTCTTCAAGTTTAAGTGAACAATGAGCCCCATTGTTAATCCTTTATCGGAAATTATTTGTAACTTTCGACAAGTAGAACATTGAATGGAACAGGTAGACGGTTGAAATCTTTGTATATATTGCTTTTATATAGTATAAGAAACATATATGCAAATCATCCAAACAGTACAATTCGCCAATTTTTTGTTCTTCAAGTTTAAGTGAACTACGAGCCCCATTTTTAATACTTTAACGGAAATTATTTGTAACTTGCGACAAGTAGAACAATGAATGGAACAGGTAGACGGTTGAAATCAATGTATATATTGCTTCTATATAGTCTAAGAAACATATATGCAAAGCATCAAAACAGTACCATTCGCCAATTTTTTGTTCTTCAAGTTTATGTGAACAACGAGCCCCATTGTTAGTCCTTTAAAGGAAATTATTTGTAAATTTCGACAAGTAGAACAATGATTGGAACACGTTGACGGTTGAAATCTTTGTATATATTGCTTCCATATAGTCTAAGAAACATGTACCCAAAGCATCCAAACAGTACCATTCTCCAATTTTTTGTTCTTCAAGTTTAAGTGAACAATGAGCCCCAATGGTTAATCCGTTATCGGAAATGATTTGTAACTTTCGACAAGTAGAACAATGACTGGAACAGGTAGACGGTTGAAATCTTTGTATATATTGCTTCTATATAGTCTAAGAAACATATATGCAAAGCATCCAAACAGTACCATTCGCCAATTTTTTGTTCTTCAAGTTTAAGTGAACTACGAGCCCCATTGTTTATCCTTTAAGGGAAATTATTTGTAAATTTCGACAAGTAGAACAATGAATGGAACAGGTAGACTGTAAGAAATCATTGTATATATTGCTTCTATATAGTCTAAGAAACATATATGCAAAGCATCCAAATAGTACCATTCGTCAATTTTTTGTCCTTCAAGTTTAAGTGAACAATGAGCCCCATTGTTAATCCTTTAACGGAAATTATTTGTAAATTTCGACAAGAAGAACAATGATTGGAACACGTAGACGGTTGAAATCTTTGTATACATTGCTTCCATATAGTCTAAGAAACATGAACGCAAAGCATCCAAACAGTACCATTCGCCAATTTTTTGTTCTTCAAGTTTATGTGAACAACGAGCCCCATTGTTAATCCTTTAACGGAAATTAATTGTAACTTTCTACAAGTAGAACAATGATTGGAACACACAGACGGTTGAAATCTTTGTATATATTGCTTCCATATAGTCTAAGAAACATATATGCAAAGCATCCAAACAGTACCATTCGCCAATTTTTTGTTCTTCAAGTTTAAGTGAACAATGAGCCCCATTGTTAATCCTTTATCGGAAATTATTTGTAACTTTCGACAAGTAGAACATTGAATGGAACAGGTAGACGGTTGAAATCTTTGTATATATTGCTTTTATATAGTATAAGAAACATATATGCAAATCATCCAAACAGTACAATTCGCCAATTTTTTGTTCTTCAAGTTTAAGTGAACTACGAGCCCCATTTTTAATACTTTAACGGAAATTATTTGTAACTTGCGACAAGTAGAACAATGAATGGAACAGGTAGACGGTTGAAATCAATGTATATATTGCTTCTATATAGTCTAAGAAACATATATGCAAAGCATCAAAACAGTACCATTCGCCAATTTTTTGTTCTACAAGTTTATGTGAACAACGAGCCCCATTGTTAGTCCTTTAAAGGAAATTATTTGTAAATTTCGACAAGTAGAACAATGATTGGAACACGTTGACGGTTGAAATCTTTGTATATATTGCTTCCATATAGTCTAAGAAACATGTACCCAAAGCATCCAAACAGTACCATTCTCCAATTTTTTGTTCTTCAAGTTTAAGTGAACAATGAGCCCCAATGGTTAATCCGTTATCGGAAATGATTTGTAACTTTCGACAAGTAGAACAATGACTGGAACAGGTAGACGGTTGAAATCTTTGTATATATTGCTTCTATATAGTCTAAGAAACATATATGCAAATCATCCAAACAGTACCATTCGCCAATTTTTTGTTCTTCAAGTTTAAGTGAACAATGAGCCCCATTGTTAATCCTTTATAGGAAATTATTTGTAACTTTCGACAAGTAGAACAATGAATGGAACTGGTAGACGGTTGAAATCTATTTATATATTGCTTCTATATAGTCTAAGAAACATATAGGCAAAGCATCCAAACAGTACCAGTCGCCAATTTTTTGTTCTTCAATTTTAAGTGAACAACGAGGCCCATTGATAATCATGAAACGGAAATTATTTGTAACTTTCGACAAGAAGAACAATAAATGGAACAGGTAGACGGTTGAAATCTTTGTATATATTGCTTCTATATAATCTAAGAAACATATATGCAAAGCATCCAAACAGTACAATTCGCCAATTATTTCATCTTCATGTTTAAGTGAACTACGAGCCCCATTGTTAATACTTTAACGGAAATTATTTGTAACTTGCGACAAGTAGAACAATGAATGGAACAGGTAGACTGTTGAAATCATTGTATATGTTGCTTCTATATAGTCCAAGAAACATATATGCAAAGCGTTCAAACAGTACAATTCGCCAATTTTTTGTTCTTCAAGTTTAAGTGAACTACGAGCCCCATTTTTAATACTTTAACGGAAATTATTTGTAACTTGCGACAAGTAGAACAATGAATGGAACAGGTAGACGGTTGAAATCAATGTATATATTGCTTCTATATAGTCTAAGAAACATATATGCAAAGCATCAAAACAGTACCATTCGCCAATTTTTTGTTCTACAAGTTTATGTGAACAACGAGCCCCATTGTTAGTCCTTTAAAGGAAATTATTTGTAAATTTCGACAAGTAGAACAATGATTGGAACACGTTGACGGTTGAAATCTTTGTATATATTGCTTCCATATAGTCTAAGAAACATGTACCCAAAGCATCCAAACAGTACCATTCTCCAATTTTTTGTTCTTCAAGTTTAAGTGAACAATGAGCCCCAATGGTTAATCCGTTATCGGAAATGATTTGTAACTTTCGACAAGTAGAACAATGACTGGAACAGGTAGACGGTTGAAATCTTTGTATATATTGCTTCTATATAGTCTAAGAAACATATATGCAAATCATCCAAACAGTACCATTCGCCAATTTTTTGTTCTTCAAGTTTAAGTGAACAATGAGCCCCATTGTTAATCCTTTATAGGAAATTATTTGTAACTTTCGACAAGTAGAACAATGAATGGAACTGGTAGACGGTTGAAATCTATTTATATATTGCTTCTATATAGTCTAAGAAACATATAGGCAAAGCATCCAAACAGTACCAGTCGCCAATTTTTTGTTCTTCAATTTTAAGTGAACAACGAGGCCCATTGATAATCATGAAACGGAAATTATTTGTAACTTTCGACAAGAAGAACAATAAATGGAACAGGTAGACGGTTGAAATCTTTGTATATATTGCTTCTATATAGTCTAAGAAACATATATGCAAAGCATCCAAACAGTACAATTCGACAATTCTTTGTCCTTCATGTTTAAGTGAACAATGAGCCCCATTGTTAATCCTTTATCGGAAATTATTTGTAAATTTCGACAAGTAGAACAATGAATGGAACAGGTAGACGGTTGAAATCTTTGTATATATTGCTTCTATATAGTCTAAGAAACATATATGCAAAGCATCCAAACAGTACAATTCGACAATTTTTTGTTCTTCAAGTTTAGTGAACAATGAGCCCCAATGGTTAATCCTTTATCGGAAATTATTTGTAATTTTCGACAAGTAGAACAATGAATGGAACAGGTAGACGGTTGATATCTTTGTATATATTGCTTCTATATAATCTAAGAAACATATATGCAAAGCATCCAAACAGTACAATTCGCCAATTATTTCATCTTCATGTTTAAGTGAACTACGAGCCCCATTGTTAATACTTTAACGGAAATTATTTGTAACTTGCGACAAGTAGAACAATGAATGGAACAGGTAGACTGTTGAAATCATTGTATATGTTGCTTCTATATAGTCCAAGAAACATATATGCAAAGCGTTCAAACAGTACAATTCGCCAATTTTTTGTTCTTCAAGTTTAAGTGAACAATGAGCCCCATTGTTAATCTTTTATCGGAAATTATTTGTAACTTTCGACAAGTAGAACATTGAATGGAACAGGTAGACGGTTGAAATCTTTGTATATATTGCTTCTATATAGTATAAGAAACATATATGCAAAGCATCCAAACAGTACCATTCGCCAATTTTTTGTTCTTCAAGTGTAAGTGAACTACGAGCCCCATTGATAATCATGAAACGGAAATTATTTGGAACTTTCTACAAGTAGAACAATGAATAGAACAGGTAGACGGGTGAAATATTTCTATATATTGCTTCTATATAGTCTAAGAAACATATATGCAAAGCATCCAAACAGTACAATTCGCCAATTTTTTGTTCTTCAAGTTTAAGTGAACAACGAGCCCCATTGATAATCATGAAAGGGAAACTATTTGTAACTTTCTACAAGTAGAACAATGAATGGAAGAGGTAGACGGATGAAATCTTTGTATATATTGCTTCTATATTGTCTAAGAAACATATATGCAAAGCATCCAAACAGTACCATTCGCGAATTTTTTGTTATTCAAGTTTAAGTGAACAATGAGACCCATTGTTAATCCTTTATCGGAAATTATTTGTAACTTTCGACAAGTAGAACATTGAATGGAACAGGTAGACTGTTGAAATTTTTGTATATATTGCTTCTATATAGTATAAGAAACATATATGCAAATCATCCAAACAGTACCATTCGCCAATTTTTTGTTCATCAAGTTTAAGTGAACAATGAGCCCCATTGTTAATCCTTTATAGGAAATTATTTGTAACTTTCGACAAGTAGAACAATGAATGGAACTGGTAGACGGTTGAAATCTATTTATATATTGCTTCTATATAGTCTAAGAAACATATATGCAAAGAATCCAAACAGTACCAGTCGCCAATTTTTTGTTCTTCAATTTTAAGTGAACAACGAGGCCCATTGATAATCATGAAGCGGAAATTATTAGTAACTTTCGACAAGAAGAACAATGAATGGAACAGGTAGACGGTTGAAATCTTTGTATATATTGCTTCTATATAATCTAAGAAACATATATGCAAAGCATCCAAACAGTACAATTCGCCAATTATTTCATCTTCATGTTTAAGTGAACTACGAGCCCCATTGTTAATACTTTAACGGAAATTATTTGTAACTTGCGACAAGTAGAACAATGAGTGGAACAGGTAGACGGTTGAAATCAATGTATATATTGCTTCTATATAGTCTAAGAAACATATATGCAAAGCATCCAAACAGTACCATTCGCCAATTTTTTGTTCTTCAAGTTTAAGTGAACAATGAGCCCCAATGGTTAATCCTTTATCGGAAATTATTTGTAATTTTCGACAAGTAGAACAATGAATGGAACAGGTAGACGGTTGAAATCATTGTATATATTGCTTCTATATAGTCTAAGAAACATATATGCAAAGCATCCAAACAGTACAATTCGCCAATTTTTTGTTCTTCAAGTTTAAGTGAACTACGAGCCCCATTGTTAATACTTTAACGAAAATTATTTGTAACTTGCGACAAGTAGAACAATGAATGGAACAGGTAGACGGTTGAAATCAATGTATATATTGCTTCTATATAGTCTAAGAAACATATATGCAAAGCATCCAAACAGTACCATTCATCAATTTTTTGTTCTTCAAGTTTAAGTGAACAACGAGCCCCATTGTTAATCCTTTAAAGGAAATTATTTGTAAATTTCGACAAGTAGAACAATGAATGGAACAGGTAGACGGTTGAAATCTTTGTATATATTGCTTCTATATAGTCTAAGAAACATATATGCAAAGCATCCAAACAGTACCATTCGCCAATTTTTTGTTCTTTAGGTTTAAGTGAACAACGAGCCCCATTGTTAATCCTTTAACGGAAATTATTTGTAAATTTCGACAAGTAGAACAATGATTGGAACACGTAGACGGTTGAAATCTTTGTATATATTGCTTCCATATAGTCTAAGAAACATATATGCAAAGCATCCAAATAGTACCATTCGTCAATTTTTTGTCCTTCAAGTTTAAGTGAACAATGAGCCCCATTGTTAATCCTTTAACGGAAATTATTTGTAAATTTCGACAAGAAGAACAATGATTGGAACACGTAGACGGTTGAAATCTTTGTATACATTGCTTCCATATAGTCTAAGAAACATGAACGCAAAGCATCCAAACAGTACAATTCGCCAATTTTTTGTTCTTCAAGTTTAAGTGAACAATGAGCCCCATTGTTAATCCTTTATCGGAAATTATTTGTAACTTTCGACAAGTAGAACATTGAATGGAACAGGTAGACGGTTGAAATCTTTGTATATATTGCTTTTATATAGTATAAGAAACATATATGCAAATCATCCAAACAGTACAATTCGCCAATTTTTTGTTCTTCAAGTTTAAGTGAACTACGAGCCCCATTTTTAATACTTTAACGGAAATTATTTGTAACTTGCGACAAGTAGAACAATGAATGGAACAGGTAGACGGTTGAAATCAATGTATATATTGCTTCTATATAGTCTAAGAAACATATATGCAAAGCATCAAAACAGTACCATTCGCCAATTTTTTGTTCTTCAAGTTTATGTGAACAACGAGCCCCATTGTTAGTCCTTTAAAGGAAATTATTTGTAAATTTCGACAAGTAGAACAATGATTGGAACACGTTGACGGTTGAAATCTTTGTATATATTGCTTCCATATAGTCTAAGAAACATGTACCCAAAGCATCCAAACAGTACCATTCTCCAATTTTTTGTTCTTCAAGTTTAAGTGAACAATGAGCCCCAATGGTTAATCCGTTATCGGAAATGATTTGTAACTTTCGACAAGTAGAACAATGACTGGAACAGGTAGACGGTTGAAATCTTTGTATATATTGCTTCTATATAGTCTAAGAAACATATATGCAAAGCATCCAAACAGTACCATTCGCCAATTTTTTGTTCTTCAAGTTTAAGTGAACTACGAGCCCCATTGTTTATCCTTTAAGGGAAATTATTTGTAAATTTCGACAAGTAGAACAATGAATGGAACAGGTAGACTGTAAGAAATCATTGTATATATTGCTTCTATATAGTCTAAGAAACATATATGCAAAGCATCCAAACAGTACAATTCGCCAATTTTTTGTTCTTCAAGTTTAGTGAACAATGAGCCCCAATGGTTAATCCTTTATCGGAAATTATTTGTAACTTTCGACAAGTAGAACAATGAATGGAACAGGTAGACGGTAGAAATCATTGTATATATTGCTTCTATATAGTCTAAGAAACATATATGCAAAGCATCCAAACAGTACAATTCGACAATCTTTGTTCTTCAAGTTTAGTGAACAATGAGCCCCAATGGTTAATCCTTTATCGGAAATTATTTGTAATTTTCGACAAGTAGAACAATGAATGGAACAGGTAGACGGTTGAAATCTTTGTATATATTGCTTCTATATAATCTAAGAAACATATATGCAAAGCATCCAAACAGTACAATTCGCCAACTATTCCATCTTCAAGTTTAAGTGAACTACGAGACCCATTGTTAATACTTTAACGGAAATTATTTGTAGCTTGCGACAAGTAGAACAATGAGTGGAACAGGTAGACGGTTGAAATCAATGTATATATTGCTTCTATATAGTCTAAGAAACATATATGCAAATCATCCAAACAGTACCATTCGCCAATTTTTTGTTCTTCAAGTTTAAGTGAACAATGAGCCCCATTGTTAATCCTTTATAGGAAATTATTTGTAACTTTCGACAAGTAGAACAATGAATGGAACTGGTAGACGGTTGAAATCTATTTATATATTGCTTCTATATAGTCTAAGAAACATATATGCAAAGCATCCAAACAGTACCAGTCGCCAATTTTTTGTTCTTCAATTTTAAGTGAACAACGAGGCCCATTGATAATCATGAAACGGAAATTATTTGTAACTTTCGACAAGAAGAACAATAAATGGAACAGGTAGACGGTTGAAATCTTTGTATATATTGCTTCTATATAATCTAAGAAACATATATGCAAAGCATCCAAACAGTACAATTCGCCAATTATTTCATCTTCATGTTTAAGTGAACTACGAGCCCCATTGTTAATACTTTAACGGAAATTATTTGTAACTTGCGACAAGTAGAACAATGAATGGAACAGGTAGACTGTTGAAATCATTGTATATGTTGCTTCTATATAGTCCAAGAAACATATATGCAAAGCGTTCAAACAGTACAATTCGCCAATTTTTTGTTCTTCAAGTTTAAGTGAACAATGAGCCCCATTGTTAATCCTTTAACGGAAATTATTTGTAACTTTCGACAAGTAGAACAATGAATGGAACAGGTAGACGGTTGAAATCTTTGTATACATTGCTTCTATATGGTCTAAGAAACATATATGCAAAGCATCCAAACAGTACCATTCGCCAATTTTTTGTTATTCAAGTTTAAGTGAAATACGAGCCCCATTGTTAATCCTTTATCGGAAATTATTTGTAATTTTCGACAAGTAGAACAATGAATCGAACAGTTAGACGGTTGAAATCTTTTTATATATTGCTTCTAAATAGTCTAAGAAACACGTATGAAAAGCATCCAATCAGTTCAATTCGCCAATTTTTTGTTCTTCAAATTTAAGTGAACTACGAGCCCCATTGTTAATCCTTTATCGGAAATTATTTGTAATTTTCGACAAGTAGAACAATGAATGGAACAGGTAGACGGTTGAAATCTTTGTATATATTGCTTCTATATAGTCTAAGAAACATATATGCAAAGCATCCAAACAGTACAATTCGCCAATTATTTCATCTTCATGTTTAAGTGAACAACGAGCCCCATTGTTAATAATTTAACGGAAATTATTTGTAACTTCCGACAAGTAGAACAATGAATGGAACAGGTAGACGGTTGAAATCTTTGTATATATTGCTGCCATATAGTCTAAGAAACATATATGCAAAGCATCCAAACAGTACCATTCGCCAATTTTTTGTTATTCAAGTTTAAGTGAAATACGAGCCCCATTGTTAATCCTTTAAAGGAAATTATTTGTAACTTTCTACAAGTAGAACAATGAATCGAACAGGTAGTCTGTTGAAATATTTGTATATATTGCTTCTATATAGTCTCGGAAACCTTTATGCAAAGCATCCAAACAGTAACATTCGCCAATTTTTTGTTCTTCAAGTTTAAGTGAACTACGAGCCCCATTGATAATCATGAAACGGAAATTATTTGGAACTTTCTACAAGTAGAACAATGAATAGAACAGGTAGACGGGTGAAATATTTCTATATATTGCTTCTATATAGTCTAAGAAACATATATGCAAAGCATCCAAACAGTACAATTCGCCAATTTTTTGTTCTTCAAGTTTAAGTGAACAACGAGCCCCATTGATAATCATGAAAGGGAAACTATTTGTAACTTTCTACAAGTAGAACAATGAATGGAACAGGTAGACGGTTGAAATCATTGTATATATTGCTTCTATATAGTCTAAGAAACATATATGCAAAGCATCCAAACAGTACAATTCGACAATTTTTTGTTCTTCAAGTTTAAGTGAACAATGAGCCCCAATGGTTAATCCGTTATCGGAAATGATTTGTAACTTTCGACAAGTAGAACAATGAATGGAACAGGTAGGCGGGTGAAATCTTTGTATATATTACTTCTATATAGTCTAAGAAACATATATGCAAGGCATCCAAACAGTACCAATCGCCAATTTTTAGTTCTTCAAGTTTAAGTGAACAACGAGCCCCATTGATAATCATGAAAGGGAAATTATTTGTAAATTGCTACAAGTAGAACAATGAATGGAACAGGTAGACGGTTGAAATCTTTGTATATATTGCTGCCATATAGTCTAAGAAACATATATGCAAAGCATCCAAACAGTACCATTCGCCAATTTTTCGTTCTTCAAGTTTAAGTGAACAATGAGCCCCATTGTTAATCATGAAAGGGAAATTATTTGTAACTTTCGACAAGTAGAACAATGAATGGAACAGGTAGGCGGTTGAAATCTTGCTATATATTGCTTCTATATAATCTAAGAAACATATATGCAAAGCATCCAAACAGTACCATTCGCCAATTTTTTGTTCTTCAAGTTTAAGTGAACATTGAGCCCCAATGTTTAATCCTTTATCGGAAATTATTTGTAACTTTCGACAAGTAGAACAATGAATGGAACAGGTAGACGGTTGAAATCTTTGTATATATTGCTTCTATATAGTCTAAGAAACATATATGCAAAGCATCCAAACAGTACAAACCGCCAATTTTTTGTTCTTCAAGTTTAAGTGAACAATGAGCCCCAATGTTTAATCCTTTATCGGAAATTATTTGTAACTTTGGACAAGTAGAACAATGAATGGAACAGGTAGACTGTTGAAATCTTTGTATATATTACTTCCATATAGTCTATGAAACATATATGCAAAGCATCCAAACGGTACAAGTCGCCAATTTTTAGTTCTTCAAGTTTAAGTGAACAACGAGCCCCATTGATAATCATGAAAGGGAAATTATTTGTAAATTGCTACAAGTAGAACAATGAATGGAACAGGTAGACGGTTGAAATCTTTGTATATATTGCTGCCATATAGTCTAAGAAACATATATGCAAAGCATCCAAACAGTACCATTCGCCAATTTTTCGTTCTTCAAGTTTAAGTGAACAATGAGCCCCATTGTTAATCATGAAAGGGAAATTATTTGTAACTTTCGACAAGTAGAACAATGAATGGAACAGGTAGGCGGTTGAAATCTTGCTATATATTGCTTCTATATAATCTAAGAAACATATATGCAAAGCATCCAAACAGTACCATTCGCCAATTTTTTGTTCTTCAAGTTTAAGTGAACAATGAGCCCCAATGTTTAATCCTTTATCGGAAATTATTTGTAACTTTCGACAAGTAGAACAATGAATGGAACAGGTAGACGGTTGAAATCTTTGTATATATTGCTTCTATATAGTCTAAGAAACATATATGCAAAGCATCCAAACAGTACAAACCGCCAATTTTTTGTTCTTCAAGTTTAAGTGAACAATGAGCCCCAATGTTTAATCCTTTATCGGAAATTATTTGTAACTTTGGACAAGTAGAACAATGAATGGAACAGGTAGACTGTTGAAATCTTTGTATATATTACTTCCATATAGTCTATGAAACATATATGCAAAGCATCCAAACGGTACAAGTCGCCAATTTTTTGTTCTTCAAGTTTAAGTGAACAACGAGCCCCATTGTTAATCCTTTAACGGAAATTATTTGTAACTTTCGACAAGTAGAACAATGAATGGAACAGGTAGACGGTTGAAATCTTTGTATACATTGCTTCTATATGGTCTAAGAAACATATATGCAAAGCATCCAAACAGTACAATTCGCCAACTATTCCATCTTCAAGTTTAAGTGAACTACGAGACCCATTGTTAATACTTTAACGGAAATTATTTGTAGCTTGCGACAAGTAGAACAATGAGTGGAACAGGTAGACGGTTGAAATCAATGAATATATTGCTTCTATATAGTCTAAGAAACATATATGCAAAGCATCCAAACAGTACAATTCGACAATTTTTTGTTCTTCAAGTTTAAGTGAACAATGAGCCCCAATGTTTAATCCTTTATCGGAAATTATTTGTAACTTTGGACAAGTAGAACAATGAATGGAACAGGTAGACTGTTGAAATCTTTGTATATATTGCTTCTATATAATCTAAGAAACATATATGCAAAGCATCCAAACAGTACCATTCGCCAATTTTTTGTTCTTCAAGTTTAAGTGAACAATGAGCCCCAATGTTTAATCCTTTATCGGAAATTATTTGTAACTTTCGACAAGTAGAACAATGAATGGAACAGGTAGACGGTTGAAATCTTTGTATATATTACTTCTATATAGTCTAAGAAACATATATGCAAAGCATCCAAATAGTACAATTCGCCAATTATTTCATCTTCATGTTTAAGTGAACAACGAGCCCCATTGTTAATAATTTAACGGAAATTATTTGTAACTTTCTACAAGTAGAACAATGAATCGAACAGGTAGTCTGTTGAAATATTTGTATATATTGCTTCTATATAGTCTCGGAAACCTTTATGCAAAGCATCCAAACAGTAACATTCGCCAATTTTTTGTTCTTCAAGTTTAAGTGAACTACGAGCCCCATTGATAATCATGAAACGGAAATTATTTGGAACTTTCTACAAGTAGAACAATGAATAGAACAGGTAGACGGGTGAAATATTTCTATATATTGCTTCTATATAGTCTAAGAAACATATATGCAAAGCATCCAAACAGTACAATTCGCCAATTTTTTGTTCTTCAAGTTTAAGTGAACAACGAGCCCCATTGATAATCATGAAAGGGAAACTATTTGTAACTTTCTACAAGTAGAACAATGAATGGAACAGGTAGACGGATGAAATCTTTGTACATATTGCTTCTATATTGTCTAAGAAACATATATGCAAAGCATCCAAACAGTACCATTCGCCAATTTTTTGTTATTCAAGTTTAAGTGAAATACGAGCCCCATTGTTAATCCTTTAAAGGAAATTATTTGTAACTTTCTACAAGTAGAACAATGAATCGAACAGTTAGACGGTTGAAATCTTTTTATATATTGCTTCTAAATAGTCTAAGAAACACATATGAAAAGCATCCAATCAGTTCAATTCGCCAATTTTTTGTTCTTCAAATTTAAGTGAACTACGAGCCCCATTGTTAATCCTTTATCGGAAATTATTTGTAATTTTCGACAAGTAGAACAATGAATGGAACAGGTAGACGGTTGAAATCTTTGTATATATTGCTTCTATATAATCTAAGAAACATATATGCAAAGCATCCAAACAGTACAATTCGCCAATTATTTCATCTTCATGTTTAAGTGA
Organism: Cerceris ruficornis; assembly: GCA_963989415.1. Taxonomy (NCBI): domain Eukaryota; kingdom Metazoa; phylum Arthropoda; class Insecta; order Hymenoptera; family Crabronidae; genus Cerceris; species Cerceris ruficornis. Next base: position 1,357,522 of record CAXDIW010000301.1, on the reverse strand, counting down.
ACAACGAGCCCCATTGTTAATAATTTAACGGAAATTATTTGTAACTTCCGACAAGTAGAACAATGAATGGAACAGGTAGACGGTTGAAATCAATGTATATATTGCTTCTATATAGTCTAAGAAACATATATGCAAAGCATCCAAACAGTACCATTCGCCAATTCTTTGTTCTTCAAGTTTAAGTGAACAATGAGCCCCATTGTTAATCCTTTATCGGAAATTATTTGTAAATTTCGACAAGTAGAACAATGAATGGAACAGGTAGACGGTTGAAATCTTTGTATATATTGCTTCTATATAGTCTAAGAAACATATATGCAAAGCATCCAAACAGTACAATTCGACAATTTTTTGTTCTTCAAGTTTAGTGAACAATGAGCCCCAATGGTTAATCCTTTATCGGAAATTATTTGTAATTTTCGACAAGTAGAACAATGAATGGAACAGGTAGACGGTTGATATCTTTGTATATATTGCTTCTATATAATCTAAGAAACATATATGCAAAGCATCCAAACAGTACAATTCGCCAATTATTTCATCTTCATGTTTAAGTGAACTACGAGCCCCATTGTTAATACTTTAACGGAAATTATTTGTAACTTGCGACAAGTAGAACAATGAGTGGAACAGTTAGACGGTTGAAATCTTTGTATACATTGCTTCTATATGGTCTAAGAAACATATATGCAAAGCATCCAAACAGTACCATTCGTCAATTTTTTGTTCTTCAAGTTTAAGTGAACTACGAGCCCCATTGATAATCATGAAACGGAAATTATTTGGAACTTTCTACAAGTAGAACAATGAATAGAACAGGTAGACGGGTGAAATATTTCTATATATTGCTTCTATATAGTCTAAGAAACATATATGCAAAGCATCCAAACAGTACAATTCGCCAATTTTTTGTTCTTCAAGTTTAAGTGAACAACGAGCCCCATTGATAATCATGAAAGGGAAACTATTTGTAACTTTCTACAAGTAGAACAATGAATGGAACAGGTAGACGGTTGAAATCATTGTATATATTGCTTCTATATAGTCTAAGAAACATATATGCAAAGCATCCAAACAGTACAATTCGACAATTCTTTGTCCTTCAAGTTTAAGTGAACAATGAGCCCCATTGTTAATCCTTTATCGGAAATTATTTGTAAATTTCGACAAGTAGAACAATGAATGGAACAGGTAGACGGTTGAAATCTTTGTATATATTGCTTCTATATAGTCTAAGAAACATATATGCAAAGCATCCAAACAGTACAATTCGACAATTTTTTGTTCTTCAAGTTTAGTGAACAATGAGCCCCAATGGTTAATCCTTTATCGGAAATTATTTGTAATTTTCGACAAGTAGAACAATGAATGGAACAGGTAGACGGTTGAAATCTTTGTATATATTGCTGCCATATAGTCTAAGAAACATATATGCAAAGCATCCAAACAGTACCATTCGCCAATTTTTCGTTCTTCAAGTTTAAGTGAACAATGAGCCCCATTGTTAATCATGAAAGGGAAATTATTTGTAACTTTCGACAAGTAGAACAATGAATGGAACAGGTAGGCGGTTGAAGTCTTGCTATATATTGCTTCTATATAATCTAAGAAACATATATGCAAAGCATCCAAACAGTACCATTCGCCAATTTTTTGTTCTTCAAGTTTAAGTGAACATTGAGCCCCAATGTTTAATCCTTTATCGGAAATTATTTGTAACTTTCGACAAGTAGAACAATGAATGGAACAGGTAGACGGTTGAAATCTTTGTATATATTGCTTCTATATAGTCTAAGAAACATATATGCAAAGCATCCAAACAGTACAAACCGCCAATTTTTTGTTCTTCAAGTTTAAGTGAACAATGAGCCCCAATGTTTAATCCTTTATCGGAAATTATTTGTAACTTTGGACAAGTAGAACAATGAATGGAACAGGTAGACTGTTGAAATCTTTGTATATATTACTTCCATATAGTCTATGAAACATATATGCAAAGCATCCAAACGGTACAAGTCGCCAATTTTTAGTTCTTCAAGTTTAAGTGAACAACGAGCCCCATTGATAATCATGAAAGGGAAATTATTTGTAAATTGCTACAAGTAGAACAATGAATGGAACAGGTAGACGGTTGAAATCTTTGTATATATTGCTGCCATATAGTCTAAGAAACATATATGCAAAGCATCCAAACAGTACCATTCGCCAATTTTTCGTTCTTCAAGTTTAAGTGAACAATGAGCCCCATTGTTAATCATGAAAGGGAAATTATTTGTAACTTTCGACAAGTAGAACAATGAATGGAACAGGTAGGCGGTTGAAATCTTGCTATATATTGCTTCTATATAATCTAAGAAACATATATGCAAAGCATCCAAACAGTACCATTCGCCAATTTTTTGTTCTTCAAGTTTAAGTGAACAATGAGCCCCAATGTTTAATCCTTTATCGGAAATTATTTGTAACTTTCGACAAGTAGAACAATGAATGGAACAGGTAGACGGTTGAAATCTTTGTATATATTGCTTCTATATAGTCTAAGAAACATATATGCAAAGCATCCAAACAGTACAAACCGCCAATTTTTTGTTCTTCAAGTTTAAGTGAACAATGAGCCCCAATGTTTAATCCTTTATCGGAAATTATTTGTAACTTTGGACAAGTAGAACAATGAATGGAACAGGTAGACTGTTGAAATCTTTGTATATATTACTTCCATATAGTCTATGAAACATATATGCAAAGCATCCAAACGGTACAAGTCGCCAATTTTTTGTTCTTCAAGTTTAAGTGAACAACGAGCCCCATTGTTAATCCTTTAACGGAAATTATTTGTAACTTTCGACAAGTAGAACAATGAATGGAACAGGTAGACGGTTGAAATCTTTGTATACATTGCTTCTATATGGTCTAAGAAACATATATGCAAAGCATCCAAACAGTACAATTCGCCAACTATTCCATCTTCAAGTTTAAGTGAACTACGAGACCCATTGTTAATACTTTAACGGAAATTATTTGTAGCTTGCGACAAGTAGAACAATGAGTGGAACAGGTAGACGGTTGAAATCAATGAATATATTGCTTCTATATAGTCTAAGAAACATATATGCAAAGCATCCAAACAGTACAATTCGACAATTTTTTGTTCTTCAAGTTTAAGTGAACAATGAGCCCCAATGTTTAATCCTTTATCGGAAATTATTTGTAACTTTGGACAAGTAGAACAATGAATGGAACAGGTAGACTGTTGAAATCTTTGTATATATTACTTCCATATAGTCTATGAAACATATATGCAAAGCATCCAAACGGTACAAGTCGCCAATTTTTTGTTCTTCAAGTTTATGTGAACAACGAGCCCCATTGTTAATCCTTTAACGGAAATTATTTGTAACTTTCGACAAGTAGAACAATGAATGGAACAGGTAGACGGTTGAAATCTTTGTATACATTGCTTCTATATGGTCTAAGAAACATATATGCAAAGCATCCAAACAGTACCATTCGCCAATTTTTTGTTCTTCAAGTTTAAGTGAACAACGAGCCCCATTGTTAATCATGAAAGGGAAATTATTTGTAACTTTCGACAAGTAGAACAATGAATGGAACAGGTTGGCGGTTGAAATCTTGCTATATATTGCTTCTATATAATCTAAGAAACATATATGCAAAGCATCCAAACAGTACCATTCGCCAATTTTTTGTTCTTCAAGTTTAAGTGAACAATGAGCCCCAATGTTTAATCCTTTATCGGAAATTATTTGTAACTTTCGACAAGTAGAACAATGAATGGAACAGGTAGACGGTTGAAATCTTTGTATATATTACTTCTATATAGTCTAAGAAACATATATGCAAAGCATCCAAACAGTACAATTCGCCAATTATTTCATCTTCATGTTTAAGTGAACAACGAGCCCCATTGTTAATAATTTAACGGAAATTATTTGTAACTTTCTACAAGTAGAACAATGAATCGAACAGGTAGTCTGTTGAAATATTTGTATATATTGCTTCTATATAGTCTCGGAAACCTTTATGCAAAGCATCCAAACAGTAACATTCGCCAATTTTTTGTTCTTCAAGTTTAAGTGAACTACGAGCCCCATTGATAATCATGAAACGGAAATTATTTGGAACTTTCTACAAGTAGAACAATGAATAGAACAGGTAGACGGGTGAAATATTTCTATATATTGCTTCTATATAGTCTAAGAAACATATATGCAAAGCATCCAAACAGTACAATTCGCCAATTTTTTGTTCTTCAAGTTTAAGTGAACAACGAGCCCCATTGATAATCATGAAAGGGAAACTATTTGTAACTTTCTACAAGTAGAACAATGAATGGAACAGGTAGACGGATGAAATCTTTGTACATATTGCTTCTATATTGTCTAAGAAACATATATGCAAAGCATCCAAACAGTACCATTCGCCAATTTTTTGTTATTCAAGTTTAAGTGAAATACGAGCCCCATTGTTAATCCTTTAAAGGAAATTATTTGTAACTTTCTACAAGTAGAACAATGAATCGAACAGTTAGACGGTTGAAATCTTTTTATATATTGCTTCTAAATAGTCTAAGAAACACATATGAAAAGCATCCAATCAGTTCAATTCGCCAATTTTTTGTTCTTCAAATTTAAGTGAACTACGAGCCCCATTGTTAATCCTTTATCGGAAATTATTTGTAATTTTCGACAAGTAGAACAATGAATGGAACAGGTAGACGGTTGAAATCTTTGTATATATTGCTTCTATATAATCTAAGAAACATATATGCAAAGCATCCAAACAGTACAATTCGCCAATTATTTCATCTTCATGTTTAAGTGAACAACGAGCCCCATTGTTAATAATTTAACGGAAATTATTTGTAACTTCCGACAAGTAGAACAATGAATGGAACAGGTAGACGGTTGAAATCAATGTATATATTGCTTCTATATAGTCTAAGAAACATATATGCAAAGCATCCAAACAGTACAATTCGCCAATTCTTTGTTCTTCAAGTTTAAGTGAACAATGAGCCCCATTGTTAATCCTTTATCGGAAATTATTTGTAAATTTCGACAAGTAGAACAATGAATGGAACAGGTAGACGGTTGAAATCTTTGTATATATTGCTTCTATATAGTCTAAGAAACATATATGCAAAGCATCCAAACAGTACAATTCGACAATTTTTTGTTCTTCAAGTTTAGTGAACAATGAGCCCCAATGGTTAATCCTTTATCGGAAATTATTTGTAATTTTCGACAAGTAGAACAATGAATGGAACAGGTAGACGGTTGATATCTTTGTATATATTGCTTCTATATAATCTAAGAAACATATATGCAAAGCATCCAAACAGTACAATTCGCCAATTATTTCATCTTCATGTTTAAGTGAACTACGAGCCCCATTGTTAATACTTTAACGGAAATTATTTGTAACTTGCGACAAGTAGAACAATGAGTGGAACAGTTAGACGGTTGAAATCTTTGTATACATTGCTTCTATATGGTCTAAGAAACATATATGCAAAGCATCCAAACAGTACCATTCGTCAATTTTTTGTTCTTCAAGTTTAAGTGAACTACGAGCCCCATTGATAATCATGAAACGGAAATTATTTGGAACTTTCTACAAGTAGAACAATGAATAGAACAGGTAGACGGGTGAAATATTTCTATATATTGCTTCTATATAGTCTAAGAAACATATATGCAAAGCATCCAAACAGTACAATTCGCCAATTTTTTGTTCTTCAAGTTTAAGTGAACAACGAGCCCCATTGATAATCATGAAAGGGAAACTATTTGTAACTTTCTACAAGTAGAACAATGAATGGAACAGGTAGACGGTTGAAATCATTGTATATATTGCTTCTATATAGTCTAAGAAACATATATGCAAAGCATCCAAACAGTACAATTCGACAATTCTTTGTCCTTCATGTTTAAGTGAACAATGAGCCCCATTGTTAATCCTTTATCGGAAATTATTTGTAAATTTCGACAAGTAGAACAATGAATGGAACAGGTAGACGGTTGAAATCTTTGTATATATTGCTTCTATATAGTCTAAGAAACATATATGCAAAGCATCCAAACAGTACAATTCGACAATTTTTTGTTCTTCAAGTTTAGTGAACAATGAGCCCCAATGGTTAATCCTTTATCGGAAATTATTTGTAATTTTCGACAAGTAGAACAATGAATGGAACAGGTAGACGGTTGATATCTTTGTATATATTGCTTCTATATAATCTAAGAAACATATATGCAAAGCATCCAAACAGTACAATTCGCCAATTATTTCATCTTCATGTTTAAGTGAACTACGAGCCCCATTGTTAATACTTTAACGGAAATTATTTGTAACTTGCGACAAGTAGAACAATGAGTGGAACAGTTAGACGGTTGAAATCTTTGTATACATTGCTTCTATATGGTCTAAGAAACATATATGCAAAGCATCCAAACAGTACCATTCGTCAATTTTTTGTTCTTCAAGTTTAAGTGAACTACGAGCCCCATTGTTAATCATGAAAGGGAAATTATTTGTAACTTTCGACAAGTAGAACAATGAATGGAACAGGTAGGCGGTTGAAATCTTGCTATATATTGCTTCTATATAATCTAAGAAACATATATGCAAAGCATCCAAACAGTACCATTCGCCAATTTTTTGTTCTTCAAGTTTAAGTGAACAATGAGCCCCAATGTTTAATCCTTTATCGGAAATTATTTGTAACTTTCGACAAGTAGAACAATGAATGGAACAGGTAGACGGTTGAAATCTTTGTATATATTGCTTCTATATAGTCTAAGAAACATATATGCAAAGCATCCAAACAGTACAAACCGCCAATTTTTTGTTCTTCAAGTTTAAGTGAACAATGAGCCCCAATGTTTAATCCTTTATCGGAAATTATTTGTAACTTTGGACAAGTAGAACAATGAATGGAACAGGTAGACTGTTGAAATCTTTGTATATATTACTTCCATATAGTCTATGAAACATATATGCAAAGCATCCAAACGGTACAAGTCGCCAATTTTTTGTTCTTCAAGTTTAAGTGAACAACGAGCCCCATTGATAATCATGAAAGGGAAATTATTTGTAAATTTCGACAAGTAGAACAATGAATGGAACAGGTAGACGGTTGAAATCTTTGTATATATTGCTGCCATATAGTCTAAGAAACATATATGCAAAGCATCCAAACAGTACCATTCGCCAATTTTTTGTTATTCAAGTTTAAGTGAAATACGAGCCCCATTGTTAATCCTTTAAAGGAAATTATTTGTAACTTTCTACAAGTAGAACAACGAATCGAACAGGTAGTCTGTTGAAATATTTGTATATATTGCTTCTATATAGTCTCGGAAACCTATATGCAAAGCATCCAAACAGTAACATTCGCCAATTTTTTGTTCTTCAACTTTAAGTGAACTACGAGCCCCATTGATAATCATGAAACGGAAATTATTTGGAACTTTCTACAAGTAGAACAATGAATAGAACAGGTAGACGGGTGAAATATTTCTATATATTGCTTCTATATAGTCTAAGAAACATATATGCAAAGCATCCAAACAGTACCATTCGCCAATTTTTTGTTCTTCAAGTTTAAGTGAACTACGAGCCCCATTGTTAATCATGAAAGGGAAATTATTTGTAACTTTCGACAAGTAGAACAATGAATGGAACAGGTAGGCGGTTGAAATCTTGCTATATATTGCTTCTATATAATCTAAGAAACATATATGCAAAGCATCCAAACAGTACCATTCGCCAATTTTTTGTTCTTGAAGTTTAAGTGAACAATGAGCCCCAATGTTTAATCCTTTATCGGAAATTATTTGTAACTTTCGACAAGTAGAACAATGAATGGAACAGGTAGACGGTTGAAATCTTTGTATATATTGCTTCTATATAGTCTAAGAAACATATATGCAAAGCATCCAAACAGTACAAACCGCCAATTTTTTGTTCTTCAAGTTTAAGTGAACAATGAGCCCCAATGTTTAATCCTTTATCGGAAATTATTTGTAACTTTGGACAAGTAGAACAATGAATGGAACAGGTAGACTGTTGAAATCTTTGTATATATTACTTCCATATAGTCTATGAAACATATATGCAAAGCATCCAAACGGTACAAGTCGCCAATTTTTTGTTCTTCAAGTTTAAGTGAACAACGAGCCCCATTGATAATCATGAAAGGGAAATTATTTGTAAATTTCGACAAGTAGAACAATGAATGGAACAGGTAGACGGTTGAAATCTTTGTATATATTGCTGCCATATAGTCTAAGAAACATATATGCAAAGCATCCAAACAGTACCATTCGCCAATTTTTTGTTATTCAAGTTTAAGTGAAATACGAGCCCCATTGTTAATCCTTTAAAGGAAATTATTTGTAACTTTCTACAAGTAGAACAACGAATCGAACAGGTAGTCTGTTGAAATATTTGTATATATTGCTTCTATATAGTCTCGGAAACCTATATGCAAAGCATCCAAACAGTAACATTCGCCAATTTTTTGTTCTTCAACTTTAAGTGAACTACGAGCCCCATTGATAATCATGAAACGGAAATTATTTGGAACTTTCTACAAGTAGAACAATGAATAGAACAGGTAGACGGGTGAAATATTTCTATATATTGCTTCTATATAGTCTAAGAAACATATATGCAAAGCATCCAATCAGTTCAATTCGCCAATTTTTTGTTCTTCAAATTTAAGTGAACTACGAGCCCCATTGTTAATCCTTTATCGGAAATTATTTGTAATTTTCGACAAGTAGAACAATGAATCGAACAGTTAGACGGTTGAAATCTTTTTATATATTGCTTCTAAATAGTCTAAGAAACACGTATGAAAAGCATCCAATCAGTTCAATTCGCCAATTTTTTGTTCTTCAAATTTAAGTGAACTACGAGCCCCATTGTTAATCCTTTATCGGAAATTATTTGTAATTTTCGACAAGTAGAACAATGAATGGAACAGGTAGACGGTTGAAATCTTTGTATATATTACTTCTATATAGTCTAAGAAACATATATGCAAAGCATCCAAACAGTACAATTCGCCAATTATTTCATCTTCATGTTTAAGTGAACAACGAGCCCCATTGTTAATAATTTAACGGAAATTATTTGTAACTTCCGACAAGTAGAACAATGAATGGAACAGGTAGACGGTTGAAATCTTTGTATATATTGCTGCCATATAGTCTAAGAAACATATATGCAAAGCATCCAAACAGTACCATTCGCCAATTTTTTGTTATTCAAGTTTAAGTGAAATACGAGCCCCATTGTTAATCCTTTAAAGGAAATTATTTGTAACTTGCGACAAGTAGAACAATGAGTGGAACAGTTAGACGGTTGAAATTAATTTATATATTGCTTCTATATAGTCTAAGAAACATATATGCAAAGCATCCAAACAGTACCATTCGCCAATTTTTTGTTCTTCAAGTTTAGTGAACAATGAGCCCCAATGGTTAATCCTTTATCGGAAATTATGTGTAATTTTCGACAAGTAGAACAATGAATGGAACAGGTAGACGGTTGATATCTTTGTATATATTGCTTCTATATAATCTAAGAAACATATATGCAAAGCATCCAAACAGTACAATTCGCCAATTATTTCATCTTCATGTTTAAGTGAACTACGAGCCCCATTGTTAATACTTTAACGGAAATTATTTGTAACTTGCGACAAGTAGAACAATGAGTGGAACAGTTAGACGGTTGAAATTAATTTATATATTGCTTCTATATAGTCTAAGAAACATATATGCAAAGCATCCAAACAGTACCATTCGCCAATTTTTTGTTCTTCAAGTTTAAGTGAACAATGAGCCCCATTGTTAATCCTTTATAGGAAATTATTTGTAACTTTCGACAAGTAGAACAATGAATGGAACAGGTAGACGGTTGAAATCTTTGTATATATTGCTTCTATATAATCTAAGAAACATATATGCAAAGCATCCAAACAGTACAATTCGCCAATTATTTCATCTTCAAGTTTAAGTGAACTACGAGACCCATTGTTAATACTTTAACGCAAATTATTTGTAACTTGCGACAAGTAGAACAATGAGTGGAACAGGTAGACGGTTGAAATCAATGTGTATATTGCTTCTATATAGTCTAAGAAACATATATGCAAAGCATCCAAACAGTACAATTCGACAATTATTTGTTCTTCAAGTTTAAGTGAACTACGAGCCCCATCGTTAATCCTTTAAAGGAAATTATTTGTAAATTTCGACAAGTAGAACAATGAATGGAACTGGTAGACGGTTGAAATCTTTTTATATATTGCTTCTATATAGTCTAAGAAACATATATGCAAAGCATCCAAACAGTACCAGTCGCCAATTTTTTGTTCTTCAAGTTTAAGTGAACAACGAGCCCCATTGTTAATCCTTTAAAGGAAATTATTTGTAAATTTCGGCAAGAAGAACAATGAATAGAACAGGTAGACGGTTGAAATCTTTGTATATGTTGCTTCTATATAGTCTAAGAAACCTATATGCAAAGCATCTAAACAGTAACATTCGCCAATTTTTTGATCTTCAAGTTTAAGTGAACAGCGAGCCCCATTGATAATCATGAAATGGAAATTATTTGTAACTTTCTACAAGTAGAACATTGAATGGAACAGGTAGACGCTTGAAATCTTTCTATATATTGCTTCTATATAGTATAAGAAACATAAATGCAAAGCATCCAAACAGTACAATTCGCCAATTTTTTGTTCTTCAAGTTTAAGTGAACAATGAGCCCCAATGGTTAATCCGTTATCGGAAATGATTTGTAACTTTCGACAAGTAGAACAATGAATGGAACAGGCAGGCGGGTGAAATCTTTGTATATATTACTGCTATATAGTCTAAGAAACATATATGCAAAGCATCCAAACAGTACCAATCGCCAATTTTTTGTTCTTCAAGTTTAAGTGAACAACGAGCACCATTGATAATCATGAAAGGGAAATTATTTGTAAATTTCGACAAGTAGAACAATGAATGGAACAGGTAGACGGTTGAAATCATTGTATATATTGCTTCTACATAGTCTAAGAAACATATATGCAAAGCATCCAAACAGTACAATTCGACAATTTTTTGTTCTTCAAGTTTAAGTGAACAATGAGCCCCAATGGTTAATCCGTTATCGGAAATGATTTGTAACTTTCGACAAGTAGAACAATGAATGGAACAGGTACGCGGGTGAAATCTTTGTATATATTACTTCTATATAGTCTAAGAAACATATATGCAAAGCATCCAAACAGTACCAATCGCCAATTTTTTGTTCTTCAAGTTTAAGTGAACAACGAGCCCCATTGATAATCATGAAAGGGAAATTATTTGTAAATTGCGACAAGTAGAACAATGAATGGAACAGGTAGACGGTTGAAATCTTTGTATATATTGCTGCCATATAGTCTAAGAAACATATATGCAAAGCATCCAAACAGTACCATTCGCCAATTTTTTGTTCTTCAAGTTTAAGTGAACAATGAGCCCCATTGTTAATCCTTTAAAGGAAATTATTCGTAAATTTCGACAAGCAGAACAAGGAATGGAACTGGTCGACGGTTGAAATCATTGTATATATTGCTTCTATATAGTCTAAGAAACATATATGCAAAGCATCCAAACAGTACAATTCGCCAATTTTTTGTTCTTCAAGTATAAGTGAACAATGAGACCCAATGGTTAATCCATTATCGGAAATTATTTGTAACTTTCGACAAGTAGAACAATGAATGGAACAGGTAGACGGTTGAAATCTTTGTATATATTACTTCTATATAGTCTAAGAAACATATATGCAAAGCATCCAAACAGTACCATTCGCCAATTTTTTGTTATTCAAGTTTAAGTGAAATACGAGCCCCATTGTTAATCCTTTAAAGGAAATTATTTGTAACTTGCGACAAGTAGAACAATGAGTGGAACAGTTAGACGGTTGAAATTAATTTATATATTGCTTCTATATAGTCTAAGAAACATATATGCAAAGCATCCAAACAGTACCATTCGCCAATTTTTTGTTCTTCAAGTTTAGTGAACAATGAGCCCCAATGGTTAATCCTTTATCGGAAATTATTTGTAATTTTCGACAAGTAGAACAATGAATGGAACAGGTAGACGGTTGATATCTTTGTATATATTGCTTCTATATAATCTAAGAAACATATATGCAAAGCATCCAAACAGTACAATTCGCCAATTATTTCATCTTCATGTTTAAGTGAACTACGAGCCCCATTGTTAATACTTTAACGGAAATTATTTGTAACTTGCGACAAGTAGAACAATGAGTGGAACAGTTAGACGGTTGAAATTAATTTATATATTGCTTCTATATAGTCTAAGAAACATATATGCAAAGCATCCAAACAGTACCATTCGCCAATTTTTTGTTCTTCAAGTTTAAGTGAACAATGAGCCCCATTGTTAATCCTTTATAGGAAATTATTTGTAACTTTCGACAAGTAGAACAATGAATGGAACAGGTAGACGCTTGAAATCTTTGTATATATTGCTTCTATATAGTCTAAGAAACATATATGCAAAGCATCCAAACAGTACAATTCGACAATTATTTGTTCTTCAAGTTTAGTGAACAATGAGCCCCAATGGTTAATCCTTTATCGGAAATTATTTGTAATTTTCGACAAGTAGAACAATGAATGGAACAGGTAGACGGTTGAAATCATTGTATATATTGCTTCTATATAGTCTAAGAAACATATATGCGAAGCATCCAAACAGTACAATTCGACAATTTTTTGTTCTTCAAGTTTAGTGAACAATGAGCCCCAATGGTTAATCCTTTATCGGAAATTATTTGTAATTTTCGACAAGTAGAACAATGAATGGAACAGGTAGACGGTTGAAATCATTGTATATATTGCTTCTATATAGTCTAAGAAACATATATGCAAAGCATCCAAACAGTACAATTCGACAATTTTTTGTTCTTCAAGTTTAAGTGAACAATGAGCCCCAATGGTTAATCCGTTATCGGAAATGATTTGTAACTTTCGACAAGTAGAACAATGAATGGAACAGGTAGACGGTTGAAATCTTTGTATATATTGCTTCTATATAGTCTAAGAAACATATATGCAAAGCATCCAAACAGTACAATTCGACAATTTTTTGTTCTTCAAGTTTAGTGAACAATGAGCCCCAATGGTTAATCCTTTATCGGAAATTATTTGTAATTTTCGACAAGTAGAACAATGAATGGAACAGGTAGACGGTTGATATCTTTGTATATATTGCTTCTATATAATCTAAGAAACATATATGCAAAGCATCCAAACAGTACAATTCGCCAATTATTTCATCTTCATGTTTAAGTGAACTACGAGCCCCATTGTTAATACTTTAACGGAAATTATTTGTAACTTGCGACAAGTAGAACAATGAGTGGAACAGTTAGACGGTTGAAATTAATGTATATATTGCTTCTATATAGTCTAAGAAACATATATGCAAAGCATCCAAACAGTACCATTCGCCAATTTTTTGTTCTTCAAGTTTAAGTGAACAATGAGCCCCATTGTTAATCCTTTATAGGAAATTATTTGTAACATTCGACAAGTAGAACAATGAATGGAACAGGTAGACGCTTGAAATCTTTGTATATATTGCTTCTATATAGTCTAAGAAACATATATGCAAAGCATCCAAACAGTACCATTCGCCAATTTTTTGTTCTTCAAGTTTAAGTGAACAATGAGCCCCAATGTTTAATCCTTTATCGGAAATTATTTGTAACTTTCGACAAGTAGAACAATGAATGGAACAGGTAGACGGTTGAAATCTTTGTATATATTGCTTCTATATAGTCTAAGAAACATATATGCAAAGCATCCAAACAGTACAAACCGCCAATTTTTTGTTCTTCAAGTTTAAGTGAACAATGAGCCCCAATGTTTAATCCTTTATCGGAAATTATTTGTAACTTTGGACAAGTAGAACAATGAATGGAACAGGTAGACTGTTGAAATCTTTGTATATATTACTTCCATATAGTCTATGAAACATATATGCAAAGCATCCAAACGGTACAAGTCGCCAATTTTTTGTTCTTCAAGTTTAAGTGAACAACGAGCCCCATTGATAATCATGAAAGGGAAATTATTTGTAAATTTCGACAAGTAGAACAATGAATGGAACAGGTAGACGGTTGAAATCTTTGTATATATTGCTGCCATATAGTCTAAGAAACATATATGCAAGGCATCCAAACAGTACCATTCGCCAATTTTTTGTTATTCAAGTTTAAGTGAAATACGAGCCCCATTGTTAATCCTTTAAAGGAAATTATTTGTAACTTTCTACAGGTAGAACAACGAATCGAACAGGTAGTCTGTTGAAATATTTGTATATATTGCTTCTATATAGTCTCGGAAACATATATGCAAGGCATCCAAACAGTACCATTCGCTAATTTTTTGTTCTTCAAGTTTAAGTGAACAATGAGCCCCATTGTTAATCCTTTAAAGGAAATTATTCGTAAATTTCGACAAGCAGAACAAGGAATGGAACTGGTCGACGGTTCAAATCATTGTATATATTGCTTCCATATAGTCTATGAAACATATAGACAAAGCATCCAAACAGTACAATTCGCCAATTTTTTGTTCTTCATGTTTAAGTGAACTACGAGCCCCATTGTTAATCATGAAAGGGAAATTATTTGTAACTTTCGACAAGTAGAACAATGAATGGAACAGGTAGACGGTTGAAATCTTTGTATATATTACTTCTATATAGTCTAAGAAACATATATGCAAAGCATCCAAACAGTACCATTCGCCAATTTTTTGTTATTCAAGTTTAAGTGAAATACGAGCCCCATTGTTAATCCTTTAAAGGAAATTATTTGTAACTTGCGACAAGTAGAACAATGAGTGGAACAGTTAGACGGTTGAAATTAATTTATATATTGCTTCTATATAGTCTAAGAAACATATATGCAAAGCATCCAAACAGTACCATTCGCCAATTTTTTGTTCTTCAAGTTTAGTGAACAATGAGCCCCAATGGTTAATCCTTTATCGGAAATTATTTGTAATTTTCGACAAGTAGAACAATGAATGGAACAGGTAGACGGTTGATATCTTTGTATATATTGCTTCTATATAGTCTAAGAAACATATATGCAAAGCATCCAAACAGTACCATTCGCCAATTTTTTGTTCTTCAAGTTTAGTGAACAATGAGCCCCAATGGTTAATCCTTTATCGGAAATTATGTGTAATTTTCGACAAGTAGAACAATGAATGGAACAGGTAGACGGTTGATATCTTTGTATATATTGCTTCTATATAATCTAAGAAACATATATGCAAAGCATCCAAACAGTACAATTCGCCAATTATTTCATCTTCATGTTTAAGTGAACTACGAGCCCCATTGTTAATACTTTAACGGAAATTATTTGTAACTTGCGACAAGTAGAACAATGAGTGGAACAGTTAGACGGTTGAAATTAATTTATATATTGCTTCTATATAGTCTAAGAAACATATATGCAAAGCATCCAAACAGTACCATTCGCCAATTTTTTGTTCTTCAAGTTTAAGTGAACAATGAGCCCCATTGTTAATCCTTTATAGGAAATTATTTGTAACTTTCGACAAGTAGAACAATGAATGGAACAGGTAGACGGTTGAAATCTTTGTATATATTGCTTCTATATAATCTAAGAAACATATATGCAAAGCATCCAAACAGTACAATTCGCCAATTATTTCATCTTCAAGTTTAAGTGAACTACGAGACCCATTGTTAATACTTTAACGCAAATTATTTGTAACTTGCGACAAGTAGAACAATGAGTGGAACAGGTAGACGGTTGAAATCAATGTGTATATTGCTTCTATATAGTCTAAGAAACATATATGCAAAGCATCCAAACAGTACAATTCGACAATTATTTGTTCTTCAAGTTTAAGTGAACTACGAGCCCCATCGTTAATCCTTTAAAGGAAATTATTTGTAAATTTCGACAAGTAGAACAATGAATGGAACTGGTAGACGGTTGAAATCTTTTTATATATTGCTTCTATATAGTCTAAGAAACATATATGCAAAGCATCCAAACAGTACCAGTCGCCAATTTTTTGTTCTTCAAGTTTAAGTGAACAACGAGCCCCATTGTTAATCCTTTAAAGGAAATTATTTGTAAATTTCGGCAAGAAGAACAATGAATAGAACAGGTAGACGGTTGAAATCTTTGTATATGTTGCTTCTATATAGTCTAAGAAACCTATATGCAAAGCATCTAAACAGTAACATTCGCCAATTTTTTGATCTTCAAGTTTAAGTGAACAGCGAGCCCCATTGATAATCATGAAATGGAAATTATTTGTAACTTTCTACAAGTAGAACATTGAATGGAACAGGTAGACGCTTGAAATCTTTCTATATATTGCTTCTATATAGTATAAGAAACATAAATGCAAAGCATCCAAACAGTACAATTCGCCAATTTTTTGTTCTTCAAGTTTAAGTGAACAATGAGCCCCAATGGTTAATCCGTTATCGGAAATGATTTGTAACTTTCGACAAGTAGAACAATGAATGGAACAGGTAGGCGGGTGAAATCTTTGTATATATTACTGCTATATAGTCTAAGAAACATATATGCAAAGCATCCAAACAGTACCAATCGCCAATTTTTTGTTCTTCAAGTTTAAGTGAACAACGAGCACCATTGATAATCATGAAAGGGAAATTATTTGTAAATTTCGACAAGTAGAACAATGAATGGAACAGGTAGACGGTTGAAATCATTGTATATATTGCTTCTACATAGTCTAAGAAACATATATGCAAAGCATCCAAACAGTACAATTCGACAATTTTTTGTTCTTCAAGTTTAAGTGAACAATGAGCCCCAATGGTTAATCCGTTATCGGAAATGATTTGTAACTTTCGACAAGTAGAACAATGAATGGAACAGGTACGCGGGTGAAATCTTTGTATATATTACTTCTATATAGTCTAAGAAACATATATGCAAAGCATCCAAACAGTACCAATCGCCAATTTTTTGTTCTTCAAGTTTAAGTGAACAACGAGCCCCATTGATAATCATGAAAGGGAAATTATTTGTAAATTGCGACAAGTAGAACAATGAATGGAACAGGTAGACGGTTGAAATCTTTGTATATATTGCTGCCATATAGTCTAAGAAACATATATGCAAAGCATCCAAACAGTACCATTCGCCAATTTTTTGTTCTTCAAGTTTAAGTGAACAATGAGCCCCATTGTTAATCCTTTAAAGGAAATTATTCGTAAATTTCGACAAGCAGAACAAGGAATGGAACTGGTCGACGGTTGAAATCATTGTATATATTGCTTCTATATAGTCTAAGAAACATATATGCAAAGCATCCAAACAGTACAATTCGCCAATTTTTTGTTCTTCAAGTATAAGTGAACAATGAGACCCAATGGTTAATCCATTATCGGAAATTATTTGTAACTTTCGACAAGTAGAACAATGAATGGAACAGGTAGACGGTTGAAATCTTTGTATATATTACTTCTATATAGTCTAAGAAACATATATGCAAAGCATCCAAACAGTACCATTCGCCAATTTTTTGTTATTCAAGTTTAAGTGAAATACGAGCCCCATTGTTAATCCTTTAAAGGAAATTATTTGTAACTTGCGACAAGTAGAACAATGAGTGGAACAGTTAGACGGTTGAAATTAATTTATATATTGCTTCTATATAGTCTAAGAAACATATATGCAAAGCATCCAAACAGTACCATTCGCCAATTTTTTGTTCTTCAAGTTTAGTGAACAATGAGCCCCAATGGTTAATCCTTTATCGGAAATTATTTGTAATTTTCGACAAGTAGAACAATGAATGGAACAGGTAGACGGTTGATATCTTTGTATATATTGCTTCTATATAATCTAAGAAACATATATGCAAAGCATCCAAACAGTACAATTCGCCAATTATTTCATCTTCATGTTTAAGTGAACTACGAGCCCCATTGTTAATACTTTAACGGAAATTATTTGTAACTTGCGACAAGTAGAACAATGAGTGGAACAGTTAGACGGTTGAAATTAATTTATATATTGCTTCTATATAGTCTAAGAAACATATATGCAAAGCATCCAAACAGTACCATTCGCCAATTTTTTGTTCTTCAAGTTTAAGTGAACAATGAGCCCCATTGTTAATCCTTTATAGGAAATTATTTGTAACTTTCGACAAGTAGAACAATGAATGGAACAGGTAGACGCTTGAAATCTTTGTATATATTGCTTCTATATAGTCTAAGAAACATATATGCAAAGCATCCAAACAGTACAATTCGACAATTATTTGTTCTTCAAGTTTAGTGAACAATGAGCCCCAATGGTTAATCCTTTATCGGAAATTATTTGTAATTTTCGACAAGTAGAACAATGAATGGAACAGGTAGACGGTTGAAATCATTGTATATATTGCTTCTATATAGTCTAAGAAACATATATGCGAAGCATCCAAACAGTACAATTCGACAATTTTTTGTTCTTCAAGTTTAGTGAACAATGAGCCCCAATGGTTAATCCTTTATCGGAAATTATTTGTAATTTTCGACAAGTAGAACAATGAATGGAACAGGTAGACGGTTGAAATCATTGTATATATTGCTTCTATATAGTCTAAGAAACATATATGCAAAGCATCCAAACAGTACAATTCGACAATTTTTTGTTCTTCAAGTTTAAGTGAACAATGAGCCCCAATGGTTAATCCGTTATCGGAAATGATTTGTAACTTTCGACAAGTAGAACAATGAATGGAACAGGTAGACGGTTGAAATCTTTGTATATATTGCTTCTATATAGTCTAAGAAACATATATGCAAAGCATCCAAACAGTACAATTCGACAATTTTTTGTTCTTCAAGTTTAGTGAACAATGAGCCCCAATGGTTAATCCTTTATCGGAAATTATTTGTAATTTTCGACAAGTAGAACAATGAATGGAACAGGTAGACGGTTGATATCTTTGTATATATTGCTTCTATATAATCTAAGAAACATATATGCAAAGCATCCAAACAGTACAATTCGCCAATTATTTCATCTTCATGTTTAAGTGAACTACGAGCCCCATTGTTAATACTTTAACGGAAATTATTTGTAACTTGCGACAAGTAGAACAATGAGTGGAACAGTTAGACGGTTGAAATTAATGTATATATTGCTTCTATATAGTCTAAGAAACATATATGCAAAGCATCCAAACAGTACCATTCGCCAATTTTTTGTTCTTCAAGTTTAAGTGAACAATGAGCCCCATTGTTAATCCTTTATAGGAAATTATTTGTAACATTCGACAAGTAGAACAATGAATGGAACAGGTAGACGCTTGAAATCTTTGTATATATTGCTTCTATATAGTCTAAGAAACATATATGCAAAGCATCCAAACAGTACCATTCGCCAATTTTTTGTTCTTCAAGTTTAAGTGAACAATGAGCCCCAATGTTTAATCCTTTATCGGAAATTATTTGTAACTTTCGACAAGTAGAACAATGAATGGAACAGGTAGACGGTTGAAATCTTTGTATATATTGCTTCTATATAGTCTAAGAAACATATATGCAAAGCATCCAAACAGTACAAACCGCCAATTTTTTGTTCTTCAAGTTTAAGTGAACAATGAGCCCCAATGTTTAATCCTTTATCGGAAATTATTTGTAACTTTGGACAAGTAGAACAATGAATGGAACAGGTAGACTGTTGAAATCTTTGTATATATTACTTCCATATAGTCTATGAAACATATATGCAAAGCATCCAAACGGTACAAGTCGCCAATTTTTTGTTCTTCAAGTTTAAGTGAACAACGAGCCCCATTGATAATCATGAAAGGGAAATTATTTGTAAATTTCGACAAGTAGAACAATGAATGGAACAGGTAGACGGTTGAAATCTTTGTATATATTGCTGCCATATAGTCTAAGAAACATATATGCAAGGCATCCAAACAGTACCATTCGCCAATTTTTTGTTATTCAAGTTTAAGTGAAATACGAGCCCCATTGTTAATCCTTTAAAGGAAATTATTTGTAACTTTCTACAGGTAGAACAACGAATCGAACAGGTAGTCTGTTGAAATATTTGTATATATTGCTTCTATATAGTCTCGGAAACATATATGCAAGGCATCCAAACAGTACCATTCGCTAATTTTTTGTTCTTCAAGTTTAAGTGAACAATGAGCCCCATTGTTAATCCTTTAAAGGAAATTATTCGTAAATTTCGACAAGCAGAAGAAGGAATGGAACTGGTCGACGGTTCAAATCATTGTATATATTGCTTCCATATAGTCTATGAAACATATAGACAAAGCATCCAAACAGTACAATTCGCCAATTTTTTGTTCTTCATGTTTAAGTGAACTACGAGCCCCATTGTTAATCATGAAAGGGAAATTATTTGTAACTTTCGACAAGTAGAACAATGAATGGAACAGGTAGACGGTTGAAATCTTTGTATATATTACTTCTATATAGTCTAAGAAACATATATGCAAAGCATCCAAACAGTACCATTCGCCAATTTTTTGTTATTCAAGTTTAAGTGAAATACGAGCCCCATTGTTAATCCTTTAAAGGAAATTATTTGTAACTTGCGACAAGTAGAACAATGAGTGGAACAGTTAGACGGTTGAAATTAATTTATATATTGCTTCTATATAGTCTAAGAAACATATATGCAAAGCATCCAAACAGTACCATTCGCCAATTTTTTGTTCTTCAAGTTTAGTGAACAATGAGCCCCAATGGTTAATCCTTTATCGGAAATTATTTGTAATTTTCGACAAGTAGAACAATGAATGGAACAGGTAGACGGTTGATATCTTTGTATATATTGCTTCTATATAATCTAAGAAACATATATGCAAAGCATCCAAACAGTACAATTCGCCAATTATTTCATCTTCATGTTTAAGTGAACTACGAGCCCCATTGTTAATACTTTAACGGAAATTATTTGTAACTTGCGACAAGTAGAACAATGAGTGGAACAGTTAGACGGTTGAAATTAATTTATATATTGCTTCTATATAGTTTAAGAAACATATATGCAAAGCATCCAAACAGTACCATTCGCCAATTTTTTGTTCTTCAAGTTTAAGTGAACAATGAGCCCCATTGTTAATCCTTTATAGGAAATTATTTGTAACTTTCGACAAGTAGAACAATGAATGGAACAGGTAGACGCTTGAAATCTTTGTATATATTGCTTCTATATAGTCTAAGAAACATATATGCAAAGCATCCAAACAGTACAATTCGACAATTATTTGTTCTTCAAGTTTAGTGAACAATGAGCCCCAATGGTTAATCCTTTATCGGAAATTATTTGTAATTTTCGACAAGTAGAACAATGAATGGAACAGGTAGACGGTTGAAATCATTGTATATATTGCTTCTATATAGTCTAAGAAACATATATGCGAAGCATCCAAACAGTACAATTCGACAATTTTTTGTTCTTCAAGTTTAGTGAACAATGAGCCCCAATGGTTAATCCTTTATCGGAAATTATTTGTAATTTTCGACAAGTAGAACAATGAATGGAACAGGTAGACGGTTGAAATCATTGTATATATTGCTTCTATATAGTCTAAGAAACATATATGCAAAGCATCCAAACAGTACAATTCGACAATTTTTTGTTCTTCAAGTTTAAGTGAACAATGAGCCCCAATGGTTAATCCGTTATCGGAAATGATTTGTAACTTTCGACAAGTAGAACAATGAATGGAACAGGTAGACGGTTGAAATCTTTGTATATATTGCTTCTATATAGTCTAAGAAACATATATGCAAAGCATCCAAACAGTACAATTCGACAATTTTTTGTTCTTCAAGTTTAGTGAACAATGAGCCCCAATGGTTAATCCTTTATCGGAAATTATTTGTAATTTTCGACAAGTAGAACAATGAATGGAACAGGTAGACGGTTGATATCTTTGTATATATTGCTTCTATATAATCTAAGAAACATATATGCAAAGCATCCAAACAGTACAATTCGCCAATTATTTCATCTTCATGTTTAAGTGAACTACGAGCCCCATTGTTAATACTTTAACGGAAATTATTTGTAACTTGCGACAAGTAGAACAATGAGTGGAACAGTTAGACGGTTGAAATTAATGTATATATTGCTTCTATATAGTCTAAGAAACATATATGCAAAGCATCCAAACAGTACCATTCGCCAATTTTTTGTTCTTCAAGTTTAAGTGAACAATGAGCCCCATTGTTAATCCTTTATAGGAAATTATTTGTAACATTCGACAAGTAGAACAATGAATGGAACAGGTAGACGCTTGAAATCTTTGTATATATTGCTTCTATATAGTCTAAGAAACATATATGCAAAGCATCCAAACAGTACAATTCGACAATTTTTTGTTCTTCAAGTTTAGTGAACAATGAGCCCCAATGGTTAATCCTTTATCGGAAATTATTTGTAATTTTCGACAAGTAGAACAATGAATGGAACAGGTAGACGGTTGATATCTTTGTATATATTGCTTCTATATAATCTAAGAAACATATATGCAAAGAATCCAAACAGTACCAGTCGCCAATTTTTTGTTCTTCAATTTTAAGTGAACAACGAGGCCCATTGTTAATCCTTTACAGGAAATTATTTGTAACTTGCGACAAGTAGAACAATGAGTGGAACAGGTAGACGGTTGAAATCATTGTATATATTGCTTCTATATAGTCTAAGAAACATATATGCAAAGCATCCAAACAGTACAATTCGCCAATTTTTTGTTCTTCAAGTTTAAGTGAACAATGAGCCCCAATGGTTAATCCGTTATCGGAAATGATTTGTAACTTTCGACAAGTAGAACAATGATTGGAACACGTAGACGGTTGAAATCTTTGTATATATTGCTTCCATATAGTCTAAGAAACATATATGCAAAGCAACCAAACAGTACCATTCGCCACTTTTTTGTTCTTCAAGTTTAAGTGAACAATGAGACCCATTGTCAATCCTTTATCGGAAATTAATTGTAACTTTCTACAAGTAGAACCATGATTGGAACACGTAGACGGTTGAAATCTTTGTATATATTGCTTCTATATAGTCTAAGAAACATGTACGCAAAGCATCCAAACAGTACCATTCGCCAATTTTTTGGTCTTCAAGTTTAAGTGAACAATGAGCCCCAATGTTTAATCCTTTATCGGAAATTATTTGTAACTTTGGACAAGTAGAACAATGAATGGAACAGGTAGACTGTTGAAATCTTTGTATATATTACTTCCATATAGTCTATGAAACATATATGCAAAGCATCCAAACGGTACAAGTCGCCAATTTTTTGTTCTTCAAGTTTAAGTGAACAACGAGCCCCATTGTTAATCCTTTAACGGAAATTATTTGTAACTTTCGACAAGTAGAACAATGAATGGAACAGGTAGACGGTTGAAATCTTTGTATACATTGCTTCTATATGGTCTAAGAAACATATATGCAAAGCATCCAAACAGTACCATTCGCCAATTTTTTGTTCTTCAAGTTTAAGTGAACTACGAGCCCCATTGTTAATCATGAAAGGGAAATTATTTGTAACTTTCGACAAGTAGAACAATGAATGGAACAGGTAGGCGGTTGAAATCTTGCTATATATTGCTTCTATATAATCTAAGAAACATATATGCAAAGCATCCAAACAGTACCATTCGCCAATTTTTTGTTCTTCAAGTTTAAGTGAACAATGAGCCCCAATGTTTAATCCTTTATCGGAAATTATTTGTAACTTTCGACAAGTAGAACAATGAATGGAACAGGTAGACGGTTGAAATCTTTGTATATATTGCTTCTATATAGTCTAAGAAACATATATGCAAAGCATCCAAACAGTACAAACCGCCAATTTTTTGTTCTTCAAGTTTAAGTGAACAATGAGCCCCAATGTTTAATCCTTTATCGGAAATTATTTGTAACTTTGGACAAGTAGAACAATGAATGGAACAGGTAGACTGTTGAAATCTTTGTATATATTACTTCCATATAGTCTATGAAACATATATGCAAAGCATCCAAACGGTACAAGTCGCCAATTTTTTGTTCTTCAAGTTTAAGTGAACAACGAGCCCCATTGATAATCATGAAAGGGAAATTATTTGTAAATTTCGACAAGTAGAACAATGAATGGAACAGGTAGACGGTTGAAATCTTTGTATATATTGCTGCCATATAGTCTAAGAAACATATATGCAAGGCATCCAAACAGTACCATTCGCCAATTTTTTGTTATTCAAGTTTAAGTGAAATACGAGCCCCATTGTTAATCCTTTAAAGGAAATTATTTGTAACTTTCTACAGGTAGAACAACGAATCGAACAGGTAGTCTGTTGAAATATTTGTATATATTGCTTCTATATAGTCTCGGAAACGTATATGCAAAGCATCCAAACAGTAACATTCGCCAATTTTTTGTTCTTCAACTTTAAGTGAACTACGAGCCCCATTGATAATCATGAAACGGAAATTATTTGGAACTTTCTACAAGTAGAACAATGAATAGAACAGGTAGACGGGTGAAATATTTCTATATATTGCTTCTATATAGTCTAAGAAACATATATGCAAAGCATCCAAACAGTACAATTCGCCAATTTTTTGTTATTCAAGTTTAAGTGAAATACGAGCCCCATTGTTAATCCTTTAAAGGAAATTATTTGTAACTTTCTACAAGTAGAACAATGAATCGAACAGTTAGACGGTTGAAATCTTTTTATATATTGCTTCTAAATAGTCTAAGAAACACGTATGAAAAGCATCCAATCAGTTCAATTCGCCAATTTTTTGTTCTTCAAATTTAAGTGAACTACGAGCCCCATTGTTAATCCTTTATCGGAAATTATTTGTAATTTTCGACAAGTAGAACAATGAATCGAACAGTTAGACGGTTGAAATCTTTTTATATATTGCTTCTAAATAGTCTAAGAAACACGTATGAAAAGCATCCAATCAGTTCAATTCGCCAATTTTTTGTTCTTCAAATTTAAGTGAACTACGAGCCCCATTGTTAATCCTTTATCGGAAATTATTTGTAATTTTCGACAAGTAGAACAATGAATGGAACAGGTAGACGGTTGAAATCTTTGTATATATTGCTTCTATATAGTCTAAGAAACATATATGCAAAGCATCCAAACAGTACAATTCGCCAATTATTTCATCTTCATGTTTAAGTGAACAACGAGCCCCATTGTTAATAATTTAACGGAAATTATTTGTAACTTCCGACAAGTAGAACAATGAATGGAACAGGTAGACGATTGAAATCTTTGTATATATTGCTGCCATATAGTCTAAGAAACATATATGCAAAGCATCCAAACAGTACCATTCGCCAATTTTTTGTTATTCAAGTTTAAGTGAAATACGAGCCCCATTGTTAATCCTTTAAAGGAAATTATTTGTAACTTTCTTCAAGTAGAACAATGAATCGAACAGGTAGTCTGTTGAAATATTTGTATATATTGCTTCTATATAGTCTCGGAAACCTTTATGCAAAGCATCCAAACAGTAACATTCGCCAATTTTTTGTTCTTCAAGTTTAAGTGAACTACGAGCCCCATTGATAATCATGAAACGGAAATTATTTGGAACTTTCTACAAGTAGAACAATGAATAGAACAGGTAGACGGGTGAAATATTTCTATATATTGCTTCTATATAGTCTAAGAAACATATATGCAAAGCATCCAAACAGTACAATTCGCCAATTTTTTGTTCTTCAAGTTTAAGTGAACAACGAGCCCCATTGATAATCATGAAAGGGAAACTATTTGTAACTTTCTACAAGTAGAACAATGAATGGAACAGGTAGACGGTTGAAATCATTGTATATATTGCTTCTATATAGTCTAAGAAACATATATGCAAAGCATCCAAACAGTACAATTCGACAATTTTTTGTTCTTCAAGTTTAAGTGAACAATGAGCCCCATTGTTAATCCTTTATCGGAAATTATTTAACTTTCGACAAGTAGAACAGTGAATGGAACAGGTAGACAGTTGAAATCTTTGTATATATTGCTTCTATATAGTATAAGAAACATATATGCAAAGCATCCAAACAGTACAATTCGCCAATTTTTTGTTCTTCAAGTTTAAGTGATCTACGGGCCCCATTGTTAATCCTTTAAAGGAAATTATTTGTAACTTTCGACAAGTAGAACAATGAATGGAACAGGTAGACTGTTGAAATCATTGTATATATTGCTTCTATATAGTCTAAGAAACATATATGCAAAGCATCCAAACAGTACAATTCGACAATTTTTTGTTCTTCAAGTTTAAGTGAACAATGAGCCCCAATGTTTAATCCTTTATCGGAAATTATTTGTAACTTTGGACAAGTAGAACAATGAATGGAACAGGTAGACTGTTGAAATCTTTGTATATATTACTTCCATATAGTCTATGAAACATATATGCAAAGCATCCAAACGGTACAAGTCGCCAATTTTTTGTTCTTCAAGTTTAAGTGAACAACGAGCCCCATTGTTAATCCTTTAACGGAAATTATTTGTAACTTTCGACAAGTAGAACAATGAATGGAACAGGTAGACGGTTGAAATCTTTGTATACATTGCTTCTATATGGTCTAAGAAACATATATGCAAAGCATCCAAACAGTACCATTCGCCAATTTTTTGTTCTTCAAGTTTAAGTGAACTACGAGCCCCATTGTTAATCATGAAAGGGAAATTATTTGTAACTTTCGACAAGTAGAACAATGAATGGAACAGGTAGGCGGTTGAAATCTTGCTATATATTGCTTCTATATAATCTAAGAAACATATATGCAAAGCATCCAAACAGTACCATTCGCCAATTTTTTGTTCTTCAAGTTTAAGTGAACAATGAGCCCCAATGTTTAATCCTTTATCGGAAATTATTTGTAACTTTCGACAAGTAGAACAATGAATGGAACAGGTAGACGGTTGAAATCTTTGTATATATTGCTTCTATGTAGTCTAAGAAACATATATGCAAAGCATCCAAACAGTACAAACCGCCAATTTTTTGTTCTTCAAGTTTAAGTGAACAATGAGCCCCAATGTTTAATCCTTTATCGGAAATTATTTGTAACTTTGGACAAGTAGAACAATGAATGGAACAGGTAGACTGTTGAAATCTTTGTATATATTACTTCCATATAGTCTATGAAACATATATGCAAAGCATCCAAACGGTACAAGTCGCCAATTTTTTGTTCTTCAAGTTTAAGTGAACAACGAGCCCCATTGATAATCATGAAAGGGAAATTATTTGTAAATTTCGACAAGTAGAACAATGAATGGAACAGGTAGACGGTTGAAATCTTTGTATATATTGCTGCCATATAGTCTAAGAAACATATATGCAAAGCATCCAAACAGTACCATTCGCCAATTTTTTGTTATTCAAGTTTAAGTGAAATACGAGCCCCATTGTTAATCCTTTAAAGGAAATTATTTGTAACTTTCTACAAGTAGAACAACGAATCGAACAGGTAGTCTGTTGAAATATTTGTATATATTGCTTCTATATAGTCTCGGAAATCTATATGCAAAGCATCCAAACAGTAACATTCGCCAATTTTTTGTTCTTCAACTTTAAGTGAACTACGAGCCCCATTGATAATCATGAAACGGAAATTATTTGGAACTTTCTACAAGTAGAACAATGAATAGAACAGGTAGACGGGTGAAATATTTCTATATATTGCTTCTATATAATCTAAGAAACATATATGCAAAGCATCCAAACAGTACAATTCGCCAATTTTTTGTTATTCAAGTTTAAGTGAAATACGAGCCCCATTGTTAATCCTTTAAAGGAAATTATTTGTAACTTTCTACAAGTAGAACAATGAATCGAACAGTTAGACGGTTGAAATCTTTTTATATATTGCTTCTAAATAGTCTAAGAAACACGTATGAAAAGCATCCAATCAGTTCAATTCGCCAATTTTTTGTTCTTCAAATTTAAGTGAACTACGAGCCCCATTGTTAATCCTTTATCGGAAATTATTTGTAATTTTCGACAAGTAGAACAATGAATCGAACAGTTAGACGGTTGAAATCTTTTTATATATTGCTTCTAAATAGTCTAAGAATCACGTATGAAAAGCATCCAAACAGTTCAATTCGCCAATTATTTGTTCTTCAAATTTAAGTGAAATACGAGCCCCATTGTTAATCCTTTATCGGAAATTATTTGTAATTTTCGACAAGTAGAACAATGAATGGAACAGGTAGACGGTTGAAATCTTTGTATATATTACTTCTATATAGTCTAAGAAACATATATGCAAAGCATCCAAACAGTACAATTCGCCAATTATTTCATCTTCATGTTTTAGTGAACTACGAGCCCCATTGTTAATACTTTAACGGAAATTATTTGTAACTTGCGACAAGTAGAACAATGAATAGAACAGGTAGACGGGTGAAATATTTCTATATATTGCTTCTATATAGTCTAAGAAACATATATGCAAAGCATCCAAACAGTACAATTCGCCAATTTTTTGTTATTCAAGTTTAAGTGAAATACGAGCCCCATTGTTAATCCTTTAAAGGAAATTATTTGTAACTTTCTACAAGTAGAACAATGAATCGAACAGTTAGACGGTTGAAATCTTTTTATATATTGCTTCTAAATAGTCTAAGAAACACGTATGAAAAGCATCCAATCAGTTCAATTCGCCAATTTTTTGTTCTTCAAATTTAAGTGAACTACGAGCCCCATTGTTAATCCTTTATCGGAAATTATTTGTAATTTTCGACAAGTAGAACAATGAATCGAACAGTTAGACGGTTGAAATCTTTTTATATATTGCTTCTAAATAATCTAAGAAACACGTATGAAAAGCATCCAATCAGTTCAATTCGCCAATTTTTTGTTCTTCAAATTTAAGTGAACTACGAGCCCCATTGTTAATCCTTTATCGGAAATTATTTGTAATTTTCGACAAGTAGAACAATGAATGGAACAGGTAGACGGTTGAAATCTTTGTATATATTACTTCTATATAGTCTAAGAAACATATATGCAAAGCATCCAAACAGTACAATTCGCCAATTATTTCATCTTCATGTTTAAGTGAACAACGAGCCCCATTGTTAATAATTTAACGGAAATTATTTGTAACTTCCGACAAGTAGAACAATGAATGGAACAGGTAGACGGTTGAAATCTTTGTATATATTGCTGCCATATAGTCTAAGAAACATATATGCAAAGCATCCAAACAGTACCATTCGCCAATTTTTTGTTATTCAAGTTTAAGTGAAATACGAGCCCCATTGTTAATCCTTTAAAGGAAATTATTTGTAACTTTCTACAAGTAGAACAATGAATCGAACAGGTAGTCTGTTGAAATATTTGTATATATTGCTTCTATATAGTCTAAGAAACATATATGCAAAGCATCCAAACAGTACAATTCGCCAATTTTTTGTTCTTCAAGTTTAAGTGAACAACGAGCCCCATTGATAATCATGAAAGGGAAACTATTTGTAACTTTCTACAAGTAGAACAATGAATGGAACAGGTAGACGGATGAAATCTTTGTACATATTGCTTCTATATTGTCTAAGAAACATATATGCAAAGCATCCAAACAGTACCATTCGCCAATTTTTTGTTATTCAAGTTTAAGTGAAATACGAGCCCCATTGTTAATCCTTTAAAGGAAATTATTTGTAACTTTCTACAAGTAGAACAATGAATCGAACAGTTAGACGGTTGAAATCTTTTTATATATTGCTTCTAAATAGTCTAAGAAACACATATGAAAAGCATCCAATCAGTTCAATTCGCCAATTTTTTGTTCTTCAAATTTAAGTGAACTACGAGCCCCATTGTTAATCCTTTATCGGAAATTATTTGTAATTTTCGACAAGTAGAACAATGAATGGAACAGGTAGACGGTTGAAATCTTTGTATATATTGCTTCTATATAATCTAAGAAACATATATGCAAAGCATCCAAACAGTACAATTCGCCAATTATTTCATCTTCATGTTTTAGTGAACTACGAGCCCCATTGTTAATACTTTAACGGAAATTATTTGTAACTTGCGACAAGTAGAACAATGAGTGGAACAGTTAGACGCTTGAAATCTTTGTATATATTGCTTCTATATAGTCTAAGAAACATATATGCAAAGCATCCAAACAGTACAATTCGACAATTATTTGTTCTTCAAGTTTAGTGAACAATGAGCCCCAATGGTTAATCCTTTATCGGAAACTATTTGTAACTTTCTACAAGTAGAACAATGAATGGAACAGGTAGACTGTTGAAATCTTTGTATATATTACTTCCATATAGTCTATGAAACATATATGCAAAGCATCCAAACGGTACAAGTCGCCAATTTTTTGTTCTTCAAGTTTAAGTGAACAACGAGCCCCATTGTTAATCCTTTAACGGAAATTATTTGTAACTTTCGACAAGTAGAACAATGAATGGAACAGGTAGACGGTTGAAATCTTTGTATACATTGCTTCTATATGGTCTAAGAAACATATATGCAAAGCATCCAAACAGTACCATTCGCCAATTTTTTGTTCTTCAAGATTAAGTGAACTACGAGCCCCATTGTTAATCATGAAAGGGAAATTATTTGTAACTTTCGACAAGTAGAACAATGAATGGAACAGGTAGGCGGTTGAAATCTTGCTATATATTGCTTCTATATAATCTAAGAAACATATATGCAAAGCATCCAAACAGTACCATTCGCCAATTTTTTGTTCTTCAAGTTTAAGTGAACAATGAGCCCCAATGTTTAATCCTTTATCGGAAATTATTTGTAACTTTCGACAAGTAGAACAATGAATGGAACAGGTAGACGGTTGAAATCTTTGTATATATTGCTTCTATATAGTCTAAGAAACATATATGCAAAGCATCCAAACAGTACAAACCGCCAATTTTTTGTTCTTCAAGTTTAAGTGAACAATGAGCCCCAATGTTTAATCCTTTATCGGAAATTATTTGTAACTTTGGACAAGTAGAACAATGAATGGAACCGGTAGACTGTTGAAATCTTTGTATATATTACTTCCATATAGTCTATGAAACATATATGCAAAGCATCCAAACGGTACAAGTCGCCAATTTTTTGTTCTTCAAGTTTAAGTGAACAACGAGCCCCATTGATAATCATGAAAGGGAAATTATTTGTAAATTTCGACAAGTAGAACAATGAATGGAACAGGTAGACGGTTGAAATCTTTGTATATATTGCTGCCATATAGTCTAAGAAACATATATGCAAGGCATCCAAACAGTACCATTCGCCAATTTTTTGTTATTCAAGTTTAAGTGAAATACGAGCCCCATTGTTAATCCTTTAAAGGAAATTATTTGTAACTTTCTACAGGTAGAACAACGAATCGAACAGGTAGTCTGTTGAAATATTTGTATATATTGCTTCTATATAGTCTCGGAAACGTATATGCAAAGCATCCAAACAGTAACATTCGCCAATTTTTTGTTCTTCAACTTTAAGTGAACTACGAGCCCCATTGATAATCATGAAACGGAAATTATTTGTAACTTTCTACAAGTAGAACAATGAATGGAACAGGTAGACTGTTGAAATCTTTGTATATATTGCTTCCATATAGTCTATGAAACATATAGACAAAGCATCCAAACAGTACAATTCGCCAATTTTTTGTTCTTCATGTTTAAGTGAACTACGAGCCCCATTGTTAATCATGAAAGGGAAATTATTTGTAACTTTCGACAAGTAGAACAATGAATGGAACAGGTAGACGGTTGAAATCTTTGTATATATTACTTCTATATAGTCTAAGAAACATATATGCAAAGCATCCAAACAGTACCATTCGCCAATTTTTTGTTATTCAAGTTTAAGTGAAATACGAGCCCCATTGTTAATCCTTTAAAGGAAATTATTTGTAACTTGCGACAAGTAGAACAATGAGTGGAACAGTTAGACGGTTGAAATTAATTTATATATTGCTTCTATATAGTCTAAGAAACATATATGCAAAGCATCCAAACAGTACCATTCGCCAATTTTTTGTTCTTCAAGTTTAGTGAACAATGAGCCCCAATGGTTAATCCTTTATCGGAAATTATTTGTAATTTTCGACAAGTAGAACAATGAATGGAACAGGTAGACGGTTGATATCTTTGTATATATTGCTTCTATATAGTCTAAGAAACATATATGCAAAGCATCCAAACAGTACCATTCGCCAATTTTTTGTTCTTCAAGTTTAGTGAACAATGAGCCCCAATGGTTAATCCTTTATCGGAAATTATGTGTAATTTTCGACAAGTAGAACAATGAATGGAACAGGTAGACGGTTGATATCTTTGTATATATTGCTTCTATATAATCTAAGAAACATATATGCAAAGCATCCAAACAGTACAATTCGCCAATTATTTCATCTTCATGTTTAAGTGAACTACGAGCCCCATTGTTAATACTTTAACGGAAATTATTTGTAACTTGCGACAAGTAGAACAATGAGTGGAACAGTTAGACGGTTGAAATTAATTTATATATTGCTTCTATATAGTCTAAGAAACATATATGCAAAGCATCCAAACAGTACCATTCGCCAATTTTTTGTTCTTCAAGTTTAAGTGAACAATGAGCCCCATTGTTAATCCTTTATAGGAAATTATTTGTAACTTTCGACAAGTAGAACAATGAATGGAACAGGTAGACGGTTGAAATCTTTGTATATATTGCTTCTATATAATCTAAGAAACATATATGCAAAGCATCCAAACAGTACAATTCGCCAATTATTTCATCTTCAAGTTTAAGTGAACTACGAGACCCATTGTTAATACTTTAACGCAAATTATTTGTAACTTGCGACAAGTAGAACAATGAGTGGAACAGGTAGACGGTTGAAATCAATGTGTATATTGCTTCTATATAGTCTAAGAAACATATATGCAAAGCATCCAAACAGTACAATTCGACAATTATTTGTTCTTCAAGTTTAAGTGAACTACGAGCCCCATCGTTAATCCTTTAAAGGAAATTATTTGTAAATTTCGACAAGTAGAACAATGAATGGAACTGGTAGACGGTTGAAATCTTTTTATATATTGCTTCTATATAGTCTAAGAAACATATATGCAAAGCATCCAAACAGTACCAGTCGCCAATTTTTTGTTCTTCAAGTTTAAGTGAACAACGAGCCCCATTGTTAATCCTTTAAAGGAAATTATTTGTAAATTTCGGCAAGAAGAACAATGAATAGAACAGGTAGACGGTTGAAATCTTTGTATATGTTGCTTCTATATAGTCTAAGAAACCTATATGCAAAGCATCTAAACAGTAACATTCGCCAATTTTTTGATCTTCAAGTTTAAGTGAACAGCGAGCCCCATTGATAATCATGAAATGGAAATTATTTGTAACTTTCTACAAGTAGAACATTGAATGGAACAGGTAGACGCTTGAAATCTTTCTATATATTGCTTCTATATAGTATAAGAAACATAAATGCAAAGCATCCAAACAGTACAATTCGCCAATTTTTTGTTCTTCAAGTTTAAGTGAACAATGAGCCCCAATGGTTAATCCGTTATCGGAAATGATTTGTAACTTTCGACAAGTAGAACAATGAATGGAACAGGTAGGCGGGTGAAATCTTTGTATATATTACTGCTATATAGTCTAAGAAACATATATGCAAAGCATCCAAACAGTACCAATCGCCAATTTTTTGTTCTTCAAGTTTAAGTGAACAACGAGCACCATTGATAATCATGAAAGGGAAATTATTTGTAAATTTCGACAAGTAGAACAATGAATGGAACAGGTAGACGGTTGAAATCATTGTATATATTGCTTCTACATAGTCTAAGAAACATATATGCAAAGCATCCAAACAGTACAATTCGACAATTTTTTGTTCTTCAAGTTTAAGTGAACAATGAGCCCCAATGGTTAATCCGTTATCGGAAATGATTTGTAACTTTCGACAAGTAGAACAATGAATGGAACAGGTACGCGGGTGAAATCTTTGTATATATTACTTCTATATAGTCTAAGAAACATATATGCAAAGCATCCAAACAGTACCAATCGCCAATTTTTTGTTCTTCAAGTTTAAGTGAACAACGAGCCCCATTGATAATCATGAAAGGGAAATTATTTGTAAATTGCGACAAGTAGAACAATGAATGGAACAGGTAGACGGTTGAAATCTTTGTATATATTGCTGCCATATAGTCTAAGAAACATATATGCAAAGCATCCAAACAGTACCATTCGCCAATTTTTTGTTCTTCAAGTTTAAGTGAACAATGAGCCCCATTGTTAATCCTTTAAAGGAAATTATTCGTAAATTTCGACAAGCAGAACAAGGAATGGAACTGGTCGACGGTTGAAATCATTGTATATATTGCTTCTATATAGTCTAAGAAACATATATGCAAAGCATCCAAACAGTACAATTCGCCAATTTTTTGTTCTTCAAGTATAAGTGAACAATGAGACCCAATGGTTAATCCATTATCGGAAATTATTTGTAACTTTCGACAAGTAGAACAATGAATGGAACAGGTAGACGGTTGAAATCTTTGTATATATTACTTCTATATAGTCTAAGAAACATATATGCAAAGCATCCAAACAGTACCATTCGCCAATTTTTTGTTATTCAAGTTTAAGTGAAATACGAGCCCCATTGTTAATCCTTTAAAGGAAATTATTTGTAACTTGCGACAAGTAGAACAATGAGTGGAACAGTTAGACGGTTGAAATTAATTTATATATTGCTTCTATATAGTCTAAGAAACATATATGCAAAGCATCCAAACAGTACCATTCGCCAATTTTTTGTTCTTCAAGTTTAGTGAACAATGAGCCCCAATGGTTAATCCTTTATCGGAAATTATTTGTAATTTTCGACAAGTAGAACAATGAATGGAACAGGTAGACGGTTGATATCTTTGTATATATTGCTTCTATATAATCTAAGAAACATATATGCAAAGCATCCAAACAGTACAATTCGCCAATTATTTCATCTTCATGTTTAAGTGAACTACGAGCCCCATTGTTAATACTTTAACGGAAATTATTTGTAACTTGCGACAAGTAGAACAATGAGTGGAACAGTTAGACGGTTGAAATTAATTTATATATTGCTTCTATATAGTCTAAGAAACATATATGCAAAGCATCCAAACAGTACCATTCGCCAATTTTTTGTTCTTCAAGTTTAAGTGAACAATGAGCCCCATTGTTAATCCTTTATAGGAAATTATTTGTAACTTTCGACAAGTAGAACAATGAATGGAACAGGTAGACGCTTGAAATCTTTGTATATATTGCTTCTATATAGTCTAAGAAACATATATGCAAAGCATCCAAACAGTACAATTCGACAATTATTTGTTCTTCAAGTTTAGTGAACAATGAGCCCCAATGGTTAATCCTTTATCGGAAATTATTTGTAATTTTCGACAAGTAGAACAATGAATGGAACAGGTAGACGGTTGAAATCATTGTATATATTGCTTCTATATAGTCTAAGAAACATATATGCGAAGCATCCAAACAGTACAATTCGACAATTTTTTGTTCTTCAAGTTTAGTGAACAATGAGCCCCAATGGTTAATCCTTTATCGGAAATTATTTGTAATTTTCGACAAGTAGAACAATGAATGGAACAGGTAGACGGTTGAAATCATTGTATATATTGCTTCTATATAGTCTAAGAAACATATATGCAAAGCATCCAAACAGTACAATTCGACAATTTTTTGTTCTTCAAGTTTAAGTGAACAATGAGCCCCAATGGTTAATCCGTTATCGGAAATGATTTGTAACTTTCGACAAGTAGAACAATGAATGGAACAGGTAGACGGTTGAAATCTTTGTATATATTGCTTCTATATAGTCTAAGAAACATATATGCAAAGCATCCAAACAGTACAATTCGACAATTTTTTGTTCTTCAAGTTTAGTGAACAATGAGCCCCAATGGTTAATCCTTTATCGGAAATTATTTGTAATTTTCGACAAGTAGAACAATGAATGGAACAGGTAGACGGTTGATATCTTTGTATATATTGCTTCTATATAATCTAAGAAACATATATGCAAAGCATCCAAACAGTACAATTCGCCAATTATTTCATCTTCATGTTTAAGTGAACTACGAGCCCCATTGTTAATACTTTAACGGAAATTATTTGTAACTTGCGACAAGTAGAACAATGAGTGGAACAGTTAGACGGTTGAAATTAATGTATATATTGCTTCTATATAGTCTAAGAAACATATATGCAAAGCATCCAAACAGTACCATTCGCCAATTTTTTGTTCTTCAAGTTTAAGTGAACAATGAGCCCCATTGTTAATCCTTTATAGGAAATTATTTGTAACATTCGACAAGTAGAACAATGAATGGAACAGGTAGACGCTTGAAATCTTTGTATATATTGCTTCTATATAGTCTAAGAAACATATATGCAAAGCATCCAAACAGTACCATTCGCCAATTTTTTGTTCTTCAAGTTTAAGTGAACAATGAGCCCCAATGTTTAATCCTTTATCGGAAATTATTTGTAACTTTCGACAAGTAGAACAATGAATGGAACAGGTAGACGGTTGAAATCTTTGTATATATTGCTTCTATATAGTCTAAGAAACATATATGCAAAGCATCCAAACAGTACAAACCGCCAATTTTTTGTTCTTCAAGTTTAAGTGAACAATGAGCCCCAATGTTTAATCCTTTATCGGAAATTATTTGTAACTTTGGACAAGTAGAACAATGAATGGAACAGGTAGACTGTTGAAATCTTTGTATATATTACTTCCATATAGTCTATGAAACATATATGCAAAGCATCCAAACGGTACAAGTCGCCAATTTTTTGTTCTTCAAGTTTAAGTGAACAACGAGCCCCATTGATAATCATGAAAGGGAAATTATTTGTAAATTTCGACAAGTAGAACAATGAATGGAACAGGTAGACGGTTGAAATCTTTGTATATATTGCTGCCATATAGTCTAAGAAACATATATGCAAGGCATCCAAACAGTACCATTCGCCAATTTTTTGTTATTCAAGTTTAAGTGAAATACGAGCCCCATTGTTAATCCTTTAAAGGAAATTATTTGTAACTTTCTACAGGTAGAACAACGAATCGAACAGGTAGTCTGTTGAAATATTTGTATATATTGCTTCTATATAGTCTCGGAAACATATATGCAAGGCATCCAAACAGTACCATTCGCTAATTTTTTGTTCTTCAAGTTTAAGTGAACAATGAGCCCCATTGTTAATCCTTTAAAGGAAATTATTCGTAAATTTCGACAAGCAGAACAAGGAATGGAACTGGTCGACGGTTCAAATCATTGTATATATTGCTTCCATATAGTCTATGAAACATATAGACAAAGCATCCAAACAGTACAATTCGCCAATTTTTTGTTCTTCATGTTTAAGTGAACTACGAGCCCCATTGTTAATCATGAAAGGGAAATTATTTGTAACTTTCGACAAGTAGAACAATGAATGGAACAGGTAGACGGTTGAAATCTTTGTATATATTACTTCTATATAGTCTAAGAAACATATATGCAAAGCATCCAAACAGTACCATTCGCCAATTTTTTGTTATTCAAGTTTAAGTGAAATACGAGCCCCATTGTTAATCCTTTAAAGGAAATTATTTGTAACTTGCGACAAGTAGAACAATGAGTGGAACAGTTAGACGGTTGAAATTAATTTATATATTGCTTCTATATAGTCTAAGAAACATATATGCAAAGCATCCAAACAGTACCATTCGCCAATTTTTTGTTCTTCAAGTTTAGTGAACAATGAGCCCCAATGGTTAATCCTTTATCGGAAATTATTTGTAATTTTCGACAAGTAGAACAATGAATGGAACAGGTAGACGGTTGATATCTTTGTATATATTGCTTCTATATAATCTAAGAAACATATATGCAAAGCATCCAAACAGTACAATTCGCCAATTATTTCATCTTCATGTTTAAGTGAACTACGAGCCCCATTGTTAATACTTTAACGGAAATTATTTGTAACTTGCGACAAGTAGAACAATGAGTGGAACAGTTAGACGGTTGAAATTAATTTATATATTGCTTCTATATAGTCTAAGAAACATATATGCAAAGCATCCAAACAGTACCATTCGCCAATTTTTTGTTCTTCAAGTTTAAGTGAACAATGAGCCCCATTGTTAATCCTTTATAGGAAATTATTTGTAACTTTCGACAAGTAGAACAATGAATGGAACAGGTAGACGCTTGAAATCTTTGTATATATTGCTTCTATATAGTCTAAGAAACATATATGCAAAGCATCCAAACAGTACAATTCGACAATTATTTGTTCTTCAAGTTTAGTGAACAATGAGCCCCAATGGTTAATCCTTTATCGGAAATTATTTGTAATTTTCGACAAGTAGAACAATGAGTGGAACAGGTAGACGGTTGAAATCATTGTATATATTGCTTCTATATAGTCTAAGAAACATATATGCAAAGCATCCAAACAGTACAATTCGCCAATTTTTTGTTCTTCAAGTTTAAGTGAACAATGAGCCCCAATGGTTAATCCGTTATCGGAAATGATTTGTAACTTTCGACAAGTAGAACAATGATTGGAACACGTAGACGGTTGAAATCTTTGTATATATTGCTTCCATATAGTCTAAGAAACATATATGCAAAGCAACCAAACAGTACCATTCGCCACTTTTTTGTTCTTCAAGTTTAAGTGAACAATGAGACCCATTGTCAATCCTTTATCGGAAATTAATTGTAACTTTCTACAAGTAGAACAATGATTGGAACACGTAGACGGTTGAAATCTTTGTATATATTGCTTCTATATAGTCTAAGAAACATGTACGCAAAGCATCCAAACAGTACCATTCGCCAATTTTTTGGTCTTCAAGTTTAAGTGAACAATGAGCCCCAATGTTTAATCCTTTATCGGAAATTATTTGTAACTTTGGACAAGTAGAACAATGAATGGAACAGGTAGACTGTTGAAATCTTTGTATATATTACTTCCATATAGTCTATGAAACATATATGCAAAGCATCCAAACGGTACAAGTCGCCAATTTTTTGTTCTTCAAGTTTAAGTGAACAACGAGCCCCATTGTTAATCCTTTAACGGAAATTATTTGTAACTTTCGACAAGTAGAACAATGAATGGAACAGGTAGACGGTTGAAATCTTTGTATACATTGCTTCTATATGGTCTAAGAAACATATATGCAAAGCATCCAAACAGTACCATTCGCCAATTTTTTGTTCTTCAAGTTTAAGTGAACTACGAGCCCCATTGTTAATCATGAAAGGGAAATTATTTGTAACTTTCGACAAGTAGAACAATGAATGGAACAGGTAGGCGGTTGAAATCTTGATATATATTGCTTCTATATAATCTAAGAAACATATATGCAAAGCATCCAAACAGTACCATTCGCCAATTTTTTGTTCTTCAAGTTTAAGTGAACAATGAGCCCCAATGTTTAATCCTTTATCGGAAATTATTTGTAACTTTCGACAAGTAGAACAATGAATGGAACAGGTAGACGGTTGAAATCTTTGTATATATTGCTTCTATATAGTCTAAGAAACATATATGCAAAGCATCCAAACAGTACAAACCGCCAATTTTTTGTTCTTCAAGTTTAAGTGAACAATGAGCCCCAATGTTTAATCCTTTATCGGAAATTATTTGTAACTTTGGACAAGTAGAACAATGAATGGAACAGGTAGACTGTTGAAATCTTTGTATATATTACTTCCATATAGTCTATGAAACATATATGCAAAGCATCCAAACGGTACAAGTCGCCAATTTTTTGTTCTTCAAGTTTAAGTGAACAACGAGCCCCATTGATAATCATGAAAGGGAAATTATTTGTAAATTTCGACAAGTAGAACAATGAATGGAACAGGTAGACGGTTGAAATCTTTGTATATATTGCTGCCATATAGTCTAAGAAACATATATGCAAGGCATCCAAACAGTACCATTCGCCAATTTTTTGTTATTCAAGTTTAAGTGAAATACGAGCCCCATTGTTAATCCTTTAAAGGAAATTATTTGTAACTTTCTACAGGTAGAACAACGAATCGAACAGGTAGTCTGTTGAAATATTTGTATATATTGCTTCTATATAGTCTCGGAAACATATATGCAAGGCATCCAAACAGTACCATTCGCTAATTTTTTGTTCTTCAAGTTTAAGTGAACAATGAGCCCCATTGTTAATCCTTTAAAGGAAATTATTCGTAAATTTCGACAAGCAGAAGAAGGAATGGAACTGGTCGACGGTTCAAATCATTGTATATATTGCTTCCATATAGTCTATGAAACATATAGACAAAGCATCCAAACAGTACAATTCGCCAATTTTTTGTTCTTCATGTTTAAGTGAACTACGAGCCCCATTGTTAATCATGAAAGGGAAATTATTTGTAACTTTCGACAAGTAGAACAATGAATGGAACAGGTAGACGGTTGAAATCTTTGTATATATTACTTCTATATAGTCTAAGAAACATATATGCAAAGCATCCAAACAGTACCATTCGCCAATTTTTTGTTATTCAAGTTTAAGTGAAATACGAGCCCCATTGTTAATCCTTTAAAGGAAATTATTTGTAACTTGCGACAAGTAGAACAATGAGTGGAACAGTTAGACGGTTGAAATTAATTTATATATTGCTTCTATATAGTCTAAGAAACATATATGCAAAGCATCCAAACAGTACCATTCGCCAATTTTTTGTTCTTCAAGTTTAGTGAACAATGAGCCCCAATGGTTAATCCTTTATCGGAAATTATTTGTAATTTTCGACAAGTAGAACAATGAATGGAACAGGTAGACGGTTGATATCTTTGTATATATTGCTTCTATATAATCTAAGAAACATATATGCAAAGCATCCAAACAGTACAATTCGCCAATTATTTCATCTTCATGTTTAAGTGAACTACGAGCCCCATTGTTAATACTTTAACGGAAATTATTTGTAACTTGCGACAAGTAGAACAATGAGTGGAACAGTTAGACGGTTGAAATTAATTTATATATTGCTTCTATATAGTTTAAGAAACATATATGCAAAGCATCCAAACAGTACCATTCGCCAATTTTTTGTTCTTCAAGTTTAAGTGAACAATGAGCCCCATTGTTAATCCTTTATAGGAAATTATTTGTAACTTTCGACAAGTAGAACAATGAATGGAACAGGTAGACGCTTGAAATCTTTGTATATATTGCTTCTATATAGTCTAAGAAACATATATGCAAAGCATCCAAACAGTACAATTCGACAATTATTTGTTCTTCAAGTTTAGTGAACAATGAGCCCCAATGGTTAATCCTTTATCGGAAATTATTTGTAATTTTCGACAAGTAGAACAATGAATGGAACAGGTAGACGGTTGAAATCATTGTATATATTGCTTCTATATAGTCTAAGAAACATATATGCGAAGCATCCAAACAGTACAATTCGACAATTTTTTGTTCTTCAAGTTTAGTGAACAATGAGCCCCAATGGTTAATCCTTTATCGGAAATTATTTGTAATTTTCGACAAGTAGAACAATGAATGGAACAGGTAGACGGTTGAAATCATTGTATATATTGCTTCTATATAGTCTAAGAAACATATATGCAAAGCATCCAAACAGTACAATTCGACAATTTTTTGTTCTTCAAGTTTAAGTGAACAATGAGCCCCAATGGTTAATCCGTTATCGGAAATGATTTGTAACTTTCGACAAGTAGAACAATGAATGGAACAGGTAGACGGTTGAAATCTTTGTATATATTGCTTCTATATAGTCTAAGAAACATATATGCAAAGCATCCAAACAGTACAATTCGACAATTTTTTGTTCTTCAAGTTTAGTGAACAATGAGCCCCAATGGTTAATCCTTTATCGGAAATTATTTGTAATTTTCGACAAGTAGAACAATGAATGGAACAGGTAGACGGTTGATATCTTTGTATATATTGCTTCTATATAATCTAAGAAACATATATGCAAAGCATCCAAACAGTACAATTCGCCAATTATTTCATCTTCATGTTTAAGTGAACTACGAGCCCCATTGTTAATACTTTAACGGAAATTATTTGTAACTTGCGACAAGTAGAACAATGAGTGGAACAGTTAGACGGTTGAAATTAATGTATATATTGCTTCTATATAGTCTAAGAAACATATATGCAAAGCATCCAAACAGTACCATTCGCC
The DNA here is from genome assembly GCA_963989415.1 of Cerceris ruficornis. Lineage (NCBI taxonomy): Eukaryota > Metazoa > Arthropoda > Insecta > Hymenoptera > Crabronidae > Cerceris > Cerceris ruficornis. The sequence goes on along the minus strand of CAXDIW010000301.1, from coordinate 1,315,100 downwards.
AATTTTTTGTTCTTCAAGTTTAAGTGAACAATGAGCCCCATTGTTAATCCTTTATAGGAAATTATTTGTAACATTCGACAAGTAGAACAATGAATGGAACAGGTAGACGCTTGAAATCTTTGTATATATTGCTTCTATATAGTCTAAGAAACATATATGCAAAGCATCCAAACAGTACAATTCGACAATTTTTTGTTCTTCAAGTTTAGTGAACAATGAGCCCCAATGGTTAATCCTTTATCGGAAATTATTTGTAATTTTCGACAAGTAGAACAATGAATGGAACAGGTAGACGGTTGATATCTTTGTATATATTGCTTCTATATAATCTAAGAAACATATATGCAAAGAATCCAAACAGTACCAGTCGCCAATTTTTTGTTCTTCAATTTTAAGTGAACAACGAGGCCCATTGTTAATCCTTTACAGGAAATTATTTGTAACTTGCGACAAGTAGAACAATGAGTGGAACAGGTAGACGGTTGAAATCATTGTATATATTGCTTCTATATAGTCTAAGAAACATATATGCAAAGCATCCAAACAGTACAATTCGCCAATTTTTTGTTCTTCAAGTTTAAGTGAACAATGAGCCCCAATGGTTAATCCGTTATCGGAAATGATTTGTAACTTTCGACAAGTAGAACAATGATTGGAACACGTAGACGGTTGAAATCTTTGTATATATTGCTTCCATATAGTCTAAGAAACATATATGCAAAGCAACCAAACAGTACCATTCGCCACTTTTTTGTTCTTCAAGTTTAAGTGAACAATGAGACCCATTGTCAATCCTTTATCGGAAATTAATTGTAACTTTCTACAAGTAGAACCATGATTGGAACACGTAGACGGTTGAAATCTTTGTATATATTGCTTCTATATAGTCTAAGAAACATGTACGCAAAGCATCCAAACAGTACCATTCGCCAATTTTTTGGTCTTCAAGTTTAAGTGAACAATGAGCCCCAATGTTTAATCCTTTATCGGAAATTATTTGTAACTTTGGACAAGTAGAACAATGAATGGAACAGGTAGACTGTTGAAATCTTTGTATATATTACTTCCATATAGTCTATGAAACATATATGCAAAGCATCCAAACGGTACAAGTCGCCAATTTTTTGTTCTTCAAGTTTAAGTGAACAACGAGCCCCATTGTTAATCCTTTAACGGAAATTATTTGTAACTTTCGACAAGTAGAACAATGAATGGAACAGGTAGACGGTTGAAATCTTTGTATACATTGCTTCTATATGGTCTAAGAAACATATATGCAAAGCATCCAAACAGTACCATTCGCCAATTTTTTGTTCTTCAAGTTTAAGTGAACTACGAGCCCCATTGTTAATCATGAAAGGGAAATTATTTGTAACTTTCGACAAGTAGAACAATGAATGGAACAGGTAGGCGGTTGAAATCTTGCTATATATTGCTTCTATATAATCTAAGAAACATATATGCAAAGCATCCAAACAGTACCATTCGCCAATTTTTTGTTCTTCAAGTTTAAGTGAACAATGAGCCCCAATGTTTAATCCTTTATCGGAAATTATTTGTAACTTTCGACAAGTAGAACAATGAATGGAACAGGTAGACGGTTGAAATCTTTGTATATATTGCTTCTATATAGTCTAAGAAACATATATGCAAAGCATCCAAACAGTACAAACCGCCAATTTTTTGTTCTTCAAGTTTAAGTGAACAATGAGCCCCAATGTTTAATCCTTTATCGGAAATTATTTGTAACTTTGGACAAGTAGAACAATGAATGGAACAGGTAGACTGTTGAAATCTTTGTATATATTACTTCCATATAGTCTATGAAACATATATGCAAAGCATCCAAACGGTACAAGTCGCCAATTTTTTGTTCTTCAAGTTTAAGTGAACAACGAGCCCCATTGATAATCATGAAAGGGAAATTATTTGTAAATTTCGACAAGTAGAACAATGAATGGAACAGGTAGACGGTTGAAATCTTTGTATATATTGCTGCCATATAGTCTAAGAAACATATATGCAAGGCATCCAAACAGTACCATTCGCCAATTTTTTGTTATTCAAGTTTAAGTGAAATACGAGCCCCATTGTTAATCCTTTAAAGGAAATTATTTGTAACTTTCTACAGGTAGAACAACGAATCGAACAGGTAGTCTGTTGAAATATTTGTATATATTGCTTCTATATAGTCTCGGAAACGTATATGCAAAGCATCCAAACAGTAACATTCGCCAATTTTTTGTTCTTCAACTTTAAGTGAACTACGAGCCCCATTGATAATCATGAAACGGAAATTATTTGGAACTTTCTACAAGTAGAACAATGAATAGAACAGGTAGACGGGTGAAATATTTCTATATATTGCTTCTATATAGTCTAAGAAACATATATGCAAAGCATCCAAACAGTACAATTCGCCAATTTTTTGTTATTCAAGTTTAAGTGAAATACGAGCCCCATTGTTAATCCTTTAAAGGAAATTATTTGTAACTTTCTACAAGTAGAACAATGAATCGAACAGTTAGACGGTTGAAATCTTTTTATATATTGCTTCTAAATAGTCTAAGAAACACGTATGAAAAGCATCCAATCAGTTCAATTCGCCAATTTTTTGTTCTTCAAATTTAAGTGAACTACGAGCCCCATTGTTAATCCTTTATCGGAAATTATTTGTAATTTTCGACAAGTAGAACAATGAATCGAACAGTTAGACGGTTGAAATCTTTTTATATATTGCTTCTAAATAGTCTAAGAAACACGTATGAAAAGCATCCAATCAGTTCAATTCGCCAATTTTTTGTTCTTCAAATTTAAGTGAACTACGAGCCCCATTGTTAATCCTTTATCGGAAATTATTTGTAATTTTCGACAAGTAGAACAATGAATGGAACAGGTAGACGGTTGAAATCTTTGTATATATTGCTTCTATATAGTCTAAGAAACATATATGCAAAGCATCCAAACAGTACAATTCGCCAATTATTTCATCTTCATGTTTAAGTGAACAACGAGCCCCATTGTTAATAATTTAACGGAAATTATTTGTAACTTCCGACAAGTAGAACAATGAATGGAACAGGTAGACGATTGAAATCTTTGTATATATTGCTGCCATATAGTCTAAGAAACATATATGCAAAGCATCCAAACAGTACCATTCGCCAATTTTTTGTTATTCAAGTTTAAGTGAAATACGAGCCCCATTGTTAATCCTTTAAAGGAAATTATTTGTAACTTTCTTCAAGTAGAACAATGAATCGAACAGGTAGTCTGTTGAAATATTTGTATATATTGCTTCTATATAGTCTCGGAAACCTTTATGCAAAGCATCCAAACAGTAACATTCGCCAATTTTTTGTTCTTCAAGTTTAAGTGAACTACGAGCCCCATTGATAATCATGAAACGGAAATTATTTGGAACTTTCTACAAGTAGAACAATGAATAGAACAGGTAGACGGGTGAAATATTTCTATATATTGCTTCTATATAGTCTAAGAAACATATATGCAAAGCATCCAAACAGTACAATTCGCCAATTTTTTGTTCTTCAAGTTTAAGTGAACAACGAGCCCCATTGATAATCATGAAAGGGAAACTATTTGTAACTTTCTACAAGTAGAACAATGAATGGAACAGGTAGACGGTTGAAATCATTGTATATATTGCTTCTATATAGTCTAAGAAACATATATGCAAAGCATCCAAACAGTACAATTCGACAATTTTTTGTTCTTCAAGTTTAAGTGAACAATGAGACCCATTGTTAATCCTTTATCGGAAATTATTTAACTTTCGACAAGTAGAACAGTGAATGGAACAGGTAGACAGTTGAAATCTTTGTATATATTGCTTCTATATAGTATAAGAAACATATATGCAAAGCATCCAAACAGTACAATTCGCCAATTTTTTGTTCTTCAAGTTTAAGTGATCTACGGGCCCCATTGTTAATCCTTTAAAGGAAATTATTTGTAACTTTCGACAAGTAGAACAATGAATGGAACAGGTAGACTGTTGAAATCATTGTATATATTGCTTCTATATAGTCTAAGAAACATATATGCAAAGCATCCAAACAGTACAATTCGACAATTTTTTGTTCTTCAAGTTTAAGTGAACAATGAGCCCCAATGTTTAATCCTTTATCGGAAATTATTTGTAACTTTGGACAAGTAGAACAATGAATGGAACAGGTAGACTGTTGAAATCTTTGTATATATTACTTCCATATAGTCTATGAAACATATATGCAAAGCATCCAAACGGTACAAGTCGCCAATTTTTTGTTCTTCAAGTTTAAGTGAACAACGAGCCCCATTGTTAATCCTTTAACGGAAATTATTTGTAACTTTCGACAAGTAGAACAATGAATGGAACAGGTAGACGGTTGAAATCTTTGTATACATTGCTTCTATATGGTCTAAGAAACATATATGCAAAGCATCCAAACAGTACCATTCGCCAATTTTTTGTTCTTCAAGTTTAAGTGAACTACGAGCCCCATTGTTAATCATGAAAGGGAAATTATTTGTAACTTTCGACAAGTAGAACAATGAATGGAACAGGTAGGCGGTTGAAATCTTGCTATATATTGCTTCTATATAATCTAAGAAACATATATGCAAAGCATCCAAACAGTACCATTCGCCAATTTTTTGTTCTTCAAGTTTAAGTGAACAATGAGCCCCAATGTTTAATCCTTTATCGGAAATTATTTGTAACTTTCGACAAGTAGAACAATGAATGGAACAGGTAGACGGTTGAAATCTTTGTATATATTGCTTCTATGTAGTCTAAGAAACATATATGCAAAGCATCCAAACAGTACAAACCGCCAATTTTTTGTTCTTCAAGTTTAAGTGAACAATGAGCCCCAATGTTTAATCCTTTATCGGAAATTATTTGTAACTTTGGACAAGTAGAACAATGAATGGAACAGGTAGACTGTTGAAATCTTTGTATATATTACTTCCATATAGTCTATGAAACATATATGCAAAGCATCCAAACGGTACAAGTCGCCAATTTTTTGTTCTTCAAGTTTAAGTGAACAACGAGCCCCATTGATAATCATGAAAGGGAAATTATTTGTAAATTTCGACAAGTAGAACAATGAATGGAACAGGTAGACGGTTGAAATCTTTGTATATATTGCTGCCATATAGTCTAAGAAACATATATGCAAAGCATCCAAACAGTACCATTCGCCAATTTTTTGTTATTCAAGTTTAAGTGAAATACGAGCCCCATTGTTAATCCTTTAAAGGAAATTATTTGTAACTTTCTACAAGTAGAACAACGAATCGAACAGGTAGTCTGTTGAAATATTTGTATATATTGCTTCTATATAGTCTCGGAAATCTATATGCAAAGCATCCAAACAGTAACATTCGCCAATTTTTTGTTCTTCAACTTTAAGTGAACTACGAGCCCCATTGATAATCATGAAACGGAAATTATTTGGAACTTTCTACAAGTAGAACAATGAATAGAACAGGTAGACGGGTGAAATATTTCTATATATTGCTTCTATATAATCTAAGAAACATATATGCAAAGCATCCAAACAGTACAATTCGCCAATTTTTTGTTATTCAAGTTTAAGTGAAATACGAGCCCCATTGTTAATCCTTTAAAGGAAATTATTTGTAACTTTCTACAAGTAGAACAATGAATCGAACAGTTAGACGGTTGAAATCTTTTTATATATTGCTTCTAAATAGTCTAAGAAACACGTATGAAAAGCATCCAATCAGTTCAATTCGCCAATTTTTTGTTCTTCAAATTTAAGTGAACTACGAGCCCCATTGTTAATCCTTTATCGGAAATTATTTGTAATTTTCGACAAGTAGAACAATGAATCGAACAGTTAGACGGTTGAAATCTTTTTATATATTGCTTCTAAATAGTCTAAGAAACACATATGCAAAGCATCCAAACAGTACAATTCGCCAATTATTTCATCTTCATGTTTAAGTGAACAACGAGCCCCATTGTTAATAATTTAACGGAAATTATTTGTAACTTCCGACAAGTAGAACAATGAATGGAACAGGTAGACGGTTGAAATCTTTGTATATATTGCTGCCATATAGTCTAAGAAACATATATGCAAAGCATCCAAACAGTACCATTCGCCAATTTTTTGTTATTCAAGTTTAAGTGAAATACGAGCCCCATTGTTAATCCTTTAAAGGAAATTATTTGTAACTTTCTACAAGTAGAACAATGAATCGAACAGGTAGTCTGTTGAAATATTTGTATATATTGCTTCTATATAGTCTAAGAAACATATATGCAAAGCATCCAAACAGTACAATTCGCCAATTTTTTGTTCTTCAAGTTTAAGTGAACAACGAGCCCCATTGATAATCATGAAAGGGAAACTATTTGTAACTTTCTACAAGTAGAACAATGAATGGAACAGGTAGACGGATGAAATCTTTGTACATATTGCTTCTATATTGTCTAAGAAACATATATGCAAAGCATCCAAACAGTACCATTCGCCAATTTTTTGTTATTCAAGTTTAAGTGAAATACGAGCCCCATTGTTAATCCTTTAAAGGAAATTATTTGTAACTTTCTACAAGTAGAACAATGAATCGAACAGTTAGACGGTTGAAATCTTTTTATATATTGCTTCTAAATAGTCTAAGAAACACATATGAAAAGCATCCAATCAGTTCAATTCGCCAATTTTTTGTTCTTCAAATTTAAGTGAACTACGAGCCCCATTGTTAATCCTTTATCGGAAATTATTTGTAATTTTCGACAAGTAGAACAATGAATGGAACAGGTAGACGGTTGAAATCTTTGTATATATTGCTTCTATATAATCTAAGAAACATATATGCAAAGCATCCAAACAGTACAATTCGCCAATTATTTCATCTTCATGTTTTAGTGAACTACGAGCCCCATTGTTAATACTTTAACGGAAATTATTTGTAACTTGCGACAAGTAGAACAATGAGTGGAACAGTTAGACGCTTGAAATCTTTGTATATATTGCTTCTATATAGTCTAAGAAACATATATGCAAAGCATCCAAACAGTACAATTCGACAATTATTTGTTCTTCAAGTTTAGTGAACAATGAGCCCCAATGGTTAATCCTTTATCGGAAACTATTTGTAACTTTCTACAAGTAGAACAATGAATGGAACAGGTAGACTGTTGAAATCTTTGTATATATTACTTCCATATAGTCTATGAAACATATATGCAAAGCATCCAAACGGTACAAGTCGCCAATTTTTTGTTCTTCAAGTTTAAGTGAACAACGAGCCCCATTGTTAATCCTTTAACGGAAATTATTTGTAACTTTCGACAAGTAGAACAATGAATGGAACAGGTAGACGGTTGAAATCTTTGTATACATTGCTTCTATATGGTCTAAGAAACATATATGCAAAGCATCCAAACAGTACCATTCGCCAATTTTTTGTTCTTCAAGATTAAGTGAACTACGAGCCCCATTGTTAATCATGAAAGGGAAATTATTTGTAACTTTCGACAAGTAGAACAATGAATGGAACAGGTAGGCGGTTGAAATCTTGCTATATATTGCTTCTATATAATCTAAGAAACATATATGCAAAGCATCCAAACAGTACCATTCGCCAATTTTTTGTTCTTCAAGTTTAAGTGAACAATGAGCCCCAATGTTTAATCCTTTATCGGAAATTATTTGTAACTTTCGACAAGTAGAACAATGAATGGAACAGGTAGACGGTTGAAATCTTTGTATATATTGCTTCTATATAGTCTAAGAAACATATATGCAAAGCATCCAAACAGTACAAACCGCCAATTTTTTGTTCTTCAAGTTTAAGTGAACAATGAGCCCCAATGTTTAATCCTTTATCGGAAATTATTTGTAACTTTGGACAAGTAGAACAATGAATGGAACCGGTAGACTGTTGAAATCTTTGTATATATTACTTCCATATAGTCTATGAAACATATATGCAAAGCATCCAAACGGTACAAGTCGCCAATTTTTTGTTCTTCAAGTTTAAGTGAACAACGAGCCCCATTGATAATCATGAAAGGGAAATTATTTGTAAATTTCGACAAGTAGAACAATGAATGGAACAGGTAGACGGTTGAAATCTTTGTATATATTGCTGCCATATAGTCTAAGAAACATATATGCAAGGCATCCAAACAGTACCATTCGCCAATTTTTTGTTATTCAAGTTTAAGTGAAATACGAGCCCCATTGTTAATCCTTTAAAGGAAATTATTTGTAACTTTCTACAGGTAGAACAACGAATCGAACAGGTAGTCTGTTGAAATATTTGTATATATTGCTTCTATATAGTCTCGGAAACGTATATGCAAAGCATCCAAACAGTAACATTCGCCAATTTTTTGTTCTTCAACTTTAAGTGAACTACGAGCCCCATTGATAATCATGAAACGGAAATTATTTGGAACTTTCTACAAGTAGAACAATGAATAGAACAGGTAGACGGGTGAAATATTTCTATATATTGCTTCTATATAGTCTAAGAAACATATATGCAAAGCATCCAAACAGTACAATTCGCCAATTTTTTGTTATTCAAGTTTAAGTGAAATACGAGCCCCATTGTTAATCCTTTAAAGGAAATTATTTGTAACTTTCTACAAGTAGAACAATGAATCGAACAGTTAGACGGTTGAAATCTTTTTATATATTGCTTCTAAATAGTCTAAGAAACACGTATGAAAAGCATCCAATCAGTTCAATTCGCCAATTTTTTGTTCTTCAAATTTAAGTGAACTACGAGCCCCATTGTTAATCCTTTATCGGAAATTATTTGTAACTTTCTACAAGTAGAACAATGAATCGAACAGTTAGACGGTTGAAATCTTTTTATATATTGCTTCTAAATACTCTAAGAAACACGTATGAAAAGCATCCAATCAGTTCAATTCGCCAATTTTTTGTTCTTCAAATTTAAGTGAACTACGAGCCCCATTGTTAATCCTTTATCGGAAATTATTTGTAATTTTCGACAAGTAGAACAATGAATCGAACAGTTAGACGGTTGAAATCTTTTTATATATTGCTTCTAAATAGTCTAAGAAACACGTATGAAAAGCATCCAATCAGTTCAATTCGCCAATTTTTTGTTCTTCAAATTTAAGTGAACTACGAGCCCCATTGTTAATCCTTTATCGGAAATTATTTGTAATTTTCGACAAGTAGAACAATGAATGGAACAGGTAGACGGTTGAAATCTTTGTATATATTGCTTCTATATAGTCTAAGAAACATATATGCAAAGCATCCAAACAGTACAATTCGCCAATTATTTCATCTTCATGTTTAAGTGAACAACGAGCCCCATTGTTAATAATTTAACGGAAATTATTTGTAACTTCCGACAAGTAGAACAATGAATGGAACAGGTAGACGGTTGAAATCTTTGTATACATTGCTTCTATATGGTCTAAGAAACATATATGCAAAGCATCCAAACAGTACCATTCGCCAATTTTTTGTTCTTCAAGATTAAGTGAACTACGAGCCCCATTGTTAATCATGAAAGGGAAATTATTTGTAACTTTCGACAAGTAGAACAATGAATGGAACAGGTAGACGGTTGAAATCATTGTATATATTGCTTCTATATAGTCTAAGAAACATATATGCGAAGCATCCAAACAGTACAATTCGACAATTTTTTGTTCTTCAAGTTTAGTGAACAATGAGCCCCAATGGTTAATCCTTTATCGGAAATTATTTGTAATTTTCGACAAGTAGAACAATGAATGGAACAGGTAGACGGTTGAAATCATTGTATATATTGCTTCTATATAGTCTAAGAAACATATATGCGAAGCATCCAAACAGTACAATTCGACAATTTTTTGTTCTTCAAGTTTAGTGAACAATGAGCCCCAATGGTTAATCCTTTATCGGAAATTATTTGTAATTTTCGACAAGTAGAACAATGAATGGAACAGGTAGACGGTTGAAATCATTGTATATGTTGCTTCTATATAGTCTAAGAAACATATATGCAAAGCATCCAAACAGTACAATTCGACAATTTTTTGTTCTTCAAGTTTAAGTGAACAATGAGCCCCAATGGTTAATCCGTTATCGGAAATGATTTGTAACTTTCGACAAGTAGAACAATGAATGGAACAGGTAGACGGTTGAAATCTTTGTATATATTGCTTCTATATAGTCTAAGAAACATATATGCAAAGCATCCAAACAGTACAATTCGACAATTTTTTGTTCTTCAAGTTTAGTGAACAATGAGCCCCAATGGTTAATCCTTTATCGGAAATTATTTGTAATTTTCGACAAGTAGAACAATGAATGGAACAGGTAGACGGTTGAAATCTTTGTATATGTTGCTTCTATATAGTCTAAGAAACCTATACGCAAAGCATCTAAACAGTGACATTCGCCAATTTTTTGATCTTCAAGTTTAAGTGAACAGCGAGCCCCAATGATAATCATGAAATGGAAATTATTTGTAACTTTCTACAAGTAGAACAATGAATAGTACAGGTAGACGGGTGAAATCTTTCTACATATTGCTTCTAAATAGTCTAAGAAACACATATGCAAAGCATCCAAACAGTACCATTCGCCAATTTATTGTTCTTCAAGTTTAAGTGAACAATGAGCCCCAATGGTTAATCCTTTATCGGAAATTATTTGTAATTTTCGACAAGTAGAACAATGAATGGAACAGGTAGACGGTTGAAATCTTTGTATATATTGCTTCTATATAATCTAAGAAACATATATGCAAAGCATCCAAACAGTACAATTCGCCAATTATTTCATCTTCATGTTTAAGTGAACAACGAGCCCCATTGTTAATACTTTAACGGAAATTATTTGTAACTTCCGACAAGTAGAACAATGAATGGAACAGGTAGACGGTTGAAATCTTTGTATATATTGCTTCTATATAATCTAAGAAACATATATGCAAAGCATCCAAACAGTACAATTCGCCAATTATTTCATCTTCATGTTTAAGTGAACTACGAGCCCCATTGTTAATGCTTTAAAGGAAATTATTTGTAAACTTCGACAAGTAGAACAATGATTGGAACACGTAGACGGTTGAAATCTTTGTATATGTTGCTTCTATATAGTCTAATAAACCTATATGCAAAGCATCAAAACAGTGACATTCGCCAATTTTTTATTCTTCAAGTTTAAGTGAACAATGAGCCCCATAGTTATTCCTTTATCGGAAATTATTTGTAACTTTCGACAAGTAGAACAATGAATGGAACAGGTAGACGGTTGAAATCATTGTATATATTGCTTCTAAATAGTCTAAGAAACATATATGCAAAGCATCTAAACAGTAACATTCGACAATTTTTTGTTCTTCAAGTTTAAGCGAACTACGAGCCCCATTGTTAATCCTTTAACGGAAATTATTTGTAACTTTCGACAAGTAGAACAATGAATGGAACAGGTAGACGGTTGAAATCTTTGTATACATTGCTTCTATATGGTCTAAGAAACAAATATGCAAAGCATCCACACAGTACAATTCGCGAATTTATTGTTCTTCAAGTTTAAGTGAACTACGAGCCCCATTGTTAATCCTTTAACGGAAATTATTTGTAACTTTCGACAAGTAGAACAATGAATGGAACAGGTAGACGGTTGAAATCTTTGTATACATTGCTTCTATATGGTCTAAGAAACATATATGCAAAGCATCCAAACAGTACAATTCGACAATTTTTTGTTCTTCAAGTTTAGTGAACAATGAGCCCCAATGGTTAATCCTTTATCGGAAATTATTTGTAATTTTCGACAAGTAGAACAATGAATGGAACAGGTAGACGGTTGATATCTTTGTATATATTGCTTCTATATAATCTAAGAAACATATATGCAAAGCATCCAAACAGTACAATTCGCCAATTATTTCATCTTCATGTTTAAGTGAACTACGAGCCCCATTGTTAATACTTTAACGGAAATTATTTGTAACTTGCGACAAGTAGAACAATGAGTGGAACAGGTAGACGGTTGAAATCAATGTATATATTGCTTCTATATAGTCTAAGAAACATATATGCAAGGCATCCAAACAGTACAATTCGCCAATTTTTTGTTCTTCAAGTTTAAGTGAACTATGAGCCCCAATGCTTAATCCGTTATCGGATATTATTTGTAACTTTCGACAAGTAGAACAATGAATGGAACAGGTAGACCGTTGAAATCATTGTATATATTGCTTCTATATAGTCTAAGAAACATATATGCATATCATCCAAACAGTACAATTCGCCAATTATTTGATCTTCAAGTTTAAGTGAACAACGAGCCCCATTGTTAATCCTTTAACGCAAATTACTTGTAACTTGCGACAAGTAGAACAATGAGTGGAACAGGTAGACGGTTGAAATCTTTGTATATATTGCTTCTATATAGTCTAAGAAACATATATGCAAAGCATCCAAACAGTACCATTCGCCAATTTTTTGTTCTTCAAGTTTAAGTGAACTACGAGCCCCATTGTTAATCCTTTAAAGGAAATTATTTGTAAATTTCGACAAGTAGAACAATGAATGGAACAGGTAGACTGTTGAAATCATTGTATATATTGCTTCTATATAGTCTAAGAAACATATATGCAAAGCATCCAAACAGTACAATTCGACAATCTTTGTTCTTCAAGTTTAGTGAACAATGAGCCCCAATGGTTAATCCTTTATCGGAAATTATTTGTAATTTTCGACAAGTACAACAATGAATGGAACAGGTAGACGGTTGAAATCTTTGTATATATTGCTTCTATATAATCTAAGAAACATATATGCAAAGCATCCAAACAGTACAATTCGCCAATTATTTCATCTTCAAGTTTAAGTGAACTACGAGACCCATTGTTAATACTTTAACGCAAATTACTTGTAACTTGCGACAAGTAGAACAATGAATGGAACAGGTAGACGCTTGAAATCTTTGTATATATTGCTTCTATATAGCCTACGAAACATATATGCAAAGCATCCAAACAGTACAATTCGCCAATTTTTTGTTCTTCAAGTTTAAGTGAACTACGAGCCCCGTTGTTAATCCTTTAACGGAAATTAATTGTAACTTTCTACAAGTAGAACAATGATTGGAACACGCAGACGGTTGAAATCTTTGTATATATTGCTTCCATATAGTCTAAGAAACATATATGCAAAGCATCCAAACAGTACCATTCGCCAATTATTTCATCTTCATGTTTAAGTGAACTACGAGCCCCATTGTTAATACTTTAACGGAAATTATTTGTAACTTCCGACAAGAAGAACAATGAATGGAACAGGTAGACGGTTGAAATCAATGTATATATTGCTTCTATATAGTCTAAGAAACATATATGCAAAGCATCCAAACAGTACCATTCGCCAATTTTTTGTTCTTCAAGTTTAAGTAAACTACGATCCCCATTGTTAATCCCTTAACGGAAATTATTTGTAACTTTCGACAAGTAGAACAATGAATGGAACAGGTAGACGGTTGAAAACATTGTATTTATGCTTCTATATAGTCTAAGAAACATATATGCAAAGCATCCAAATAGTACAATTCGACAATTTATTGTTCTTCAAGTTTAAGTGAACAATGAGCCCCAATGGTTAATCCTTTATCGGAAATTATTTGTAATTTTCGACAAGTAGAACAATGAATGGAACAGGTAGACGGTTGAAATCATTGTATATATTGCTTCTAAATAGTCTAAGAAACATATATGCAAAGCATCTAAACAGTAACATTCGACAATTTTTTGTTCTTCAAGTTTAAGCGAACTACGAGCCCCATTGTTAATCCTTTAACGGAAATTATTTGTAACTTTCGACAAGTAGAACAATGAATGGAACAGGTAGACGGTTGAAATCTTTGTATACATTGCTTCTATATGGTCTAAGAAACAAATATGCAAAGCATCCACACAGTACAATTCGCGAATTTATTGTTCTTCAAGTTTAAGTGAACTACGAGCCCCATTGTTAATCCTTTAACGGAAATTATTTGTAACTTTCGACAAGTAGAACAATGAATGGAACAGGTAGACGGTTGAAATCTTTGTATACATTGCTTCTATATGGTCTAAGAAACATATATGCAAAGCATCCAAACAGTACAATTCGACAATTTTTTGTTCTTCAAGTTTAGTGAACAATGAGCCCCAATGGTTAATCCTTTATCGGAAATTATTTGTAATTTTCGACAAGTAGAACAATGAATGGAACAGGTAGACGGTTGATATCTTTGTATATATTGCTTCTATATAATCTAAGAAACATATATGCAAAGCATCCAAACAGTACAATTCGCCAATTATTTCATCTTCATGTTTAAGTGAACTACGAGCCCCATTGTTAATACTTTAACGGAAATTATTTGTAACTTGCGACAAGTAGAACAATGAGTGGAACAGGTAGACGGTTGAAATCAATGTATATATTGCTTCTATATAGTCTAAGAAACATATATGCAAGGCATCCAAACAGTACAATTCGCCAATTTTTTGTTCTTCAAGTTTAAGTGAACTATGAGCCCCAATGCTTAATCCGTTATCGGATATTATTTGTAACTTTCGACAAGTAGAACAATGAATGGAACAGGTAGACCGTTGAAATCATTGTATATATTGCTTCTATATAGTCTAAGAAACATATATGCATATCATCCAAACAGTACAATTCGCCAATTATTTGATCTTCAAGTTTAAGTGAACAACGAGCCCCATTGTTAATCCTTTAACGCAAATTACTTGTAACTTGCGACAAGTAGAACAATGAGTGGAACAGGTAGACGGTTGAAATCTTTGTATATATTGCTTCTATATAGTCTAAGAAACATATATGCAAAGCATCCAAACAGTACCATTCGCCAATTTTTTGTTCTTCAAGTTTAAGTGAACTACGAGCCCCATTGTTAATCCTTTAAAGGAAATTATTTGTAAATTTCGACAAGTAGAACAATGAATGGAACAGGTAGACTGTTGAAATCATTGTATATATTGCTTCTATATAGTCTAAGAAACATATATGCAAAGCATCCAAACAGTACAATTCGACAATCTTTGTTCTTCAAGTTTAGTGAACAATGAGCCCCAATGGTTAATCCTTTATCGGAAATTATTTGTAATTTTCGACAAGTACAACAATGAATGGAACAGGTAGACGGTTGAAATCTTTGTATATATTGCTTCTATATAATCTAAGAAACATATATGCAAAGCATCCAAACAGTACAATTCGCCAATTATTTCATCTTCAAGTTTAAGTGAACTACGAGACCCATTGTTAATACTTTAACGCAAATTACTTGTAACTTGCGACAAGTAGAACAATGAATGGAACAGGTAGACGCTTGAAATCTTTGTATATATTGCTTCTATATAGCCTACGAAACATATATGCAAAGCATCCAAACAGTACAATTCGCCAATTTTTTGTTCTTCAAGTTTAAGTGAACTACGAGCCCCGTTGTTAATCCTTTAACGGAAATTAATTGTAACTTTCTACAAGTAGAACAATGATTGGAACACGCAGACGGTTGAAATCTTTGTATATATTGCTTCCATATAGTCTAAGAAACATATATGCAAAGCATCCAAACAGTACCATTCGCCAATTATTTCATCTTCATGTTTAAGTGAACTACGAGCCCCATTGTTAATACTTTAACGGAAATTATTTGTAACTTCCGACAAGAAGAACAATGAATGGAACAGGTAGACGGTTGAAATCAATGTATATATTGCTTCTATATAGTCTAAGAAACATATATGCAAAGCATCCAAACAGTACCATTCGCCAATTTTTTGTTCTTCAAGTTTAAGTAAACTACGATCCCCATTGTTAATCCCTTAACGGAAATTATTTGTAACTTTCGACAAGTAGAACAATGAATGGAACAGGTAGACGGTTGAAAACATTGTATTTATGCTTCTATATAGTCTAAGAAACATATATGCAAAGCATCCAAATAGTACAATTCGACAATTTATTGTTCTTCAAGTTTAAGTGAACAATGAGCCCCAATGGTTAATCCTTTATCGGAAATTATTTGTAATTTTCAACAAGTAGAACAATGAATGGAACAGGTAGACGGTTGAAATCTTTGTATATTTTGCTTCTATATAATCTAAGAAACATATATGCAAAGCATCCAAACAGTACAATTCGCCAATTATTTCATCTTCAAGTTTAAGTGAACTACGAGACCCATTGTTAATACTTTAACGCAAATTATTTGTAACTTGCGACAAGTAGAACAATGAGTGGAACAGGTAGACGGTTGAAATCTTTGTATACATTGCTTCTATATAGTCTAAGAAACATATATGCAAAGCATCCAAACAGTACCATTCGCCAATTTTTTGTTCTTCAAGTTTAAGTGAACTACGAGCCCCATTGTTAATCCTTTAAAGGAAATTATTTGTAAATTTCGACAAGTAGAACAATGAATGGAACAGGTAGACTGTTGAAATCATTGTATATATTGCTTCTATATAGTCTAAGAAACATATATGCAAAGCATCCAAACAGTAACATTCGCCAATTTTTTGTTCTTCAACTTTAAGTGAACTACGAGCCCCATTGATAATCATGAAAGGGAAATTATTTGGAACTTTCTACAAGTAGAACAATGAATAGAACAGGTAGACGGGTGAAATATTTCTATATATTGCTTCTATATAGTCTAAGAAACATATATGCAAAGCATCCAAACAGTACAATTCGCCAATTTTTTGTTATTCAAGTTTAAGTGAAATACGAGCCCCATTGTTAATCCTTTAAAGGAAATTATTTGTAACTTTCTACAAGTAGAACAATGAATCGAACAGTTAGACGGTTGAAATCTTTTTATATATTGCTTCTAAATAGTCTAAGAAACACGTATGAAAAGCATCCAATCAGTTCAATTCGCCAATTTTTTGTTCTTCAAATTTAAGTGAACTACGAGCCCCATTGTTAATCCTTTATCGGAAATTATTTGTAATTTTCGACAAGTAGAACAATGAATCGAACAGTTAGACGGTTGAAATCTTTTTATATATTGCTTCTAAATAGTCTAAGAAACACGTATGAAAAGCATCCAATCAGTTCAATTCGCCAATTATTTGTTCTTCAAATTTAAGTGAACTACGAGCCCCATTGTTAATCCTTTATCGGAAATTATTTGTAATTTTCGACAAGTAGAACAATGAATGGAACAGGTAGACGGTTGAAATCTTTGTATATATTGCTTCTATATAATCTAAGAAACATATATGCAAAGCATCCAAACAGTACAATTCGCCAATTATTTCATCTTCATGTTTTAGTGAACTACGAGCCCCATTGTTAATACTTTAACGGAAATTATTTGTAACTTGCGACAAGTAGAACAATGAGTGGAACAGTTAGACGCTTGAAATCTTTGTATATATTGCTTCTATATAGTCTAAGAAACATATATGCAAAGCATCCAAACAGTACAATTCGACAATTATTTGTTCTTCAAGTTTAGTGAACAATGAGCCCCAATGGTTAATCCTTTATCGGAAATTATTTGTAATTTTCGACAAGTAGAACAATGAATGGAACAGGTAGACGGTTGAAATCATTGTATATATTGCTTCTATATAGTCTAAGAAACATATATGCGAAGCATCCAAACAGTACAATTCGACAATTTTTTGTTCTTCAAGTTTAGTGAACAATGAGCCCCAATGGTTAATCCTTTATCGGAAATTATTTGTAATTTTCGACAAGTAGAACAATGAATGGAACAGGTAGACGGTTGAAATCATTGTATATATTGCTTCTATATAGTCTAAGAAACATATATGCAAAGCATCCAAACAGTACAATTCGACAATTTTTTGTTCTTCAAGTTTAAGTGAACAATGAGCCCCAATGGTTAATCCGTTATCGGAAATGATTTGTAACTTTCGACAAGTAGAACAATGAATGGAACAGGTAGACGGTTGAAATCTTTGTATATATTGCTTCTATATAGTCTAAGAAACATATATGCAAAGCATCCAAACAGTACAATTCGACAATTTTTTGTTCTTCAAGTTTAGTGAACAATGAGCCCCAATGGTTAATCCTTTATCGGAAATTATTTGTAATTTTCGACAAGTAGAACAATGAATGGAACATGTAGACGGTTGAAATCATTGTATATATTGCTTCTATATAGTCTAAGAAACATATATGCGAAGCATCCAAACAGTACAATTCGACAATTTTTTGTTCTTCAAGTTTAGTGAACAATGAGCCCCAATGGTTAATCCTTTATCGGAAATTATTTGTAATTTTCGACAAGTAGAACAATGAATGGAACAGGTAGACGGTTGAAATCTTTGTATATATTGCTTCTATATAATCTAAGAAACATATATGCAAAGCATCCAAACAGTACAATTCGCCAATTATTTCATCTTCAAGTTTAAGTGAACTACGAGACCCATTGTTAATACTTTAACGCAAATTATTTCGACAAGTAGAACAATGAATGGAACAGGTAGACGGTTGAAATCATTGTATATATTGCTTCTATATAGTCTAAGAAACATATATGCAAAGCATCAAATCAGTACAATTTGCCAACTTATTGTTCTTCAAGTTTAAGTGAACAACGAGCCCCATTGTTAATCCTTTAAAGGAAATTATTTGTAACTTTCTACAAGTAGAACAATGAATAGAACGGGTAGACGGTAGAAATCTTTGTATATGTTGCTTCTATATAGTCTAAGAAACCTATATGCAAAGCATCTAACCAGTAACATTCGCCAATTTTTTGATCTTCAAGTTTAAGTGAACAACGAACCCCATTGATAATCATGAAATGGAAATTATTTGTAACTTTCTACAAGTAGAACAATGAATAGTACAGGTAGACGGGTGAAATCTTTCTATATATTGCTCCTATATAGTCTAAGAAACATATATGCAAAGCATCCAAACAGTACCATTCGCCAATTTTTTGTTCTTCAATTTTAAGTGAACAACGAGGCCCATTGATAATCATGAAACGGAAATTATTTGTAACTTTCGACAAAAAGAACAATGAATAGAACAGGTAGACGGTTGAAATCTTTGTATATGTTGCTTCTATATAGTCTAAGAAACCTATACGCAAAGCATCTAAACAGTGACATTCGCCAATTTTTTGATCTTCAAGTTTAAGTGAACAGCGAGCCCCAATGATAATCATGAAATGGAAATTATTTGTAACTTTCTACAAGTAGAACAATGAATAGTACAGGTAGACGGGTGAAATCTTTCTACATATTGCTTCTAAATAGTCTAAGAAACACATATGCAAAGCATCCAAACAGTACCATTCGCCAATTTATTGTTCTTCAAGTTTAAGTGAACAATGAGCCCCAATGGTTAATCCTTTATCGGAAATTATTTGTAATTTTCGACAAGTAGAACAATGAATGGAACAGGTAGACGGTTGAAATCTTTGTATATATTGCTTCTATATAATCTAAGAAACATATATGCAAAGCATCCAAACAGTACAATTCGCCAATTATTTCATCTTCATGTTTAAGTGAACAACGAGCCCCATTGTTAATACTTTAACGGAAATTATTTGTAACTTCCGACAAGTAGAACAATGAATGGAACAGGTAGACGGTTGAAATCAATGTATATATTGCTTCTATATAGTCTAAGAAACATATATGCAAAGCATCCAAACAGTACCATTCGCCAATTTATTGTTCTTCAAGTTTAAGTAAACTACGATCCCCATTGTTAATCCCTTAACGGAAATTATTTGTAACTTTCGACAAGTAGAACAATGAATGGAACAGGTAGACGGTTGAAAACATTGTATATATTGCTTCTATATAGTCTATGAAACATATATGCAAAGCATCCAAATAGTACAATTCGACAATTTATTGTTCTTCAAGTTTAAGTGAACAATGAGCCCCAATGGTTAATCCTTTATCGGAAATTATTTGTAATTTTCGACAAGTAGAACAATGAATGGAACAGGTAGACGGTTGAAATCTTTGTATATATTGCTTCTATATAATCTAAGAAACATATATGCAAAGCATCCAAACAGTACAATTCGCCAATTATTTCATCTTCATGTTTAAGTGAACTACGAGCCCCATTGTTAATGCTTTAAAGGAAATTATTTGTAAACTTCGACAAGTAGAACAATGATTGGAACACGTAGACGGTTGAAATCTTTGTATATGTTGCTTCTATATAGTCTAATAAACCTATATGCAAAGCATCAAAACAGTGACATTCGCCAATTTTTTATTCTTCAAGTTTAAGTGAACAATGAGCCCCATAGTTATTCCTTTATCGGAAATTATTTGTAACTTTCGACAAGTAGAACAATGAATGGAACAGGTAGACGGTTGAAATCATTGTATATATTGCTTCTAAATAGTCTAAGAAACATATATGCAAAGCATCTAAACAGTAACATTCGACAATTTTTTGTTCTTCAAGTTTAAGCGAACTACGAGCCCCATTGTTAATCCTTTAACGGAAATTATTTGTAACTTTCGACAAGTAGAACAATGAATGGAACAGGTAGACGGTTGAAATCTTTGTATACATTGCTTCTATATGGTCTAAGAAACAAATATGCAAAGCATCCACACAGTACAATTCGCGAATTTATTGTTCTTCAAGTTTAAGTGAACTACGAGCCCCATTGTTAATCCTTTAACGGAAATTATTTGTAACTTTCGACAAGTAGAACAATGAATGGAACAGGTAGACGGTTGAAATCTTTGTATACATTGCTCCTATATGGTCTAAGAAACATATATGCAAAGCATCCAAACAGTACAATTCGACAATTTTTTGTTCTTCAAGTTTAGTGAACAATGAGCCCCAATGGTTAATCCTTTATCGGAAATTATTTGTAATTTTCGACAAGTAGAACAATGAATGGAACAGGTAGACGGTTGATATCTTTGTATATATTGCTTCTATATAATCTAAGAAACATATATGCAAAGCATCCAAACAGTACAATTCGCCAATTATTTCATCTTCATGTTTAAGTGAACTACGAGCCCCATTGTTAATACTTTAACGGAAATTATTTGTAACTTGCGACAAGTAGAACAATGAGTGGAACAGGTAGACGGTTGAAATCAATGTATATATTGCTTCTATATAGTCTAAGAAACATATATGCAAGGCATCCAAACAGTACAATTCGCCAATTTTTTGTTCTTCAAGTTTAAGTGAACTATGAGCCCCAATGCTTAATCCGTTATCGGATATTATTTGTAACTTTCGACAAGTTGAACAATGAATGGAACAGGTAGACCGTTGAAATCATTGTATATATTGCTTCTATATAGTCTAAGAAACATATATGCAAAGCATCCAAATAGTACAATTCGACAATTTATTGTTCTTCAAGTTTAAGTGAACAATGAGCCCCAATGGTTAATCCTTTATCGGAAATTATTTGTAATTTTCGACAAGTAGAACAATGAATGGAACAGGTAGACGGTTGAAATCTTTGTATATATTGCTTCTATATAATCTAAGAAACATATATGCAAAGCATCCAAACAGTTCAATTCGCCAATTATTTCATCTTCAAGTTTAAGTGAACTACGAGACCCATTGTTAATACTTTAACGCAAATTATTTGTAACTTGCGACAAGTAGAACAATGAGTGGAACAGGTAGACGGTTGAAATCTTTGTATATATTGCTTCTATATAGTCTAAGAAACATATATGCAAAGCATCCAAACAGTACCATTCGCCAATTTTTTGTTCTTCAAGTTTAAGTGAACTACGAGCCCCATTGTTAATCCTTTAAAGGAAATTATTTGTAAATTTCGACAAGTAGAACAATGAATGGAACAGGTAGACTGTTGAAATCATTGTATATATTGCTTCTATATAGTCTAAGAAACATATATGCAAAGCATCCAAACAGTACAATTCGACAATCTTTGTTCTTCAAGTTTAGTGAACAATGAGCCCCAATGGTTAATCCTTTATCGGAAATTATTTGTAATTTTCGACAAGTACAACAATGAATGGAACAGGTAGACGGTTGAAATCTTTGTATATATTGCTTCTATATAATCTAAGAAACATATATGCAAAGCATCCAAACAGTACAATTCGCCAATTATTTCATCTTCAAGTTTAAGTGAACTACGAGCCCCGTTGTTAATCCTTTAACGGAAATTAATTGTAACTTTCTACAAGTAGAACAATGATTGGAACACGCAGACGGTTGAAATCTTTGTATATATTGCTTCCATATAGTCTAAGAAACATATATGCAAAGCATCCAAACAGTACCATTCGCCAATTATTTCATCTTCATGTTTAAGTGAACTACGAGCCCCATTGTTAATACTTTAACGGAAATTATTTGTAACTTCCGACAAGAAGAACAATGAATGGAACAGGTAGACGGTTGAAATCAATGTATATATTGCTTCTATATAGTCTAAGAAACATATATGCAAAGCATCCAAACAGTACCATTCGCCAATTTTTTGTTCTTCAAGTTTAAGTAAACTACGATCCCCATTGTTAATCCCTTAACGGAAATTATTTGTAACTTTCGACAAGTAGAACAATGAATGGAACAGGTAGACGGTTGAAAACATTGTATTTATGCTTCTATATAGTCTAAGAAACATATATGCAAAGCATCCAAATAGTACAATTCGACAATTTATTGTTCTTCAAGTTTAAGTGAACAATGAGCCCCAATGGTTAATCCTTTATCGGAAATTATTTGTAATTTTCGACAAGTAGAACAATGAATGGAACAGGTAGACGGTTGAAATCTTTGTATATTTTGCTTCTATATAATCTAAGAAACATATATGCAAAGCATCCAAACAGTACAATTCGCCAATTATTTCATCTTCAAGTTTAAGTGAACTACGAGACCCATTGTTAATACTTTAACGCAAATTATTTGTAACTTGCGACAAGTAGAACAATGAGTGGAACAGGTAGACGGTTGAAATCTTTGTATACATTGCTTCTATATAGTCTAAGAAACATATATGCAAAGCATCCAAACAGTACCATTCGCCAATTTTTTGTTCTTCAAGTTTAAGTGAACTACGAGCCCCATTGTTAATCCTTTAAAGGAAATTATTTGTAAATTTCGACAAGTAGAACAATGAATGGAACAGGTAGACTGTTGCAATCATTGTATATATTGCTTCTATATAGTCTAAGAAACATATATGCAAAGCATCCAAACAGTACAATTCGACAATCTTTGTTCTTCAAGTTTAGTGAACAATGAGCCCCAATGGTTAATCCTTTATCGGAAATTATTTGTAATTTTCGACAAGTACAAAAATGAATGGAACAGGTAGACGGTTGAAATCTTTGTATATATTGCTTCTATATAATCTAAGAAACATATATGCAAAGCATCCAAACAGTACAATTCGCCAATTATTTCATCTTCAAGTTTAAGTGAACTACGAGACCCATTGTTAATACTTTAACGCAAATTATTTCGACAAGTAGAACAATGAATGGAACAGGTAGACGGTTGAAATCATTGTATATATTGCTTCTATATAGTCTAAGAAACATATATGCAAAGCATCCAAACAGTACCATTCGCCAATTTTTTGTTCTTCAAGTTTAAGTGAACTACGAGCCCCATTGTTAATCCTTTAAAGGAAATTATTTGTAAATTTCGACAAGTAGAACAATGAATGGAACAGGTAGACTGTTGAAATCATTGTATATATTGCTTCTATATAGTCTAAGAAACATATATGCAAAGCATCCAAACAGTACAATTCGACAATCTTTGTTCTTCAAGTTTAGTGAACAATGAGCCCCAATGGTTAATCCTTTATCGGAAATTATTTGTAATTTTCGACAAGTACAACAATGAATGGAACAGGTAGACGGTTGAAATCTTTGTATATATTGCTTCTATATAATCTAAGAAACATATATGCAAAGCATCAAATCAGTACAATTTGCCAACTTATTGTTCTTCAAGTTTAAGTGAACAACGAGCCACATTGTTAATCCTTTAAAGGAAATTATTTGTAAATTTCGACAAGTAGAACAATGATTGGAACACTTAGACGGTTGAAATCTTTGTATATATTGCTTCCATATAGTCTAAGAAACATGTACGCAAAGCATCCAAACAGTACAATTCGACAATCTTTGTTCTTCAAGTTTAGTGAACAATGAGCCCCAATGGTTAATCCTTTAAAGGAAATTATTTGTAAATTTCTGCAAGAAGAACAATGAATAGAACAGGTAGACGGTTGAAATCTTTGTATATGTTGCTTCTATATAGTCTAAGAAACCTATATGCAAAGCATCTAAACAGTAACATTCGCCAATTTTTTGATCTTCAAGTTTAAGTGAACAACGAGCCCCATTGTTAATCCTTTAAAGGAAATTATTTGTAAATTTCGGCAAGAAGAACAATGAATAGAACAGGTAGACGGTTGAAATCTTTGTATATGTTGCTTCTATATAGTCTAAGAAACCTATATGCAAAGCATCTAAACAGTAACATTCGCCAATTTTTTGATCTTCAAGTTTAAGTGAACAGCGAGCCCCATTGATAATCATGAAATGGAAATTATTTGTAACTTTCTACAAGTAGAACATTTAATGGAACAGGTAGACGGTTGAAATCTTTCTATATATTGCTTCTATATAGTATAAGAAACATAAATGCAAAGCATCCAAACAGTACAATTCGCCAATTTTTTGTTCTTCAAGTTTAAGTGAACAATGAGCCCCAATGGTTAATCCGTTATCGGAAATGATTTGTAATTTCGACAAGTAGAACAATGAATGGAACAGGTAGGCGGGTGAAATCTTTGTATATATTACTGCTATATAGTCTAAGAAACATATATGCAAAGCATCCAAACAGTACCAATCGCCAATTTTTTGTTCTTCAAGTTTAAGTGAACAACGAGCACCATTGATAATCATGAAAGGGAAATTATTTGTAAATTTCGACAAGTAGAACAATGAATGGAACAGGTAGACGGTTGAAATCATTGTATATATTGCTTCTACATAGTCTAAGAAACATATATGCAAAGCATCCAAACAGTACAATTCGACAATTTTTTGTTCTTCAAGTTTAAGTGAACAATGAGCCCCAATGGTTAATCCGTTATCGGAAATGATTTGTAACTTTCGACAAGTAGAACAATGAATGGAACAGGTACGCGGGTGAAATCTTTGTATATATTACTTCTATATAGTCTAAGAAACATATATGCAAAGCATCCAAACAGTACCAATCGCCAATTTTTTGTTCTTCAAGTTTAAGTGAACAACGAGCCCCATTGATAATCATGAAAGGGAAATTATTTGTAAATTGCGACAAGTAGAACAATGAATGGAACAGGTAGACGGTTGAAATCTTTGTATATATTGCTGCCATATAGTCTAAGAAACATATATGCAAAGCATCCAAACAGTACCATTCGCCAATTTTTTGTTCTTCAAGTTTAAGTGAACAATGAGCCCCATTGTTAATCCTTTAAAGGAAATTATTCGTAAATTTCGACAAGCAGAACAAGGAATGGAACTGGTCGACGGTTCAAATCATTGTATATATTGCTTCCATATAGTCTATGAAACATATATACAAAGCATCCAAACAGTACAATTCGCCAATTTTTTGTTCTTCATGTTTAAGTGAACTACGAGCCCCATTGTTAATCATGAAAGGGAAATTATTTGTAACTTTCGACAAGTAGAACAATGAATGGAACAGGTAGGCGGTTGAAATCTTTGTATATATTGCTTCTATATAATCTAAGAAACATATATGCAAAGCATCCAAACAGTACAATTCGCCAATTATTTGATCTTCAAGTTTAAGTGAACTACGAGACCCATTGTTAATACTTTAACGCAAATTATTTGTAACTTACGACAAGTAGAACAATGAGTGGAACAGGTAGACGCTTGAAATCTTTGTATATATTGCTTCTATATAGCCTACGAAACATATATGCAAAGCATCCAAACAGTACAATTCGCCAATTTTTTGTTCTTCAAGTTTAAGTGAACTACGAGCCCCGTTGTTAATCCTTTAACGGAAATTAATTGTAACTTTCTACAAGTAGAACAATGATTGGAACACGCAGACGGTTGAAATCTTTGTATATATTGCTTCCATATAGTCTAAGAAACATATATGCAAAGCATCCAAACAGTACCATTCGCCAATTATTTCATCTTCATGTTTAAGTGAACTACGAGCCCCATTGTTAATACTTTAACGGAAATTATTTGTAACTTCCGACAAGAAGAACAATGAATGGAACAGGTAGACGGTTGAAATCAATGTATATATTGCTTCTATATAGTCTAAGAAACATATATGCAAAGCATCCAAACAGTACCATTCGCCAATTTTTTGTTCTTCAAGTTTAAGTAAACTACGAGCCCCATTGTTAATCCTTTAAAGGAAATTATTTGTAAATTTCGACAAGTAGAACAATGAATGGAACAGGTAGACGGTTGAAATCTTTGTATATGTTGCTTCTATATAGTCTAAGAAACCTATACGCAAAGCATCCAAACAGTACCATTCGCCAATTTTTTGTTCTTCAATTTTAAGTGAACAACGAGGCCCATTGATAATCATGAAACGGAAATTATTTGTAACTTTCGACAAAAAGAACAATGAATAGAACAGGTAGACGGTTGAAATCTTTGTATATGTTGCTTCTATATAGTCTAAGAAACCTATACGCAAAGCATCTAAACAGTGACATTCGCCAATTTTTTGATCTTCAAGTTTAAGTGAACAGCGAGCCCCAATGATAATCATGAAATGGAAATTATTTGTAACTTTCTACAAGTAGAACAATGAATAGTACAGGTAGACGGGTGAAATCTTTCTACATATTGCTTCTAAATAGTCTAAGAAACACATATGCAAAGCATCCAAACAGTACCATTCGCCAATTTATTGTTCTTCAAGTTTAAGTGAACAATGAGCCCCAATGGTTAATCCTTTATCGGAAATTATTTGTAATTTTCGACAAGTAGAACAATGAATGGAACAGGTAGACGGTTGAAATCTTTGTATATATTGCTTCTATATAATCTAAGAAACATATATGCAAAGCATCCAAACAGTACAATTCGCCAATTATTTCATCTTCATGTTTAAGTGAACAACGAGCCCCATTGTTAATACTTTAACGGAAATTATTTGTAACTTCCGACAAGTAGAACAATGAATGGAACAGGTAGACGGTTGAAATCAATGTATATATTGCTTCTATATAGTCTAAGAAACATATATGCAAAGCATCCAAACAGTACCATTCGCCAATTTATTGTTCTTCAAGTTTAAGTAAACTACGATCCCCATTGTTAATCCCTTAACGGAAATTATTTGTAACTTTCGACAAGTAGAACAATGAATGGAACAGGTAGACGGTTGAAAACATTGTATATATTGCTTCTATATAGTCTATGAAACATATATGCAAAGCATCCAAATAGTACAATTCGACAATTTATTGTTCTTCAAGTTTAAGTGAACAATGAGCCCCAATGGTTAATCCTTTATCGGAAATTATTTGTAATTTTCGACAAGTAGAACAATGAATGGAACAGGTAGACGGTTGAAATCTTTGTATATATTGCTTCTATATAATCTAAGAAACATATATGCAAAGCATCCAAACAGTACAATTCGCCAATTATTTCATCTTCATGTTTAAGTGAACTACGAGCCCCATTGTTAATGCTTTAAAGGAAATTATTTGTAAACTTCGACAAGTAGAACAATGATTGGAACACGTAGACGGTTGAAATCTTTGTATATGTTGCTTCTATATAGTCTAATAAACCTATATGCAAAGCATCAAAACAGTGACATTCGCCAATTTTTTATTCTTCAAGTTTAAGTGAACAAT
This sequence comes from Cerceris ruficornis, assembly GCA_963989415.1. Taxonomy (NCBI): domain Eukaryota; kingdom Metazoa; phylum Arthropoda; class Insecta; order Hymenoptera; family Crabronidae; genus Cerceris; species Cerceris ruficornis. The sequence continues at coordinate 1,287,171 of CAXDIW010000301.1, read as the reverse complement.
GAGCCCCATAGTTATTCCTTTATCGGAAATTATTTGTAACTTTCGACAAGTAGAACAATGAATGGAACAGGTAGACGGTTGAAATCATTGTATATATTGCTTCTAAATAGTCTAAGAAACATATATGCAAAGCATCTAAACAGTAACATTCGACAATTTTTTGTTCTTCAAGTTTAAGCGAACTACGAGCCCCATTGTTAATCCTTTAACGGAAATTATTTGTAACTTTCGACAAGTAGAACAATGAATGGAACAGGTAGACGGTTGAAATCTTTGTATACATTGCTTCTATATGGTCTAAGAAACAAATATGCAAAGCATCCACACAGTACAATTCGCGAATTTATTGTTCTTCAAGTTTAAGTGAACTACGAGCCCCATTGTTAATCCTTTAACGGAAATTATTTGTAACTTTCGACAAGTAGAACAATGAATGGAACAGGTAGACGGTTGAAATCTTTGTATACATTGCTTCTATATGGTCTAAGAAACATATATGCAAAGCATCCAAACAGTACAATTCGACAATTTTTTGTTCTTCAAGTTTAGTGAACAATGAGCCCCAATGGTTAATCCTTTATCGGAAATTATTTGTAATTTTCGACAAGTAGAACAATGAATGGAACAGGTAGACGGTTGATATCTTTGTATATATTGCTTCTATATAATCTAAGAAACATATATGCAAAGCATCCAAACAGTACAATTCGCCAATTATTTCATCTTCATGTTTAAGTGAACTACGAGCCCCATTGTTAATACTTTAACGGAAATTATTTGTAACTTGCGACAAGTAGAACAATGAGTGGAACAGGTAGACGGTTGAAATCAATGTATATATTGCTTCTATATAGTCTAAGAAACATATATGCAAGGCATCCAAACAGTACAATTCGCCAATTTTTTGTTCTTCAAGTTTAAGTGAACTATGAGCCCCAATGCTTAATCCGTTATCGGATATTATTTGTAACTTTCGACAAGTTGAACAATGAATGGAACAGGTAGACCGTTGAAATCATTGTATATATTGCTTCTATATAGTCTAAGAAACATATATGCAAAGCATCCAAATAGTACAATTCGACAATTTATTGTTCTTCAAGTTTAAGTGAACAATGAGCCCCAATGGTTAATCCTTTATCGGAAATTATTTGTAATTTTCGACAAGTAGAACAATGAATGGAACAGGTAGACGGTTGAAATCTTTGTATATATTGCTTCTATATAATCTAAGAAACATATATGCAAAGCATCCAAACAGTTCAATTCGCCAATTATTTCATCTTCAAGTTTAAGTGAACTACGAGACCCATTGTTAATACTTTAACGCAAATTATTTGTAACTTGCGACAAGTAGAACAATGAGTGGAACAGGTAGACGGTTGAAATCTTTGTATATATTGCTTCTATATAGTCTAAGAAACATATATGCAAAGCATCCAAACAGTACCATTCGCCAATTTTTTGTTCTTCAAGTTTAAGTGAACTACGAGCCCCATTGTTAATCCTTTAAAGGAAATTATTTGTAAATTTCGACAAGTAGAACAATGAATGGAACAGGTAGACTGTTGAAATCATTGTATATATTGCTTCTATATAGTCTAAGAAACATATATGCAAAGCATCCAAACAGTACAATTCGACAATCTTTGTTCTTCAAGTTTAGTGAACAATGAGCCCCAATGGTTAATCCTTTATCGGAAATTATTTGTAATTTTCGACAAGTACAACAATGAATGGAACAGGTAGACGGTTGAAATCTTTGTATATATTGCTTCTATATAATCTAAGAAACATATATGCAAAGCATCCAAACAGTACAATTCGCCAATTATTTCATCTTCAAGTTTAAGTGAACTACGAGACCCATTGTTAATACTTTAACGCAAATTACTTGTAACTTGCGACAAGTAGAACAATGAATGGAACAGGTAGACGGTTGACATCTTTGTATATATTGCTTCTATATAATCTAAGAAACATATATGCAAAGCATCTAAACAGTAACAATCGCCAATTTTTTGATCTTCAAGTTTAAGTGAACTACGAGCCCCATTGTTAATCCTTTAACGGAAATTAATTGTAACTTTCTACAAGTAGAACAATGATTGGAACACGTAGACGGTTGAAATCTTTGTATATATTGCTTCCATATAGTCTAAGAAACATATATGCAAAGCATCCAAACAGTACAATTCGACAATCTTTGTTCTTCAAGTTTAGTGAACAATGAGCCCCAATGGTTAATCCTTTATCGGAAATTATTTGTAATTTTCGACAAGTACAACAATGAATGGAACAGGTAGACGGTTGAAATCTTTGTATATATTGCTTCTATATAATCTAAGAAACATATATGCAAAGCATCCAAACAGTACAATTCGCCAATTATTTCATCTTCAAGTTTAAGTGAACTACGAGACCCATTGTTAATACTTTAACGCAAATTACTTGTAACTTGCGACAAGTAGAACAATGAATGGAACAGGTAGACGCTTGAAATCTTTGTATATATTGCTTCTATATAGCCTACGAAACATATATGCAAAGCATCCAAACAGTACAATTCGCCAATTTTTTGTTCTTCAAGTTTAAGTGAACTACGAGCCCCGTTGTTAATCCTTTAACGGAAATTAATTGTAACTTTCTACAAGTAGAACAATGATTGGAACACGCAGACGGTTGAAATCTTTGTATATATTGCTTCCATATAGTCTAAGAAACATATATGCAAAGCATCCAAACAGTACCATTCGCCAATTATTTCATCTTCATGTTTAAGTGAACTACGAGCCCCATTGTTAATACTTTAACGGAAATTATTTGTAACTTCCGACAAGAAGAACAATGAATGGAACAGGTAGACGGTTGAAATCAATGTATATATTGCTTCTATATAGTCTAAGAAACATATATGCAAAGCATCCAAACAGTACCATTCGCCAATTTTTTGTTCTTCAAGTTTAAGTAAACTACGATCCCCATTGTTAATCCCTTAACGGAAATTATTTGTAACTTTCGACAAGTAGAACAATGAATGGAACAGGTAGACGGTTGAAAACATTGTATTTATGCTTCTATATAGTCTAAGAAACATATATGCAAAGCATCCAAATAGTACAATTCGACAATTTATTGTTCTTCAAGTTTAAGTGAACAATGAGCCCCAATGGTTAATCCTTTATCGGAAATTATTTGTAATTTTCGACAAGTAGAACAATGAATGGAACAGGTAGACGGTTGAAATCTTTGTATATTTTGCTTCTATATAATCTAAGAAACATATATGCAAAGCATCCAAACAGTACAATTCGCCAATTATTTCATCTTCAAGTTTAAGTGAACTACGAGACCCATTGTTAATACTTTAACGCAAAGTATTTGTAACTTGCGACAAGTAGAACAATGAGTGGAACAGGTAGACGGTTGAAATCTTTGTATACATTGCTTCTATATAGTCTAAGAAACATATATGCAAAGCATCCAAACAGTACCATTCGCCAATTTTTTGTTCTTCAAGTTTAAGTGAACTACGAGCCCCATTGTTAATCCTTTAAAGGAAATTATTTGTAAATTTCGACAAGTAGAACAATGAATGGAACAGGTAGACTGTTGAAATCATTGTATATATTGCTTCTATATAGTCTAAGAAACATATATGCAAAGCATCCAAACAGTACAATTCGACAATCTTCGTTCTTCAAGTTTAGTGAACAATGAGCCCCAATGGTTAATCCTTTATCGGAAATTATTTGTAATTTTCGACAAGTACAAAAATGAATGGAACAGGTAGACGGTTGAAATCTTTGTATATATTGCTTCTATATAATCTAAGAAACATATATGCAAAGCATCCAAACAGTACAATTCGCCAATTATTTCATCTTCAAGTTTAAGTGAACTACGAGACCCATTGTTAATACTTTAACGCAAATTATTTCGACAAGTAGAACAATGAATGGAACAGGTAGACGGTTGAAATCATTGTATATATTGCTTCTATATAGTCTAAGAAACATATATGCAAAGCATCCAAACAGTACCATTCGCCAATTTTTTGTTCTTCAAGTTTAAGTGAACTACGAGCCCCATTGTTAATCCTTTAAAGGAAATTATTTGTAAATTTCGACAAGTAGAACAATGAATGGAACAGGTAGACTGTTGAAATCATTGTATATATTGCTTCTATATAGTCTAAGAAACATATATGCAAAGCATCCAAACAGTACAATTCGACAATCTTTGTTCTTCAAGTTTAGTGAACAATGAGCCCCAATGGTTAATCCTTTATCGGAAATTATTTGTAATTTTCGACAAGTACAACAATGAATGGAACAGGTAGACGGTTGAAATCTTTGTATATATTGCTTCTATATAATCTAAGAAACATATATGCAAAGCATCAAATCAGTACAATTTGCCAACTTATTGTTCTTCAAGTTTAAGTGAACAACGAGCCACATTGTTAATCCTTTAAAGGAAATTATTTGTAAATTTCGACAAGTAGAACAATGATTGGAACACTTAGACGGTTGAAATCTTTGTATATATTGCTTCCATATAGTCTAAGAAACATGTACGCAAAGCATCCAAACAGTACAATTCGACAATCTTTGTTCTTCAAGTTTAGTGAACAATGAGCCCCAATGGTTAATCCTTTAAAGGAAATTATTTGTAAATTTCTGCAAGAAGAACAATGAATAGAACAGGTAGACGGTTGAAATCTTTGTATATGTTGCTTCTATATAGTCTAAGAAACCTATATGCAAAGCATCTAAACAGTAACATTCGCCAATTTTTTGATCTTCAAGTTTAAGTGAACAACGAGCCCCATTGTTAATCCTTTAAAGGAAATTATTTGTAAATTTCGGCAAGAAGAACAATGAATAGAACAGGTAGACGGTTGAAATCTTTGTATATGTTGCTTCTATATAGTCTAAGAAACCTATATGCAAAGCATCTAAACAGTAACATTCGCCAATTTTTTGATCTTCAAGTTTAAGTGAACAGCGAGCCCCATTGATAATCATGAAATGGAAATTATTTGTAACTTTCTACAAGTAGAACATTTAATGGAACAGGTAGACGGTTGAAATCTTTCTATATATTGCTTCTATATAGTATAAGAAACATAAATGCAAAGCATCCAAACAGTACAATTCGCCAATTTTTTGTTCTTCAAGTTTAAGTGAACAATGAGCCCCAATGGTTAATCCGTTATCGGAAATGATTTGTAATTTCGACAAGTAGAACAATGAATGGAACAGGTAGGCGGGTGAAATCTTTGTATATATTACTGCTATATAGTCTAAGAAACATATATGCAAAGCATCCAAACAGTACCAATCGCCAATTTTTTGTTCTTCAAGTTTAAGTGAACAACGAGCACCATTGATAATCATGAAAGGGAAATTATTTGTAAATTTCGACAAGTAGAACAATGAATGGAACAGGTAGACGGTTGAAATCATTGTATATATTGCTTCTACATAGTCTAAGAAACATATATGCAAAGCATCCAAACAGTACAATTCGACAATTTTTTGTTCTTCAAGTTTAAGTGAACAATGAGCCCCAATGGTTAATCCGTTATCGGAAATGATTTGTAACTTTCGACAAGTAGAACAATGAATGGAACAGGTAGACGGTTGAAATCTTTGTATATATTGCTGCCATATAGTCTAAGAAACATATATGCAAAGCATCCAAACAGTACCATTCGCCAATTTTTTGTTCTTCAAGTTTAAGTGAACAATGAGCCCCATTGTTAATCCTTTAAAGGAAATTATTCGTAAATTTCGACAAGCAGAACAAGGAATGGAACTGGTCGACGGTTCAAATCATTGTATATATTGCTTCCATATAGTCTATGAAACATATATACAAAGCATCCAAACAGTACAATTCGCCAATTTTTTGTTCTTCATGTTTAAGTGAACTACGAGCCCCATTGTTAATCATGAAAGGGAAATTATTTGTAACTTTCGACAAGTAGAACAATGAATGGAACAGGTAGGCGGTTGAAATCTTGCTATATATTGCTTCTATATAATCTAAGAAACATATATGCAAAGCATCCAAACAGTACCATTCGCCAATTTTTTGTTCTTCAAGTTTAAGTGAACAATGAGCCCCAATGGTTAATCCTTTATCGGAAATTATTTGTAATTTTCGACAAGTAGAACAATGAATGGAACAGGTAGACGGTTGAAATCTTTGTATATATTGCTTCTATATAATCTAAGAAACATATATGCAAAGCATCCAAACAGTACAATTCGCCAATTATTTCATCTTCATGTTTAAGTGAACAACGAGCCCCATTGTTAATACTTTAACGGAAATTATTTGTAACTTCCGACAAGTAGAACAATGAATGGAACAGGTAGACGGTTGAAATCTTTGTATATATTGCTTCTATATAGTCTAAGAAACATATATGCAAAGCATCCAAACAGTACCATTCGCCAATTTTTTGTTCTTCAAGTTTAAGTGAACTACGAGCCCCATTGTTAATCCTTTAAAGGAAATTATTTGTAAATTTCGACAAGTAGAACAATGAATGGAACAGGTAGACTGTTGAAATCATTGTATATATTGCTTCTATATAGTCTAAGAAACATATATGCAAAGCATCCAAACAGTACAATTCGACAATCTTTGTTCTTCAAGTTTAGTGAACAATGAGCCCCAATGGTTAATCCTTTATCGGAAATTATTTGTAATTTTCGACAAGTACAACAATGAATGGAACAGGTAGACGGTTGAAATCTTTGTATATATTGCTTCTATATAATCTAAGAAACATATATGCAAAGCATCCAAACAGTACAATTCGCCAATTATTTCATCTTCAAGTTTAAGTGAACTACGAGACCCATTGTTAATACTTTAACGCAAATTACTTGTAACTTGCGACAAGTAGAACAATGAATGGAACAGGTAGACGCTTGAAATCTTTGTATATATTGCTTCTATATAGCCTACGAAACATATATGCAAAGCATCCAAACAGTACAATTCGCCAATTTTTTGTTCTTCAAGTTTAAGTGAACTACGAGCCCCGTTGTTAATCCTTTAACGGAAATTAATTGTAACTTTCTACAAGTAGAACAATGATTGGAACACGCAGACGGTTGAAATCTTTGTATATATTGCTTCCATATAGTCTAAGAAACATATATGCAAAGCATCCAAACAGTACCATTCGCCAATTATTTCATCTTCATGTTTAAGTGAACTACGAGCCCCATTGTTAATACTTTAACGGAAATTATTTGTAACTTCCGACAAGAAGAACAATGAATGGAACAGGTAGACGGTTGAAATCAATGTATATATTGCTTCTATATAGTCTAAGAAACATATATGCAAAGCATCCAAACAGTACCATTCGCCAATTTTTTGTTCTTCAAGTTTAAGTAAACTACGATCCCCATTGTTAATCCCTTAACGGAAATTATTTGTAACTTTCGACAAGTAGAACAATGAATGGAACAGGTAGACGGTTGAAAACATTGTATTTATGCTTCTATATAGTCTAAGAAACATATATGCAAAGCATCCAAATAGTACAATTCGACAATTTATTGTTCTTCAAGTTTAAGTGAACAATGAGCCCCAATGGTTAATCCTTTATCGGAAATTATTTGTAATTTTCGACAAGTAGAACAATGAATGGAACAGGTAGACGGTTGAAATCTTTGTATATTTTGCTTCTATATAATCTAAGAAACATATATGCAAAGCATCCAAACAGTACAATTCGCCAATTATTTCATCTTCAAGTTTAAGTGAACTACGAGACCCATTGTTAATACTTTAACGCAAAGTATTTGTAACTTGCGACAAGTAGAACAATGAGTGGAACAGGTAGACGGTTGAAATCTTTGTATACATTGCTTCTATATAGTCTAAGAAACATATATGCAAAGCATCCAAACAGTACCATTCGCCAATTTTTTGTTCTTCAAGTTTAAGTGAACTACGAGCCCCATTGTTAATCCTTTAAAGGAAATTATTTGTAAATTTCGACAAGTAGAACAATGAATGGAACAGGTAGACTGTTGAAATCATTGTATATATTGCTTCTATATAGTCTAAGAAACATATATGCAAAGCATCCAAACAGTACAATTCGACAATCTTCGTTCTTCAAGTTTAGTGAACAATGAGCCCCAATGGTTAATCCTTTATCGGAAATTATTTGTAATTTTCGACAAGTACAAAAATGAATGGAACAGGTAGACGGTTGAAATCTTTGTATATATTGCTTCTATATAATCTAAGAAACATATATGCAAAGCATCCAAACAGTACAATTCGCCAATTATTTCATCTTCAAGTTTAAGTGAACTACGAGACCCATTGTTAATACTTTAACGCAAATTATTTCGACAAGTAGAACAATGAATGGAACAGGTAGACGGTTGAAATCATTGTATATATTGCTTCTATATAGTCTAAGAAACATATATGCAAAGCATCCAAACAGTACCATTCGCCAATTTTTTGTTCTTCAAGTTTAAGTGAACTACGAGCCCCATTGTTAATCCTTTAAAGGAAATTATTTGTAAATTTCGACAAGTAGAACAATGAATGGAACAGGTAGACTGTTGAAATCATTGTATATATTGCTTCTATATAGTCTAAGAAACATATATGCAAAGCATCCAAACAGTACAATTCGACAATCTTTGTTCTTCAAGTTTAGTGAACAATGAGCCCCAATGGTTAATCCTTTATCGGAAATTATTTGTAATTTTCGACAAGTACAACAATGAATGGAACAGGTAGACGGTTGAAATCTTTGTATATATTGCTTCTATATAATCTAAGAAACATATATGCAAAGCATCAAATCAGTACAATTTGCCAACTTATTGTTCTTCAAGTTTAAGTGAACAACGAGCCACATTGTTAATCCTTTAAAGGAAATTATTTGTAAATTTCGACAAGTAGAACAATGATTGGAACACTTAGACGGTTGAAATCTTTGTATATATTGCTTCCATATAGTCTAAGAAACATGTACGCAAAGCATCCAAACAGTACAATTCGACAATCTTTGTTCTTCAAGTTTAGTGAACAATGAGCCCCAATGGTTAATCCTTTAAAGGAAATTATTTGTAAATTTCTGCAAGAAGAACAATGAATAGAACAGGTAGACGGTTGAAATCTTTGTATATGTTGCTTCTATATAGTCTAAGAAACCTATATGCAAAGCATCTAAACAGTAACATTCGCCAATTTTTTGATCTTCAAGTTTAAGTGAACAACGAGCCCCATTGTTAATCCTTTAAAGGAAATTATTTGTAAATTTCGGCAAGAAGAACAATGAATAGAACAGGTAGACGGTTGAAATCTTTGTATATGTTGCTTCTATATAGTCTAAGAAACCTATATGCAAAGCATCTAAACAGTAACATTCGCCAATTTTTTGATCTTCAAGTTTAAGTGAACAGCGAGCCCCATTGATAATCATGAAATGGAAATTATTTGTAACTTTCTACAAGTAGAACATTTAATGGAACAGGTAGACGGTTGAAATCTTTCTATATATTGCTTCTATATAGTATAAGAAACATAAATGCAAAGCATCCAAACAGTACAATTCGCCAATTTTTTGTTCTTCAAGTTTAAGTGAACAATGAGCCCCAATGGTTAATCCGTTATCGGAAATGATTTGTAATTTCGACAAGTAGAACAATGAATGGAACAGGTAGGCGGGTGAAATCTTTGTATATATTACTGCTATATAGTCTAAGAAACATATATGCAAAGCATCCAAACAGTACCAATCGCCAATTTTTTGTTCTTCAAGTTTAAGTGAACAACGAGCACCATTGATAATCATGAAAGGGAAATTATTTGTAAATTTCGACAAGTAGAACAATGAATGGAACAGGTAGACGGTTGAAATCATTGTATATATTGCTTCTACATAGTCTAAGAAACATATATGCAAAGCATCCAAACAGTACAATTCGACAATTTTTTGTTCTTCAAGTTTAAGTGAACAATGAGCCCCAATGGTTAATCCGTTATCGGAAATGATTTGTAACTTTCGACAAGTAGAACAATGAATGGAACAGGTAGACGGTTGAAATCTTTGTATATATTGCTGCCATATAGTCTAAGAAACATATATGCAAAGCATCCAAACAGTACCATTCGCCAATTTTTTGTTCTTCAAGTTTAAGTGAACAATGAGCCCCATTGTTAATCCTTTAAAGGAAATTATTCGTAAATTTCGACAAGCAGAACAAGGAATGGAACTGGTCGACGGTTCAAATCATTGTATATATTGCTTCCATATAGTCTATGAAACATATATACAAAGCATCCAAACAGTACAATTCGCCAATTTTTTGTTCTTCATGTTTAAGTGAACTACGAGCCCCATTGTTAATCATGAAAGGGAAATTATTTGTAACTTTCGACAAGTAGAACAATGAATGGAACAGGTAGGCGGTTGAAATCTTGCTATATATTGCTTCTATATAATCTAAGAAACATATATGCAAAGCATCCAAACAGTACCATTCGCCAATTTTTTGTTCTTCAAGTTTAAGTGAACAATGAGCCCCAATGGTTAATCCTTTATCGGAAATTATTTGTAATTTTCGACAAGTAGAACAATGAATGGAACAGGTAGACGGTTGAAATCTTTGTATATATTGCTTCTATATAATCTAAGAAACATATATGCAAAGCATCCAAACAGTACAATTCGCCAATTATTTGATCTTCAAGTTTAAGTGAACTACGAGACCCATTGTTAATACTTTAACGCAAATTATTTGTAACTTACGACAAGTAGAACAATGAGTGGAACAGGTAGACGCTTGAAATCTTTGTATATATTGCTTCTATATAGCCTACGAAACATATATGCAAAGCATCCAAACAGTACAATTCGCCAATTTTTTGTTCTTCAAGTTTAAGTGAACTACGAGCCCCATTGTTAATCCTTTAAAGGAAATTATTTGTAAATTTCGACAAGTAGAACAATGAATGGAACAGGTAGACTGTTGAAATCATTGTATATATTGCTTCTATATAGTCTAAGAAACATATATGCAAAGCATCCAAACAGTACAATTCGACAATCTTCGTTCTTCAAGTTTAGTGAACAATGAGCCCCAATGGTTAATCCTTTATCGGAAATTATTTGTAATTTTCGACAAGTACAAAAATGAATGGAACAGGTAGACGGTTGAAATCTTTGTATATATTGCTTCTATATAATCTAAGAAACATATATGCAAAGCATCCAAACAGTACAATTCGCCAATTATTTCATCTTCAAGTTTAAGTGAACTACGAGACCCATTGTTAATACTTTAACGCAAATTATTTCGACAAGTAGAACAATGAATGGAACAGGTAGACGGTTGAAATCATTGTATATATTGCTTCTATATAGTCTAAGAAACATATATGCAAAGCATCCAAACAGTACCATTCGCCAATTTTTTGTTCTTCAAGTTTAAGTGAACTACGAGCCCCATTGTTAATCCTTTAAAGGAAATTATTTGTAAATTTCGACAAGTAGAACAATGAATGGAACAGGTAGACTGTTGAAATCATTGTATATATTGCTTCTATATAGTCTAAGAAACATATATGCAAAGCATCCAAACAGTACAATTCGACAATCTTTGTTCTTCAAGTTTAGTGAACAATGAGCCCCAATGGTTAATCCTTTATCGGAAATTATTTGTAATTTTCGACAAGTACAACAATGAATGGAACAGGTAGACGGTTGAAATCTTTGTATATATTGCTTCTATATAATCTAAGAAACATATATGCAAAGCATCAAATCAGTACAATTTGCCAACTTATTGTTCTTCAAGTTTAAGTGAACAACGAGCCACATTGTTAATCCTTTAAAGGAAATTATTTGTAAATTTCGACAAGTAGAACAATGATTGGAACACTTAGACGGTTGAAATCTTTGTATATATTGCTTCCATATAGTCTAAGAAACATGTACGCAAAGCATCCAAACAGTACAATTCGACAATCTTTGTTCTTCAAGTTTAGTGAACAATGAGCCCCAATGGTTAATCCTTTAAAGGAAATTATTTGTAAATTTCTGCAAGAAGAACAATGAATAGAACAGGTAGACGGTTGAAATCTTTGTATATGTTGCTTCTATATAGTCTAAGAAACCTATATGCAAAGCATCTAAACAGTAACATTCGCCAATTTTTTGATCTTCAAGTTTAAGTGAACAACGAGCCCCATTGTTAATCCTTTAAAGGAAATTATTTGTAAATTTCGGCAAGAAGAACAATGAATAGAACAGGTAGACGGTTGAAATCTTTGTATATGTTGCTTCTATATAGTCTAAGAAACCTATATGCAAAGCATCTAAACAGTAACATTCGCCAATTTTTTGATCTTCAAGTTTAAGTGAACAGCGAGCCCCATTGATAATCATGAAATGGAAATTATTTGTAACTTTCTACAAGTAGAACATTTAATGGAACAGGTAGACGGTTGAAATCTTTCTATATATTGCTTCTATATAGTATAAGAAACATAAATGCAAAGCATCCAAACAGTACAATTCGCCAATTTTTTGTTCTTCAAGTTTAAGTGAACAATGAGCCCCAATGGTTAATCCGTTATCGGAAATGATTTGTAATTTCGACAAGTAGAACAATGAATGGAACAGGTAGGCGGGTGAAATCTTTGTATATATTACTGCTATATAGTCTAAGAAACATATATGCAAAGCATCCAAACAGTACCAATCGCCAATTTTTTGTTCTTCAAGTTTAAGTGAACAACGAGCACCATTGATAATCATGAAAGGGAAATTATTTGTAAATTTCGACAAGTAGAACAATGAATGGAACAGGTAGACGGTTGAAATCATTGTATATATTGCTTCTACATAGTCTAAGAAACATATATGCAAAGCATCCAAACAGTACAATTCGACAATTTTTTGTTCTTCAAGTTTAAGTGAACAATGAGCCCCAATGGTTAATCCGTTATCGGAAATGATTTGTAACTTTCGACAAGTAGAACAATGAATGGAACAGGTAGACGGTTGAAATCTTTGTATATATTGCTGCCATATAGTCTAAGAAACATATATGCAAAGCATCCAAACAGTACCATTCGCCAATTTTTTGTTCTTCAAGTTTAAGTGAACAATGAGCCCCATTGTTAATCCTTTAAAGGAAATTATTCGTAAATTTCGACAAGCAGAACAAGGAATGGAACTGGTCGACGGTTCAAATCATTGTATATATTGCTTCCATATAGTCTATGAAACATATATACAAAGCATCCAAACAGTACAATTCGCCAATTTTTTGTTCTTCATGTTTAAGTGAACTACGAGCCCCATTGTTAATCATGAAAGGGAAATTATTTGTAACTTTCGACAAGTAGAACAATGAATGGAACAGGTAGGCGGTTGAAATCTTGCTATATATTGCTTCTATATAATCTAAGAAACATATATGCAAAGCATCCAAACAGTACCATTCGCCAATTTTTTGTTCTTCAAGTTTAAGTGAACAATGAGCCCCAATGGTTAATCCTTTATCGGAAATTATTTGTAATTTTCGACAAGTAGAACAATGAATGGAACAGGTAGACGGTTGAAATCTTTGTATATATTGCTTCTATATAATCTAAGAAACATATATGCAAAGCATCCAAACAGTACAATTCGCCAATTATTTGATCTTCAAGTTTAAGTGAACTACGAGACCCATTGTTAATACTTTAACGCAAATTATTTGTAACTTACGACAAGTAGAACAATGAGTGGAACAGGTAGACGCTTGAAATCTTTGTATATATTGCTTCTATATAGCCTACGAAACATATATGCAAAGCATCCAAACAGTACAATTCGCCAATTTTTTGTTCTTCAAGTTTAAGTGAACTACGAGCCCCGTTGTTAATCCTTTAACGGAAATTAATTGTAACTTTCTACAAGTAGAACAATGATTGGAACACGCAGACGGTTGAAATCTTTGTATATATTGCTTCCATATAGTCTAAGAAACATATATGCAAAGCATCCAAACAGTACCATTCGCCAATTATTTCATCTTCATGTTTAAGTGAACTACGAGCCCCATTGTTAATACTTTAACGGAAATTATTTGTAACTTCCGACAAGAAGAACAATGAATGGAACAGGTAGACGGTTGAAATCAATGTATATATTGCTTCTATATAGTCTAAGAAACATATATGCAAAGCATCCAAACAGTACCATTCGCCAATTTTTTGTTCTTCAAGTTTAAGTAAACTACGATCCCCATTGTTAATCCCTTAACGGAAATTATTTGTAACTTTCGACAAGTAGAACAATGAATGGAACAGGTAGACGGTTGAAAACATTGTATTTATGCTTCTATATAGTCTAAGAAACATATATGCAAAGCATCCAAATAGTACAATTCGACAATTTATTGTTCTTCAAGTTTAAGTGAACAATGAGCCCCAATGGTTAATCCTTTATCGGAAATTATTTGTAATTTTCGACAAGTAGAACAATGAATGTAACAGGTAGACGGTTGAAATCTTTGTATATTTTGCTTCTATATAATCTAAGAAACATATATGCAAAGCATCCAAACAGTACAATTCGCCAATTATTTCATCTTCAAGTTTAAGTGAACTACGAGACCCATTGTTAATACTTTAACGCAAATTATTTGTAACTTGCGACAAGTAGAACAATGAGTGGAACAGGTAGACGGTTGAAATCTTTGTATACATTGCTTCTATATAGTCTAAGAAACATATATGCAAAGCATCCAAACAGTACCATTCGCCAATTTTTTGTTCTTCAAGTTTAAGTGAACTACGAGCCCCATTGTTAATCCTTTAAAGGAAATTATTTGTAAATTTCGACAAGTAGAACAATGAATGGAACAGGTAGACTGTTGAAATCATTGTATATATTGCTTCTATATAGTCTAAGAAACATATATGCAAAGCATCCAAACAGTACAATTCGACAATCTTTGTTCTTCAAGTTTAGTGAACAATGAGCCCCAATGGTTAATCCTTTATCGGAAATTATTTGTAATTTTCGACAAGTACAACAATGAATGGAACAGGTAGACGGTTGAAATCTTTGTATATATTGCTTCTATATAATCTAAGAAACATATATGCAAAGCATCCAAACAGTACAATTCGCCAATTATTTCATCTTCAAGTTTAAGTGAACTACGAGACCCATTGTTAATACTTTAACGCAAATTATTTCGACAAGTAGAACAATGAATGGAACAGGTAGACGGTTGAAATCATTGTATATATTGCTTCTATATAATCTAAGAAACATATATGCAAAGCATCCAAACAGTACAATTCGCCAATTATTTCATCTTCAAGTTTAAGTGAACTACGAGACCCATTGTTAATACTTTAACGCAAATTATTTCGACAAGTAGAACAATGAATGGAACAGGTAGACGGTTGAAATCATTGTATATATTGCTTCTATATAGTCTAAGAAACATATATGCAAAGCATCAAATCAGTACAATTTGCCAACTTATTGTTCTTCAAGTTTAAGTGAACAACGAGCCACATTGTTAATCCTTTAAAGGAAATTATTTGTAAATTTCGACAAGTAGAACAATGATTGGAACACTTAGACGGTTGAAATCTTTGTATATATTGCTTCCATATAGTCTAAGAAACATGTACGCAAAGCATCCAAACAGTACAATTCGACAATCTTTGTTCTTCAAGTTTAGTGAACAATGAGCCCCAATGGTTAATCCTTTAAAGGAAATTATTTGTAAATTTCTGCAAGAAGAACAATGAATAGAACAGGTAGACGGTTGAAATCTTTGTATATGTTGCTTCTATATAGTCTAAGAAACCTATATGCAAAGCATCTAAACAGTAACATTCGCCAATTTTTTGATCTTCAAGTTTAAGTGAACAACGAGCCCCATTGTTAATCCTTTAAAGGAAATTATTTGTAAATTTCGGCAAGAAGAACAATGAATAGAACAGGTAGACGGTTGAAATCTTTGTATATGTTGCTTCTATATAGTCTAAGAAACCTATATGCAAAGCATCTAAACAGTAACATTCGCCAATTTTTTGATCTTCAAGTTTAAGTGAACAGCGAGCCCCATTGATAATCATGAAATGGAAATTATTTGTAACTTTCTACAAGTAGAACATTTAATGGAACAGGTAGACGGTTGAAATCTTTCTATATATTGCTTCTATATAGTATAAGAAACATAAATGCAAAGCATCCAAACAGTACAATTCGCCAATTTTTTGTTCTTCAAGTTTAAGTGAACAATGAGCCCCAATGGTTAATCCGTTATCGGAAATGATTTGTAACTTTCGACAAGTAGAACAATGAATGGAACAGGTAGGCGGGTGAAATCTTTGTATATATTACTGCTATATAGTCTAAGAAACATATATGCAAAGCATCCAAACAGTACCAATCGCCAATTTTTTGTTCTTCAAGTTTAAGTGAACAACGAGCACCATTGATAATCATGAAAGGGAAATTATTTGTAAATTTCGACAAGTAGAACAATGAATGGAACAGGTAGACGGTTGAAATCATTGTATATATTGCTTCTACATAGTCTAAGAAACATATATGCAAAGCATCCAAACAGTACAATTCGACAATTTTTTGTTCTTCAAGTTTAAGTGAACAATGAGCCCCAATGGTTAATCCGTTATCGGAAATGATTTGTAACTTTCGACAAGTAGAACAATGAATGGAACAGGTACGCGGGTGAAATCTTTGTATATATTACTGCTATATAGTCTAAGAAACATATATGCAAAGCATCCAAACAGTACCAATCGCCAATTTTTTGTTCTTCAAGTTTAAGTGAACAACGAGCCCCATTGATAATCATGAAAGGGAAATTATTTGTAAATTGCGACAAGTAGAACAATGAATGGAACAGGTAGACGGTTGAAATCATTGTATAAATTGCTTCTACATAGTCTAAGAAACATATATGCAAAGCATCCAAACAGTACAATTCGACAATTTTTTGTTCTTCAAGTTTAAGTGAACAATGAGCCCCAATGGTTAATCCGTTATCGGAAATGATTTGTAACTTTCGACAAGTAGAACAATGAATGGAACAGGTACGCGGGTGAAATCTTTGTATATATTACTTCTATATAGTCTAAGAAACATATATGCAAAGCATCCAAACAGTACCAATCGCCAATTTTTTGTTCTTCAAGTTTAAGTGAACAACGAGCCCCATTGATAATCATGAAAGGGAAATGATTTGTAACTTTCGACAAGTAGAACAATGAATGGAACAGGTACGCGGGTGAAATCTTTGTATATATTACTTCTATATAGTCTAAGAAACATATATGCAAAGCATCCAAACAGTACCAATCGCCAATTTTTTGTTCTTCATGTTTAAGTGAACTACGAGCCCCATTGTTAATCATGAAAGGGAAATTATTTGTAACTTTCGACAAGTAGAACAATGAATGGAACAGGTAGGCGGTTGAAATCTTGCTATATATTGCTTCTATATAATCTAAGAAACATATATGCAAAGCATCCAAACAGTACCATTCGCCAATTTTTTGTTCTTCAAGTTTAAGTGAACAATGAGCCCCAATGGTTAATCCTTTATCGGAAATTATTTGTAACTTTCGACAAGTAGAACAATGAATGGAACAGGTAGACGGTTGAAATCTTTGTATATATTGCTTCTATATAATCTAAGAAACATATATGCAAAGCATCCAAACAGTACAATTCGCCAATTAATTGATCTTCAAGTTTAAGTGAACTACGAGACCCATTGTTAATACTTTAACGCAAATTATTTGTAACTTACGACAAGTAGAACAATGAGTGGAACAGGTAGACGGTTGAAATCTTTGTATATATTGCTTCTATATAGTCTATGAAACATATATACAAAGCATCCAAACAGTACAATTCGCCAATTTTTTGTTCTTCATGTTTAAGTGAACTACGAGCCCCATTGTTAATCATGAAAGGGAAATTATTTGTAACTTTCGACAAGTGGAACAATGAATGGAACAGGTAGGCGGTTGAAATCTTGCTATATATTGCTTCTATATAATCTAAGAAACATATATGCAAAGCATCCAAACAGTACCATTCGCCAATTTTTTGTTCTTCAAGTTTAAGTGAACAATGAGCCCCAATGTTTAATCCTTTATCGGAAATTATTTGCAGCTTTCGACAAGTAGAACAATGAATGGAACAGGTAGACGGTTGAAATCTTTGTATATATTGCTTCTATATAGTCTAAGAAACATATATGCGAAGCATCCAAACAGTACAATTCGCCAATTTTTTGTTCTTCAAGTATAAGTGAACAATGTGCCCCAATGGTTAATCCTTTATCGGAAATTATTTGTATCTTTCGACAAGTAGAACAATGAATGGTACAGGTAGACGGTTGAGAACTTTGTATATATTGCTTCTATATAGTCTAAGAAACATATATGCAAAGCATCTAAACAGTAACATTCGCCAATTTTTTGTTCTTCAAGTTTAAGTGAACAACGAACCCCATTGATAATCATGAAATGGAAATTATTTGTAACTTTCTACAAGTAGAACAATGAATGGTACAGGTAGACGGTTGAGATCTTTGTATATATTGCTTCTATATAGTCTAAGAAACATATTTGCAAAGCATCTAAACAGTAACATTCGCCAATTTATTGTTCTTCAAGTTTAAGTGAACAACGAGCCCCATTGTTAATCCTTTAAAGGAAATTATTTGTAAATTTCGACAAATAGAACAATGATTGGAACACTTCGACGGTTGAAATCTTTGTATATATTGCTTCCATATAGTCTAAGAAACATGTACGCAAAGTATCCAAACAGTACCATTCGCCAATTTTTTGTACTTCAAGTTTAAGTGAACTACGAGCCCCATTGTTAATCCTTTAAAGGAAATTATTTGTATATTTCGACAAGTAGAACAATGAATGGAACAGGTAGACGGTTGAAATCATTGTATATATTGCTTCTATATAGTCTAAGAAACATATATGCAAAGCATCAAATCAGTACAATTTGCCAACTTATTGTTCTTCAAGTTTAAGTGAACAACGAGCCACATTGTTAATCCTTTAAAGGAAATTATTTGTAAATTTCGACAAGTAGAACAATGATTGGAACACTTAGACGGTTGAAATCTTTGTATATATTGCTTCCATATAGTCTAAGAAACATGTACGCAAAGCATCCAAACAGTACCATTCGCCAATTTTTTGTTCTTCAAGTTTAAGTGAACAATGAGCCCCATTGTTAATCCTTTATCGGAAATTATTTGTAATTTTCGACAAGTAGAACAATGAATGGAACAGGTAGACGGTTGTAATCTTTGTATATATTGCTTCTATATAGTCTAAGAAACATATATTCAAAGCATCCAAACAGTACAATTCGCCAATTTTTTGTTCTTCAAGTATAAGTGAACAATGAGCCCCAATGGTTAATCCTTTATCGGAAATTATTTGTATCTTTCGACAAGTAGAACAATGAATGGTACAGGTAGACGGTTGAGATCTTTGTATATATTGCTTCTATATAGTCTAAGAAACATATATGCAAAGCATCTAAACAGTAACATTCGCCAATTTTTTGTTCTTCAAGTTTAATTGAACAACGAACCCCATTGATAATCATGAAATGGAAATTATTTGTAACTTTCTACAAGTAGAACAATGAATGATACAGGAAGACGGTTGAGATCTTTGTATATATTGCTTCTATATAGTCTAAGAAACATATATGCAAAGCATCTAAACAGTGACATTCGCCAATTTATTGTTCTTCAAGTTTAAGTGAACAACGAGCCCCATTGTTAATCCTTTAAAGGAAATTATTTCTAAATTTCGACAAGTAGAACAATGATTGGAACACTTAGACGGTTGAAATCTTTCTATATATTGCTTCTATATAGTATAAGAAACATAAATGCAAAGCATCCAAACAGTACAATTCGCCAATTTTTTGTTCTTCAAGTTTAAGTGAACAATGAGCCCCAATGGTTAATCCGTTATCGGAAATGATTTGTAACTTTCGACAAGTAGAACAATGAATGGAACAGGTAGGCGGGTGAAATCTTTGTATATATTACTGCTATATAGTCTAAGAAACATATATGCAAAGCATCCAAACAGTACCAATCGCCAATTTTTTGTTCTTCAAGTTTAAGTGAACAACGAGCACCATTGATAATCATGAAAGGGAAATTATTTGTAAATTTCGACAAGTAGAACAATGAATGGAACAGGTAGACGGTTGAAATCATTGTATATATTGCTTCTACATAGTCTAAGAAACATATATGCAAAGCATCCAAACAGTACCAATCGCCAATTTTTTGTTCTTCAAGTTTAAGTGAACAACGAGCCCCATTGATAATCATGAAAGGGAAATGATTTGTAACTTTCGACAAGTAGAACAATGAATGGAACAGGTAGACGGTTGAAATCATTGTATATATTGCTTCTATATAGTCTAAGAAACATATATGCAAAGCATCAAATCAGTACAATTTGCCAATTTAATGTTCTTCAAGTTTAAGTGAACAACGAGCCACATTGTTAATCCTTTAAAGGAAATTATTTGTAAATTTCGACAAGTAGAACAATGATTGGAACACGTAGACGGTTGAAATATTTGAATATATTGCTTCCATATAGTCTAAGAAACATATTGCAAAGCATCCAAACTGTACCATTCGCTAATTTTTTGTTCTTCAAGTTTAAGTGAACAACGAGCCCCATTGTTATCCTTTAAAGGAAATTATTTGTAAATTTCGACAAGTAGAACAATGAATGGAACGGGTAGGCGGGTGAAATCTTTGTATATATTACTTCTATATAGTCTAAGAAACATATATGCAAAGCATCCAAACAGTACCAATCGCCAATTTTTTGTTCTTCAAGTTTAAGTGAACAACGAGCCCCATTGATAATCATGAAAGGGAAATTATTTGTAAATTGCGACAAGTAGAACAATGAATGGAACAGGTAGACGGTTGAAATCTTTGTATATATTGCTGCCATATAGTCTAAGAAACATATATGCAAAGCATCCAAACAGTACCATTCGCCAATTTTTTGTTCTTCAAGTTTAAGTGAACAATGAGCCCCATTGTTAATCCTTTAAAGGAAATTATTAGTAATTTTCGACAAGTAGAACAATGAATGGAACACGCAGACGGCTGAAATCTTTGTATATATTGCTTCTATATAGTCTAAGAAACATATATGCAAAGGATCCAAACTGTACCATTTGCCAATTTTTTGTTCTTCAAGTTTAAGTGAACAACGAGCCCCATTGACAATCATGAAACGGTAATTATTTGTAAGTTTCTACAAGTAGAACAATGAATAGAACAGGTAGACGGTTGAAATCTTTGTATGTGCTGCTTCTATATAGTCTAAGAAACCTATATGCAAAGCATCTAAACAGTAACATTCGCCAATTTTTGTATCTTCAAGTATTAGTGAACAACAAGCCCCATTGATAATCATGAAATGGAAATTATTTGTAACTTTCGACAAGCAGAACAAGGAATGGAACTGGTCGACGGTTCAAATCATTGTATATATTGCTTCCATATAGTCTATGAAACATATATACAAAGCATCCAAACAGTACAATTCGCCAATTTTTTGTTCTTCAAGTTTAAGTGAACAATGAGCCCCAATGTTTAATCCTTTATCGGAAATTATTTGTAACTTTCGACAAGTAGAACAATGAATGGAACAGGTAGACGGTTGAAATCTTTGTATATATTGCTTCTATATAGTCTAAGAAACATATATGCAAAGCATCCAAACAGTACAATTCGCCAATTTTTTGTTCTTCAAGTTTAAGTGAAATACGAGCCCCATTGTTAATCCTTTAAAGGAAATTATTTGTAAATTTCGACAAGTAGAACAATGATTGGAACACTTAGACGGTTGAAATCTTTGTATATATTGCTTCCATATAGTCTAAGAAACATGTACGCAAAGCATCCAAACAGTACCATTCGCCAATTTTTTGTTCTTCAAGTTTAAGTGAACAATGAGCCCCATTGTTAATCCTTGATCGGAAATTATTTGTAATTTTCGACAAGTAGAACAATGAATGGAACAGGTAGACGGTTGAAATCATTGTATATATTGCTTCTATATAGTCTAAGAAACATATATGCAAAGCATCAAATCAGTACAATTTGCCAATTTAATGTTCTTCAAGTTTAAGTGAACAACGAGCCACATTGTTAATCCTTTAAAGGAAATTATTTGTAAATTTCGACAAGTAGAACAATGATTGGAACACGTAGACGGTTGAAATATTTGAATATATTGCTTCCATATAGTCTAAGAAACATATTGCAAAGCATCCAAACTGTACCATTCGCTAATTTTTTGTTCTTCAAGTTTAAGTGAACAACGAGCCCCATTGTTATCCTTTAAAGGAAATTATTTCTAAATTTCGACAAGTAGAACAATGAATGGAACAGGTAGGCGGGTGAAATCTTTGTATATATTACTTCTATATAGTCTAAGAAACATATATGCAAAGCATCCAAACAGTACCAATCGCCAATTTTTTGTTCTTCAAGTTTAAGTGAACAACGAGCCCCATTGATAATCATGAAAGGGAAATTATTTGTAAATTGCGACAAGTAGAACAATGAATGGAACAGGTAGACGGTTGAAATCTTTGTATATATTGCTGCCATATAGTCTAAGAAACATATATGCAAAGCATCCAAACAGTACCATTCGCCAATTTTTTGTTCTTCAAGTTTAAGTGAACAATGAGCCCCATTGTTAATCCTTTAAAGGAAATTATTAGTAATTTTCGACAAGTAGAACAATGAATGGAACACGCAGACGGCTGAAATCTTTGTATATATTGCTTCTATATAGTCTAAGAAACATATATGCAAAGGATCCAAACTGTACCATTCGCCAATTTTTTGTTCTTCAAGTTTAAGTGAACAACGAGCCCCATTGACAATCATGAAACGGTAATTATTTGTAAGTTTCTACAAGTAGAACAATGAATAGAACAGGTAGACGGTTGAAATCTTTGTATGTGCTGCTTCTATATAGTCTAAGAAACCTATATGCAAAGCATCTAAACAGTAACATTCGCCAATTTTTGTATCTTCAAGTATTAGTGAACAACAAGCCCCATTGATAATCATGAAATGGAAATTATTTGTAACTTTCGACAAGCAGAACAAGGAATGGAACTGGTCGACGGTTCAAATCATTGTATATATTGCTTCCATATAGTCTATGAAACATATATACAAAGCATCCAAACAGTACAATTCGCCAATTTTTTGTTCTTCATGTTTAAGTGAACTACGAGCCCCATTGTTAATCATGAAAGGGAAATTATTTGTAACTTTCGACAAGTAGAACAATGAATGGAACAGGTAGGCGGTTGAAATCTTGCTATATATTGCTTCTATATAATCTAAGAAACATATATGCAAAGCATCCAAACAGTACCATTCGCAAATTTTTTGTTCTTCAAGTTTAAGTGAACAATGAGCCCCAATGTTTAATCCTTTATCGGAAATTATTTGTAACTTTCGACAAGTAGAACAATGAATGGAACAGGTAGACGGTTGAAATCTTTGTATATATTGCTTCTATATAGTCTAAGAAACATATATGCAAAGCATCCAAACAGTACAATTCGCCAATTTTTTGTTCTTCAAGTTTAAGTGAAATACGAGCCCCATTGTTAATCCTTTAAAGGAAATTATTTGTAAATTTCGACAAGTAGAACAATGATTGGAACACTTAGACGGTTGAAATCTTTGTATATATTGCTTCCATATAGTCTAAGAAACATGTACGCAAAGCATCCAAACAGTACCATTCGCCAATTTTTTGTTCTTCAAGTTTAAGTGAACAATGAGCCCCATTGTTAATCCTTGATCGGAAATTATTTGTAATTTTCGACAAGTAGAACAATGAATGGAACAGGTAGACGGTTGAAATCATTGTATATATTGCTTCTATATAGTCTAAGAAACATATATGCAAAGCATCAAATCAGTACAATTTGCCAATTTAATGTTCTTCAAGTTTAAGTGAACAACGAGCCACATTGTTAATCCTTTAAAGGAAATTATTTGTAAATTTCGACAAGTAGAACAATGATTGGAACACGTAGACGGTTGAAATATTTGAATATATTGCTTCCATATAGTCTAAGAAACATATTGCAAAGCATCCAAACTGTACCATTCGCTAATTTTTTGTTCTTCAAGTTTAAGTGAACAACGAGCCCCATTGTTATCCTTTAAAGGAAATTATTTGTAAATTTCGACAAGTAGAACAATGATTGGAACACGTAGACGGTTGAAATCTTTGTATATATTGCTTCCATATAGTCTAAGAAACATGTACGCAAAGCATCCAAACAGTACCATTCGCCAATTTTTTGTTCTTCAAGTATTAGTGAACAATGAGCCCCATTGTTAATCCTTTATCGGAAATTATTAGTAATTTTCGACAAGTAGAACAATGAATGGAACACGTAGACGGCTGAAATCTTTGTATATATTGCTTCTATATAGTCTAAGAAACATATATGCAAAGGATCCAAACTGTACCATTCGCCAATTTTTTGTTCTTCAAGTTTAAGTGAAAAACGAGCCCCATTGACAATCATGAAACGGTAATTATTTGTAAGTTTCTACAAGTAGAACAATGAATAGAACAGGTAGACGGTTGAAATCTTTGTATGTGCTGCTTCTATATAGTCTAAGAAACCTATATGCAAAGCATCTAAACAGTAACATTCGCCAATTTTTGTATCTTCAAGTATTAGTGAACAACAAGCCCCATTGATAATCATGAAATGGAAATTATTTGTAACTTTCTACAAGTAGAACAATGAATAGTACAGGTACACGGGTGAAATCTTTTTATATATTGCTTCTATATAGTCTAAGAAACATATATGCAAAGAATCCAAACAGTACAATTCGCCAATTTTTTGTTCTTCAAGTATAAGTGAACAATGAGCCCCAATGGTTAATCCTTTATCGGAAATTATTTCTAAATTTCGACAAGTAGAACAATGAATGGAACAGGTATACGGTTGAAATCTTTGTACATATTGCTTCTATATAGTCTAAGAAACATATATGCAAAGCATCTAAACAGTAACATTCGCCAATTTTTTGTTCTTCAAGTTTAAGTGAACAACGAACCCCATTGATAATCATGAAATGGAAATTATTTGTAACTTTCTACAAGTAGAACAATGAATGGTACAGGTAGACGGTTGAGATCTTTGTATATATTGCTTCTATATAGTCTACGAAACATATATGCAAAGCATCTAAACAGTAACATTCGCCAATTTATTGTTCTTCAAGTTTAAGTGAACAACGAGACCCATTGTTAATCCTTTAAAGGAAATTATTTGTAAATTTCGACAAGTAGAACAATGATTGAAACACTTAGACGGTTGAATTCTTTGTATATATTGCTTCCATATAGTCTAAGAAACATGTACGCAAAGCATCCAAACAGTACCATTCGCCAATTTTTTGTTCTTCAAGTTTAAGTGAACTACGAGCCCCATTGTTAATCCTTTAAAGGAAATTATTTGTATATTTCGACAAGTAGAACAATGAATGGAACAGGTAGACGGTTGAAATCATTGTATATATTGCTTCTATATAGTCTAAGAAACATATATGCAAAGCATCAAATCAGTACAATTTGCCAATTTATTGTTCTTCAATTTTAAGTGAACAACGGGCCACATTGTTAATCCTTTAAAGGAAATTATTTGTAAATTTCGACAAGTAGAACAATGATTGGAACACGTAGACGGCTGAAATCTTTGTATATATTGCTTCCATATAGTCTAAGGAACATGAACGCAAAGCATCCAAACAGTACCATTCGCCAATTTTTTGTTCTTCAAGTTCAAGTGAACAATGAGCCCCATTGTTAATCGTTTATCGGAAATTATTTGTAATTTTCGACAAGTAGAACAATGAATGGAACAGGTATACGGTTGAAATCTTTGTATATATTGCTTCAATATAGTCTAAGAAACATATATGCAAAGCATCCAAACAGTACCATTCGCTAATTTGTTGTTCTTCAAGTTGAAGTGAATAACGAGCCCCATTGATAATCATGAAATGGAAATTATTTGTAACTTTCTACAAGTAGAACAATGAATAGTAAAGGTAGACGGGTGAAATCTTTCTATTCTATTTATTGCTTCTATATAGTCTAAGAAACATATACGCAAAGCATCCAAACAGAACAATTCGCCAATTTTTTTTCTTCAAGTTTAAGTGAACTACGAGCCGCATTGTTAATCCTTTAAAGGAAATTATTTGTAAATTTCGACAAGTAGAACAATGATTGGAACACGTAGACGGTTGAAATCTTTGTATATATTGCTTCCATATAGTCTAAGAAACATGTACGCAAAGCATCCAAACAGTACCATTCGCCAATTTTTTGTTCTTCAAGTTTAAGTGAACAATGAGCCCCAATCGTTAATCCTTTATCGGAAATTATATGCAATTTTCGACAAATAGAACAATGAATGGAACACGTAGACGGCTGAAATCTTTGTATATATTGCTTCTATACAGTCTAAGAAACATATATGCAAAGCATCCGAACAGTACAATTCGCCAATTTTTTTTCTTCAAGTTTAAGTGAACTACGAGCCCCATTGTTAATCCTTTAACGGAAATTAATTGTAACATTCTACAAGTAGAACAATTAATGGAACAGGTAGACGGTTGAGATCTTTGTATATATTGCTGGTATATAGTCTAAGAAACATATATGCAAAGCATCCAAACAGTACCATTCGCCAATTTTTTGTTCTTCAAGTTTAAGTGAACAACGGGCCCCATTGTTAATCCTTTAAAGGAAATTATTTGTAAATTTCGACAAGTAGAACAATGATTGGAACACGTAGACGGTTGAAATCTTTGTATATATTGCTTCCATATAGTCTAAGAAACATGTACGCAAAGCATCCAAACAGTACCATTCGCGAATTTTTTGTTCTTCAAGTTTAAGTGAACTACGAGCCCCATTTTTAACCCTTTAAAGGAAATTATTTGTAACTTTCTACAAGTAGAACAATGAATAGAACGGGTAGACGGTAGAAATCTTTGTATATGTTGCTTCTATATAGTGTAAGAAACCTATATGCAAAGCATCTAAACAGTAACATTCGCCAATTTTTTGTTCTTCAAGTTTAAGTGAACAATGAGCCCCATTGTTAATCCTTTATCGGAAATTATTTGTAACTTTCGACGAGTAGAACAATGAATGGAACAGGTAGACGGTTGAAATCTTTGTATATATTGCTTCTATATAGTCTAAGAAACATATATGCAAAGCATCCAAACAGTACAATTCGCCAATTTATTTTTCTTCAAGTTTAAGTGAAGAACGAGCCCCATTGTTAATCCTTCAAAGGAAATTATTGTAACTTTCGACAAGTATAACAATGAATGGAACAGGTAGACGGTTGAAATCATTGTATATATTGCTTCTATATAGTCTAAGAAACATATATGCAAAGCATCCAAACAGTACCATTCGCCAATTTGTTGTTCTTCAAGTTGAAGTGAACAACGAGCCCCATTGATAATCATGAAATGGAAATTATTTGTATATTTCGACAAGTAGAACAATGAATGGAACAGGTAGACGGTTGAAATCATTGTATATATTGCTTCTATATAGTCTAAGAAACATATATGCAAAGCATCAAATCAGTACAATTTGCCAATTTATTGTTCTTCAATTTTAAGTGAACAACGGGCCACATTGTTAATCCTTTAAAGGAAATTATTTGTAAATTTCGACAAGTAGAACAATGATTGGAACACGTAGACGTTTGAAATCTTTGTATATATTGCTTCCATATAGTCTAAGAAACATGTAAGCAAAGCATCCAAACAGTACCATTCGCCAATTCTTTGTTCTTCAAGTTTAAGTGAACAATGAGCCCCATTGTTAATCCTTTATCGGAAATTATTAGTAATTTTCGACAAGTAGAACAATGAATGGAACACGTAGACGGCTGAAATCTTTGTATGTATTGCTTCTATATAGTCTAAGAAACATATATGCAAAGGATCCAAACTGTACCATTCGCCAATTTTTTGTTCTTCAAGTTTAAGTGAACAACGAGCCCCATTGACAATCATGAAACGGTAATTATTTGTAAGTTTCTACAAGTAGAACAATGAATAGAACAGGTAGACGGTTGAAATCTTTGTATATGCTGCTTCTATATAGTCTAAGAAACCTATATGCAAAGCATCTAAACAGTAACATTCGCCAATTTTTGTATCTTCAAGTATTAGTGAACAACAAGCCCCATTGATAATCATGAAATGGAAATTATTTGTAACTTTCTACAAGTAGAACATGAATAGTACAGGTATACGAGTGAAATCTTTCTATATATTGCTTCTATATAGTCTAAGATACATATATGCAAAGCATCCAAGCTGTACAATTCGCCAATTTATTGTTCTTCAAGTTTAAGTGAACAACGAGCCCCATTCTTAATCCTTTAAAGGAAATTATTTCTAAATTTCGACAAGTAGAACAATGATTGGAACACGTAGACGGCTGAAATCTTTGTATATATTGCTTCCATATAGTCTAAGGAACATGAACGCAAAGCATCCAAACAGTACCATTCGCCAATTTTTTGTTCTTCAAGTTCAAGTGAACAATGAGCCCCATTGTTAATCCTTTATCGGAAATTATTTGTAATTTTCGACAAGTAGAACAATGAATGGAACAGGTATACGGTTGAAATCTTTGTATATATTGCTTCAATATAGTCTAAGAAACATATATGCAAAGCATCCAAACAGTACCATTCGCCAATTTGTTGTTCTTCAAGTTGAAGTGAATAACGAGCCCCATTGATAATCATGAAATGGAAATTATTTGTAACTTTCTACAAGTAGAACAATGAATAGTAAAGGTAGACGGGTGAAATCTTTCTATATATTGCTTCTATATAGACTAAGAAACATATACGCAAAGCATCCAAACAGAACAATTCGCCAATTTTTTTTCTTCAAGTTTAAGTGAACTACGAGCCGCATTGTTAATCCTTTAAAGGAAATTATTTGTAAATTTCGACAAGTAGAACAATGATTGGAACACGTAGACGGTTGAAATCTTTGAATATATTGCTTCCATATAGTCTAAGAAACATATTGCAAAGCATCCAAACTGTACCATTCGCTAATTTTTTGTTCTTCTAGTTTAAGTGAACAACGAGCCCCATTGTTAATCCTTTAAAGGAAATTATTTGTAAATTTCGACAAGTAGAACAATGATTGGAACACGTAGACGGTTGAAATCTTTGTATATATTGCTTCCATATAGTCTAAGAAACATGTACGCAAAGCATCCAAACAGTACCATTCGCCAATTTTTTGTTCTTCAAGTTTAAGTGAACAATGAGCCCCAATCGTTAATCCTTTATCGGAAATTATATGCAATTTTCGACAAATAGAACAATGAATGGAACACGTAGACGGCTGAAATCTTTGTATATATTGCTTCTATACAGTCTAAGAAACATATATGCAAAGGATCCAAACTGTACCATTCGCCAATTTTTTGTTCTTCAAGTTTAAGTGAACAACGAGCCCCAATGGTTAATCCTTTATCGGAAATTATTTGTATCTTTCGACAAGTAGAACAATGAATAGAACAGGTAGACGGTTGAAATCTTTGTATATGCTGCTTCTATATAGTCTAAGAAACCTATATGCAAAGCATCTAAACAGTAACATTAGCCAATTTTTGTATCTTCAAGTATTAGTGAACAACAAGCCCCATTGATAATCATGAAATGGAAGTTATTTGTAACTTTCTACAAGTAGAACAATGAATGGTACAGGTAGACGGTTGAGATCTTTGTATATATTGCTTCTATATAGTCTAAGAAACATATATGCAAAGCATCCAAACAGTACAATTCGCCAATTTTTTGTTCTTCAAGTATAAGTGAACAATGAGCCCCAATGGTTAATCCTTTATCGGAAATTATTTGTATCTTTCGACAAGTAGAACAATGAATGGTACAGGTAGACGGTTGAGAACTTTGTATATATTGCTTCTATATAGTCTAAGAAACATATATGCAAAGCATCCAAACAGTACAATTCGCCAATTTTTTGTTCTTCAAGTTTAAGTGAACAACGAGCCCCATTGATAATCATGAAAGGGAAACTATTTGTAACTTTCTACAAGTAGAACAATGAATGGAAGAGGTAGACGGATGAAATCTTTGTATATATTGCTTCTATATTGTCTAAGAAACATATGTGCAAAGCATCCAAACAGTACCATTCGCCAATTTTTTGTTCTTCAAGTTTAAGTGAACTACGAGCCCCATTTTTAACCCTTTAAAGGAAATTATTTGTAACTTTCTACAAGTAGAACAATGAATAGAACGGGTAGACGGTAGAAATCTTTGTATATGTTGCTTCTATATAGTGTAAGAAACCTATATGCAAAGCATCTAAACAGTAACATTCGCCAATTTTTTGTTCTTCAAGTTTAAGTGAACAATGAGCCCCATTGTTAATCCTTTATCGGAAATTATTTGTAACTTTCGACGAGTAGAACAATGAATGGAACAGGTAGACGGTTGAAATCTATGTATATATTGCTTCTATATAGTCTAAGAAACATATATGCAAAGCATCCAAACAGTACAATTCGCCAATTTATTTTTCTTCAAGTTTAAGTGAAGAACGAGCCCCATTGTTAATCCTTGAAAGGAAATTATTGTAACTTTCGACAAGTATAACAATGAATGGAACAGGTAGACGGTTGAAATCATTGTATATATTGCTTCTATATAGTCTAAGAAACATATATGCAAAGCATCCAAACAGTACCATTCGCCAATTTGTTGTTCTTCAAGTTGAAGTGAACAACGAGCCCCATTGATAATCATGAAATGGAAATTATTTGTAACTTTCTACAAGTAGAACAATGACTAGTACAGGTATACGGGTGAAATCTTTCTATATATTGCTTCTATATAGTCTAAGAAACATATATGCAAAGCATCCAAACAGTACAATTCGCCAATTTTTTGTTCTTCAAGTTTAAGTGAACAACGAGCCCCATTGTTAATCCTTTAAAGGAAATTATTTGTAAATTTCGACAAGTAGAACAATGATTGGAACACGTAGACGGTTGAAATCTTTGTATATATTGCTTCCATATAGTGTAAGAAAGATGTACGCAAAGCATCCAAACAGTACCATTCGCCAATTTTTTGTTCTTCAAGTTTAAGTGAACTACGAGCCCCATTGTTAATCCTTCAAAGGACATTATTTGTAAATTTCGACAAGAAGAACAATGATTGGAACACGAAGACGGTTGAAATCTTTGTATATATTGCTTCCATATAGTCTAAGAAACATATATGCAAAGCATCCAAACAGTATAATTCGCCAATTTTTTGTTCTTCAAGTTTAAGTAAACTACGATCCCCATTGTTAATCCCTTAACGGAAATTATTTGTAACTTTCGTCAAGTTGAACAATGAATGGAACAGGTAGACGGTTGAAATCATTGTATATATTGCTTCTATATAGTCTAAGAAACATATCTGCAGATCATCCAAACAGTACCATTCGCCAATTTTTTGTTCTTCAAGTTTAAGTGAACAACGAGCCCCATTGACAATCATGAAACGGTAATTATTTGTAAGTTTCTACAAGTAGAACAATGAATAGAACAGGTAGACGGTTGAAATCTTTGTATATGCTGCTTCTATATAGTCTAAGAAACCTATATGCAAAGCATCTAAACAGTAACATTCGCCAATTTTTGTATCTTCAAGTATTAGTGAACAACAAGCCCCATTGATAATCATGAAATGGAAATTATTTGTAACTTTCTACAAGTAGAACATGAATAGTACAGGTATACGAGTGAAATCTTTCTATATATTGCTTCCATATAGTCTAAGAAACATATATGCAAAGCATCCAAACAGTATAATTCGCCAATTTTTTGTTCTTCAAGTTTAAGTAAACTACGATCCCCATTGTTAATCCCTTAACGGAAATTATTAGTAATTTTCGACAAGTAGAACAATGAATGGAACACGTAGACGGCTGAAATCTTTGTATGTATTGCTTCTATATAGTCTAAGAAACATATATGCAAAGGATCCAAACTGTACCATTCGCCAATTTTTTGTTCTTCAAGTTTAAGTGAACAACGAGCCCCATTGACAATCATGAAACGGTAATTATTTGTAAGTTTCTACAAGTAGAACAATGAATAGAACAGGTAGACGGTTGAAATCTTTGTATATGCTGCTTCTATATAGTCTAAGAAACCTATATGCAAAGCATCTAAACAGTAACATTCGCCAATTTTTGTATCTTCAAGTATTAGTGAACAACAAGCCCCATTGATAATCATGAAATGGAAATTATTTGTAACTTTCTACAAGTAGAACATGAATAGTACAGGTATACGAGTGAAATCTTTCTATATATTGCTTCTATATAGTCTAAGATACATATATGCAAAGCATCCAAGCTGTACAATTCGCCAATTTATTGTTCTTCAAGTTTAAGTGAACAACGAGCCCCATTCTTAATCCTTTAAAGGAAATTATTTCTAAATTTCGACAAGTAGAACAATGATTGGAACACGTAGACGGCTGAAATCTTTGTATATATTGCTTCCATATAGTCTAAGGAACATGAACGCAAAGCATCCAAACAGTACCATTCGCCAATTTTTTGTTCTTCAAGTTCAAGTGAACAATGAGCCCCATTGTTAATCCTTTATCGGAAATTATTTGTAATTTTCGACAAGTAGAACAATGAATGGAACAGGTATACGGTTGAAATCTTTGTATATATTGCTTCAATATAGTCTAAGAAACATATATGCAAAGCATCCAAACAGTACCATTCGCCAATTTGTTGTTCTTCAAGTTGAAGTGAATAACGAGCCCCATTGATAATCATGAAATGGAAATTATTTGTAACTTTCTACAAGTAGAACAATGAATAGTAAAGGTAGACGGGTGAAATCTTTCTATATATTGCTTCTATATAGTCTAAGAAACATATACGCAAAGCATCCAAACAGAACAATTCGCCAATTTTTTTTCTTCAAGTTTAAGTGAACTACGAGCCGCATTGTTAATCCTTTAAAGGAAATTATTTGTAAATTTCGACAAGTAGAACAATGATTGGAACACGTAGACGGTTGAAATCTTTGAATATATTGCTTCCATATAGTCTAAGAAACATATTGCAAAGCATCCAAACTGTACCATTCGCTAATTTTTTGTTCTTCAAGTTTAAGTGAACAACGAGCCCCATTGTTAATCCTTTAAAGGAAATTATTTGTAAATTTCGACAAGTAGAACAATGATTGGAACACGTAGACGGTTGAAATCTTTGTATATATTGCTTCCATATAGTCTAAGAAACATGTACGCAAAGCATCCAAACAGTACCATTCGCCAATTTTTTGTTCTTCAAGTTTAAGTGAACAATGAGCCCCAATCGTTAATCCTTTATCGGAAATTATATGCAATTTTCGACAAATAGAACAATGAATGGAACACGTAGACGGCTGAAATCTTTGTATATATTGCTTCTATACAGTCTAAGAAACATATATGCAAAGGATCCAAACTGTACCATTCGCCAATTTTTTGTTCTTCAAGTTTAAGTGAACAACGAGCCCCAATGGTTAATCCTTTATCGGAAATTATTTGTATCTTTCGACAAGTAGAACAATGAATAGAACAGGTAGACGGTTGAAATCTTTGTATATGCTGCTTCTATATAGTCTAAGAAACCTATATGCAAAGCATCTAAACAGTAACATTAGCCAATTTTTGTATCTTCAAGTATTAGTGAACAACAAGCCCCATTGATAATCATGAAATGGAAGTTATTTGTAACTTTCTACAAGTAGAACAATGAATGGTACAGGTAGACGGTTGAGATCTTTGTATATATTGCTTCTATATAGTCTAAGAAACATATATGCAAAGCATCCAAACAGTACAATTCGCCAATTTTTTGTTCTTCAAGTATAAGTGAACAATGAGCCCCAATGGTTAATCCTTTATCGGAAATTATTTGTATCTTTCGACAAGTAGAACAATGAATGGTACAGGTAGACGGTTGAGAACTTTGTATATATTGCTTCTATATAGTCTAAGAAACATATATGCAAAGCATCCAAACAGTACAATTCGCCAATTTTTTGTTCTTCAAGTTTAAGTGAACAACGAGCCCCATTGATAATCATGAAAGGGAAACTATTTGTAACTTTCTACAAGTAGAACAATGAATGGAAGAGGTAGACGGATGAAATCTTTGTATATATTGCTTCTATATTGTCTAAGAAACATATGTGCAAAGCATCCAAACAGTACCATTCGCCAATTTTTTGTTCTTCAAGTTTAAGTGAACTACGAGCCCCATTTTTAACCCTTTAAAGGAAATTATTTGTAACTTTCGACGAGTAGAACAATGAATGGAACAGGTAGACGGTTGAAATCTATGTATATATTGCTTCTATATAGTCTAAGAAACATATATGCAAAGCATCCAAACAGTACAATTCGCCAATTTATTTTTCTTCAAGTTTAAGTGAAGAACGAGCCCCATTGTTAATCCTTGAAAGGAAATTATTGTAACTTTCGACAAGTATAACAATGAATGGAACAGGTAGACGGTTGAAATCATTGTATATATTGCTTCTATATAGTCTAAGAAACATATATGCAAAGCATCCAAACAGTACCATTCGCCAATTTGTTGTTCTTCAAGTTGAAGTGAACAACGAGCCCCATTGATAATCATGAAATGGAAATTATTTGTAACTTTCTACAAGTAGAACAATGACTAGTACAGGTATACGGGTGAAATCTTTCTATATATTGCTTCTATATAGTCTAAGAAACATATATGCAAAGCATCCAAACAGTACAATTCGCCAATTTTTTGTTCTTCAAGTTTAAGTGAACAACGAGCCCCATTGTTAATCCTTTAAAGGAAATTATTTGTAAATTTCGACAAGTAGAACAATGATTGGAACACGTAGACGGTTGAAATCTTTGTATATATTGCTTCCATATAGTGTAAGAAAGATGTACGCAAAGCATCCAAACAGTACCATTCGCCAATTTTTTGTTCTTCAAGTTTAAGTGAACTACGAGCCCCATTGTTAATCCTTCAAAGGACATTATTTGTAAATTTCGACAAGAAGAACAATGATTGGAACACGAAGACGGTTGAAATCTTTGTATATATTGCTTCCATATAGTCTAAGAAACATATATGCAAAGCATCCAAACAGTATAATTCGCCAATTTTTTGTTCTTCAAGTTTAAGTAAACTACGATCCCCATTGTTAATCCCTTAACGGAAATTATTTGTAACTTTCGTCAAGTTGAACAATGAATGGAACAGGTAGACGGTTGAAATCATTGTATATATTGCTTCTATATAGTCTAAGAAACATATCTGCAGATCATCCAAACAGTACAATCCGCCAATTATTTGATCTTCAAGTTTAAGTGAACTAGGAGCCCCATTGTTAATACTTTAACGGAAATTATTTGTAACATGCGACAAGAAGAACAATGAATGGAACAGGTAGACGGTTGAAATCAATGTATATATTGCTTCTATATAGTCTAAGAAACATATATGCAAAGCATCCAAACAGTACCATTCGCCAATTTTTTGTTCTTCAAGTTTAAGTGAACAACGAGCCGCATTGTTAATCCTTTAAAGGAAATTATTTGTAAATTTCGAAAAGTAGAACAATGATTGGAACACGTAGACGGTTGAAATCTTTGTATATATTGCTTCTATATAATCTAAGAAACATATATGCAAAGCATCCAAACCGAACCATTCGCCAATTTTTTGTTCTTCAAATTTAAGTGAACAACGAGCCCCATTGATAATCATGAAACGGAAATTATTTGTAACTTTCTACAAGTAGAACAATGAATAGAACAGGTAGACGGTTGAAATCTATGTATATATTGCTTCTATATAGTGTAAGAAACCTATATGCAAAGCATCTAAACAGTAACATTCGCCAATTTTTTGTTCTTCAAGTTTAAGTGAACAATGAGCCCCATTGTTAATCCTTTATCGGAAATTATTTGTAACTTTCGACGAGTAGAACAATGAATGGAACAGGTAGACGGTTGAAATCTATGTATATATTGCTTCTATATAGTCTAAGAAACATATATGCAAAGCATCCAAACAGTACAATTCGCCAATTTATTTTTCTTCAAGTTTAAGTGAAGAACGAGCCCCATTGTTAATCCTTCAAAGGAAATTATTGTAACTTTCGACAAGTATAACAATGAATGGAACAGGTAGACGGTTGAAATCATTGTATATATTGCTTCTATATAGTCTAAGAAACATATATGCAAAGCATCCAAACAGTACCATTCGCCAATTTGTTGTTCTTCAAGTTGAAGTGAACAACGAGCCCCATTGATAATCATGAAATGGAAATTATTTGTAACTTTCTACAAGTAGAACAATGACTAGTACAGGTATACGGGTGAAATCTTTCTATATATTGCTTCTATATAGTCTAAGAAACATATATGCAAAGCATCCAAACAGTACAATTCGCCAATTTTTTGTTCTTCAAGTTTAAGTGAACAACGAGCCCCATTGTTAATCCTTTAAAGGAAATTATTTGTAAATTTCGACAAGTAGAACAATGATTGGAACACGTAGACGGTTGAAATCTTTGTATATAATGCTTCCATATAGTGTAAGAAAGATGTACGCAAAGCATCCAAACAGTACCATTCGCCAATTTTTTGTTCTTCAAGTTTAAGTGAACTACGAGCCCCATTGTTAATCCTTCAAAGGAAATTATTTGTAAATTTCGACAAGAAGAACAATGATTGGAACACGAAGACGGTTGAAATCTTTGTATATATTGCTTCCATATAGTCTAAGAAACATGTACGCAAAGCATCCAAACAGTACCATTCGCCAATTTTTTGTTCTTCAAGTTTAAGTGAACTAGGAGCCCCATTGTTAATCCTTCAAAGGACATTATTTGTAAATTTCGACAAGTAGAATAATGAATGGAACAGGTAGACTGTTGAAATCATTGTATATATTGCTTCTATATAGTCTAAGAAACATATATGCAAAGCATCCAAACAGTATAATTCGCCAATTTTTTGTTCTTCAAGTTTAAGTAAACTACGATCCCCATTGTTAATCCCTTAACGGAAATTATTTGTAACTTTCGTCAAGTTGAACAATGAATGGAACAGGTAGACGGTTGAAATCATTGTATATATTGCTTCTATATTGTCTAAGAAACATATCTGCAGATCATCCAAACAGTACAATCCGCCAATTATTTGATCTTCAAGTTTAAGTGAACTACGAGCCCCATTGTTAATACTTTAACGGAAATTATTTGTAACATGCGACAAGAAGAACAATGAATGGAACAGGTAGACGGTTGAAATCAATGTATATATTGCTTCTATATAGTCTAAGAAACATATATGCAAAGCATCCAAACAGTACCATTCGCCAATTTTTTGTTCTTCAAGTTTAAGTGAACAACGAGCCGCATTGTTAATCCTTTAAAGGAAATTATTTGTAAATTTCGAAAAGTAGAACAATGATTGGAACACGTAGACGGTTGAAATCTTTGTATATATTGCTTCTATATAATCTAAGAAACATATATGCAAAGCATCCAAACCGAACCATTCGCCAATTTTTTGTTCTTCAAATTTAAGTGAACAACGAGCCCCATTGATAATCATGAAACGGAAATTATTTGTAACTTTCTACAAGTAGAACAATGAATAGAACAGGTAGACGGTTGAAATCTTTGTATATGTTGCGTCTATATATTCTAAGAAACCTATATGCAAAGCATCTAAACAGTAACAATCGCCAATTTTTTGATCTTCAAGTTTAAGTGAACATCGAGCCCCATTGATAATCATGAAATGGAAATTATTTGTAACTTTCTACAAGTAGAACAATGAATAGTACAGGTAGACGGGTGAAATCTTTCTATATATTACTTCTAAATAGTCTAAGAAACATATATGCTAAGCATCCAAACAGTACAATTCGCCAATTTTTTGTTCTTCAAGTTTAAGTGAACTACGAGCCCCATTGTTAATCCTTTAAAGGAAATTATTTGTAAATTTCGACAAGTAAAACAATGAATGGATCAGGTAGACGGTTGAAATCATTGTATATATTGCTTCTATATAATCTACGAAACATATATGCAAAGCATCCAAACAGTACAATTCACGAATTTTTTGTTCTTCAAGTTTAAGTGAACTACGAGCCCCATTGTTAATCCTTTAACGGAAATTAATTGTAACTTTCTACAAGTAGAACAATGATTGGAACACGTAGACGGTTGAAATCTTTGTATATATTGCTTTCGTATAGTCTAAGAAACATGTACTCAAAGCATCCAAACAGTACCATTCGCCAATTTTTTGTTCTTCAAGTTTAAGTGAACAACGAGCCCCATTGTTAATCCTTTAAAGGAAATTATTTGTAAATTTCGACAAGTAGAACAATGAATGGATCAGGTAGACGGTTGAAATCATTGTATATATTGATTCTATATAACCTACGAAACATATATGCAAAGCATCCAAACAGTACAATTCGCCAATTTTTTGTTCTTCAAGTTTAAGTGAACTACGAGCCCCATTGTTAATCCTTTAACGGAAATTAATTGTAACTTTCTACAAGTAGAACAATGATTGGAACACGCAGACGGTTGAAATCTTTGTATATATTGCTTCCATATAGTCTAAGAAACATATATGCTAAGCATCCAAACAGTACCATTCGCCAATTTTTTGTTCTTCAAGTTTAAGTGAACAATGAGCCCCATTGTTAATCCTTTATCGGAAATTATTTGTAACTTTCGACAAGTAGAACATTGAATGGAACAGGTAGACGGTTGAAATCTTTGTATCTGTTGCTTCTATATAGTATAAGAAACATATATGCAAAGCATCCAAACAGTACCATTCGCCAATCTTTTGTTCTTCAAGTTTAAGTGAACAATGAGCCCCAATGGTTAATCCGTTATCGGAAATTATTTGTAACTTTCGACAAGTAGAACAATGAATGGAACAGGTAGACGGTTGAAATCTTTGTATATATTGCTTCTATATAGTCTAAGAAACATATATGCAAAGCATCCAAACAGCAAAATTCGCCAATTTATTGTTCTTCAAGTTTAAGTGAACAACGAGCCCCATTGTTAATCCTTTAAAGGAAATTATTTGTAACTTTCGACAAGTAGAACAATGAATGGAACAGGTAGACGGTTGAAATCTTTGTATATATTGCTTCTATATAGTCTAAGAAACATATATGCAAAGTATCCAAACAGTACCATTCGCCAATTTTTTGTTCTTCATGTTTAAGTGATCTACGAGCCCCATTGTTAATCCTTTAAAGGAAATTATTTGTAAATTTCGGCATGTAGAACAATGAATGGAATAGGTAGACGGTTGAAATCATTGTATATATTGCTTCTAAATAGTCTAAGAAACATATATGCAAAGCATCCAAACAGTACAATTCGCCAATTTTTTGTTCTTCAAGTTTAAGTGAACTACGAGCCCCATTGTTAATCCTTTAACGGAAATTAATTGTAACTTTCGACAAGTAGAACAATGAATGGAACTGGTAGCCGGTTGAAATCAATGTATATATTGCTTCTATATAGTCTAAGAAACATATATGCAAAGCATCCAAACAGTACCATTCGCCAATTTTTTGTTCTTCAAGTTTAAGTGAACGACGAGCCCCATTGTTAATCCTTTAACGGAAATTAATTGTAACTTTCGACAAGTAGAACAATGAATGGAACAGGTAGACGGTTGAAATCTTTGTATATATTGCTTCTATATATTCTAAGAAACATATATGCAAAGCATCCAAACAGTACAATTCGCCAATTTATTGTTCTTCAAGTTTAAGTGAACAACGAGCCCCATTGTTAATCCTTTAAAGGAAATTATTTGTAACTTTCGACAAGTAGAACAATGAATGGAACAGGTAGACGGTTGAAATCTTTGTATATATTGCATCTATATAGTCTAAGAAACATATATGCAAAGCATCCAAACAGTACCATTCGCCAATTTTTTGTTCTTCAAGTTTAAGTGAACTACGAGCCCCATTGATAATCATGAAACGGAAATTATTTGTAACTTTCTACAAGTAGAACAATGAATAGAACA
This sequence comes from Cerceris ruficornis, assembly GCA_963989415.1. NCBI lineage: Eukaryota > Metazoa > Arthropoda > Insecta > Hymenoptera > Crabronidae > Cerceris > Cerceris ruficornis. Next base: position 1,246,781 of record CAXDIW010000301.1, on the reverse strand, counting down.
GGTAGACGGTTGAAATCTTTGTATATGTTGCGTCTATATATTCTAAGAAACCTATATGCAAAGCATCTAAACAGTAACAATCGCCAATTTTTTGATCTTCAAGTTTAAGTGAACATCGAGCCCCATTGATAATCATGAAATGGAAATTATTTGTAACTTTCTACAAGTAGAACAATGAATAGTACAGGTAGACGGGTGAAATCTTTCTATATATTACTTCTAAATAGTCTAAGAAACATATATGCTAAGCATCCAAACAGCACAATTCGCCAATTTTTTGTTCTTCAAGTTTAAGTGAACTACGAGCCCCATTGTTAATCCTTTAAAGGAAATTATTTGTAAATTTCGACAAGTAAAACAATGAATGGATCAGGTAGACGGTTGAAATCATTGTATATATTGCTTCTATATAATCTACGAAACATATATGCAAAGCATCCAAACAGTACAATTCACGAATTTTTTGTTCTTCAAGTTTAAGTGAACTACGAGCCCCATTGTTAATCCTTTAACGGAAATTAATTGTAACTTTCTACAAGTAGAACAATGATTGGAACAGGTAGCCGGTTGAAATCTTTGTATATATTGCTTCTATATAGTCTAAGAAACATATATGCAAAGCATCCAAACAGTACCATTCGCCAATTTTTTGTTCTTCAAGTTTAAGTGAACAACGAGCCCCATTGTTAATCCTTTAAAGGAAATTATTTGTAAATTTCGACAAGTAGAACAATGAATGGATCAGGTAGACGGTTGAAATCATTGTATATATTGATTTTATATAACCTACGAAACATATATGCAAAGCATCCAAACAGTACAATTCGCCAATTTTTTGTTCTTCAAGTTTAAGTGAACTACGAGCCCCATTGTTAATCCTTTAACGGAAATTAATTGTAACTTTCTACAAGTAGAACAATGATTGGAACACGCAGACGGTTGAAATCGTTGTATATATTGCTTCCATATAGTCTAAGAAACATATATGCTAAGCATCCAAACAGTACCATTCGCCAATTTTTTGTTCTTCAAGTTTAAGTGAACAATGAGCCCCATTGTTAATCCTTTATCGGAAATTATTTGTAACTTTCGACAAGTAGAACATTGAATGGAACAGGTAGACGGTTGAAATCTTTGTATCTGTTGCTTCTATATAGTATAAGAAACATATATGCAAAGCATCCAAACAGTACCATTCGCCAATCTTTTGTTCTTCAAGTTTAAGTGAACAATGAGCCCCAATGGTTAATCCGTTATCGGAAATTATTTGTAACTTTCGACAAGTAGAACAATGAATGGAACAGGTAGACGGTTGAAATCTTTGTATATATTGCTTCTATATAGTCTAAGAAACATATATGCAAAGCATCCAAACAGCAAAATTCGCCAATTTATTGTTCTTCAAGTTTAAGTGAACAACGAGCCCCATTGTTAATCCTTTAAAGGAAATTATTTGTAACTTTCGACAAGTAGAACAATGAATGGAACAGGTAGACGGTTGAAATCTTTGTATATATTGCTTCTATATAGTCTAAGAAACATATATGCAAAGTATCCAAACAGTACCATTCGCCAATTTTTTGTTCTTCATGTTTAAGTGATCTACGAGCCCCATTGTTAATCCTTTAAAGGAAATTATTTGTAAATTTCGGCATGTAGAACAATGAATGGAATAGGTAGACGGTTGAAATCATTGTATATATTGCTTCTAAATAGTCTAAGAAACATATATGCAAAGCATCCAAACAGTACAATTCGCCAATTTTTTGTTCTTCAAGTTTAAGTGAACTACGAGCCCCATTGTTAATCCTTTAACGGAAATTAATTGTAACTTTCGACAAGTAGAACAATGAATGGAACTGGTAGCCGGTTGAAATCAATGTATATATTGCTTCTATATAGTCTAAGAAACATATATGCAAAGCATCCAAACAGTACCATTCGCCAATTTTTTGTTCTTCAAGTTTAAGTGAACGACGAGCCCCATTGTTAATCCTTTAACGGAAATTAATTGTAACTTTCGACAAGTAGAACAATGAATGGAACAGGTAGACGGTTGAAATCTTTGTATATATTGCTTCTATATATTCTAAGAAACATATATGCAAAGCATCCAAACAGTACAATTCGCCAATTTATTGTTCTTCAAGTTTAAGTGAACAACGAGCCCCATTGTTAATCCTTTAAAGGAAATTATTTGTAACTTTCGACAAGTAGAACAATGAATGGAACAGGTAGACGGTTGAAATCTTTGTATATATTGCATCTATATAGTCTAAGAAACATATATGCAAAGCATCCAAACAGTACCATTCGCCAATTTTTTGTTCTTCAAGTTTAAGTGAACTACGAGCCCCATTGATAATCATGAAACGGAAATTATTTGTAACTTTCTACAAGTAGAACAATGAATAGAACAGGTAGACGGTTGAAATCTTTGTATATGTTGCGTCTATATATTCTAAGAAACCTATATGCAAAGCATCTAAACAGTAACAATCGCCAATTTTTTGATCTTCAAGTTTAAGTGAACATCGAGCCCCATTGATAATCATGAAATGGAAATTATTTGTAACTTTCTACAAGTAGAACAATGAATAGTACAGGTAGACGGGTGAAATCTTTCTATATATTACTTCTAAATAGTCTAAGAAACATATATGCTAAGCATCCAAACAGCACAATTCGCCAATTTTTTGTTCTTCAAGTTTAAGTGAACTACGAGCCCCATTGTTAATCCTTTAAAGGAAATTATTTGTAAATTTCGACAAGTAAAACAATGAATGGATCAGGTAGACGGTTGAAATCATTGTATATATTGCTTCTATATAATCTACGAAACATATATGCAAAGCATCCAAACAGTACAATTCACGAATTTTTTGTTCTTCAAGTTTAAGTGAACTACGAGCCCCATTGTTAATCCTTTAACGGAAATTAATTGTAACTTTCTACAAGTAGAACAATGATTGGAACAGGTAGCCGGTTGAAATCTTTGTATATATTGCTTCTATATAGTCTAAGAAACATATATGCAAAGCATCCAAACAGTACCATTCGCCAATTTTTTGTTCTTCAAGTTTAAGTGAACAACGAGCCCCATTGTTAATCCTTTAAAGGAAATTATTTGTAAATTTCGACAAGTAGAACAATGAATGGATCAGGTAGACGGTTGAAATCATTGTATATATTGATTTTATATAACCTACGAAACATATATGCAAAGCATCCAAACAGTACAATTCGCCAATTTTTTGTTCTTCAAGTTTAAGTGAACTACGAGCCCCATTGTTAATCCTTTAACGGAAATTAATTGTAACTTTCTACAAGTAGAACAATGATTGGAACACGCAGACGGTTGAAATCTTTGTATATATTGCTTCCATATAGTCTAAGAAACATATATGCTAAGCATCCAAACAGTACCATTCGCCAATTTTTTGTTCTTCAAGTTTAAGTGAACAATGAGCCCCATTGTTAATCCTTTATCGGAAATTATTTGTAACTTTCGACAAGTAGAACATTGAATGGAACAGGTAGACGGTTGAAATCTTTGTATCTGTTGCTTCTATATAGTATAAGAAACATATATGCAAAGCATCCAAACAGTACCATTCGCCAATCTTTTGTTCTTCAAGTTTAAGTGAACAATGAGCCCCAATGGTTAATCCGTTATCGGAAATTATTTGTAACTTTCGACAAGTAGAACAATGAATGGAACAGGTAGACGGTTGAAATCTTTGTATATATTGCTTCTATATAGTCTAAGAAACATATATGCAAAGCATCCAAACAGCAAAATTCGCCAATTTATTGTTCTTCAAGTTTAAGTGAACAACGAGCCCCATTGTTAATCCTTTAAAGGAAATTATTTGTAACTTTCGACAAGTAGAACAATGAATGGAACAGGTAGACGGTTGAAATCTTTGTATATATTGCTTCTATATAGTCTAAGAAACATATATGCAAAGTATCCAAACAGTACCATTCGCCAATTTTTTGTTCTTCATGTTTAAGTGATCTACGAGCCCCATTGTTAATCCTTTAAAGGAAATTATTTGTAAATTTCGGCATGTAGAACAATGAATGGAATAGGTAGACGGTTGAAATCATTGTATATATTGCTTCTAAATAGTCTAAGAAACATATATGCAAAGCATCCAAACAGTACAATTCGCCAATTTTTTGTTCTTCAAGTTTAAGTGAACTACGAGCCCCATTGTTAATCCTTTAACGGAAATTAATTGTAACTTTCGACAAGTAGAACAATGAATGGAACTGGTAGCCGGTTGAAATCAATGTATATATTGCTTCTATATAGTCTAAGAAACATATATGCAAAGCATCCAAACAGTACCATTCGCCAATTTTTTGTTCTTCAAGTTTAAGTGAACGACGAGCCCCATTGTTAATCCTTTAACGGAAATTAATTGTAACTTTCGACAAGTAGAACAATGAATGGAACAGGTAGACGGTTGAAATCTTTGTATATATTGCTTCTATATAATCTAAGAAACATATATGCAAAGCATCCAAACAGTACCATTCGCCAATTTTTTGTTCTTCAAGTTTATGTGAACAACGAGCCCCATTGTTAATCCTTTAAAGGAAATTATTTGTAAATTTCGACAAGTAGAACAATGAATGGATCAGGTAGACGGTTGAAATCATTGTATATATTGCTTCTATATAACCTACGAAACATATATGCAAAGCATCCAAACAGTACCATTCGCCAATTTTTTGTTCCTCAAGTTTAAGTGAACAATGAGCCCCAATGGTTAATCCTTTATCGGAAATTATTTGTAACTTTCGACAAGTAGAACAATGAATGGAACAGGTAGACGGTTGAAATCAATGTATATATTGCTTCCTTATAGTCTAAGAAACATATATGCAAAGCATCCAAACAGTACCATTCGCCACTTTTTTGTTCTTCAAGTTTAAGTGAACAACGAGCCCCATTGTTAATCCTTTAAAGGAAATTATTTGTAACTTTCGACAAGTAGAACAATGAATGGAACAGGTAGACGGTTAAAATCTTTGTATATATTGCATCTATATAGTCTAAGAAACATATATGCAAAGCATCCAAACAGTACAATTCGACAATTTTTTGTTCTTCAAGTTTAGTGAACAATGAGCCCCAATGGTTAATCCTTTATCGGAAATTATTTGTAATTTTCGACAAGTAGAACAATGAATGGAACAGGTAGACGGTTGAAATCTTTGTTTATATTGCTTCAATATAGTCTAAGAAACATATATGCAAAGCATCCAAACAGTACAATTCGCCAATTTTTTGTTCTTCAAGTTTAAGTGAACAATGAGACCCAATGGTTAATCCTTTATCGGAAATTATTTCTAAATTTCGACAAGTAGAACAATGAATGGAACAGGTAGCCGGTTGAAATCTTTGTATATATTGCTTCTATATAGTCTAAGAAACATATATGCAAAGCATCCAAACAGTACAATTCGACAATTCTTTGTTCTTCAAGTTTAGTGAACAATGAGCCCCAATGGTTAATCCTTTATCGGAAATAATTTGTAATTTTCGACAAGTAGAACAACGAATGGAAAAGGTAGACGGTTAAAATCTTTGTATATATTGCTTCTATATAATCTAAGAAACATATATGCAAAGCATCCAAACAGTACCATTCGCCCATTTTTTGTTCTTCAAGTTTAAGTGGACAACGAGCCCCATTGTTAATCCTTTAACGGAAATTAATTGTAACTTTCTACAAGTAGAACAATGATTGGAACACGCAGACGGTTGAAATCTTTGTATATATTGCTTCCATATAGTCTAAGAAACATATATGCTAAGCATCCAAACAGTAGCATTCGCCAATTTTTTGTTCTTCAAGATTAAGTGAACAATGAGCCCCATTGTTAATCCTTTATCGGAAATTATTTGTAACTTTCGACAAGTAGAACATTGAATGGAACAGGTAGACGGTTGAAATCTTTGTATCTGTTGCTTCTATATAGTATAAGAAACATATATGCAAAGCATCCAAACAGTACCATTCGCCAATTTTTTGTTCTTCAAGTTTAAGTGAACTACGAGCCCCATTGTTAATCCTTTAAAGGAAATTATTTGTAAATTTCGGCAAGTAGAACAATGAATGGAATAGTTAGACGGTTGAAATCATTGTATATATTGGTTCTATATAGTCTAAGAAACATATATGCAAATCATCCAAACAGTACAATTCGCCAATTTCTTATTCTTCAAGTTTAAGTAAACTACGATCCCCATTGTTAATCCCTTAACGGAAATTATTTGTAACTTTCGACAAGTAGAACAATGAATGGAACAGGTAGACGGTTGAAATCTTTGTATATATTGCTTCTATATAATCTAAGAAACATATATGCAAAGCATCCAAACAGTACCATTCGCCAATTTTTTGTTCTTCAAGTTTATGTGAACAACGAGCCCCATTGTTAATCCTTTAAAGGAAATTATTTGTAAATTTCGACAAGTAGAACAATGAATGGATCAGGTAGACGGTTGAAATCATTGTATATATTGCTTCTATATAACCTACGAAACATATATGCAAAGCATCCAAACAGTACCATTCGCCAATTTTTTGTTCTTCAAGTTTAAGTGAACAACGAGCCCCATTGTTAATCCTTTAAAGGAAATTATTTGTAAATTTCGACAAGTAGAACAATGAATGGATCAGGTAGACGGTTGAAATCATTGTATATATTGATTCTATATAACCTACGAAACATATATGCAAAGCATCCAAACAGTACAATTCGCCAATTTTTTGTTCTTCAAGTTTAAGTGAACTACGAGCCCCATTGTTAATCCTTTAACGGAAATTAATTGTAACTTTCTACAAGTAGAACAATGATTGGAACACGCAGACGGTTGAAATCTTTGTATATATTGCTTCCATATAGTCTAAGAAACATATATGCTAAGCATCCAAACAGTACCATTCGCCAATTTTTTGTTCTTCAAGTTTAAGTGAACAATGAGCCCCATTGTTAATCCTTTATCGGAAATTATTTGTAACTTTCGACAAGTAGAACATTGAATGGAACAGGTAGACGGTTGAAATCTTTGTATCTGTTGCTTCTATATAGTATAAGAAACATATATGCAAAGCATCCAAACAGTACCATTCGCCAATCTTTTGTTCTTCAAGTTTAAGTGAACAATGAGCCCCAATGGTTAATCCGTTATCGGAAATTATTTGTAACTTTCGACAAGTAGAACAATGAATGGAACAGGTAGACGGTTGAAATCTTTGTATATATTGCTTCTATATAGTCTAAGAAACATATATGCAAAGCATCCAAACAGCAAAATTCGCCAATTTATTGTTCTTCAAGTTTAAGTGAACAACGAGCCCCATTGTTAATCCTTTAAAGGAAATTATTTGTAACTTTCGACAAGTAGAACAATGAATGGAACAGGTAGACGGTTGAAATCTTTGTATATATTGCTTCTATATAGTCTAAGAAACATATATGCAAAGTATCCAAACAGTACCATTCGCCAATTTTTTGTTCTTCATGTTTAAGTGATCTACGAGCCCCATTGTTAATCCTTTAAAGGAAATTATTTGTAAATTTCGGCATGTAGAACAATGAATGGAATAGGTAGACGGTTGAAATCATTGTATATATTGCTTCTAAATAGTCTAAGAAACATATATGCAAAGCATCCAAACAGTACAATTCGCCAATTTTTTGTTCTTCAAGTTTAAGTGAACTACGAGCCCCATTGTTAATCCTTTAACGGAAATTAATTGTAACTTTCGACAAGTAGAACAATGAATGGAACTGGTAGCCGGTTGAAATCAATGTATATATTGCTTCTATATAGTCTAAGAAACATATATGCAAAGCATCCAAACAGTACCATTCGCCAATTTTTTGTTCTTCAAGTTTAAGTGAACGACGAGCCCCATTGTTAATCCTTTAACGGAAATTAATTGTAACTTTCGACAAGTAGAACAATGAATGGAACAGGTAGACGGTTGAAATCTTTGTATATATTGCTTCTATATATTCTAAGAAACATATATGCAAAGCATCCAAACAGTACAATTCGCCAATTTATTGTTCTTCAAGTTTAAGTGAACAACGAGCCCCATTGTTAATCCTTTAAAGGAAATTATTTGTAACTTTCGACAAGTAGAACAATGAATGGAACAGGTAGACGGTTGAAATCTTTGTATATATTGCATCTATATAGTCTAAGAAACATATATGCAAAGCATCCAAACAGTACCATTCGCCAATTTTTTGTTCTTCAAGTTTAAGTGAACTACGAGCCCCATTGATAATCATGAAACGGAAATTATTTGTAACTTTCTACAAGTAGAACAATGAATAGAACAGGTAGACGGTTGAAATCTTTGTGTATGTTGCGTCTATATATTCTAAGAAACCTATATGCAAAGCATCTAAACAGTAACAATCGCCAATTTTTTGATCTTCAAGTTTAAGTGAACATCGAGCCCCATTGATAATCATGAAATGGAAATTATTTGTAACTTTCTACAAGTAGAACAATGAATAGTACAGGTAGACGGGTGAAATCTTTCTATATATTACTTCTAAATAGTCTAAGAAACATATATGCTAAGCATCCAAACAGCACAATTCGCCAATTTTTTGTTCTTCAAGTTTAAGTGAACTACGAGCCCCATTGTTAATCCTTTAAAGGAAATTATTTGTAAATTTCGACAAGTAAAACAATGAATGGATCAGGTAGACGGTTGAAATCATTGTATATATTGCTTCTATATAATCTACGAAACATATATGCAAAGCATCCAAACAGTACAATTCACGAATTTTTTGTTCTTCAAGTTTAAGTGAACTACGAGCCCCATTGTTAATCCTTTAACGGAAATTAATTGTAACTTTCTACAAGTAGAACAATGATTGGAACAGGTAGCCGGTTGAAATCTTTGTATATATTGCTTCTATATAGTCTAAGAAACATATATGCAAAGCATCCAAACAGTACCATTCGCCAATTTTTTGTTCTTCAAGTTTAAGTGAACAACGAGCCCCATTGTTAATCCTTTAAAGGAAATTATTTGTAAATTTCGACAAGTAGAACAATGAATGGATCAGGTAGACGGTTGAAATCATTGTATATATTGATTTTATATAACCTACGAAACATATATGCAAAGCATCCAAACAGTACAATTCGCCAATTTTTTGTTCTTCAAGTTTAAGTGAACTACGAGCCCCATTGTTAATCCTTTAACGGAAATTAATTGTAACTTTCTACAAGTAGAACAATGATTGGAACACGCAGACGGTTGAAATCTTTGTATATATTGCTTCCATATAGTCTAAGAAACATATATGCTAAGCATCCAAACAGTACCATTCGCCAATTTTTTGTTCTTCAAGTTTAAGTGAACAATGAGCCCCATTGTTAATCCTTTATCGGAAATTATTTGTAACTTTCGACAAGTAGAACATTGAATGGAACAGGTAGACGGTTGAAATCTTTGTATCTGTTGCTTCTATATAGTATAAGAAACATATATGCAAAGCATCCAAACAGTACCATTCGCCAATCTTTTGTTCTTCAAGTTTAAGTGAACAATGAGCCCCAATGGTTAATCCGTTATCGGAAATTATTTGTAACTTTCGACAAGTAGAACAATGAATGGAACAGGTAGACGGTTGAAATCTTTGTATATATTGCTTCTATATAGTCTAAGAAACATATATGCAAAGCATCCAAACAGCAAAATTCGCCAATTTATTGTTCTTCAAGTTTAAGTGAACAACGAGCCCCATTGTTAATCCTTTAAAGGAAATTATTTGTAACTTTCGACAAGTAGAACAATGAATGGATCAGGTAGACGGTTGAAATCATTGTGTATATTGCTTCTATATAACCTACGAAACATATATGCAAAGCATCCAAACAGTACCATTCGCCAATTTTTTGTTCCTCAAGTTTAAGTGAACAATGAGCCCCAATGGTTAATCCTTTATCGGAAATTATTTGTAACTTTCGACAAGTAGAACAATGAATGGAACTGGTAGCCGGTTGAAATCAATGTATATATTGCTTCTATATAGTCTAAGAAACATATATGCAAAGCATCCAAACAGTACCATTCGCCAATTTTTTGTTCTTCAAGTTTAAGTGAACGACGAGCCCCATTGTTAATCCTTTAACGGAAATTAATTGTAACTTTCGACAAGTAGAACAATGAATGGAACAGGTAGACGGTTGAAATCTTTGTATATATTGCTTCTATATAATCTAAGAAACATATATGCAAAGCATCCAAACAGTACCATTCGCCAATTTTTTGTTCTTCAAGTTTATGTGAACAACGAGCCCCATTGTTAATCCTTTAAAGGAAATTATTTGTAAATTTCGACAAGTAGAACAATGAATGGATCAGGTAGACGGTTGAAATCATTGTATATATTGCTTCTATATAACCTACGAAACATATATGCAAAGCATCCAAACAGTACCATTCGCCAATTTTTTGTTCCTCAAGTTTAAGTGAACAATGAGCCCCAATGGTTAATCCTTTATCGGAAATTATTTGTAACTTTCGACAAGTAGAACAATGAATGGAACAGGTAGACGGTTGAAATCAATGTATATATTGCTTCCTTATAGTCTAAGAAACATATATGCAAAGCATCCAAACAGTACCATTCGCCACTTTTTTGTTCTTCAAGTTTAAGTGAACAACGAGCCCCATTGTTAATCCTTTAAAGGAAATTATTTGTAACTTTCGACAAGTAGAACAATGAATGGAACAGGTAGACGGTTAAAATCTTTGTATATATTGCATCTATATAGTCTAAGAAACATATATGCAAAGCATCCAAACAGTACAATTCGACAATTTTTTGTTCTTCAAGTTTAGTGAACAATGAGCCCCAATGGTTAATCCTTTATCGGAAATTATTTGTAATTTTCGACAAGTAGAACAATGAATGGAACAGGTAGACGGTTGAAATCTTTGTTTATATTGCTTCAATATAGTCTAAGACACATATATGCAAAGCATCCAAACAGTACAATTCGCCAATTTTTTGTTCTTCAAGTTTAAGTGAACAATGAGACCCAATGGTTAATCCTTTATCGGAAATTATTTGTAAATTTCGACAAGTAGAACAATGAATGGAACAGGTAGCCGGTTGAAATCTTTGTATATATTGCTTCTATATAGTCTAAGAAACATATATGCAAAGCATCCAAACAGTACAATTCGACAATTCTTTGTTCTTCAAGTTTAGTGAACAATGAGCCCCAATGGTTAATCCTTTATCGGAAATTATTTGTAATTTTCGACAAGTAGAACAACGAATGGAAAAGGTAGACGGTTAAAATCTTTGTATATATTGCTTCTATATAATCTAAGAAACATATATGCAAAGCATCCAAACAGTACCATTCGCCCATTTTTTGTTCTTCAAGTTTAAGTGGACAACGAGCCCCATTGTTAATCCTTTAAAGGAAATTATTTGTAAATTTCGACAAGTAGAACAATGAATGGATCAGGTAGACGGTTGAAATCATTGTATATATTGATTCTATATAACCTACGAAACATATATGCAAAGCATCCAAACAGTACAATTCGCCAATTTTTTGTTCTTCAAGTTTAAGTGAACTACGAGCCCCATTGTTAATCCTTTAACGGAAATTAATTGTAACTTTCTACAAGTAGAACAATGATTGGAACACGCAGACGGTTGAAATCTTTGTATATATTGCTTCCATATAGTCTAAGAAACATATATGCTAAGCATCCAAACAGTAGCATTCGCCAATTTTTTGTTCTTCAAGATTAAGTGAACAATGAGCCCCATTGTTAATCCTTTATCGGAAATTATTTGTAACTTTCGACAAGTAGAACATTGAATGGAACAGGTAGACGGTTGAAATCTTTGTATCTGTTGCTTCTATATAGTATAAGAAACATATATGCAAAGCATCCAAACAGTACCATTCGCCAATTTTTTGTTCTTCAAGTTTAAGTGAACTACGAGCCCCATTGTTAATCCTTTAAAGGAAATTATTTGTAACTTTCGACAAGTAGAACAATGAATGGAACAGGTAGACGGTTAAAATCTTTGTATATATTGCATCTATATAGTCTAAGAAACATATATGCAAAGCATCCAAACAGTACAATTCGACAATTTTTTGTTCTTCAAGTTTAGTGAACAATGAGCCCCAATGGTTAATCCTTTATCGGAAATTATTTGTAATTTTCGACAAGTAGAACAATGAATGGAACAGGTAGACGGTTGAAATCTTTGTTTATATTGCTTCAATATAGTCTAAGAAACATATATGCAAAGCATCCAAACAGTACAATTCGCCAATTTTTTGTTCTTCAAGTTTAAGTGAACAATGAGACCCAATGGTTAATCCTTTATCGGAAATTATTTGTAAATTTCGACAAGTAGAACAATGAATGGAACAGGTAGCCGGTTGAAATCTTTGTATATATTGCTTCTATATAGTCTAAGAAACATATATGCAAAGCATCCAAACAGTACAATTCGACAATTTTTTGTTCTTCAAGTTTAGTGAACAATGAGCCCCAATGGTTAATCCTTTATCGGAAATTATTTGTAATTTTCGACAAGTAGAACAACGAATGGAAAAGGTAGGCGGTTGAAATCTTTGTATATATTGCTTCTATATAATCTAAGAAACATATATGCAAAGCATCCAAACAGTACCATTCGCCAATTTTTTGTTCTTCAAGTTTAAGTGAACAACGAGCCCCATTGTTAATCCTTTAAAGGAAATTATTTGTAAATTTCGACAAGTAGAACAATGAATGGATCAGGTAGACGGTTGAAATCATTGTATATATTGATTCTATATAACCTACGAAACATATATGCAAAGCATCCAAACAGTACAATTCGCCAATTTTTTGTTCTTCAAGTTTAAGTGAACTACGAGCCCCATTGTTAATCCTTTAACGGAAATTAATTGTAACTTTCTACAAGTAGAACAATGATTGGAACACGCAGACGGTTGAAATCTTTGTATATATTGCTTCCATATAGTCTAAGAAACATATATGCTAAGCATCCAAACAGTAGCATTCGCCAATTTTTTGTTCTTCAAGATTAAGTGAACAATGGGCCCCATTGTTAATCCTTTATCGGAAATTATTTGTAACTTTCGACAAGTAGAACATTGAATGGAACAGGTAGACGGTTGAAATCTTTGTATATATTGCTTCTATATAGTATAAGAAACATATATGCAAAGCATCCAAACAGTACCATTCGCCAATCTTTTGTTCTTCAAGTTTAAGTGAACAACGAGCCCCATTGTTAATCCTTTAAAGGAAATTATTTGTAACTTTCGACAAGTAGAACAATGAATGGAACAGGTAGACGGTTGAAATCTTTGTATATATTGCTTCTATATAGTCTAAGAAACATATATGCAAAGTATCCAAACAGTACCATTCGCCAATTTTTTGTTCTTCATGTTTAAGTGAACAACGAGCCCCATTGTTAATCCTTTAAAGGAAATTATTTGTAAATTTCGGCATGTAGAACAATGAATGGAATAGGTAGACGGTTGAAATCATTGTATATATTGCTTCTAAATAGTCTAAGAAACATATATGCAAAGCATCCAAACAGTACAATTCGCCAATTTTTTGTTCTTCAAGTTTAAGTAAACTACGATCCCCATTGTTAATCCCTTAACGGAAATTATTTGTAACTTTCGACAAGTAGAACAATGAATGGAACAGGTAGACGGTTGAAATCATTGTATATATTGCTTCTATATAGTCTAAGAAACATATATGCAAAGCATCCAAACAGTACCATTCGCCAATTTTTTGTTCTTCAAGTTTAAGTGAACGACGAGCCCCATTGTTAATCCTTTAAAGGAAATTATTTGTAACTTTCGACAAGTAGAACAATGAATGGAACAGGTAGACGGTTGAAATCTTTGTATATATTGCTTCTATATAGTCTAAGAAACATATATGCAAAGTATCCAAACAGTACCATTCGCCAATTTTTTGTTCTTCATGTTTAAGTGAACTACGAGCCCCATTGTTAATCCTTTAAAGGAAATTATTTGTAAATTTCGGCATGTAGAACAATGAATGGAATAGGTAGACGGTTGAAATCATTGTATATATTGCTTCTAAATAGTCTAAGAAACATATATGCAAAGCATCCAAACAGTACAATTCGCCAATTTTTTGTTCTCCAAGTTTAAGTAAACTACGATCCCCATTGTTAATCCCTTAACGGAAATTATTTGTAACTTTCGACAAGTAGAACAATGAATGGAACAGGTAGACGGTTGAAATCATTGTATATATTGCTTCTATATAGTCTAAGAAACATATATGCAAAGCATCCAAACAGTACCATTCGCCAATTTTTTGTTCTTCAAGTTTAAGTGAACGACGAGCCCCAATGTTAATCCTTTAACGGAAATTAATTGTAACTTTCGACAAGTAGAACAATGAATGGAACTGGTAGCCGGTTGAAATCAATGTATATATTGCTTCTATATAGTCTAAGAAACATATATGCAAATCATCCAAACAGTACAATTCGCCAATTTCTTATTCTTCAAGATTAAGTGAACAATGAGCCCCATTGTTAATCCTTTATCGGAAATTATTTGTAACTTTCGACAAGTAGAACATTGAATGGAACAGGTAGACGGTTGAAATCTTTGTATATATTGCTTCTATATAGTATAAGAAACATATATGCAAAGCATCCAAACAGTACCATTCGCCAATCTTTTGTTCTTCAAGTTTAAGTGAACAACGAGCCCCATTGTTAATCCTTTAAAGGAAATTATTTGTAACTTTCGACAAGTAGAACAATGAATGGAACAGGTAGACGGTTGAAATCTTTGTATATATTGCTTCTATATAGTCTAAGAAACATATATGCAAAGTATCCAAACAGTACCATTCGCCAATTTTTTGTTCTTCATGTTTAAGTGAACAACGAGCCCCATTGTTAATCCTTTAAAGGAAATTATTTGTAAATTTCGGCATGTAGAACAATGAATGGAATAGGTAGACGGTTGAAATCATTGTATATATTGCTTCTAAATAGTCTAAGAAACATATATGCAAAGCATCCAAACAGTACAATTCGCCAATTTTTTGTTCTTCAAGTTTAAGTAAACTACGATCCCCATTGTTAATCCCTTAACGGAAATTATTTGTAACTTTCGACAAGTAGAACAATGAATGGAACAGGTAGACGGTTGAAATCATTTTATATATTGCTTCTATATAGTCTAAGAAACATATATGCAAAGCATCCAAACAGTACCATTCGCCAATTTTTTGTTCTTCAAGTTTAAGTGAACGACGAGCCCCATTGTTAATCCTTTAAAGGAAATTATTTGTAACTTTCGACAAGTAGAACAATGAATGGAACAGGTAGACGGTTGAAATCTTTGTATATATTGCTTCTATATAGTCTAAGAAACATATATGCAAAGTATCCAAACAGTACCATTCGCCAATTTTTTGTTCTTCATGTTTAAGTGAACTACGAGCCCCATTGTTAATCCTTTAAAGGAAATTATTTGTAAATTTCGGCATGTAGAACAATGAATGGAATAGGTAGACGGTTGAAATCATTGTATATATTGCTTCTAAATAGTCTAAGAAACATATATGCAAAGCATCCAAACAGTACAATTCGCCAATTTTTTGTTCTTCAAGTTTAAGTAAACTACGATCCCCATTGTTAATCCCTTAACGGAAATTATTTGTAACTTTCGACAAGTAGAACAATGAATGGAACAGGTAGACGGTTGAAATCATTGTATATATTGCTTCTATATAGTCTAAGAAACATATATGCAAAGCATCCAAACAGTACCATTCGCCAATTTTTTGTTCTTCAAGTTTAAGTGAACGACGAGCCCCAATGTTAATCCTTTAACGGAAATTAATTGTAACTTTCGACAAGTAGAACAATGAATGGAACTGGTAGCCGGTTGAAATCAATGTATATATTGCTTCTATATAGTCTAAGAAACATATATGCAAAGCATCCAAACAGTACCATTCGCCAATTTTTTGTTCTTCAAGTTTAAGTGAACGACGAGCCCCATTGTTAATCCTTTAACGGAAATTAATTGTAACTTTCGACAAGTAGAACAATGAATGGAACTGGTAGCCGGTTGAAATCAATGTATATATTGCTTCTATATAGTCTAAGAAACATATATGCAAAGCATCCAAACAGTACCATTCGCCAATTTTTTGTTCTTCAAGTTTAAGTGAACTACGAGCCCCATTGTTAATCCTTTAAAGGAAATTATTTGTAAATTTCGGCAAGTAGAACAATGAATGGAATAGTTAGACGGTTGAAATCATTGTATATATTGCTTCTATATAGTCTAAGAAACATATATGCAAATCATCCAAACAGTACAATTCGCCAATGTCTTATTCTTCAAGTTTAAGTAAACTACGATCCCCATTGTTAATCCCTTAACGGAAATTATTTGTAACTTTCGACAAGTAGAACAATGAATGGAACAGGTAGACGGTTGAAATCTTTGTATATATTGCTTCTATATAGTCTAAGAAACACATATGCAAATCATCCAAACAGTACAATTCGCCAATTATTTGATCTTCAAGTTTAAGTGAACTACGAGCCCCATTGTTAATACTTTAACGGAAATTATTTGTAACTTGCGACAAGTAGAACAATAAATGGAACAGGTAGACGGTTGAAATCAATGTATATATTGCTTCTTTATAGTCTAAGAAACATATATGCAAAGCATCCAAACAGTACCATTCGCCACTTTTTTGTTTTTCAAGTTTAAGTGAACAACGAGCCCCATTGTTAATCCTTTAAAGGAAATTATTTGTAAATTTCGACAAGTAGAACAATAATTGGAACACGTAGACGGTTGAAATCTTTGTATATATTGCTTCCATATAGTCTAAGAAACATGTACGCAAAGCATCCAAACAGTACAATTTGCCAATTTTTTGTTCTTCAAGTTTAAGTGAACTACGATCCCCATTGTTAATCCCTTAACGGAAATTATTTGTAACTTTCGACAAGTAGAACAGTGAATGGAACAGGTAGGCGGTTGAAATCTTTGTATATATTGCTTCTTTATAGTATAAGAAACATATATGCAAAGCATCCAAACAGTACAATTCGCCAATTTTTTGTTCTTCAAGTTTAAGTGAACAATGAGCCCCAATGGTTAATCCGTTATCGGAAATTATTTGTAACTTTCGACAAGTAGAACAATGAATGGAACAGGTAGATGGTTGAAATCTTTGTATATATTGCTTCTATATAGTCTAAGAAACATATATGCAAAGCATCCAAACAGTACCATTCGCCAATTTTTTGTTCTTCAAGTTTAAGTGAACTACGAGCCCCATTGTTAATCCTTTAAAGGAAATTATTTGTAACTTTCGACAAGTAGAACAATGAATGGAACAGGTAGACGGTTGAAAGCTTTGTATATATTGCTTCTATATAGTCTAAGAAACATATATGCAAAGTATCCAAACAGTACCATTCGCCAATTTTATGTTCTTCATGTTTAAGTGAACTACGAGCCCCATTGTTAATCCTTTAAAGGAAATTATTTGTAAATTTCGGCATGTAGAACAATGAATGTAATAGGTAGACGGTTGAAATCATTGTATATATTGCTTCTAAATAGTCTAAGAAACATATATGCAAAGCATCCAAACAGTACAATTCGCCAATTTTTTGTTCTTCAAGTTTAAGTAAACTACGATCCCCATTGTTAATCCCTTAACGGAAATTATTTGTAACTTTCGACAAGTAGAACAATGAATGGAACAGGTAGACGGTTGAAATCATTGTATATATTGCTTCTATATAGTCTAAGAAACATATATGCAAAGCATCCAAACAGTACCATTCGCCAATTTTTTGTGCTTCAAGTTTAAGTGAACTACGAGCCCCATTGTTAATCCTTTAACGGAAATTAATTGTAACTTTCGACAAGTAGAACAATGAATGGAACTGGTAGCCGGTTGAAATCAATGTATATATTGCTTCTATATAGTCTAAGAAACATATATGCAAAGCATCCAAACAGTACCATTCGCCAATTTTTTGTTCTTCAAGTTTAAGTGAACGACGAGCCCCATTGTTAATCCTTTAACGGAAATTAATTGTAACTTTCGACAAGTAGAACAATGAATGGAACAGGTAGACGGTTGAAATCTTTGTATATATTGCTTCTTTATAGTATAAGAAACATATATGCAAAGCATCCAAACAGTACAATTCGCCAATTTTTTGTTCTTCAAGTTTAAGTGAACAATGAGCCCCAATGGTTAATCCGTTATCGGAAATTATTTGTAACTTTCGACAAGTAGAACAATGAATGGAACAGGTAGATGGTTGAAATCTTTGTATATATTGCTTCTATATAGTCTAAGAAACATATATGCAAAGCATCCAAACAGTACCATTCGCCAATTTTTTGTTCTTCAAGTTTAAGTGAACTACGAGCCCCATTGTTAATCCTTTAAAGGAAATTATTTGTAAATTTCGACAAGTAGAACAATGAATGGAACAGGTAGACTGTTGAAATCATTGTATATATTGCTTCTAAATAGTCTAAGAAACATATATGCAAAGCATCCAAACAGTACAATTCGCCAATTTTTTGTTCTTCAAGTTTAAGTAAACTACGATCCCCATTGTTAATCCCTTGACGGAAATTATTTGTAACTTTCGACAAGTAGAACAATGAATGGAACAGGTAGACGGTTGAAATTATTGTATATATTGCTTCTATATAGTCTAAGAAACATATATGCAAAGCATCCAAACAGAACAATTCGACAATTTTTTGTTCTTCAAGTTTAGTGAACAATGAGCCCCAATGGTTAATCCTTTATCGGAAATTATTTGTAATTTTCGACAAGTAGAACAATGAATGGAACAGGTAGACGGTTGAAATCTTTGTATATATTGCTTCTATATAATCTAAGAAACATATATGCAAAGCATCCAAACAGTACCATTCGCCAATTTTTTGTTCTTCAAGTTTATGTGAACAACGAGCCCCATTGTTAATCCTTTAAAGGAAATTATTTGTAAATTTCGACAAGTAGAACAATGAATGGATCAGGTAGACAGTTGAAATCAATGTATATATTGCTTCTATATAGTCTAAGAAACATATATGCAAAGCATCCAAACAGTACCATTCGTCAATTTTTTGTTCTTCAAGTTTAAGTGAACGACGAGCCCCATTGTTAATCCTTTAACGGAAATTAATTGTAACTTTCTACAAGTAGAACAATGATTGGAACACGCAGACGGTTGAAATCTTTGTATATATTGCTTCCATATAGTCTAAGAAACATATATGCAAAGCATCCAAACAGTACCATTCGCCAATTTTTTGTTCTTCAAGTTTAAGTGAACAATGAGCCCCATTGTTAATCCTTTATCGGAAATTATTTGTAACTTTCGACAAGTAGAACATTGAATGGAACAGGTAGACGGTTGAAATCTTTGTATCTATTGCTTCTATATAGTATAAGAAACATATATGCAAAGCATCCAAACAGTACCGTTCGCCAATTTTTTGTTCTTCAAGTTTAAGTGAACTGCGAGCTCCATTGTTAATCCTTTAAAGGAAATTATTTGTAACTTTCGACAAGTAGAACAATGAATGGAACAGGTAGACTGTTGAAATCATTGTATATATTGCTTCTATATAGTCTAAGAAACATTTATGCAAAGCATCCAAACAGTACAATTCGCCAATTTTTTGTTCTTCAAGTTTAAGTAAACTACGATCCCCATTGTTAATCCCTTAACGGAAATTATTTGTAACTTTCGACAAGTAGAACAGTGAATGGAACAGGTAGACGGTTGAAATCTTTGTATATATTGCTTCTATATAGTATAATAAACATATATGCAAAGCATCCAAACAGTACCATTCGCCAATTTTTTGTTCTTCAAGTTTAAGTGAACAATGAGCCCCAATGGTTAATCCTTTATCGGAAATTATTTGTAACTTTCGACAAGTAGAACAATGAATGGAACAGGTAGACGGTTGAAATCAATGTATATATTGCTTCCTTATAGTCAAAGAAACATATATGCAAAGCATCCAAACAGTACCATTCGCCACTTTTTTGTTCTTCAAGTTTAAGTGAACAACGAGCCCCATTGTTAATCCTTTAAAGGAAATTATCTGTAAATTTCGACAAGTAGAACAATGATTGGAACACGTAGACGGTTGAAATCTTTGTATATATTGCTTCCATATAGTCTAAGAAACATGTACGCAAAGCATCCAAACAGTACAATTCGCCAATTTTTTGTTCTTCAAGTTTAAGTGAACTACGATCCCCATTGTTAAACCCTTAACGGAAATTATTTGTAACTTTCGACAAGTAGAACAGTGAATGGAACAGGTAGACGGTTGAAATCTTTGTATATATTGCATCTATATAGTCTAAGAAACATATATGCAAAGCATCCAAACAGTACAATTCGACAATTTTTTGTTCTTCAAGTTTAGTGAACAATGAGCCCCAATGGTTAATCCTTTATCGGAAATTATTTGCAATTTTCGACAAGTAGAACAACGAATGGAACAGGTAGACGGTTGAAATCTTTGTATATATTGCTTCTATATAATCTAAGAAACATATATGCAAAGCATCCAAACAGTACCATTCGCCAATTTTTTGTTCTTCAAGTTTAAGTGAACTACGAGCCCCATTGTTAATACTTTAACGGAAATTATTTGTAACTTGCGAGAAGTAGAACAATGAATGGAACTGGTAGCCGGTTGAAATCAATGTATATATTGCTTCTATATAGTCTAAGAAACATATATGCAAAGCATCCAAACAGTACCATTCGCCAATTTTTTGTTCTTCAAGTTTAAGTGAACGACGAGCCCCATTGTTAATCCTTTAACGGAAATTAATTGTAACTTTCGACAAGTAGAACAATGAATGGAACAGGTAGACGGTTGAAATCTTTGTATATATTGCTTCTATATATTCTAAGAAACATATATGCAAAGCATCCAAACAGTACAATTCGCCAATTTTTTGTTCTTCAAGTTTAAGTGAACGACGAGCCCCATTGTTAATCCTTTAACGGAAATTAATTGTAACTTTCGACAAGTAGAACAATGAATGGAACAGGTAGACGGTTGAAATCTTTGTATATATTGCTTCTTTATAGTATAAGAAACATATATGCAAAGCATCCAAACAGTACAATTCGCCAATTTTTTGTTCTTCAAGTTTAAGTGAACAATGAGCCCCAATGGTTAATCCGTTATCGGAAATTATTTGTAACTTTCGACAAGTAGAACAATGAATGGAACAGGTAGATGGTTGAAATCTTTGTATATATTGCTTCTATATAGTCTAAGAAACATATATGCAAAGCATCCAAACAGTACCATTCGCCAATTTTTTGTTCTTCAAGTTTAAGTGAACTACGAGCCCCATTGTTAATCCTTTAAAGGAAATTATTTGTAAATTTCGACAAGTAGAACAATGAATGGAACAGGTAGACTGTTGAAATCATTGTATATATTGCTTCTAAATAGTCTAAGAAACATATATGCAAAGCATCCAAACAGTACAATTCGCCAATTTTTTGTTCTTCAAGTTTAAGTAAACTACGATCCCCATTGTTAATCCCTTGACGGAAATTATTTGTAACTTTCGACAAGTAGAACAATGAATGGAACAGGTAGACGGTTGAAATTATTGTATATATTGCTTCTATATAGTCTAAGAAACATATATGCAAAGCATCCAAACAGAACAATTCGACAATTTTTTGTTCTTCAAGTTTAGTGAACAATGAGCCCCAATGGTTAATCCTTTATCGGAAATTATTTGTAATTTTCGACAAGTAGAACAATGAATGGAACAGGTAGACGGTTGAAATCTTTGTATATATTGCTTCTATATAATCTAAGAAACATATATGCAAAGCATCCAAACAGTACCATTCGCCAATTTTTTGTTCTTCAAGTTTATGTGAACAACGAGCCCCATTGTTAATCCTTTAAAGGAAATTATTTGTAAATTTCGACAAGTAGAACAATGAATGGATCAGGTAGACAGTTGAAATCAATGTATATATTGCTTCTATATAGTCTAAGAAACATATATGCAAAGCATCCAAACAGTACCATTCGTCAATTTTTTGTTCTTCAAGTTTAAGTGAACGACGAGCCCCATTGTTAATCCTTTAACGGAAATTAATTGTAACTTTCTACAAGTAGAACAATGATTGGAACACGCAGACGGTTGAAATCTTTGTATATATTGCTTCCATATAGTCTAAGAAACATATATGCAAAGCATCCAAACAGTACCATTCGCCAATTTTTTGTTCTTCAAGTTTAAGTGAACTACGATCCCCATTGTTAAACCCTTAACGGAAATTATTTGTAACTTTCGACAAGTAGAACAGTGAATGGAACAGGTAGACGGTTGAAATCTTTGTATATATTGCATCTATATAGTCTAAGAAACATATATGCAAAGCATCCAAACAGTACCATTCGCCAATTTTTTGTTCTTCAAGTTTAAGTGAACGACGAGCCCCATTGTTAATCCTTTAACGGAAATTAATTGTAACTTTCGACAAGTAGAACAATGAATGGATCAGGTAGACGGTTGAAATCATTGTATATATTGCTTCTATATAACCTACGAAACATATATGCAAAGCATCCAAACAGTACAATTCGCCAATTTTTTGTTCTTCAAGTTTAAGTGAACTACGAGCCCCATTGTTAATCCTTTAACGGAAATTAATTGTAACTTTCTACAAGTAGAACAATGATTGGAACACGCAGACGGTTGAAATCTTTGTATATATTGCTTCCATATAGTCTAAGAAACATATATGCAAAGCATCCAAACAGTACCATTCGCCAATTTTTTGTTCTTCAAGTTTAAGTGAACAATGAGCCCCATTGTTAATCCTTTATCGGAAATTATTTGTAACTTTCGACAAGTAGAACATTGAATGGAACAGGTAGACGGTTGAAATCTTTGTATCTATTGCTTCTATATAGTATAAGAAACATATATGCAAAGCATCCAAACAGTACCGTTCGCCAATTTTTTGTTCTTCAAGTTTAAGTGAACTGCGAGCTCCATTGTTAATCCTTTAAAGGAAATTATTTGTAACTTTCGACAAGTAGAACAATGAATGGAACAGGTAGACTGTTGAAATCATTGTATATATTGCTTCTATATAGTCTAAGAAACATTTATGCAAAGCATCCAAACAGTACAATTCGCCAATTTTTTGTTCTTCAAGTTTAAGTAAACTACGATCCCCATTGTTAATCCCTTAACGGAAATTATTTGTAACTTTCGACAAGTAGAACAGTGAATTGAACAGGTAGACGGTTGAAATCTTTGTATATATTGCTTCTATATAGTATAATAAACATATATGCAAAGCATCCAAACAGTACCATTCGCCAATTTTTTGTTCTTCAAGTTTAAGTGAACAATGAGCCCCAATGGTTAATCCTTTATCGGAAATTATTTGTAACTTTCGACAAGTAGAACAACGAATGGAACAGGTAGACGGTTGAAATCAATGTATATATTGCTTCCTTATAGTCTAAGAAACATATATGCAAAGCATCCAAACAGTACCATTCGCCACTTTTTTGTTCTTCAAGTTTAAGTGAACAACGAGCCCCATTGTTAATCCTTTAAAGGAAATTATCTGTAAATTTCGACAAGTAGAACAATGATTGGAACACGTAGACGGTTGAAATCTTTGTATATATTGCTTCCATATAGTCTAAGAAACATGTACGCAAAGCATCCAAACAGTACAATTCGCCAATTTTTTGTTCTTCAAGTTTAAGTGAACTACGATCCCCATTGTTAAACCCTTAACGGAAATTATTTGTAACTTTCGACAAGTAGAACAGTGAATGGAACAGGTAGACGGTTGAAATCTTTGTATATATTGCATCTATATAGTCTAAGAAACATATATGCAAAGCATCCAAACAGTACAATTCGACAATTTTTTGTTCTTCAAGTTTAGTGAACAATGAGCCCCAATGGTTAATCCTTTATCGGAAATTATTTGCAATTTTCGACAAGTAGAACAATGAATGGAACAGGTAGACGGTTGAAATCTTTGTATATATTGCTTCTATATAATCTAAGAAACATATATGCAAAGCATCCAAACAGTACCATTCGCCAATTTTTTGTTCTTCAAGTTTAAGTGAACAATGAGCCCCATTGTTAATCCTTTATCGGAAATTATTTGTAACTTTCGACAAGTAGAACATTGAATGGAACAGGTAGACGGTTGAAATCTTTGTATCTATTGCTTCTATATAGTATAAGAAACATATATGCAAAGCATCCAAACAGTACCGTTCGCCAATTTTTTGTTCTTCAAGTTTAAGTGAACTGCGAGCTCCATTGTTAATCCTTTAAAGGAAATTATTTGTAACTTTCGACAAGTAGAACAATGAATGGAACAGGTAGACTGTTGAAATCATTGTATATATTGCTTCTATATAGTCTAAGAAACATTTATGCAAAGCATCCAAACAGTACAATTCGCCAATTTTTTGTTCTTCAAGTTTAAGTAAACTACGATCCCCATTGTTAATCCCTTAACGGAAATTATTTGTAACTTTCGACAAGTAGAACAGTGAATGGAACAGGTAGACGGTTGAAATCTTTGTATATATTGCTTCTATATAGTATAATAAACATATATGCAAAGCATCCAAACAGTAACATTCGCCAATTTTTTGTTCTTCAAGTTTAAGTGAACAATGAGCCCCAATGGTTAATCCTTTATCGGAAATTATTTGTAACTTTCGACAAGTAGAACAATGAATGGAACAGGTAGACGGTTGAAATCAATGTATATATTGCTTCCTTATAGTCTAAGAAACATATATGCAAAGCATCCAAACAGTACCATTCGCCACTTTTTTGTTCTTCAAGTTTAAGTGAACAACGAGCCCCATTGTTAATCCTTTAAAGGAAATTATCTGTAAATTTCGACAAGTAGAACAATGATTGGAACACGTAGACGGTTGAAATCTTTGTATATATTGCTTCCATATAGTCTAAGAAACATGTACGCAAAGCATCCAAACAGTACAATTCGCCAATTTTTTGTTCTTCAAGTTTAAGTGAACTACGATCCCCATTGTTAAACCCTTAACGGAAATTATTTGTAACTTTCGACAAGTAGAACAGTGAATGGAACAGGTAGACGGTTGAAATCTTTGTATATATTGCTTCTATATAGTCTAAGAAACATATATGCAAAGCATCCAAACAGTACCATTCGCCAATTTTTTGTTCTTCAAGTTTAAGTGAACAATGAGCCCCAATGGTTAATCCTTTATCGGAAATTATTTGTAACTTTCGACAAGTAGAACAATGAATGGAACAGGTAGACGGTTGAAATCAATGTATATATTGCTTCCTTATAGTCTAAGAAACATATATGCAAAGCATCCAAACAGTACCATTCGCCACTTTTTTGTTCTTCAAGTTTAAGTGAACAACGAGCCCCATTGTTAATCCTTTAAAGGAAATTATCTGTAAATTTCGACAAGTAGAACAATGATTGGAACACGTAGACGGTTGAAATCTTTGTATATATTGCTTCCATATGGTCTAAGAAACATGTACGCAAAGCATCCAAACAGTACAATTCGCCAATTTTTTGTTCTTCAAGTTTAAGTGAACAATGTGCCTCAATGGTTAATCCTTTATCGGAAATTATTTGTAATTTTCGACAAGTAGAACAATGAATGGAACAGTTAGACGGTTGAAATATTTGTATATATTGCTTCTATATAGTCTACGAAACATATATGCAAAGCATCCAAACAGTACAATTCGCCAATTTTTTGTTCTTCAAGTTTAAGTGAACAATGAGCCCCAATGGTTAATCCGTTATCGGAAATTATTTGTAACTTTTGACAAGTAGAACAATGAATAGTACAGGTAGACGGGTGAAATCTTTCTATATATTGGTTCTAAATAGTCTAAGAACACATCTATGCAAAGCATCCAAACAGTACAATTCGCCAATTTTTTGTTCTTCAAGTTTAAGTGAACTACGAGCCCCATTGTTAATCCTTTAAAGGAAATTATTTGTAAATTTCGACAAGTAGAACAATGAATGGATCATGTAGACGGTTGAAATCATTGTATATATTGCTTCTATGTAGTCTACGAAACATATATGCAAAGCATCCAAACAGTACCATTCGCCAATTTTTTGGTCTTCCAGTTTAAGTGAACTACGAGCCCCATTGTTAATCCTTTAACGGAAATTAATTGTAACTTTCTACAAGTAGAACAATGATTGGAACACGTAGACGGTTGAAATCTTTGTATATATTGCTTCTATATAGTCTAAGAAACATATATGCAAAGCATCCAAACAGTACAATTCGCCAATTTTTTGTTCTTCAAGTTTAAGTGAACTACGAGCCCCATTGTTAATCCTTTAACGGAAATTAATTGTAACTTTCTACAAGTAGAACAGTGAATGGAACAGGTAGACGGTTGAAATCTTTGTATATATTGCTTCTATGTAGTCTAAGAAACATATGTGCAAAGCATCCAAACAGTACAATTCGCCAATTTTTTGTTCTTCAAGTTTAAGTGAACAATGAGCCCAAATGGTTAATCCGTTATCGGAAATTATTTGTAACTTTCGACAAGTAGAACAATGAATGGAAAAGGTAGACGGTTGAAATCTTTGTATATATTGCTTCTATATAGTCTAAGAAACATATATGCAAAGCATCCAAACAGTACCATTCGCCAATTTTTTGTTCTTCAAGTTTAAGTGAACAATGTGCCCCAATGGTTAATCCTTTATCGGAAATTATTTGTAATTTTCGACAAGTAGAACAATGAATGGAACAGTTAGACGGTTGAAATATTTGTATATATTGCTTCTATATAGTCTACGAAACATATATGCAAAGTATCCAAACAGTACAATTCGCCAATTTTTTGTTCTTCAAGTTTAAGTGAACAATGAGCCCCAATGGTTAATCCGTTATCGGAAATTATTTGTAACTTTTGACAAGTAGAACAATGAATGGAAAAGGTAGACGGTTGAAATCTTTGTATATATTGCTTCTATATAGTCTAAGAAACATATATGCAAAGCATCCAAACAGTACAATTCGCCAATTTTTTGTTCTTCAAGTTTAAGTGAACTACGAGCCCCATTGTTAATCCTTTAACGGAAATTAATTGTAACTTTCTACAAGTAGAACAATGATTGGAACACGCAGACGGTTGAAATCTTTGTATATATTGCTTCCATATAGTCTAAGAAACATATATGCAAAGCATCCAAACAGTACCATTCGCCAATTTTTTGTTCTTCAAGTTTGAGTGAACAATGAGCCCCATTGTTAATCCTTTATCGGAAATTATTTGTAACTTTCGACAAGTAGAACATTGAATGGAACAGGTAGACGGTTGAAATCTTTGTATCTATGGCTTCTATATAGTCTAAGAAACATATATGCAAAGCATCCAAACAGTACCATTCGCCAATTTTTTGTTCTTCAAGTTTATGTGAACAACGAGCCCCATTGTTAATCCTTTAAAGGAAATTATTTGTAAATTTCGACAAGTAGAACAATGAATGGATCAGGTAGACAGTTGAAATCAATGTATATATTGCTTCTATATAGTCTAAGAAACATATATGCAAAGCATCCAAACAGTACCATTCGTCAATTTTTTGTTCTTCAAGTTTAAGTGAACGACGAGCCCCATTGTTAATCCTTTAACGGAAATTAATTGTAACTTTCTACAAGTAGAACAATGATTGGAACACGCAGACGGTTGAAATCTTTGTATATATTGCTTCCATATAGTCTAAGAAACATATATGCAAAGCATCCAAACAGTACCATTCGCCAATTTTTTGTTCTTCAAGTTTAAGTGAACTACGATCCCCATTGTTAAACCCTTAACGGAAATTATTTGTAACTTTCGACAAGTAGAACAGTGAATGGAACAGGTAGACGGTTGAAATCTTTGTATATATTGCATCTATATAGTCTAAGAAACATATATGCAAAGCATCCAAACAGTACCATTCGCCAATTTTTTGTTCTTCAAGTTTAAGTGAACGACGAGCCCCATTGTTAATCCTTTAACGGAAATTAATTGTAACTTTCGACAAGTAGAACAATGAATGGATCAGGTAGACGGTTGAAATCATTGTATATATTGCTTCTATATAACCTACGAAACATATATGCAAAGCATCCAAACAGTACAATTCGCCAATTTTTTGTTCTTCAAGTTTAAGTGAACTACGAGCCCCATTGTTAATCCTTTAACGGAAATTAATTGTAACTTTCTACAAGTAGAACAATGATTGGAACACGCAGACGGTTGAAATCTTTGTATATATTGCTTCCATATAGTCTAAGAAACATATATGGAAAGCATCCAAACAGTACCATTCGCCAATTTTTTGTTCTTCAAGTTTAAGTGAACAATGAGCCCCATTGTTAATCCTTTATCGGAAATTATTTGTAACTTTCGACAAGTAGAACATTGAATGGAACAGGTAGACGGTTGAAATCTTTGTATCTATTGCTTCTATATAGTATAAGAAACATATATGCAAAGCATCCAAACAGTACCGTTCGCCAATTTTTTGTTCTTCAAGTTTAAGTGAACTGCGAGCTCCATTGTTAATCCTTTAAAGGAAATTATTTGTAACTTTCGACAAGTAGAACAATGAATGGAACAGGTAGACTGTTGAAATCATTGTATATATTGCTTCTATATAGTCTAAGAAACATTTATGCAAAGCATCCAAACAGTACAATTCGCCAATTTTTTGTTCTTCAAGTTTAAGTAAACTACGATCCCCATTGTTAATCCCTTAACGGAAATTATTTGTAACTTTCGACAAGTAGAACAGTGAATTGAACAGGTAGACGGTTGAAATCTTTGTATATATTGCTTCTATATAGTATAATAAACATATATGCAAAGCATCCAAACAGTACCATTCGCCAATTTTTTGTTCTTCAAGTTTAAGTGAACAATGAGCCCCAATGGTTAATCCTTTATCGGAAATTATTTGTAACTTTCGACAAGTAGAACAACGAATGGAACAGGTAGACGGTTGAAATCAATGTATATATTGCTTCCTTATAGTCTAAGAAACATATATGCAAAGCATCCAAACAGTACCATTCGCCACTTTTTTGTTCTTCAAGTTTAAGTGAACAACGAGCCCCATTGTTAATCCTTTAAAGGAAATTATCTGTAAATTTCGACAAGTAGAACAATGATTGGAACACGTAGACGGTTGAAATCTTTGTATATATTGCTTCCATATAGTCTAAGAAACATGTACGCAAAGCATCCAAACAGTACAATTCGCCAATTTTTTGTTCTTCAAGTTTAAGTGAACTACGATCCCCATTGTTAAACCCTTAACGGAAATTATTTGTAACTTTCGACAAGTAGAACAGTGAATGGAACAGGTAGACGGTTGAAATCTTTGTATATATTGCATCTATATAGTCTAAGAAACATATATGCAAAGCATCCAAACAGTACAATTCGACAATTTTTTGTTCTTCAAGTTTAGTGAACAATGAGCCCCAATGGTTAATCCTTTATCGGAAATTATTTGCAATTTTCGACAAGTAGAACAATGAATGGAACAGGTAGACGGTTGAAATCTTTGTATATATTGCTTCTATATAATCTAAGAAACATATATGCAAAGCATCCAAACAGTACCATTCGCCAATTTTTTGTTCTTCAAGTTTAAGTGAACAATGAGCCCCATTGTTAATCCTTTATCGGAAATTATTTGTAACTTTCGACAAGTAG
The DNA here is from genome assembly GCA_963989415.1 of Cerceris ruficornis. Classification (NCBI taxonomy): domain Eukaryota; kingdom Metazoa; phylum Arthropoda; class Insecta; order Hymenoptera; family Crabronidae; genus Cerceris; species Cerceris ruficornis. The sequence goes on along the minus strand of CAXDIW010000301.1, from coordinate 1,216,827 downwards.
AACATTGAATGGAACAGGTAGACGGTTGAAATCTTTGTATCTATTGCTTCTATATAGTATAAGAAACATATATGCAAAGCATCCAAACAGTACCGTTCGCCAATTTTTTGTTCTTCAAGTTTAAGTGAACTGCGAGCTCCATTGTTAATCCTTTAAAGGAAATTATTTGTAACTTTCGACAAGTAGAACAATGAATGGAACAGGTAGACTGTTGAAATCATTGTATATATTGCTTCTATATAGTCTAAGAAACATTTATGCAAAGCATCCAAACAGTACAATTCGCCAATTTTTTGTTCTTTAAGTTTAAGTAAACTACGATCCCCATTGTTAATCCCTTAACGGAAATTATTTGTAACTTTCGACAAGTAGAACAGTGAATGGAACAGGTAGACGGTTGAAATCTTTGTATATATTGCTTCTATATAGTATAATAAACATATATGCAAAGCATCCAAACAGTAACATTCGCCAATTTTTTGTTCTTCAAGTTTAAGTGAACAATGAGCCCCAATGGTTAATCCTTTATCGGAAATTATTTGTAACTTTCGACAAGTAGAACAATGAATGGAACAGGTAGACGGTTGAAATCAATGTATATATTGCTTCCTTATAGTCTAAGAAACATATATGCAAAGCATCCAAACAGTACCATTCGCCACTTTTTTGTTCTTCAAGTTTAAGTGAACAACGAGCCCCATTGTTAATCCTTTAAAGGAAATTATCTGTAAATTTCGACAAGTAGAACAATGATTGGAACACGTAGACGGTTGAAATCTTTGTATATATTGCTTCCATATAGTCTAAGAAACATGTACGCAAAGCATCCAAACAGTACAATTCGCCAATTTTTTGTTCTTCAAGTTTAAGTGAACTACGATCCCCATTGTTAAACCCTTAACGGAAATTATTTGTAACTTTCGACAAGTAGAACAGTGAATGGAACAGGTAGACGGTTGAAATCTTTGTATATATTGCTTCTATATAGTCTAAGAAACATATATGCAAAGCATCCAAACAGTACCATTCGCCAATTTTTTGTTCTTCAAGTTTAAGTGAACAATGAGCCCCAATGGTTAATCCTTTATCGGAAATTATTTGTAACTTTCGACAAGTAGAACAATGAATGGAACAGGTAGACGGTTGAAATCAATGTATATATTGCTTCCTTATAGTCTAAGAAACATATATGCAAAGCATCCAAACAGTACCATTCGCCACTTTTTTGTTCTTCAAGTTTAAGTGAACAACGAGCCCCATTGTTAATCCTTTAAAGGAAATTATCTGTAAATTTCGACAAGTAGAACAATGATTGGAACACGTAGACGGTTGAAATCTTTGTATATATTGCTTCCATATGGTCTAAGAAACATGTACGCAAAGCATCCAAACAGTACAATTCGCCAATTTTTTGTTCTTCAAGTTTAAGTGAACAATGTGCCTCAATGGTTAATCCTTTATCGGAAATTATTTGTAATTTTCGACAAGTAGAACAATGAATGGAACAGTTAGACGGTTGAAATATTTGTATATATTGCTTCTATATAGTCTACGAAACATATATGCAAAGCATCCAAACAGTACAATTCGCCAATTTTTTGTTCTTCAAGTTTAAGTGAACAATGAGCCCCAATGGTTAATCCGTTATCGGAAATTATTTGTAACTTTTGACAAGTAGAACAATGAATAGTACAGGTAGACGGGTGAAATCTTTCTATATATTGGTTCTAAATAGTCTAAGAACACATCTATGCAAAGCATCCAAACAGTACAATTCGCCAATTTTTTGTTCTTCAAGTTTAAGTGAACTACGAGCCCCATTGTTAATCCTTTAAAGGAAATTATTTGTAAATTTCGACAAGTAGAACAATGAATGGATCATGTAGACGGTTGAAATCATTGTATATATTGCTTCTATGTAGTCTACGAAACATATATGCAAAGCATCCAAACAGTACCATTCGCCAATTTTTTGGTCTTCCAGTTTAAGTGAACTACGAGCCCCATTGTTAATCCTTTAACGGAAATTAATTGTAACTTTCTACAAGTAGAACAATGATTGGAACACGTAGACGGTTGAAATCTTTGTATATATTGCTTCTATATAGTCTAAGAAACATATATGCAAAGCATCCAAACAGTACAATTCGCCAATTTTTTGTTCTTCAAGTTTAAGTGAACTACGAGCCCCATTGTTAATCCTTTAACGGAAATTAATTGTAACTTTCTACAAGTAGAACAGTGAATGGAACAGGTAGACGGTTGAAATCTTTGTATATATTGCTTCTATGTAGTCTAAGAAACATATGTGCAAAGCATCCAAACAGTACAATTCGCCAATTTTTTGTTCTTCAAGTTTAAGTGAACAATGAGCCCAAATGGTTAATCCGTTATCGGAAATTATTTGTAACTTTCGACAAGTAGAACAATGAATGGAAAAGGTAGACGGTTGAAATCTTTGTATATATTGCTTCTATATAGTCTAAGAAACATATATGCAAAGCATCCAAACAGTACCATTCGCCAATTTTTTGTTCTTCAAGTTTAAGTGAACAATGTGCCCCAATGGTTAATCCTTTATCGGAAATTATTTGTAATTTTCGACAAGTAGAACAATGAATGGAACAGTTAGACGGTTGAAATATTTGTATATATTGCTTCTATATAGTCTACGAAACATATATGCAAAGTATCCAAACAGTACAATTCGCCAATTTTTTGTTCTTCAAGTTTAAGTGAACAATGAGCCCCAATGGTTAATCCGTTATCGGAAATTATTTGTAACTTTTGACAAGTAGAACAATGAATGGAAAAGGTAGACGGTTGAAATCTTTGTATATATTGCTTCTATATAGTCTAAGAAACATATATGCAAAGCATCCAAACAGTACAATTCGCCAATTTTTTGTTCTTCAAGTTTAAGTGAACTACGAGCCCCATTGTTAATCCTTTAACGGAAATTAATTGTAACTTTCTACAAGTAGAACAATGATTGGAACACGCAGACGGTTGAAATCTTTGTATATATTGCTTCCATATAGTCTAAGAAACATATATGCAAAGCATCCAAACAGTACCATTCGCCAATTTTTTGTTCTTCAAGTTTGAGTGAACAATGAGCCCCATTGTTAATCCTTTATCGGAAATTATTTGTAACTTTCGACAAGTAGAACATTGAATGGAACAGGTAGACGGTTGAAATCTTTGTATCTATGGCTTCTATATAGTATAAGAAACATATATGCAAAGCATCCAAACAGTACCATTCGCCAATTTTTTGTTCTTCAAGTTTAAGTGAACTGCGAGCTCCATTGTTAATCCTTTAAAGGAAATTATTTGTAACTTTCGACAAGTAGAACAATGAATGGAACAGGTAGACTGTTGAAATCATTGTATATATTGCTTCTATATAGTCTAAGAAACATTTATGCAAAGCATCCAAACAGTACAATTCGCCAATTTTTTGTTCTTCAAGTTTAAGTAAACTACGATCCCCATTGTTAATCCCTTAACGGAAATTATTTGTAACTTTCGACAAGTAGAACAGTGAATGGAACATGTAGACGGTTGAAATCTTTGTATATATTGCTTCTATATAGTATAAGAAACATATATGCAAAGCATCCAAACAGTACCATTCGCCAATTTTTTGTTCTTCAAGTTTAAGTGAACAATGAGCCCCAATGGTTAATCCTTTATCGGAAATTATTTGTAACTTTCGACAAGTAGAACAATGAATGGAACAGGTAGACGGTTGAAATCAATGTATATATTGCTTCCTTATAGTCTAAGAAACATATATGCAAAGCATCCAAACAGTACCATTCGCCACTTTTTTGTTCTTCAAGTTTAAGTGAACAACGAGCCCCATTGTTAATCCTTTAAAGGAAATTATCTGTAAATTTCGACAAGTAGAACAATGATTGGAACACGTAGACGGTTGAAATCTTTGTATATATTGCTTCCATATGGTCTAAGAAACATGTACGCAAAGCATCCAAACAGTACAATTCGCCAATTTTTTGTTCTTCAAGTTTAAGTGAACAATGTGCCTCAATGGTTAATCCTTTATCGGAAATTATTTGTAATTTTCGACAAGTAGAACAATGAATGGAACAGTTAGACGGTTGAAATATTTGTATATATTGCTTCTATATAGTATAAGAAACATATATGCAAAGCATCCAAACAGTACCATTCGCCAATTTTTTGTTCTTCAAGTTTAAGTGAACAATGAGCCCCAATGGTTAATCCTTTATCGGAAATTATTTGTAATTTTCGACAAGTAGAACAATGATTGGAACACGCAGACGGTTGAAATCTTTGTATATATTGCTTCCATATAGTCTAAGAAACATATATGTAAAGCATCCAAACAGTACCATTCGCCAATTTTTTGTTCTTCAAGTTTAAGTGAACAATGAGCCCCAATGGTTAATCCTTTATCGGAAATTATTTGTAATTTTCGACAAGTAGAACAATGAATGGAACAGGTAGACGGTTGAAATCAATGTATATATTGCTTCCTTATAGTCTAAGAAACATATATGCAAAGCATCCAAACAGTACCATTCGCCAATTTTTTGTTCTTCAAGTTTAAGTGAACAACGAGCCCCATTGTTAATCCTTTAAAGGAAATTATCTGTAAATTTCGACAAGTAGAACAATGATTGGAACACGTAGACGGTTGAAATCTTTGTATATATTGCTTCTATGTAGTCTAAGAAACATATGTTCAAAGCATCCAAACAGTACAATTCGCCAATTTTTTGTTCTTCAAGTTTAAGTGAACAATGAGCCCAAATGGTTAATCCTTTATCGGAAATTATTTGTAACTTTCGACAAGTAGAACAATGAATGGAACAGGTAGACTGTTGAAATCATCGTATATATTGCTTCTAAATAGTCTAAGAAACATATATGCAAAGCATCCAAACAGTACAATTCGCCAATTTTTTGTTCTTCAAGTTTAAGTAAACTACGATCCCCATTGTTAATCCCTTGACGGAAATTATTTGTAACTTTCGACAAGTAGAACAATGAATGGAACAGGTAGACGGTTGAAATTATTGTATATATTGCTTCTATATAGTCTAAGAAACATATATGCAAAGCATCCAAACAGTACAATTCGACAATTTTTTGTTCTTCAAGTTTAGTGAACAATGAGCCCCAATGGTTAATCCTTTATCGGAAATTATTTGTAATTTTCGACAAGTAGAACAATGAATGGAACAGGTAGACGGTTGAAATCTTTGTATATATTGCTTCTATATAATCTAAGAAACATATATGCAAAGCATCCAAACAGTACCATTCGCCACTTTTTTGTTCTTCAAGTTTAAGTGAACAACGAGCCCCATTGTTAATCCTTTAAAGGAAATTATCTGTAAATTTCGACAAGTAGAACAATGATTGGAACACGTAGACGGTTGAAATCTTTGTATATATTGCTTCCATATAGTCTAAGAAACATGTACGCAAAGCATCCAAACAGTACAATTCGCCAATTTTTTGTTCTTCAAGTTTAAGTGAACTACGATCCCCATTGTTAATCCCTTAACGGAAATTATTTGTAACTTTCGACAAGTAGAACAGTGAATGGAACAGGTAGACGGTTGAAATCTTTGTATATATTGCTTCTATGTAGTCTAAGAAACATATGTGCAAAGCATCCAAACAGTACAATTCGCCAATTTTTTGTTCTTCAAGTTTAAGTGAACAATGAGCCCAAATGGTTAATCCGTTATCGGAAATTATTTGTAACTTTCGACAAGTAGAACAATGAATGGAAAAGGTAGACGGTTGAAATCTTTGTATATATTGCTTCTATATAGTCTAAGAAACATATATGCAAAGCATCCAAACAGTACCATTCGCCAATTTTTTGTTCTTCAAGTTTAAGTGAACAATGTGCCCCAATGGTTAATCCTTTATCGGAAATTATTTGTAATTTTCGACAAGTAGAACAATGAATGGAACAGTTAGACGGTTGAAATATTTGTATATATTGCTTCTATATAGTCTACGAAACATATATGCAAAGTATCCAAACAGTACAATTCGCCAATTTTTTGTTCTTCAAGTTTAAGTGAACAATGAGCCCCAATGGTTAATCCGTTATCGGAAATTATTTGTAACTTTTGACAAGTAGAACAATGAATGGAAAAGGTAGACGGTTGAAATCTTTGTATATATTGCTTCTATATAGTCTAAGAAACATATATGCAAAGCATCCAAACAGTACAATTCGCCAATTTTTTGTTCTTCAAGTTTAAGTGAACTACGAGCCCCATTGTTAATCCTTTAACGGAAATTAATTGTAACTTTCTACAAGTAGAACAATGATTGGAACACGCAGACGGTTGAAATCTTTGTATATATTGCTTCCATATAGTCTAAGAAACATATATGCAAAGCATCCAAACAGTACCATTCGCCAATTTTTTGTTCTTCAAGTTTAAGTGAACAATGAGCCCCATTGTTAATCCTTTATCGGAAATTATTTGTAACTTTCGACAAGTAGAACATTGAATGGAACAGGTAGACGGTTGAAATCTTTGTATCTATGGCTTCTATATAGTATAAGAAACATATATGCAAAGCATCCAAACAGTACCATTCGCCAATTTTTTGTTCTTCAAGTTTAAGTGAACTGCCAGCTCCATTGTTAATCCTTTAAAGGAAATTATTTGTAACTTTCGACAAGTAGAACAATGAATGGAACAGGTAGACTGTTGAAATCATTGTATATATTGCTTCTATATAGTCTAAGAAACATTTATGCAAAGCATCCAAACAGTACAATTCGCCAATTTTTTGTTCTTCAAGTTTAAGTAAACTACGATCCCCATTGTTAATCCCTTAACGGAAATTATTTGTAACTTTCGACAAGTAGAACAATGAATGGAACAGGTAGACGGTTGAAATCAATGTATATATTGCTTCCTTATAGTCTAAGAAACATATATGCAAAGCATCCAAACAGTACCATTCGCCACTTTTTTGTTCTTCAAGTTTAAGTGAACAACGAGCCCCATTGTTAATCCTTTAAAGGAAATTATCTGTAAATTTCGACAAGTAGAACAATGATTGGAACACGTAGACGGTTGAAATCTTTGTATATATTGCTTCCATATGGTCTAAGAAACATGTACGCAAAGCATCCAAACAGTACAATTCGCCAATTTTTTGTTCTTCAAGTTTAAGTGAACAATGTGCCTCAATGGTTAATCCTTTATCGGAAATTATTTGTAATTTTCGACAAGTAGAACAATGAATGGAACAGTTAGACGGTTGAAATATTTGTATATATTGCTTCTATATAGTCTACGAAACATATATGCAAAGCATCCAAACAGTACAATTCGCCAATTTTTTGTTCTTCAAGTTTAAGTGAACAATGAGCCCCAATGGTTAATCCGTTATCGGAAATTATTTGTAACTTTTGACAAGTAGAACAATGAATAGTACAGGTAGACGGGTGAAATCTTTCTATATATTGGTTCTAAATAGTCTAAGAACACATCTATGCAAAGCATCCAAACAGTACAATTCGCCAATTTTTTGTTCTTCAAGTTTAAGTGAACTACGAGCCCCATTGTTAATCCTTTAAAGGAAATTATTTGTAAATTTCGACAAGTAGAACAATGAATGGATCATGTAGACGGTTGAAATCATTGTATATATTGCTTCTATGTAGTCTACGAAACATATATGCAAAGCATCCAAACAGTACCATTCGCCAATTTTTTGGTCTTCCAGTTTAAGTGAACTACGAGCCCCATTGTTAATCCTTTAACGGAAATTAATTGTAACTTTCTACAAGTAGAACAATGATTGGAACACGTAGACGGTTGAAATCTTTGTATATATTGCTTCTATATAGTCTAAGAAACATATATGCAAAGCATCCAAACAGTACAATTCGCCAATTTTTTGTTCTTCAAGTTTAAGTGAACTACGAGCCCCATTGTTAATCCTTTAACGGAAATTAATTGTAACTTTCTACAAGTAGAACAATGATTGGAACACGTAGACGGTTGAAATCTTTGTATATATTGCTTCTATATAGTCTAAGAAACATATATGCAAAGCATCCAAACAGTACGATTCGCCAATTTTTTGTTCTTCAAGTTTAAGTAAACTACGATCCCCATTGTTAATCCCTTAACGGAAAGTATTTGTAACTTTCGACAAGTAGAACAATGAATGGAAGAGGTAGACGGTTGAAATAATTGTATATATTGCTTCTATATAGTCTAAGAAACATATATGCAAAGCATCCAAACAGTACAATTCGACTATTTTTTGCTCTTCAAGTTTAAGTGAACTACGAGCCCCATTGTTAATCCTTTAAAGGAAATTATTTGTAAATTTCGGCAAGTAGAACAATGAATGGAATAGGTAGACGGTTGAAATCATTGTATATATTGCTTCTATATAGTCTAAGAAACATGTACGCAAAGCATCCAAACAGTACAATTCGCCAATTTTTTGTTCTTCAAGTTTAAGTAAACTACGATCCCCATTGTTAATCCCTTAACGGAAATTATTTGTAACATTCGACAAGTAGAACAATGAATGGAACAGGTAGACGGTTGAAATTATTGTACATTTTGCTTCTATATAGTCTAAGAAACATATATGCAAAGCATCCAAACAGTACAATTCGCCGATTTATTGTTGTTCAAGTTTAAGTGAACAACGAGCCCCATTGTTAATCCCTTAACGGAAATTATTTGTAACTTTCGACAAGTAGAACAATGAATGGAACAGGTAGACGGTTGAAATCATTGTATATATTGCTTCTATATAGTCTAAGAAACATATGCAAAGCATCCAAACAGTACAATTCGACAATTTTTTGCTCTTCAAGTTTAAGTGAACTACGAGCCCCATTGTTAATCCCTTAACGGAAATTATTTGTAACATTCGACAAGTAGAACAATGAATGGAACAGGTAGACGGTTGAAATCATTGTATATTTTGCTTTTATATAGTCTAAGAAACATATATGCAAAGCATCCAAACAGTACAATTCGCCAATTTTTTGTTCTTCAAGTTTAAGTGAACTACGAGCCCCATTGTTAATCCTTTAACGGAATTTAATTGTAACTTTCTACAAGTAGAACAATGATTGGAACACGTAGACGGTTGAAATCTTTGTATATATTGCTTCTATATAGTCTATGAAACATATATGCAAAGCATCCAAACAGTACAATTCGCCAATTTTTTGTTCTTCAAGTTTAAGTAAACTACGATCCCCATTGTTAATCCCTTTACGGAAATTATTTGTAACTTTCGACAAGTAGAACAATGAATGGAAGAGGTAGACGGTTGAAATAATTGTATATATTGCTTCTATATAGTCTAAGAAACATATATGCAAAGCATCCAAACAGTACAATTCGACTATTTTTTGCTCTTCAAGTTTAAGTGAACTACGAGCCCCATTGTTAATCCTTTAAAGGAAATTATTTGTAAATTTCGGCAAGTAGAACAATGAATGGAATAGGTAGACGGTTGAAATCATTGTATATATTGCTTCTATATAGTCTAAGAAACATGTACGCAAAGCATCCAAACAGTACAATTCGCCAATTTTTTGTTCTTCAAGTTTAAGTAAACTACGATCCCCATTGTTAATCCCTTAACGGAAATTATTTGTAACATTCGACAAGTAGAACAATGAATGGAACAGGTAGACGGTTGAAATTATTGTACATTTTGCTTCTATATAGTCTAAGAAACATATATGCAAAGCATCCAAACAGTACAATTCGCCGATTTATTGTTGTTCAAGTTTAAGTGAACAACGAGCCCCATTGTTAATCCCTTAACGGAAATTATTTGTAACTTTCGACAAGTAGAACAATGAATGGAACAGGTAGACGGTTGAAATCATTGTATATATTGCTTCTATATAGTCTAAGAAACATATGCAAAGCATCCAAACAGTACAATTCGACAATTTTTTGCTCTTCAAGTTTAAGTGAACTACGAGCCCCATTGTTAATCCCTTAACGGAAATTATTTGTAACATTCGACAAGTAGAACAATGAATGGAACAGGTAGACGGTTGAAATCATTGTATATTTTGCTTTTATATAGTCTAAGAAACATATATGCAAAGCATCCAAACAGTACAATTCGCCAATTTTTTGTTCTTCAAGTTTAAGTGAACTACGAGCCCCATTGTTAATCCTTTAACGGAATTTAATTGTAACTTTCTACAAGTAGAACAATGATTGGAACACGTAGACGGTTGAAATCTTTGTATATATTGCTTCTATATAGTCTATGAAACATATATGCAAAGCATCCAAACAGTACAATTCGCCAATTTTTTGTTCTTCAAGTTTAAGTAAACTACGATCCCCATTGTTAATCCCTTTACGGAAATTATTTGTAACTTTCGACAAGTAGAACAATGAATGGAACAGGTAGACGGTTGAAATCATTGTATATATTGCTTCTATATAGTCTAAGAAACATATATGCAAAGCATCCAAACTGTACAATTCGACTATTTTTTGCTCTTCAAGTTTAAGTGAACTACGAGCCCCATTGTTAATCCTTTAAAGGAAATTATTTGTAAATTTCGGCAAGTAGAACAATGAATGGAATAGGTAGACGGTTGAAATCATTGTATATATTGCTTCTATATAGTCTAAGAAACATATATGCGAAGCATCCAAACAGTACAATTCGCCAATTTTTTGTTCTTCAAGTTTAAGTAAACTACGATCCCCATTGTTAATCCCTTAACGGAAATTATTTGTAACATTCGACAAGTAGAACAATGAATGGAACAGGTAGACGGTTGAAATCATTGTATATTTTGCTTCTATATAGTCTAAGAAACATATATGCAAATCATCCAAACAGTACAATTCGCCGATTTATTGTTCTTCAAGTTTAAGTGAACAACGAGCCCCATTGTTAATCCTTTAAAGGAAATTATGTGTAAATTTCGACAAGTAGAACAATGATTGGAACACGTAGACGGTTGAAATCTTTGTATATATTGCTTCCATATAGTCTAAGAAACATGTACGCAAAGCATCCAAACAGTACAATTCGCCGATTTATTGTTCTTCAAGTTTAAGTGAACAACGGGCCCCATTGTTAATCCTTTAAAGGAAATTATGTGTAAATTTCGACAAGTAGAACAATGATTGGAACACGTAGACGGTTGAAATCTTTGTATATATTGCTTCCATATAGTCTAAGAAACATGTACGCAAAGCATCCAAACAGTACCATTCGCCAATTTTTTGTCCTTCAAGTTTAAGTGAACAGCGAGCCCCATTGATAATCATGAAATGGCAATTATTTGTAACTTTCTACAAGTAGAACAATGAATAGTACAGGTAGACGGGTGAAATCTTTCTATATATTGCTTCTAAATAGTCTAAGAAACATCTATGCAAAGCATCCAAACAGTACAATTCGCCAATTTTTTGTTCTTCAAGTTTAAGTAAACTACGATCCCCATTGTTAATCCCTTAACGGAAATTATTTGTAACTTTCGACAAGTAGAAAAATGATTGGAACACGTAGACGGTTGAAATCTTTGTATATATTGCTTCCATATAGTCTAAGAAACATGTACGCAAAGCATCCAAACAGTACAATTCGCCAATTTTTTGTTCTTCAAGTTTAAGTGAACAATGAGCCCCAATGGTTAATCCTTTATCGGAAATTATTTGTAACTTTCGGCAAGTAGAACAATGAATGGAACAGGTAGACGGTTGAAATCCTTGTATATATTGCTTCCATATAGTCTAAGAAACATGTACGCAAAGCATCCAAACAGTACCATTCGCCAATTTTTTGTCCTTCAAGTTTAAGTGAACAATGAGCCCCATTGTTAATCCTTTATCGGAAATTATTTGTAACTTTCGGCAAGTAGAACAATGAATGGAACAGGTAGACGGTTGAAATCTTTGTATATATTGCTTCCATATAGTCTAAGAAACATGTACGCAAAGCATCCAAACAGTACCATTCGCCAATTTTTTGGTCTTCAAGTTTAAGTGATCAATGAGCCCCAATGGTTAATCCATTATCGGAAATTATTTGTAACTTTCGACAAGTAGAACAATGAATGGAACAGGTAGACGGTTGAAATATTTGTATATGTTGCTTCTATATAGTATAAGAAACATATATGCAAAGCATCCAAACAGTACAATTCGCCAATTTTTTGTTCTTCAAGTTTAAGTAAACTACGATCCCCATTGTTAATCCCTTAACGGAAATTATTTGTAACTTTCGACAAGTAGAACAGTGAATGGAACAGGTAGACGGTTGAAATCTTTGTATATATTGCTTCTATATAGTATAAGAAACATATATGCATAGCATCCAAACAGTACCATTCGCCAACTTTTTGTTCTTCAAGTTTAAGTGAACTACGAGCCCCATTGTTAATCCTTTAAAGGAAATTATTTGTAAATTTCGACAAGTAGAACAATGAATGGAACAGGTAGACGGTTGAAATCTTTGTATATGTTGCTTCTATATAGTCTACGAAACCTATATGCAAAGCATCTAAACAGTAACAATCGCCAATTTTTTGTTTTTCAAGTTTAAGTGAACAGCGAACCCCATTGATAATCATGAAATGGAAATTATTTGTAACTTTCTACAAGTAGAACAATGAATAGTACAGGTAGACGGGTAAAATCTTTGTATATATTGCTTCTATATAGTATAAGAAACATATATGCATAGCATCCAAACAGTACCATTCGCCAATTTTTTGTTCTTCAAGTTTAAGTGAACTACGAGCCCCATTGTTAATCCTTTAAAGGAAATTATTTGTAAATTTCGACAAGTAGAACAATGAATGGAACAGGTAGACGGTTGAAATCTTTGTATATGCTGCTTCTAAATGGTCTAAGAAACATCTATGCAAAGCATCCAAACAGTACAATTCGCCAATTTTTTGTTCTTCAAGTTTAAGTAAACTACGATCCCCATTGTTAATCCCTTAACGGAAATTATTTGTAACTTTCGACAAGTAGCACAATGATTGGAACCCGTAGACGGTTGAAATCTTTGTATATATTGCTTCCATATAGTCTAAGAAACATGTACGCAAAGCATCCAAACAGTACCGTTCGCCAATTTTTTGTTCTTCAAGTTTAAGTGAACAATGAGCCCCAATGGTTAATCCTTTATCGGAAATTATTTGTAACTTTCGGCAAGTAGAACAATGAATGGAACAGGTAGACGGTTGAAATCTTTGTATATATTGCTTCTATATAGTCTAAGAAACACATATGCAAAACATCCAAACAGTACAATTCGCCAATTTATTGTTCTTCAAGTTTAAGTGAACAACGAGCCCCATTGTTAATCCTTTAAAGGAAATTATTTGTAAATTTCAACAAGTAGAACAATGATTGGAACACGTAGACGGTTGAAATCTTTGTATATATTGCTTCCATATAGTCTAAGAAACATGTACGCAAAGCATCCAAACAGTACCGTTCTCCAATTTGTTGGCCTTCAAGATTAAGTGAACAATGAGCCCCAATGGTTAATCCGTAATCGGTAATTATTTGTAACTTTCGACAAGTAGAACAATGAATGGAACAGGTAGACGGTTGAAATCCTAGTATATATTGCTTCCATATAGTCTAAGAAACATGTACGCAAAGCATCCAAACAGTACCATTCGCCAATTTTTTGTCCTTCAAGTTTAAGTGAACAGCGAGCCCCATTGATAATCATGAAATGGCAATTATTTGTAACTTTCTACAAGTAGAACAATGAATAGTACAGGTAGACGGTTGAAATCTTTGTATATATTGCTTCTAAATAGTCTAAGAAACATCTATGCAAAGCATCCAAACAGTACAATTCGCCAATTTTTTGTTCTTCAAGTTTAAGTAAACTACGATCCCCATTGTTAATCCCTTAACGGAAATTATTTGTAACTTTCGACAAGTAGAACAATGATTGGAACACGTAGACGGTTGAAATCTTTGTATATATTGCTTCCATATAGTCTAAGAAACATGTACGCAAAGCATCCAAACAGTACAATTCGCCAATTTTTTGTTCTTCAAGTTTAAGTGAACAATGAGCCCCAATGGTTAATCCTTTATCGGAAATTATTTGTAACTTTCGGCAAGTAGAACAATGAATGGAACAGGTAGACGGTTGAAATCCTTGTATATATTGCTTCCATATAGTCTAAGAAACATGTACGCAAAGCATCCAAACAGTACCATTCGCCAATTTTTTGTCCTTCAAGTTTAAGTGAACAATGAGCCCCATTGTTAATCCTTTATCGGAAATTATTTGTAACTTTCGGCAAGTAGAACAATGAATGGAACAGGTAGACGGTTGAAATCTTTGTATATATTGCTTCCATATAGTCTAAGAAACATGTACGCAAAGCATCCAAACAGTACCATTCGCCAATTTTTTGGTCTTCAAGTTTAAGTGATCAATGAGCCCCAATGGTTAATCCATTATCGGAAATTATTTGTAATTTTCGACAAGTAGAACAATGAATGGAACAGGTAAACGGTTGAAATATTTGTATATGTTGCTTCTATATAGTATAAGAAACATATATGCAAAGCATCCAAACAGTACAATTCGCCAATTTTTTGTTCTTCAAGTTTAAGTAAACTACGATCCCCATTGTTAATCCCTTAACGGAAATTATTTGTAACTTTCGACAAGTAGAACAGTGAATGGAACAGGTAGACGGTTGAAATCTTTGTATATATTGCTTCTATATAGTATAAGAAACATATATGCATAGCATCCAAACAGTACCATTCGCCAACTTTTTGTTCTTCAAGTTTAAGTGAACTACGAGCCCCATTGTTAATCCTTTAAAGGAAATTATTTGTAAATTTCGACAAGTAGAACAATGAATGGAACAGGTAGACGGTTGAAATCTTTGTATATGTTGCTTCTATATAGTCTACGAAACCTATATGCAAAGCATCTAAACAGTAACAATCGCCAATTTTTTATTCTTCAAGTTTAAGTGAACAATGAGACCCATTGTTAATCCTTTATCGGAAATTATATGTAACTTTCGACAAGTAGAACAATGAATGGAACAGGTAGACGGTTGAAATCTTTGTATATGTTGCTTCTATATAGTCTACGAAACCTATATGCAAAGCATCCAAACAGTACCATTCGCCAATTTTTTGTTCTTCAAGTTTAAGTGAACAACGAGCCCCATTGTTAATCATTTAGAGGAAATTATTTGTAAATTTCGACAAGTAGAACAATGATTGGAACACGTAGACGGTTGAAATCTTTGTATATATTGCTTCCATATAGTCTAAGAAACATGTACGCAAAGCATCCAAACAGTACCATTCGCCAATTTTTTGTTCTTCAAGTTTAAGTGAACAATGAGCCCCAATGGTTAATCCTTTATCGGAAATTATTTGTAATCTTCGACAAGTAGAACAATGAATGGAACATGTAGACGGTTGAAATCTTTGTATATATTGCTTCTATATAATCTAAGAAACATATATGCAAAGCATCCAAACAGTACAATTCGCCGATTTATTGTTCTTCAAGTTTAAGTGAACAACGGGCCCCATTGTTAATCCTTTAAAGGAAATTATGTGTAAATTTCGACAAGTAGAACAATGATTGGAACACGTAGACGGTTGAAATCTTTGTATATATTGCTTCTATATAGTCTAAGAAACATGTACACAAAGCATCCAAACAGTACCATTAGCCAATTTTTTGGTCTTCAAGTTTAAGTGAACAATGAGCCCCAATGGTTAATCCTTTATCGGAAATTATTTGTAATTTTCGACAAGTAGAACAATGAATGGAACAGGTAGACGGTTGAAATCTTTGTATATATTGCTTCTATATAGTCTAAGAAACATATATGCAAAGCATCCAAACAGTACAATTCGCCGATTTATTGTTCTTCAAGTTTAAGTGAACAACGGGCCCCATTGTTAATCCTTTAAAGGAAATTATGTGTAAATTTCGACAAGTAGAACAATGAATGGAACAGGTAGACGGTTGAAATCTTTGTATATATTGCTTCTATATAGTCTAAGAAACATATATGCAAAGCATCCAAACAGTACAGTTCGCCGATTTATTGTTCTTCAAGTTTAAGTGAACAACGAGCCCCATTGTTAATCCTTTAAAGGAAATTATGAGTAAATTTCGACAAGTAGAACAATGATTGGAACACGTAGACGGTTGAAATCTTTGTATATATTGCTTCCATATAGTCTAAGAAACATGTACGCAAAGCATCCAAACAGTACCATTCGCCAATTTTTTGTCCTTCAAGTTTAAGTGAACAGCGAGCCCCATTGTTAATCCTTTATCGGAAATTATTTGTAACTTTCGACAAGTAGAACAATGATTGGAACACGTAGACGGTTGAAATCTTTGTATATATTGCTTCCATATAGTCTAAGAAACATGTACGCAAAGCATCCAAACAGTACAATTCGCCAATTTTTTGTTCTTCAAGTTTAAGTGAACAATGAGCCCCAATGGTTAATCCTTTATCGGAAATTATTTGTAACTTTCGGCAAGTAGAACAATGAATGGAACAGGTAGACGGTTGAAATCTTTGTATATATTGCTTCTATATAGTCTAAGAAACACATATGCAAAGCATCCAAACAGTACAATTCGCCAATTTATTGTTCTTCAAGTTTAAGTGAACTACGAGCCCCATTGTTAATCCTTTAAAGGAAATTATTTGTAAATTTCGACAAGTAGAACAATGAATGGAACAGGTAGACGGTTGAAATCTTTGTATATGTTGCTTCTATATAGTCTACG